>JABSTQ010011421.1:225000-825000 GCA_013358835.2 Ixodes persulcatus
CAACACTGATATCGGTCGATAACAGTCAAATCTGTCTGGCGACCCGCCCTTGAAGAGCGGTTTTATAGTCGCAGTCTTCAATTCGGGTGGGATCGTGCCAAGCGCAATGAACCTATTTAGCATAAAAAGAAGAACGTGCTTGATAGCATGAAAGTTTCTACATAGGTCTGCAACACGGATGCCGTCAATACCAGGGGATTTGTTGCGTTTGATTCCGAACAGGATTGAGCGCAGCATGTCCTCATCAAGAGACGGTAGAAAAGCTGAGGCGGCTACGCAGCACTCCGAGTTGAGCGTTCTATTAATGGGCCATGGTTTCTGGCAGCAGCAGATGACGCAGCGAAAACTTTGTTAAAATCGGTGACTGTCGATTGTAAGTCCATTCCGAAGTGCGTTTGGATGGACTCAAGAAGAGTCCTTTGTTTGAGGCTTGACCTCGAAATACGTTGACCAACTCCACGTCTCCCGTGGATTAGCCTTGGAAGCAAAAAACTTTCTCTGGAAATATATACGTTTAGAATAACGGATGAGGGATTAACTCTGTTCCTCGCGCAACGAAATTCGTCTCGCCGCACCAGATTTGTCGGGGCTCGACGTGAGCGAAGCCACAACGCATCCTTAATTTTTATGGCTGTAAGAATGGCGAAGTTGAACCAGGGCTTATCTGACCTCTGCTTAAGCCTGACTTTCTTTCTGGAGGAACTATAAAATGACTGGAAGGTATCTACAAAGGTTGGGTATATGTTATCATATTCAACAGACTGCAAAAACTGATCCCAGTCAAAAGCTGTGATCATGGCATCAAGGCGAGCTGTGTCCGTAATCGTTGCATAGCCACAGCTATTCCCGCTATCTCTCTGAACAGAGATTAGAGGCTCTAGGCGACACGCGATGAAGTAATGGTCAGATAACTTTTGTGTAATAACAGCGGATTTCACAACAACATCGGGCGCTCTGATGTTAATATGATCTATACAAGAGGCAACCAATGCTCCGGACAGAAGCTCTTCTCGGGTCACGTGCGTTGGTCGTCTGCAAGCCTTTCCTTCTCTCCGCCCGCTTTCCTCATTGCTACGCGATAACTTCACGCATGCGCACTTACGATCAATCTTCGCAGGAGGCGTTCGCCATTCATTTGGAAGCGCTCTCCATGGTTTTCGTTGCTCCCTCTCTTAAATCTAAGCTCCCGAGTTTCCGTCCCTTGCTTGGTAGCCCCCTCATGGGTTATTTACCGAGCGTTAAAGAAAGTCGAGTTCTCGAAATAAATATATATACATATATAAAAAGAAACATTCGTCTCACTCTGGTATGAACCGCAGCTGTCGCTACGAGCACAAGCTCGGGCAATCCAGCATTGTGAGCTGATCACGTGGCTTCGCACCCCGCGCGCGTCACTACGCCGAACCGGTGGGTCACGTGACGTTTCCTCGGTGTAGGATTGGCTCTGATAGCTCGTGACGTCCGCCGCGGTCCATCTTAGGGCGGGGCGGTGTATAGATTGTGAAGGGTACGTCGCGGAGTGTGTTGTGTACCGCTGATCCCTTTCTTGGTCGTCCTTTGACTGGGTGCTCAGACCCTTTAGCGTAATCTCGGAAGCTTTTTTTTTTAATTTTATTTTCGTAATGAGGTCTGTTAATTAAGGGAAATCCAATTAAACCGCACTGAACCGAAAAAGAAATGAAGACAACAACATAAAAACTAAGTATCTGGTCGGCTAAGTAATGACATTTTGTTTTAACTTATGTGTGTGTTTTGTGTGTGTTTGTGTAAATGTGAATAAGATTAAGTATGTTTTATTTTTATTGACACATATTTCATGCTTGAAGTGCTTGAGGGTAGGAGTTACAACGAATCAAAGGACGTGAGCCCTAGAACAGAGGTGGAAAAAACTGACACAAAATCGCACGAAAATTATGACTGGAAAACATAAATAGTCCTACAGTATTTTTGGAAAAAGTGGAAACATGCGCGAGGTGTTTTGGTTTACAGGAATCAAAAATATGCACCTCGAACAAAACCCGTATTGGGATTTGCGTTTTTTTTATCTAGTATTATTTTTATTATTATTTTTTATTAATATCCATGAATTTTTGTGTGTTCCGAAATTCGTACGTTTTTAAGTTAGTTTCTCGCCGGCGTGTTCCAGCCTTGCAGAATAACGCTTCACTGCCACACAAGCGTGCAAAAATAGTATGTACCACCTGTCAAATCAGCTTAGTTAATTATTCATTTATTCCAACAACAGTGTATATTGAGTTGATCACAATAATACGAAGATGTTAAGTAGTAGATTGAACACCATTCGGATCCATTTCTACCATCATTCAAAACAGATTTAAACGCAGAGATAATCGTAGTGATATTAGCATCAGCACGCAGGGCCACCGGGTCTCCTCCCTACGCAATAATATTTCGTTATAAAATATTTCTTCATTTCTAAAATTGCTAAGCAAAAATAAAATTATATAAATTAGACAATAAAAGTTGTAATCAATATACGCGTTATATTTACATACAAAGCCACCGAATGGCGCTTCCGTATAGCCATTTCTCGAGAAAACAAAAATGATCGCGAGGTGGCGCAAGACGCCGCCCAATTCAAAATGGGTCAATAATATTCATATATCCGCCCGTTCATTTGCCGGCTTACTGCGCATCCTCGGGATTTGTCATATAGTACAGAATATCAAACAAAATAAAAAAAACATCTTGGTAAATTTGTTGATTCTGTGTTGAGGACTTTACACAACACTTTATAAAACTAATGATTGTGCGTATCGCTTCCTGCCCATGACGCAGACGGACCAGCCACTTTCATGGAGGCAGTGCGTCTAACTACAAATCAAACACAAAGAGATGGCCCGAAAACGTAATATGGATGATGACACTCGTCCAGACTGTGCACGGCTGCTGAGGTATACAAAAAAAAAAAAAAAAGACATCGAGGACGCCAAATTAGAATTTTTCACACGAAATCTGTCTAAGCTGTTGATTAACAACTTTGAGTAATTCTAGACAATAATGAATAAAAAATCATATTCATCTCTTGCACTTAAAACCCCAAGAAACAAAACTGTGCCTAGCGATGTGTGTGCAAATGTATTGAATAGTGCTTTCCTTATCATCTCCAACGGCGCACCTTGTTTCCAAGCACGTCGTTTCATCAGAAAAGGTAGTATATTAGTTGCTGAATAAAAAAAAATAAAAACTAAAGGAAGATCCATCGGTGGATTCTTGGGGAATGCGTTGGCATGACCGTTGAGAAACGCCACACACGACCCCTTTGTAAAACGCTAGCGCTGACCCCTTCACTTTTTTCTATTGGCTTTTCAAAACTTGGGAATTTGATATTTGTGAAGTAAAAAAATAATAATTTCCAAAAGCCTAATTTGAAGTTCCCGCACGATCCGCACCAGAGCAGTGACGTGAAAAAGTGAGTCGTCCTGCAACTCGAGTTTCTCTCACACCTCCGAGCCGTCCCGACCCGAAGTGTCGTGTTCGCCCGCGTTCCGCGAACAACCGCTCTTTTCGGTGCGGGACGCGTATCACTGTGAGCAGACGACGCTTCACTTTCGATTTTGAAGTTCCTTGAAGCCCCTTCCAGCGACCTCAAATTCTTTCAAACGGTGTGAGATCGAAGAAAACGCGCAGTGGACTGTTGTGAGCGACGTGAGGGGCCACGTCGCGCCGGTTCTGCGTGAGAGGCTGCTTCGGCGGAGTCGCAACCACAACTACGTTGCACAGACACCCAACCCAGTTGTTGTGACCGTTTGGCCATTTGCTTTTCGAAGTCTTAGAGGTCGTCGGGCGCCTAAAAAAAAAAATATAACTTTGTCCGAATCCCCGACTCACCGATGATCCTCGGCGCTATACGTGCCGAGCGCCACGCCGCCGCCATGTTTTCTGAGGGAGGGCAAAAAGCCAGGAGGCGACGCCACTCCTGACTCCGATTTTCAATATTTCAAAAAGAAGGGCCGTAGTGCGTTCACAATAGGCCACATGCGAAATGTAGAGCGCCATCTACTAGCGCGCCGAGAACTACGTCCGCCATCTTGTTAGTGGCGAGCAAATGAAACCAGAGACCCGACCGGCAAAGACCCCATGTAAACAAGCGACCGCGCTTCGTGCGAGAGATACGATGCCAACAATTGCTGCGTTCCGTTGCGGATGCAACGATAAACCTTTGATTTGTGCGTGACGTAAACGCAAACGTGAACAGGGTTCACCTTTTAGAGCGCAGCTCTTAGGCGCCCGTTTCCGGCTTGAGCGGCGTCGCCGTCGCCGTCCGCGTTACCGCGGGTTGCATGCAACTCAGGTTGCATTCAGTCCGAGTTGCATGCAATCCGCGTTGCATGCAACCCGCGGAAGTCGCCGGGTTGCATGCAACCCGTCGGCGTCGGCGTAACCGCACGTTGCGTGCAACCCATGTTGCATTCAGCCCAAGTTGCATGCAACCCGCGGGAGTAGCCAGGTTGCATGCAACCCGGCGACGCCCCCGAGGTCACGTGACCCCCCCCCCCCCCCCAAGGTCACGTGACCCCCCCCCCCCCGAGGTCACATGACCCCCCGGTACCCTTTCCTCCTCCTCCTCAAGAGCTGCGCTCTAATTCGGCGTTACAGGGAGTTGTAAACGGCTTTCATTTTTTTTCCTTATTATTATTTGGTACTTGAGAGGCAGCCTTTGACAAAAGCAATCGGTGACAACGCGAAGAAACACGCGGACGTTATCGCGCGGCGTGAAGCCATTTACAACTATTGAACTGGGTCCTAATCTTTTCACGAAGTTGTACCAAATTTGTTTATGACCTTCTTTATTCTTTTATGTGCGTTGTAGTGTCTGCCTGCCTTTTTCTTGATGCGCAAGCAGCTCAATGCATGCGGACGAGACCAATGCTGTTAAGTGAGGCAAAAAGATGGCAGTTTTAATAATCTACGCCACCAACCATAATTGATGATGCGTATGGTTAACAGTGGTATATCGTTAGACTCATCACAGTGGCTATAACTTCGATATCGGCGGCGGCAAACACTTACGTTGCGGACGTCGAATGAAGCAACACGGGCGGTGCCAACTTCATTTCAAAACCTCCTTTTCTTTTCTTTTTTTTCTTTTTGTCGCAGCCGAGGTAGAAATTTTGTTTTGTGGAAAGAAGCTCGGGGGGTAGTTTTGAGAAAGTCACTGCAGTTATTCTGTCAAGGTTGATTAAATCTTAACTAATAGCGCAACATCCGTCAACTGTGCTCTAGGTCAATGCTATCTGAAACCAATTTTAGCCCTCTGCAACGCTCGAAAAATATTGCCCAGGGCACAGTTTCTTTTAGAAGGACACAGAGCGTATACCACTAAAAAAACCTCCGCCAGTAAGAACTAAAAAAAAAAAACTAATTTTGAGTCATGTATTGGCGTGGAGCAGTATACCGCTAAACAGTACGACGTCAAGCGTATTCGCATCGAAAAAAGAATTAAAGTGTTCTCAAAGATGAAAGGCATGACGGCCTAGTCCTTTCGGAGTCCTGTGCACACGCTGGCGACAAGCAACAAGCTTCCACAGCGAAGGCGTAGGACTTGGTCCGCTGCTTCGACGAGGTTCTCGCCAGCGTGCACAGGCCTCCGAAAGTTTTGTCAGCCTAGTTGCGGTAGGTTGTTCAAACTGTTCTTCCACATAATACGGTCAGAAGGCGGAAAACAGTAGCTGCGACATCGCACATTGCCCGTACGGCTCTCTCCGATGCCTCCACCGTGCTTCGGTGCTGACAACGCTTGCCAACATTAAAATGGCCACAGTGTTGTCAGACCACAAAGCAATTTCGCATAAGGCCTATTGCCTTAAAAAAAAGACATGTTTTACGAATGCAGTTATTAAATATTATAGAAATGTCGCTTACAAAGCTTCTAAATTTCATAATCGATTACGTCACTAATAAAAAGAAGTGAGGAGGTGAGAAGGGGGAGAGAAAAGTGACAAGAATTTAAATACAACGCGCGCGCTTGGTGAACATTTTTTTTCGCGTTGTGGTATTTTTTTTTTTGCACGTGTATGACTGCAACTTGCATGGTTTTAGACGATCATTCACTAGATCGCGCAACCCACCGCCCAATTCAAGGGTTCAGTCATATTCGCCCATACATTCATTTGTTGCAAGCTAGCAGGTTGACGTGTCTGTGAATTGTTATTGTTTCGTCTAGTTTTAATAGCTGCTGTGGCTCTATATGCATTTATGGACACAGTGCATATTAACTACATTTTTGGAAAAAAAAAACGCTAAATATAAAGGTAGGCCTCATAACTTATATAGTGCTACGTCCTTTTTTGGGGATTTCTGTCTTTATTCACAAACTGCCCTGCTCACTTTTTTTTATAATGTATGTATATATATATATATATATATATATATATATATATATATATATATATATATATATATATATATATATATATATATATATATATATATAGCTTGTTTTTCTAATGCGCTCGATTAAACTCGATCCTATTGAGAGTGTTATTGCCAAAAAGAAAGCGAAAACGTCTCCCTTTTAATATAGCGTCGTCTGCAAACATTCTGATAGCGTTCAGGCTTGTTTTGAAAATTCTGATACCACCTCGACTTTATTCGAAGCCGGGTCTGTCTTTCAAATTTTTTCGTGCGTGAATATTTTCAGTTGGCACGGATCTTCACGCCTGCTTGCTTCACCGCTCAAAACAAGAAAAAAAAAAAATTTAACATCAGTAAGAACATTCTTCTGATGGCGCTCAAATTCAAATCCCAGTTGGGACCAGGCATGCGTGACATCAACAGCGAAGCACAATCTCAACAATAAAGATGGCGTCCACGATCAAACATAGACGCGATAAAAAAAATCGCACAAAGCAAAACTAAGCGAAAGGGCGGTGTGGAATAAGAAAAATGAATGTGTCTAGGAGAGGGAAAGTAGAAACAAGGCGGGAACAGAACTCCAGAAACACCACCCGAATTCCGATCTTTATGTCAGGTGTTGGAGAAGACAGGAATTTTTCAACTGCCGAATATAAAATGGGGAGAAAAAAAAACACCGACAACGTTCTTTCGCTTTCGAGTTTTCACGTTCTTGTATCGTCTTTTACGTCATGATTGGCAGGACCTAAACTCAACCCTATAGATACTCTTCTCTCTCCCTCACAACACTCCCTCAGAAGCTTTCTTCGCGAACTCCATCAAAAAAGGGTGTAAAAGGGCGAAACACACCCGAAAAGGCAGTAACCCAAAAAAAAGTTTTCTTCGCGACGAGGGGAAGATAAGAGTAGCGCGTGTGCAAAACGAAACACCAAAACAGAAACCTTGACGAGAAGAGAGTTTGTCGAAGATAGGAGGAGCCAAGGAAACGAGAAGGGCGGAGCTAACGTGACGTCATTGGTGTCGTCAGACGCGATGTAGCCAATCAGCGTCGTCACGCGTTTTCGCGTGTTACTTTTTTTTCTTTCATCTCCTGCGGTTGATGTTGTAAATGTGCTATTCCGTGTTGCTTGCTCTGGTACGTTTCTTAGATTTCCGTCGGTTTCTCCGAGATTTATTTGCTTTTACTTGTCTTTAAAATAGTAGACGGAATGTTCTGCCGCCGGCGACGTTATCTTTACTCCGTGTGCGTTGGACCTGTGCACGAACGCGGAGTGCGGTTTGAATGCGACTCTTAAACGAAAGAATCTTCTTTCCGTTTTTCTTTTTCTAGTTGGTTTATGGTAGTTTATACTTTCGGTGGGTGATGAAAGGTCAAAAGAAAAGTGAAATATCTTATATTCCGCGTTTTTCAATGTATACCCTCCTTCACCGACTCCATTTCGACATCAAGGAAAGCTTTATTAGACGCGACGTCTGCCAGTGAAATAAAGCATCCGTCAGTTGTTGTTTTATTTTACTTTTGTTTGTTTTCTTAAAACTTCGTTTCGTTAGCTTGGTCGTCGCAAACAGTTTAAATCGGAAGCGTGATAAAAACAAAAAACAAAAAACGTAGTGACAGTTCTGACGTAATTCCGTCTCTCGTTTCTTCGAGCATTGTAAAGTGCAGCCAATTAGTTCGATCCAATTTCTTGTTTACTTGTTTTGTTTCTGTGTTTGATTTGTTATATTTATTTGTGCTGAAGTCACATGAATTCGATCTGCTCGCAATGTCTTCATGTCTATTTACTCGAGGGAAAAAGCGTCGAGCAGGTCATTTAACATGTCTCTCCCCTTTATCTTATCTGCCACCTCCTTCGATGTTTTCGTTTACTACTCGCCCGCAATATTTAACCGGTGGCACTCGGTTCGTCGAACGACTTTTCACCGACAGGTATGTTTCGTCAACATGCGACGCTTCATCGACAATATTTAAAAAAATAAAAGCGCAACGAGGCACGGACAAGGAAGACACGCAGACAGAGCACTAACTTACAACTGAACTTCAGTTCCCTTGTCACCTCATATACAGGATTTTTTTTTTTTTAAGCTTAGCGGATGTGTTATAAAAAAGCCGTGAAAGCTACACTTATGTTGTTTGTGCAGGTGAGTTATACAGCCAGGGAGACATATTACAGAGGTCTAATGGTAACGATCAGTCGGCAAATGAAGTAAAATTTGCTAATTGACTTTTTTAATTAGTGAAAATAGACATAGGGTTCCAATTAAAAACTTGCTGAGCGTTATCGAAAAGCACTAAATAATTTTTATGAAGACATTTAGCGCGTGACAGCCGCACTAGTGCGCTAAAGTTGCCACCTGTGCAGAAGTAAGGCTACCGGTGCGATAACGCGGCCGCGCGATTGTTCTGTCTCTTATCAGAGCCCCAGCCTTGTTGTACCTGCTCCACGAGTGGTAACTTTAGAGTGCCAGTACGCTTTCCACGCGCTCAAAGCCTTTCTAAAAATTACTGATTTAGTGGTTTTGGATGACGCTCAGCAAGTTTCTAATTGAAACCATATGTTCATTTTCACTCATTGAAAATTTTAATTACAAATTTTACTTAATTAACCGACTGATTGTTACCATTAGGCCCCATACTATGCCCCCTGAACGTATAACTCACCTGCACAAATCGCATAACTGTAGCTTTAAGTTTTTTTTTTTCTTTTATGAAATTTGTTAGGCTTAGAAAAAGCCTGTATAATATTGGTGTGAACAAACGAACACAAAAAACAAAACAAAAACACCGAAAACATAAAAAAAAAACAGCGACACGCCGTTAAAAGGCTAAAATAATTTTAGATAACTCATCGACAGCAAAACAAACTGCTCTGCTTTGGTCGAGGAACCGTATACCTTCTTTACCTATACCATATCTCCCGCGTAATTTTGTCTCTCTTTTTGTCTAGTACGTTACAATCAGTGAAGATCGGAGCACAACCACAATCCCTGCAGTGCACACCGAGATGCCCTGATGTGACCGTATCTATGATGTATCGATGTTCCTTCCAACGTTCATTCAGGCAGCGGCTTGTCTGGCCTACATACTGACGCCGAAACGACAATGGGACGGAGTACACCACCTCTTCCACACACTCCACGAAGCAAGTTTTAGGCTTCTCCTTACAGTGTCCGAATTATGACTAACTTTCTCACACAGAGTAACTAACATTTCCGGGGCTGAGAAAACTACATGACAACTCCCGCGTGCAAGTCCACTCTCTTAAGATTCTGGGATACTTTATGCAGGTCTGGTATGACCACCACTCTTTCCTTTTTCTTCCTGTGGTTCCGTTTCCTCACTATTCTATTTTTGAACTTCTTGAGGGTGCTTTCGGCCACCGCTGGCAGAAGGGTGGTAGGATACCCCGCTGATTTAAATTTTAAGGCCTGATTATTGAAACTTTCGTCAATCATGTGTGCGCAGGACTTTTTCAGAGCATTACCGAAGCAGAGGTTAAAGATCCCTCTATTCACCATTTGGAGTGCGCCGACGCGAATTGCATGATTGGCTTATTACCTCTTGGCTCAAAAATCCAGTCTAAGAACCTAATGTACCCCCTACCGGCATCCCGTGTGTTAGCACCAGAGGTTTCAGACGCTCAATGACGCCGATTCCTCGAGGATGTCTGAGCTGCAGTCCAAGAGGATAAAAAAAAAAAAAAATTGACCGCATCTCCACGTGGTGAATGATGTTGCTTGGGGTGAAGCTCTGGTGGTGCTTGTCTGCGTAGACGCCGAGCCGCAGCATGCCGAGCCTTTTCATTCATGTCAGTAGGAGAATGTGTGGTTTTCTTCTTTTTCTTTTTTTAAGCAGACAGATGGGATGGCATCTCAGAACCCCCTACTCTTTTTTTTTTTCTTCTTTTTCTTTTTTCATAACATTTTTCATCTTTTTTTTTCCAATTTTTTTTGCCCTACACGAGCACGTGAGCATGTGCTAACGTGCTCGTGAGCACGTGATCTCACGAGCAGAAGCACGAGCACCCGACGCCGGGCCTACGGCGGACGGCGGACGGCGGACGGACATGGCTAGCCCCTAAGGAGCTTCGCCCCTAAAAACAAATCTACATGCCTAAACTATTTTACCACCTTTGATACCTCAAGCCACTAAAAAATGTCGTGTCTAGTTGCGCTTTTTAAATAGTATGTATCACTAACTGGCCCAACTTTGCAACCTATCCATTTTCATCGACAGACCTTGCGACGTTGCGTCGAACAGAACTCTGCTGTTTTCGCAACAAATTTTTTTGCGACTCGCAAAAAATTTCTTGCGAGTCAAAAAAAAAAAAAAAGGTAGGGTGGAGGAGGGATGGCGGGAGGGTGGGAAGGATTTGTGTAAACACGCCCCAGTGAATCACGCGCTAGCTTTCAGCGGCTCAGAAAACCAAATACGTTGTTGACGTCGCACGGGCATGTGTCCACGAAACGTACACTGTCGACGAACCGTGTTTCCATGAAACGTGTGTCCACGAAACGTTGTCCACGAAATTTTTGGACGAAACGATAGGACCCCTATTAGATTAATTGTCTGAAACACCCTTCGTTTTTTCTTGTTTCGTCTTATAAGATTTATCATCTTTGTACGTTTTCGTAAGCGTGTGTTCGGACGTGCTCGGATGTGTTCGGTTGTGCTCGGGTATGTTGCGTTTGGATCTATGCATGTGTGTTTGAATCTATGCGTGTTCGGATGTAGGGGCGTTCGGATCTATATGTTTCCGCATGTTCGGCTGTGCTCGGGTAAGCTCGGGTGCGTTCGGACGTGTTTGTGTGTATTCGGCTCGGCTCGGGTGTGTTCTGGTGGGTACGTTCAGGTCTGTTCAGGTGGAAAGTGGGCGGGGTACGTCGCCGTTAATTAAGTTCCTTTTCTATGAAGTAAAAATCACAGGCAACTTGAACAAATTGCAACACCAAGTGCTAACTAAAACCAGTGGTCCGGTAAACTCAACTTTAAAGCACCACTGAAGGGCAAGGACTCCAGCGTGTTATTTTTATTTTTTTTGACAGCCATCACAATTCGTAAAGGAATATGGCACTATTCGGCGAGATGTCGTTATATTCTTAAAAACGGTATAGGCGATTTGTTGAGAGATCCGAAGCCGTCGGTCTGTTAAAATCGACAATCGGAGCAGCCTCAGGTTTATTTCGACCTTCGATGGGGACTTGTGTCTCGACAAGTTATGTAATGTTTCAAAGAACCGATTTCCAAGGCTAGACTTTTGATACCACACTTAAACTATTTAATCGCGCGTATAATGAAAAAAAAAAAAAAAGATACCGCACTGTCAATGAGGGGGTTTCCATCAAATACATTGCGAAAAACATTTCCCCCTGTATGAATCTGTCACGTTGTATTTGCCGGAATAGCACCCACCGTGAGGAAAAGCCACGAATAGTCAGCGGCGCTAAATTCAGTTATTTTAATATTTCACTCATACTGAACACGCGTTTTGTGTAATTTGATAACAAAAATATACCACCAATTCTACGAATACCTTATACTTCTTTTCCAAAACCAGTATTGGTTTTAACGTGTCTTCTTGGAAGCCAAATTTATTCCAGAATTAAAACACATCCAACCATCTTTAGAGGGTGGGACTTCGCAGCATGTCGCATATCTTGATTCGCGTTAAGGAGTTGGTCAACGCATGACTTGCTTTTCTGTTACTTTAAAAATAACATGCGATCATCATCACTCGCCTATTAATGATGGGCATAGAAAATCGCTCGTATTCTACTGTCTGGTAGTTGGTTTCTGACCATAGTAATGTATTTATTTATTTATGTATATTAAAATACTGCAGGCCCGCTGCAGCTGTTGCAGGAGTGAAAAAAAAATATTGCAGAAAACATACAACAAAATGAAGCAATGTGCATTAATAAAAATACACCAATGAATGCACACCATCATTAATAGTTATGAATGGTAGATAAAAATGTATTTATTACTCGGGAAGATATTTCGACGTCAACTTGAAAACGACAACATAATTTACTCTCCAGCTTTTGCACTGTATTGTTGCAATATATTGTTTGCCCTATATTGTTGGATTTAGTAACAGTCGTTATTTGATGCGAACGCAGGCCGATATGTGAAAAATACAAATAATATGTCGTTATTAAAAATAAAAAAAACTTACGACACCGTTAATAAAATGCCACAATATCACAAAGGTTAATTCTAGATCATTTTGTTAAAAAAAAAAGTTCTCTTCTTTTTTTTTCCGACATGGCATCTGAAAGGCATGATATGTTATTTACACGTTTTACATTACGACGTGATTATGACACCTTTCACTCCAAGATGTAAAAAAAAAAAGAAAAAAGATGGGAACGTCTTTTGGGATTAGTATAATTGTGAATTATAGCATGTTTTTACCAGAGCCGTATATGTAGAGAGTTTGGTCAATGGGAGGCGCGGGCAGAGCCAGGGCGTGCGGCAGACTCGGAAAGAGGGCTTGGCATGCTCTCTTGACCAACCAGAAGCCGAAAAGAATCCCAGCGGTGGTAGCGAGAAACAGTTCTGATCAAAGGTCTATGTTCGTAAATGGTTTTAATAAGCGCGTAAGAGTGATGTGTAGTAACTCTTTGTGGTTGAAAATAGGGTACATGTGTTATTTTCATCATGATCATGCAGAAAGATGTAAGAAACGAATGCGCCGCTCAACTCTTTTTCTCGGACAGAGTGTGACCGCTCGGACGGCAGATTCCCGGCCCTCGGCGCTTGGCGTACGGATTATGTCGATCGTCCCGCTAGTCGCACTCTTTCACCATCATTTTGGATGAGCGTGATTTAAACATCACGTGTACCATATTTTCAGTCATCGAGAGTTACTCCAATGCAGTTATCAGGTTTGTTTCTCGCGACCACCGCCAGGGTATTATTCCCGGCTTCTGGTTGGTCACATTCGAATTTCTGAAGACGCCCTGGAACATGCCCAGCCCGCTTTCGGCCAATGGCGCCTCCTCATTTGTCTCCTATACTTCCCAACGAATGGCCAAACTCTCTACATATACGGCTCTGGTTTTTACGTTATTGTTTTCTGAGAGTGTTTACTTTTGCGGAAAAAATGTTTTTAATATAACGTACCTAATTATTCATGATCATTTTACTTTTCCCCTTCATCTTGAGTGAATTTTATTAAAGAACGTTATAAGACTCTTTTCAAAAGTGCGCGCTATCTAATAGCTGCGGCGCCAATTACACGAGTTTGCCATCGTTTGGGAAGGTACTTTGGGCGAGCATTGGACACGAGAACTGCGTTCGGCCTGAATTCGGCTTTGCTCGTGTCATGAACGAGTGCCGTGTCAGCGCTCGGCCTGAATTCGGCTTTGCTCGTGTCAACAACGAGTGCCGAGTCAGCGTTCGGCCTGAATTCGGCTTTACTTGTTAAAAAACAAGTGCCGAGTCAGCGTTCGGCCTGAACTCGGCTTTGCTCGTGTCCAAAACGTGTGCCGAGTCAGCGTTCGGCCTGAATCCGGCTTTGCTCGTGTCATAAACGAGTGCCGGGTCAGCGTTCGGCCTGAATTCGGCTTTGCTCGTGTCAAAAACGAGTGCCGAGTCAGCGTCCGGGCTGAATTCGGATCCAATTACCCGCTTCACTCCCAAGAAATGCCGAACTCCATCGTGTCTTGATGGGGTTGTGAAAATGGTTTGTCATTCTCATGCTTCGTATAATTGCAGGACATTACTATGTATAGCTCGCTCCTCTGGTCAAGAAATCTTGGGGCGCTTTCAAGCGACTTCGGGTATGAAACATTTGGGGTTCGGCGAATTCCAGTATCTAATAGTAGACCCTTTTCGAAATTCAGTCTGGCAACTTTGGTCACTATCATCATCTCAATGTGTTGTATGTATCCTTGCCAAAAGAAATGGACGCCTTTTTGGGTCTGAAGAAGAAAGAAGTTGAAGATGTAGTACCTAACGGAGGATACATGAGGAATGTATACGCTCGCGACGTCAGTACAACACGAAGCACAAACGGTTCCGTAAAGCGTTTATTGAGGAGTCTGGACAAATTAATTTCCTGCACATGATTGACTCTATAGCCTTTTTTTTTTCTGACGGCGGAAATTTAATCGAGGTGCTTATGGGCCGCCGCTTTGTACTGGTAAGTTGTCATGTTCACACCGCCGAAAGTATAACAAATTGAAAAAGAATTATGAGGTCATGGAAGAACCAATTCCCATCTCTCATTGACGTGTGAAAGTGACCGTGCCCAATAAAATGTTGTTTCATGGCTGTCGTTAACTTGTCCGAAGCGAAACTGCTTTTTGAGCCACCAGATGGAACTGAATTCTGAAAAGTGTCTATCTCGCTACCAAGGAAACATCAGCTTTTTTACGGTCCCAAGAACACTGCGTAGCTGACAGGAAGTGAGACTTAAAAGCAGAAAACTGGGGCACACGGTCAAAACCTCACTATAACGTGTACGAAAAAGAAAACCCCTTTAATTCATCACGCGTGTTTTAGCGTACGTGTGCATACACCGCATCATCGTTTTTTCCCTAATTCCCTATTGTCGTCAGTAAGGGATAAAAAGGAAGCTGCTTGCCGCATCTCTCTGATCCTAGTCTTGAAACGTCCCCCCCCCCTCCCCCACCCCGCTTCCACCATAAACCCGGCTTAACTAGGCTCAACTTCGAGACACATGATGATGAAAAGGCGTCAGCTTTTTGCAAAGTCTGAATTTTCGGTGTCAAAAATATAATACCGAAAGAGGTGGGGAAAAGGCCGATGGTGGTTCATTTTTTTTTAGAAATTACGACGACAAGGTCTTTCTTTTTTCTTTTTTTTTTTGGTTTGGGAGCGTGTGCATGTGTAGGTACGCGCTTTGTGTTGGAATAATTTTTTTAAACTTCGAAACGAAGCTGATTCGGCGAAAACAATACTTCTGCTGGGCTCGCAAAGTGGAAATAAAAAAAAAAACATTTAAACGAAATAAAGCAACTCACGTGCGCAAGGGCGAGTCGCGCGCGCTGCAGTCATAAAGCTAAGGAAAAAAAAAAACAGGCGCGTGGGGTTAGAGAGGGAAAGGCTTCCCTAGTTTCGCATGAGCACACTCTCGACAGAAGGGGGAAAGACGGCGCAGACTGCAACAGAGAAAATGAGAAAGAAAAAAGAAAAGACGAACACACAATCTAGACAGCAGTGACAGAGCAGAGGAAGGGTATAGCGTTCCAAAGCTCGAACGAAACGCCCGTTGGCAGATACGAACGCCCGGTTACACGTAGGAAAGACACCATCCTTAAAAAAAGACAATGCACACAACAGAAAACAACAACAAACAAAGCTCGTAAAGTTCAGTAGCCCAATAAACAAAGGCAGTAAAAGAACATAACCTTTTTTTTTATTAGTTACCCTTACTCTCTTTTGTTTTTGATTCAGGCGCGGCCCTAGTCTGCTGCTTTCGCCAGCACCCTTCCCTTTATCCTCATTTTTTCTCTACATCTTTTTCCATACATTTTTTCTTTGTATTTACACTTTGTCATCGTCTTTGCAGTACCAGGATCTCTGGAGGATGTTGGAATGCAGCCAGCATCCGCCGCCCTGTCCCCGCCCTCCTTCATCTTCCTCCTTCTCCTTTCATCTTCTCTGTCTCGCTCGATAAAACGCAGTGGTTGCCATGGGGACGACAGCTCCCCACCATTTGGGGATGGATCAATACTGCGGCACGCTGCGCACCATCCACCACGCATGCGCCGAAGAGCCACCGCCACCGGCAGGAACCGGTTGCCATGCGCCTCCTCGCCCTCTATCTCTCCTGAAAAAAATGGGGAGATGGGGATATGTATAGGGATAAGAATAGAAGCGAAGATGGTGAATCGGGAGGGAAAGTGCGCGCGCGTTTTCCTTCCCTATGCTTCTCTCTTTTCGGGGGAAAATATTAAAAAAGGGGAAGAGCGGCTATCTGTATAGGTGTATAAATAAGGAGAGCGGTAAGGGAAAATGGGGAAGGAAGAGTGCATTTATACGCGGACAGGCCAGAGGATAGGGAAGAGGGTGAGGGAGACGGGGATGGAAGAGGAGGGAGCCATTCCGCCATCTCTCTCATCCCTCCTTATCTCTTAGTATTTTGATTTTGTCTTCGCGTCTGTCTTCGTGTGTTCTAGTATTTTTTTCGCGTTCTTTTCTCTAAGCGCCAGCACGGCAAATCTCCAACCAACTTCTTTTTTTTTTCATTTGTGCGTGTTTTGGTATGCGGTTATTTGGTGTGTTCGTGATTTCTCTATTTTGTTTTTTGGCGCTTTAAAGCAGCCGGCTGCACCGGTTCTTGAGCCGATGGCGGTGCTCTGGGGAGTAAAGGGAGATGGGAAGAAGAATTGGGGAGAGACTGGAAGACGAAGAGGGAAAATGGGAAGGAGGCCAAGATGGCGGATCAACGCGCTGTTTTCCCGACGCTCAAAGAGGAGGCCCGGCGAACGGTGCAACGGTTTGGGGGGTGATTCTGCCAGTACCACTTCCACAGAATCTTTGCTCCAGTCGGGGGACAGAGTTGTGTTCGTTCTTGTTTTCCCGAAACGCGGAGGGAGGCAGGGTAAAATGCTATATAGCTGTGCTAAAAAAAAAATAATAAAAACTTTGCAGTAAAACAGTGTCAACTTTACGTTATGGCAAAGTTCTGGAAAGTGAAAAATATCGAAGTCTGAAGATGAGAAGACCGGGAAGGAAGCACGGGCAACATGCTTCTGCATCGGGAGGCTGTGGCGGATTCATCCCTTCCTTGCAAATTTCCTTACGTCAGCTGATCCGAAATGACGCAACTCATTATTTAATTTTAGGTAAATACGCGAAATGCCGAATTGTGAAATGTTCAGATGGCCCGCTCACTTTCCTTTTTTCAGTTTATTTACTTCGTGTATCCTTTGAAGCTAAGGCACTATGAGAAGGAAGTGGTCAAAAAACAAAAACCATAGTTATTAAATAACGAAGTGCAGTTAATATGAGTGCAGTAAAATGGCTTCTAGTTGTAGAATATTAACTGTGGCGTTTTTGAACGCTCGAAGATCTTCGAATAGTTATGTTGGAGCTGGAAGGCGATTCCACTTTTCTCATGCGCATAAAAAAGATATTACTGAAAAAAAAAAAGCACATTACTTCGAAACGATGAAATTTCGCGCTATGAACATGATCTAATCGAGGTGAATGCATTGACTGGCGTCTCATTGAACTTTGAGTTCAAGAAAATGCCAACCAACAATAAGAAGAAGAAAGGGTTGTCGACGTTTCCGTTGGTAGCTGCATAGTTATACGATTTGTGGTACGTGAATATGTTATTATATTTTTGGCGCGTTCTTCACTTAGCCACGAAGGAATATAAATTCTCTCCTCCGCGATCTTTATACTTCGTGTGGCTTCGGCGTGGCGTGCAGCGGCACCTTCCTTTTGTAGTTTCAGTAGCCGACTTCGATGCACGAGTGTTAGAGCTGTCAATACTTTGTTTCACCTTAAAGGGACACGCAAGCGCTTTTTTGTAAACGGAGGATTGTTCTTGGTAGCATATTGTTTGTTGGGCTTTAGTCAAGAACAATTACTACTGCTAGATGGCAAGACGTCCTGGTAAACTCGCAGTAGTAGAAAAACAACGGCACTATTTTCTCTTGCGGGAGGCGTGAACGGTGAGAGACGCCGCCACAAAGTCTTCAACGCTCTCCTGGAAACGCGTTTTATTCAGTTGAAGTGGACGTTGTCTTGACTTCCATGCATCCGTATTCTCTTTGGGTTACGTGATGATTCTGGCGTTTTAATTTCACTCTACTTCTTTCCGGATAACTGCCGACGAACGCAGGCCTGCAGCATCCACTTCCCAAGTTTGGGAATGCATATCGGCTTCGACTGTTGTATTCCCAGATATAAAAACAATTAAGACCGGATAGCTTTTCCCCGATACGAGATTAAACTGTGGTGTCGGTTCATGAAACTGAAATGTATCTTGTGGAATCTGTAGTGCTACCAAAAGCAGCGTGATGCTGGAAAACGCATTGATCTCTTTGTGGCGGGCGCCTTACACCTTTGAGGTTCCGCATATGTGCAGTATTCTAGACTCTGGAATACACTGGAGGCCAGCGAAACATGTCCCGAATTCTGAAATCCCTCTAGAGTTTTCAGAAGAAGTGTGTTTGATAAGAGGCGAGAAAGAAATTATAACTGTGATGTCGTTTCCCCATTAAACTTAAATGTATCGTGTAGAATATTTAGTGCTACCAAAAGCAGCGCAATGCTGGAAAAAGCATTCCGCTTTTTGCGGCGGACAATGATGACGCTTAGAAAAGTGACGTAGTTGTTTCAATAATGTCGTCACTATCTCGGCAGACCGTACTTGGTAGATGCGCCAACGAACTTCAATACATCTCAGTTGTACCAAAATGTATTTAAGTACAATGGGGAAGCGACATCCCCGTTATCGGTTGGAGCGCTGAAGAGTTATCCGGTCAGAATTGTTTTTAATATGTGGACATTCGACAGACGAAGCCGAAGCGCAGTATGCGTCCCCAAACTCGAGAAGCAGACGATGCAGGTCTGTGCTCGTCGACAGTTACCTCGGCAGAAGAGTGAAATTAAGACGCCAGTATCATTACGTAACGTAAAGACGATACGCATGCGCGGATGTCAGGATAACATCCACTTCAACTGAATAAGAAGTGTTTTCAAATTAGCGTCGAAGACCTCGTGGCGGCGTTGGTGCCTTGTTGGCGAACGCCTGCGTGCGTTGCCTTCACGGCGGGCGCTGGAGGCATGGCCGGAAAGACTCCTTTTTAAAACATAATTTCCAACATGGTTACCACCTCTCTGCTAGGGGGAGGGGGGGGGGGGGGGTAAAAAATGGACAATATTATCAGGACTGCTGCAACTAAAAAAAAAGAAAAGAAAAGAGATATTAGAGGACCAGGAAATATGGCTCTGCGTTGTCCGAAAGCATGTCACACACGGGCAAACTGTATTGTGACAATTAAGGTGAAATAATGTTCACTCGCAGTGATATATATATATATATATATATATATATATATATATATATATATATATATATTAATCTTAATGCCATACATCTTATTAATTGCCTCAGTTGCAAACAAAAAAAAAATCACTGTAGCAGAACTAAATGCATCAAAATGAAAAGAAACAGACAGCATTTTTTGGGCGGGGCTTATGTTTTTTGTCATGCTTTCTTTTACCAGCATGCTCCAGTACAAATTCAAAACCCGACGTTTTTCTTTTTTTTCTTCTTCGACCGTTGTGAATGGCAGCTTTTTGCCTTGCGGCCGTCTTCACTTAAAAAACAAATTCTTCGCACATCAGCTTTTATGTATTGGCACAGTTTGCCAACGCAAAATTGGTGACCGTATCCCAAATCCTTGCGCTTGAAGATGTACGAAAACGAATGATAACAATCGTTTATGATAGTTTTCTTGCAAGGAGATGTTCTTATCATTATAAAACGTTACTACGCCGATTTTCATTGTCTGCGTTGGCTGTAAACAAAGCAGACACTTTCTTTCTTTTCTTTGCACAAAGTTGTTTATGACAAAGTGAAATAAAATATTTTTTACGGTCGGTGGATTTTTATGTTCCATCTCGGATCATCCGAAGCCTCTCAACTTTTTTTCTGTCATGTATTTCATTAGGTGCCATTTAACGAGAATTCAGAATGATTTAACATACAGCTCTATAAATTTGATATTCTTACAAGTTTTTATGAGTTTAACCTACATATGCGTAAAGGGACGTTATTTTTCGAATTATGCCAAAGGATGTTTTTTTTATTTATTTTAGTTTTGTTTCTCTAACGTTTGTTAAATTTGAGCTTTAATACTGGCTTTCGTGTTCGATGTCAGTGTAGTGGGTACCACACAAGAGGGTGATGTGTTTTTTGAAGGGTGCAAGAATAATAAAGCACAGATTTCATTTTTAATTTCAGCAAGATACATTCGTGTCTTCAATAGGATATATCGTGTTCTTTTTTGCTTTCTTTTTACATTTTTGCGTAATTTCGTGCGCGAAAGAGTTTTTTTTCTTTTTTTTCTTTTTGTGACTCATCTTCAAGCTACATAAAAACACGACTAAAACACCAACTCTGACTTTTCGCCTGTACTCTGATGAAACATTCAAATGTGTGTGTGTGTGCGCGTTTTCTCCCTATGTGCACGTGATGTGAGTCCGTGCGAATATCCGGTCTGCCACACCAAATGCTGAATCTGGTCCCACAAGCCTCTGCTGCTTTGACCAGGCCCGACACTCAAGTGGTTATATTTGCAATGTTGATTAAAAAAATATTATAATTATTATTATTTATTTATTTTATGCATTATTATTATTACTATTATTATTATTATTATTATTATTATTATTATTATTATTATTATTATTATTATTATTATTATTATAAAGTTGGAGTCTGGGGTTCGATTCTTACTGAGCCGCTTGGTAAAACTCGCATGCCACGGATAATTGTGCCTAATTCTTATTGCGTACGACAAAGGACACCTTCTATTATATGCTTTGAATGCCTAGCATTTCCACTATGAGCTGGTGCGTTTTATATAACCATGCCCTGCGTCTAAAGCTTTTTTCGTCACAATCGAGCGTAACGCTTTTTGCATTTTCGGTAAAAAAACAAACAAAAAACTTTACATAATTTTATTTTTTATGACAGCGTAAAGTAAATTATTTTGCATGTCGCGGTCGCATTTCGTTTACCTATGCTAGATAAATAAAACAAAGAATGCGCCTTCATTTCTTGGTTCATTCGTTCATTCAAATCGTCATTGAATTTCGGAGAAATGTAAATGAATATGTTTTGCTCACAAAATAGCCAGAAAAGAGTGCGTAAACGTGAGAGCTACTTCCCTTACCGCAAGAGCGCTGCGTTTCTCCCGCTATAAATAAGGGGGAAATAAAATGAGGGGTTCGATCTAATGTTCCTGAAAGAGAATCATCTAAAAGGTAACCGTATCTCCTCCTTCATTCTAATTCACAACGTTTTTCTTGACACTTTTTTTTTTCAGACCATACGTTATAAATGTTGTTACATAATATTGCTGCTTGCTTAAAAAACAACAACAACAAAATAGCTGTTTCGGCGTCGTAACTGGACAGGTGTAAACAACACACGATGTCGCAACGCATACAATGCCTGTTTCCCCTCCTCGCGGTTCCGTAAAACCCAATACTCTTACGGAGAGAGCTAAAAGGCAATGAATAAAGAGAAAAGAAAACGGGGGAAAAGTAGAAAGAGAAAACAAAGCAGCCATCTTGTTACAAAACGTGGCCGTTCGTCTGCCACGGTCTGAGTCATTTTCCGCTGTCTCGGTATCGGTATCGCACGTTTTCCCGCTTCAATGTCGTTACGCAATTCCGAAGCGAACGAATAAAATCTTGTTTATTAAAAGCTGAAACTGAGGGTTAAGTGAGCAGTACAAAACAAAAAAAAAAAAAAAAACAGGAAGAGTAGGGATCTCTGTTCCATTTCAGCCCTCCAATGTGCGTTCTTTTTAAGTGGAATATAGCTCGCTTAATTCATTAAAATATCAAAGGTCAATCAGAAGTTGTGTGTGGGTTTATACAGCCGGAAGTTAGTCAGCGTCAATGGGCGTCTGGTGTCTTAGCGGTAGATGGGGAATTTAGCCAGGGCAGTACAACCGCTAGTTTGAAGTCTTGAACGTGCTCCACGCAGTAGCAATACACGACCGCACGCCGATACGATGCTCATCCAGATCAAAACAGGCCGGGGGGAAGGGGGGGGGGGATTGAGCCCAGGATTCCTGGGTACTGCAGCGTGAGTTTTCGCTCGACATGCTTTGAGCTGGAGTGCGCTAGCCCACTCGGCCACGAACCCTCTCTATTTGTTCCATAATTAACATAAAATAAAAAATAAAAAAAAAATAAAAAAGTCAGCCACGTTTAAAGCACGATTTGTGTTTGAAACACTTTGTGTGGATGTCCGTTTTTTTTTTTAAGCATGAGATGCTTTGTAACGAAAACATTTGCTTCTAGACATGTTTCTGCCAGGCTGTCATTATGTCCGTTCATGTATCCGCGCATACCCCATGGCAAGGCACGTGGGCAAAACTGGCTTGTACTGACATGCCCTGCCAATGCATAAGGAAACCGATGTGCATATCGTTATATCCCGAGAGATGGCCCACCCGCGAAAAATAGCCTACCCCCTATTTTTGGCATGATTTGCTATTGCTTCTGAAACACCGAAATATATATATCCTACTTCAAGTAATCGCAGGGTCCCTCGCCAATATTGACCTCGGCAAAAACTAAATTAAAGCCAAAATATACTCATACCCTCCGGGAAGCGAACCCAGAACCTCTCGATCCGCAGCCCAAACATCAGCGCCAGCTGGGCAACCTTTCATGTGCACCGGTTAAAGGTCCGTTCGCATACTTGCATTTGCTTACAACAGAGTTTTAGAGATCTCTTATGGCACGAGAAGTCACAGGCACGCTGGCGCCATCTATGAAGTGACCCCGAAACTGCATTTTACTAGAGCTAGGGTCTTGGGGTATTTGCGAGATCAAATGTACGTACTATTTATGAAAAAAAAAAAACGGTCGTTTATAACAATTTCAAAAGTGTTTCGAGCCAAAAAGGAAAAAAGATGAGCGAAAGGATAGGAAATCAACGGATATGCCAAGCGTTCCAAGGCTACCAGACAGACGGCGTCAGTGCGTCCTCTCGTCGTAAGAGATCCCGAGAGGCTTTTCAGGGCAATGGCAATGAATACACAATACCTTCTTTTTCGCCTTTCATATCTGTTCTTGTCTTCAAGACAAATCCAGGCCATCGATCATTAAATAATGCATCCCACGCGTTATGAGCTACTGGAGATATATGAGCCACTGGAGATACCCACAGCCTCGGCAGCGCTTGGCTATATCGGACGATCTACCCACACCAGCAGCAAGATGACTGCGCCCAGACGCCGTACTTGCGAACGACCATAGATACGGATAGTTCAATAAACGTATGGAGTGCATTATTATGCCCACGCTTTTTTGTTTGTCATTCTTATTTTGGTGGTTTTGTCTGATGATGTTGCACTCTCATTGGCTATAGGGAACAATAATGGAATGCTAGGGACGAGCCACACCCTAAGTTTCTTAAGCCTTCGATGACTATGCACCTCTGACGTCACGCCACTGCGGTGGCGCTGCTGTCGGCACTGCGCATGAGCAGATGCTTCGCGTGGCCAGTAGCGTAGGATCTTTTTTGTTCTAATTCGAGTTGAATCGCAGTGAAAACTATAAATCAAATCAATACTGATAAATATGCGTGTGATCACGTCAAAAGTGATTGGCACTGCGCATATGCAGAAGGTAAGCTCTGTTTCAGCATAAGTGCGTGCGAAGCAAAAACTACACGCGCGAGCATGCTGCCTTGAAATACTATTTCACTGCTCAAACACGTGTGTTCGGCAGGGGTCCATTTCGATTCGACGACAGACGTTTTGTGGACAACTTTTCATGGAAACACATTTTGTTGACATATTTCATGGACACACATTTCGTTGACACTGGAATGCTCCGTGGAAACGTGTTTCGTGTACACGTGCAACTGCTGCGTTTCGTTGACACCGTAATATTTTTTTCTAAATGGATTGGATTGAATTACTGGCTTTATTTGGCTTGCTGGAAGGATACCGGAACTAAAGCGAACTCACACAAGCAATTCAGATAGGAAAAAAAAAGAAAAAAATTGCGAGCCCTTATCTTGGGTTTCCAAACACTCTTTGCTATTCGAGAAAACCCCTCCCTCCGCTCGGGGAAACTTTCATATAATTTCAGGCCCGTGCTTGCACCAGTCCTCATCGGAACCGCCAAGGGTTAAGCATGCTAGGCCCATCCCGATAACGGCGACAGAGGCGATGTGCGCGGACAGATGCTTTTCACGAAACGTCTCAAGGTGTGTCGATGAAACGATCGCGGGAACCTTTCGATGAAACGAACTGCCGATGAAACGGTGTAGTAGACGAAACAATTTGTCGATGAGATGTCGTTCAACGAACTAATGGCCACCGCTCGGCAGACCCGTTCAAAGCACGGAACTCGCTCTTGTAGCTTGTGCTGTGCTCGAATACCCGCAATTTGCCTGTGAAACATCAAAATATCAACACAACTGTGAAGCTTGTATAGTTTGTGTATTAATTTGAGTATATCTACATCACCTTCTTTTTTCGAGAGAGGCTGCAGTAAAGGATACAAGTGCGAGCGACTAGACCTAGTAGGGGCTCCTGTATACAGGACGGAAGCGACGATGTCCTCGCGGCAACCATGGCGACCAAATCAAAGATTTGAAGGGCCGGTTTTTACATGCGATCAACCTATGACATATGGAAAAGGCTATAAATATGACTCTTGTTGACTCGTGCTTGCCTTTCACTGCTATTAATTAGCTGCTTTTAAGCACTATTCCTCAGAACAAGCGCTCGCACTAGAAATGTACGCCCCAAAGCCAGGAGCGCGGGTATATCGCTTGTAGCTTTGGCCGCAGTCTCAACTTAAGGGTGAACAGAGTGTAGTCGGCAATATATAACGTTCAAAGTAACAAACAGAAGAACACTGCAATGTAGATTGTTTTAAAGCGTGAGGCTAAAACAAACGTCAGATGTATCGGAGACTAATGATGGCGAAGTGCTACTATGCAATATTCTCCCTGCAAAATGTTTGTCAAGCAAACGGGAAAATATACAGCGTGATGTTTTTGATTCGAAATATACTTCTGAAAAAGGCGTCTTCACTGCTACGTGAAAGCCGTCTTCACCATATATTTCTTGAGCTACATTTGAGGGGCAAACAGGCGTCACGGTTTGATGTGTAATTAACTAAAATTCGTTAATTAACTTTTTTAATTAATGGTTTTATGGGCCATGTTGCAATTGTAATTTTGAAGGCAGCCGCCCTCGAAGGCTAGACCAACTTAAACAATTAAAGAAGAAGCAACTGGATCGGAGACATTCGTCGACAATTTATCCCCTTTCTATCCTCCGATTCCGGAATTGAAATTTCTAAGTGCGCCGGAAGCGCAGACGACGTGAAGCTTGTAGAAGTGACGGTTTTGTGACTTAACAAATTGTCATGATCTCATTCATATCTGCACTGCGGCTGTCAGGATGCGGCTTGTGGTATGCAAACTTGGTGGGAAAGTCTTCAGCGCTCTCGCTTTTAATGAGTCATTGCCCTCGGAGCTTATAACTTTCGATTGTTTGCCGGCGGGGGAGGCACTTCGCTAGATAGCTAGGAGAGCCCTTCTGTCTAAACTCAGGGCACTTTTAGAGGCCCTTGTGGTGAGAACGTTAGTGACACCGTGGTGTAGAACAATTAAAAGTGCAAAACGAGTTTCGTAACACTATTATTCAGCAGCGCTATACTTGTTCACCTGCGACACGAATAGAAAAAAAAAAGAAAAAAAGTCTGCTCTCTTGAAGGGCACAGAATAAATGCAGACGGGAAGCTTCAGCACTAAAATGTCTAACCCGAGATCCCGACCTTCATATTTTATTACAAACGGTTGTTTCGTCTGTAAAATAAATTCGCAAATGCGTCGAAATTTAAGCACCTGAGATTTATTTAAAAAGATCGTCAATGTTTTTTTAATTACAAAGCTAGTACTTGGAGGACGAGAGATGGTCACTACGAATGTCACCATTGATTCTGGAGATCTAATTTTGGTTCAAAAAATATAATTCACATGATACTATATTGCAGAACGTTGAACATAAACAAGCAGCTTACTCCTCTTGATTGCGCAATTCTATTCCGAAGATAATGCTTTCAATTTAATTAGTAGAGCTCAAATATCGTCAGTATTAAGTGACTCCAGAACAAGAATGCTAACGCTTTTACTCAAAAAAAGATTGCGCAAACAGTTCAGTAAAAAAGGCGGTGTTGTCGCATTTCTGCATCCAACCTAATAAGAAACAAACACAGAATTTTCCATCGCAAAAGTTTTCGGTACCTCAAGAGCAAGAGCAGTCCTACGCATTCAAAAAGCGAAACAGAGATGCATTCCTTCGAACGAACGCGCCTAGCTCGTTTCACAAAACCAGGCCGTTGCTCGGGAACTCCGTCTCCTCGC
The DNA here is from genome assembly GCA_013358835.2 of Ixodes persulcatus. Lineage (NCBI taxonomy): Eukaryota > Metazoa > Arthropoda > Arachnida > Ixodida > Ixodidae > Ixodes > Ixodes persulcatus. The sequence continues at coordinate 251,505 of JABSTQ010011421.1, forward strand.
AACACACCTTCGGCGGCGGCTCCCCCGCCAAATCCAAGATGGCGTCGGGAGGAAGCTGCGGGGCCCTCCCGAAATCCCTCGCATCCGCGGTGTGCATCACAGGGGGGTGAGGTGGCGGACGTTGCCATGGCAACCCACAGAAGATTGCGATGGAGGGCAACGAGCGAACGCCCGTTGCCGTGGAAACGGGTCCCGGCAACCACACAGACTCCCCAGACTTCGATCCTTTTTGGGAGATAGGAGAGGGTAGAGGGCAACTCCTAAAGAAGGAGAGGGAACGCGACGAGAAGACGGGGATAAAGGAGTCGCAGGAAGCAGCGATGAGGGGAGAGAAAAGGAGAGGTCTATCCTAAGAGGGAAGGAAAGCTTAGGGGTGTAGGGGGGAGAACATGGGGACGAGGAAACTGCAGGGAACAGCGTAGGAAAAATAGGGAAAGGAGGGCTTCTTTAGAGGGGAAAGAAAAGTGTGGGAATGCAGGAAGAAAAAGGGAAAGAATGGCTTCAAAAAGAGAAGATAAGCTTAGGAACGTAGAGAGAGAAATTGCAAAAAAGTTGGGTATGAAGGAAGCGGGGGCACATGAGAGGAGAGGAAGGAGGACTTCGCCGAGTAGGAGAGAGAAGCTTAGAAATGTAGGGAGAGAAAATGCGGACGAAACAAGCCGGGAACAGAGGAGATGAAGGAAAAGAGGGGACTCTCCAAATAGAGAGAGCTTAGGGACGTAGGGAGAGAAGATGGAGACGAAGAGGGAGAGGGAAATAAAAAAGGGGTGTCGCTGAACTGCACAAGTTCTCCCGACGGTGCTTCGCAGGGATTGCTTGATGCATGCACCGCTGGTCTGGCGTGTATGGATGGCTGGGCTCGCCGGGGCATTCTCTAGAGTAGATGAGCTCAGAGAGTGCAAAAACCTCGTTGCGTTTACAGCCGGGACCAAGAGATGGCGCCGCAAGCGTACTCATAATATGGCTATCAGGGTCCCGTGAACGGCGGATGGAGTCTTAAGCCTCGTGAAGCCGCTTTTTTCCCAGCGGGAAACAATTGACGACGGTAGCTACGAATGTACGATGGCTTTACTTCGTTTAATCTTAAGTCGCAACACAGTAAAACATTAGACGAAACAAAGACAGAGACGCACAGACTAAACGTTTAAGGTCGCGCACATGACCTTAAACATTTGTACTAATGTGCGCATTGGTACAGCAATGCGCACATAATTCAAGCTGCGCATTATTGATACCCTGGTATCAATAATGCGTTGCGTTTTTCAAGCGGCTTGATTTGCTCCATCGACTCGTAACTTCGGCTGCGCTCTGACTTATGGTGAAACGAAATATAGACGTATGCAAGCGGCGGCGCTTCAAAAGCGAGTCTGGCCACCGTTGATGAAAATCGCTTTGTTTGTTTGCTAGTTTTTCAACCGTGGGCACGCCTGAGCAAGGCTTGACCATCGGACAATATGCACACGCCGGCAGCAAGTTGGCGGCGTCCAGAGGCAGTACTTGCAGAGGGCTACATTCTTATGGATATCGAAAAGAAAGTTTAGTTCCACTCGAAGATAATACCGTCGCAGAGCGTTAACATCAGGGACTCATACCAAAAAATATAACGTTTCGGTTACGGTTATGGTTACAGTTTCCTGTTGATAACGGTTTCGTTTCGGTTTTTTGCGGTTTGAATTTTTACGGTTTCGGTTACCGGTTACACGTTCCTAACAGCAGGTTTATTTTTTGTTCAATACATTTTTTATTGAAATGCTAGACAGACGTTTTATAATAACGGATTAAAGTAGTACCAGATATCCAACAACGGGACATTCACAATAACAGGAACTCAAAAACGTCTTGGTACTTCTAGTTGGTACAAAGTTGCACACGTTTCTCGCTCCAACACCTGTTTACTGCATCTATTTGCAATACATAGTTCGATACCCAAGCATACATATAACTAGGGTTCCGCGTTTTCGGTTTCTATTTCTAAAAAATTCGGAGTACTTTTTTCGGTGTTTATTTTAAAATTCCATTTTCGTTTTTTTTTTTTCGGCGTATATTTATGTCCACAAAACGTTTATCGGCTTTTTTCGGTGAATATAAAATAAACAGCAACGGGCACCGGATCAGATGATCCTTGTAGCTCTGACATTTTTGATCTCTCAAAAACTAACGGCGCAGATATATTTAAAAAGAAATCGACACTTTATTTGGAAAATGTGTGTAACTGTAAAAAAAAATCAAGAAGAAAACAGAAGTAAAAACAAGTCAGATATGAAGCCTATGCCCAAAAAACATGGAACTTCACCTTCTGTATATCAGAATTTCGTGATCTTATTATAGTACACACACACGTACTTTCCCAGGTTCTTTTCGTTGATCCGCACTCTTTTTCTCCTGTTAATATGACCCTGAGCTTCGAGAATGCCCTCTCAACGCTAACACTGGGCATTGGCAGGCTGAGGAGATTGCCTGAGTCAAAATCGGGCAATCACCCAATTGTGACCACCAAAAGAGACACGGTGCAACGTTTTGAAGCACAACACAACATGCAGAGCTTGCACCAAGTCAGTCTTCCTTACAACGAGTTTAAAAACACGCTCGTACATGGCGAAATCATGCGGCATTTCGGACTTCACGTTCCGATTGATGATGCGCACATTAAACCAAAACGTCGTGATGACATCCGTGTATCCCATACATTCGGGCACGTTTCGATAGACACTGTCGTTCTACTTTTTCTCCACGGCTCTGCGGTACGACTGGAAGGTTAAAGTGACCTTTTCCGGTTAAAACTGAATTTTAGAAAATGGATTTGACGTACTTTTATTGGTTTTTATCGGTTTTTATCGGTTTAAATCGAAAAGGCCGAACCTAAAACTGACCTTTTTCGGTTAAAACCGAATTTCCGAAAATTAATTCAGCTTACTTTTATCGGTTTTTATCAGTTTAAACCGAAAACTCCGAACCCTACATATAACCCCCGCTACTCGGGGATCATCGCTTTCTATATAATAAAAATAAAAATAAACATCCCCACTTTGTTGTTCGGCAGCGTTTGTAAACAACCCTCTGAAAGTTCCCACTGGGTGCTGGAAGAACCATTCGCATCTTTCGGTCCCTACAGTTGATGGCAACCTAAGATATTGTGACGAATGACAATTGATGAGGCGATAATAACTGAAGAAACTAAACGTTTAATGGGGCGAATTGGTGCCCAAAAATAAAAAAAAAAGGAACAGAGGAAAGAAGAGCGTCGCGGGCGTCGAAGTCGGCGTGACAGCAGAGTCGAACGCTGGGGCGAAACTGACTGCGGCTCGCCACGCGGAGCCCTTATGTACACGCGTGAGCTTCTGGAATAATCGACATAGAAGGTTCGACGTGTAGAATATTCTGACCTCGAACAAGCAACACGGTTCTCGAACTTACCAGAACATTACGTTAGGGTCAACAAAAATGCGTCCCCGCGGCAAGGAATCGAACCCTGCCTTTCTGCGTACAAGGCACGCGCGATAACCGTTAGGCCACGAGAGCGCTGCCTGCTTGGTCAGCTGCGTTCGCGGCATTGTAACCCCCTCCTTTAAAAAGTGCATCGTCCCGGTGCAGCACGAGACAAAACAAAGCAAATAAAAAGAACGGCAAACTAAAGAGTCATTTGGAACACATAAGGTCCATAGCCCTATCGAGCGTAGTACGGCTTCAGGCGCACGGCGTGGACGACCTCAGGTCGTGGTGGATGGCGTGATCGTGCTCTTGTTCCGTCAGGCATCACTTCGTAGTTCAGCCCCCCGAGGCAACGAAGTACCTTGTATGGTCCGAAGTACCGTTTAAGCAGTTTCTCACTGAGGCCGCTGCGACGAATGGGCGTCCACACCCACACCCTGTCTCCGGGCTGGAAGTGGACGTCCCTGCGACGAAGGTTGTAGCGGCCTGCGTCGACGCGTTGCTGGTCTTGAATCAGGAGTCGGGCGAGCTGGCGGACTTCTTAGCCCGTTGAGCAACCACCTGGGCGTCGTCGCTCTCATTGTCAAGATGGCTCATGGGGCAGCATGGCGTCCAGCATGGTCGTTACCTTCGGACCATGTACCAGCTGTAAAGGTGTGAATCCAGTGGTCTCTTTAACCACCGTATTGTAGGCGAACGTTACGTAGGGCAACACCTCGTCCCACGTATTGTGCTCTACGTCGACGTACATAGAGATCATGTCGGCGATTGTCTTGTTGAGTCGCTCCGTCAGCCCGTTGGTGTCTGGGTGGTACGCAGTGGTACGACGATGGCTGGTGTGACTGAGACGGAGGATTTCTTGGGTCAGCTGTGGCATGAACGATGATCCGCGATCTGTAATCAGAACTTGGGAGCGCCATGCCGGAGGACGATGGACTTGATGAAAAACTTGGCGACTTCAACAGCAGTACCTAAAGGAAGGGCTTTCGTTTCGGCGTACCGCGTGAGATAATCTGTGGCAACGATTATCCAACGGTTTCCCAGGGTCGGCGGCGGAAAAGGACCAAGTAGATCCATTCCGATCTGCTGGAACGGTGCAGTTGGTGAAGCGATTGGCTGCAGGAGACCTGCCGGCTTCGTCGGCGGTTTCTAGCCTCGCTGGTACTCGTGACAGGATCGGGTGTAGAGGTGGACGGTTTTGGCGAGCTTGGGCCAGTAATATTTTTCGCGAATACGGGCCAGCGTCCGACTGTAACCATTGTGTCCGGACGTCAGGTCGTCGTGGCAGGCTTGAACGATCTCCCCTCGAAGGTCGGTCGGGATTACCAACAGCCACGGCTAGTTGTTGTCCCCGAAGATTTCTTTGTAGAGTACACCTTGTCGAATGGCGAAGGTCGGCAGGACTCGTTAGAAAACATGGCGCACGGTACTCCCGCGCCCTTCCCGGTGCTCAATTAATGCGCGTAGCTCAGGATCGTCTCGTTGACATCGTGCCAGGTCGTCGGTGGTCATTGCTCCTAGGAAGCACTCGTCGTCATTGTCGGCGCTGCTGCCGGAAGGTGTCTCGACAGAAGCCCTGGACAGGCAGTCGGCGTCGCTGTGCTTGCGGCCTGACTTGTACACTACAGTCATGTTGAACTTTTGTAGCCGGAGACTCCATCAAGCGAGGCGCTCTGAAGGGTCCTTGAGGGTCGCAAGCCAGCAGAGCGAGTGACGGTCTGTGACTACGCGGAATGGGCTCCTTTACAGGTACAGCGGAACTTCGTGATTGCCCAGACGACCGCAAGACATTCTTTTTCAGTCTTGGAGTAATTTCTCTCCGATTTGAACAGCGTTCGACTTGCGTAGGCGATGACTCGCTCGATGCCTTCTTGCACTTGAACTTGTACCGCTCCAAGTCCTGCATTACTAGCGTCCCTGTGAATCTCGGATTCCGCATTCTGATCAAAGTGTCCAAGGACAGGAGGAGTCTGGAGTCTTCGCTTCAGCTCGTCGAATGCTTGCTGCTGCTCCTCGGCCCATTCGAACTTCTCGGCGTCCTTTGTGAGGTTTGTAAGCGGTGCGGAAATCCTTGCGAAATCCGGAACGAAGCGGCGATAGTAGGCACAAAGTCCAAGGAATCTTCGCACGGCCTTCTTGTCTGTCGGCGCTAGAAATGCCGCGACGGCGCGAGTCTTCTTGGGGTCTGGGCGGACGCCTTCGCTACTAACCACGTGGCCTAGGAACTTCAGATCGCCATAGGCGAACCGGCACTTTGACGGCTTGAAGGTGAGCCCTGCGGTCTGTATGGGCGGAGTCGTCGCAAGTGCTCGTCGAAGTCAGTTGAAAATACTACGACGTCATCAAGGTAGACGAGACAGCTCTGTCACTTCAGCCCTGCCAGTACGGTGTCCATGACACGCTTTAAAGTTGCTGGCGCCGTGCATAGTCCGAAGGGCATCGCCTTAAACTCGTACAGTCCATCCGGCGTGACAAAGGCTGTCTTCTCTCGGTCCCGTTCATCGACTTCGATCTGCCACTAGCCGCTCTTTAGGTCCATCGATGAGAAATATCGAGAGTGGCGTAGCCGGAGTGTCGTCGATGCGGGGGAGTGGATAGACGTCTTTCTTCGTCACCGCGTTCAGCTGCCGGTAGTCCACACAGAACCTAAGCGTTCCGTCCTTCTTAACCAGCACGACTGGAGAGGCCCACGGACTGCTTGAAGGTTGAATTATGTCGTACTTCAGCATCTCTTGAACTTGCTCCTGGATCACCTTCCTTTCTTTAGTGGAGACTCTGTACGGCGATCGATGCACAGGGCGCGCGTCGTCCTCGGTAATGATGCGGTGCTTCGCAACCGCGGTTTGGCGCACCTTCGAAGACGTCACAAAGCAGTCGCGGTATTCGTCGAGGAGTTTAATCAGCTGGTGTTTTTTCAGGCATGGAAGCCTAGCGTCGATGTCGACCAGCGCTGGCGACGTACTGTCTTGCTCGGGTGGAGGGAACTCTTCAGTAATCGCTGCGATTTCGGCAGAGTTCTGGAGTTCCTCGATGTGGCCCATGGCTGCATCTTTCATGAGGTGTTGCGTTTCATTTCCGAAGTTCGTCACGAGGACCACAGTCCGCCCATCCTGAAGTTTAGCTACTCCTCTTGCGACGCCTATTTCTCTTGCCAAGAGCAATTGGAGGCTTCCCTCGAGAAGACCTTCGCCGCAGGAAGCTTCATCGATCCCGACGAGCACGAAAACACTCGACCGCGGTGGTAAGTTTACGTGGTCTGCGAGGACTCGGACCGCGGGTGACGTCGCTTTGCGTTCCTCCGGTGGTGGAGCAGGTTTTCGTAGCGTCAGTTGGTTTGTTCTCAGGTCGATGACGGCGCCATACTCGCAGAGAAAGTCCATTTCGAGGATAACGTCCCTCGCATAGTCTTGCAGAATGACGAACTTGACAGGGCACGTCTCGCCGTGGATTTCAACTCGAGCAGTGCACCTTCCAACAGGTGTAATGAAGTGTCCTCCAGCAGTTCGTATCTGCGGCCCCTCCCACGGCGTCGTCACTTTTCGAAGGCGGCGAGAGAGCCTCCCATTCAAGACTGAGTAGTCTGCTCCGGTGTCCACGAGTGCCGATGCGTCGTGGCCGTCGATAATAACGTTTAGATTGTTGGACACCGATGCAGGGGCGTCGTTGTAATGCGTAGCGTCGGTAGAGTGGGAGCGCTTCGTCGTTCTTGGAGGCTCTTTTCTTCGGTCGTCTTCGGCAACGCCACCTCCAGGCGTTGCCGCATTTAGTTTTCCTGACGAGAAATGGGCGACAGGCTCTCACGACAAGGTCGCTCCATCGGTGAGGCTGGACGTCCTGGCGGCGGCGACCGGGACCCGCGGCGAGGGGCAGGTGGAGGAGGCTGAGGTCGTCGAAGATACTCTTCAATCTCCTGTGGTCGCTCACCATAGCGTGGGCGTGGGTCGCTCGGGTGGAGGCCTCGCAGCTCTATTTGCAGGTAGGGACAACGGCGGTAGATATGGTCGGCTTCCCCGCAGTGGTAGCACAACGGGCGTCGATCGGCCGTCCTCCACACGTCGGACTTCCTTGTCGAAGGTTTCTCCGGGCGGACGTACTGAACTTGTCCTTCTTGGCGTCGAGAATACTGCGGCATCGGAAAGTCTCGTCGGGGTGGTGCCGTGACCTGGCGGTGAGCTTGCGGCGGTCGTCGGGCCATGGCGGCGTAGGTCAGCGTCGGTTCTTCGGGTGCGGCCACGGTGACAGGGGCACCTGGTAGGAACGCTCGCTGAACCTTGTCTCGGACGACCTCGGCAATGGAGATTGAGGCCGGGCGTTCAGCAGTCGGCGGAAGCTTCTTAACGTCCTCCCGGACGATGTCGCGGATGATGTCGCGAAGGCCGGGGATGCTAGGGCTGATGTCGTAGCCCGATGCAGAAGCAGCAGCGACGCTCGAGTGCCGATGATAGTGGCTGGCTCTTGCGAGGAGGGCACGTTCCATGTTCGTGACCTGCGTGACGATGTCTTCGACGGTGGATGGGGGATTGCGAACAAGACCACCGAAGATGTCGTCCTTGACACTTCGCATTAGGATCCGCAGCTTCTTTTCGTCTGTGGCTTGAGGGTCGGCGCGAGCGACCAGGCGCAAAACATGCGACCAGGCGCAAAACATCCTCGACGAAACTGGTGATAGTCTAGTTTGCGCCTTGGGTCCTCATTCGAAGGAGGTCCTTCGCCCTCTCCCGTCGATATTGGTTGGCGAATGTCCGTCTAAGCGCATCCTTGCAGGCGGTTCACGAGATCAAGGAAGTCTCGCGATTTTCGAACCAGTGCCTGGCCGTCCCTTTGAGCGCGAAGTAAAGACTCTGCAGGCGCTGTTTGTCCGTCCATCGTTTGTCCTGGGCCACTCGCTCGTACTGCTGTAGCCAGGCCTCGATGTCTTCATAAGGCTCACCGTGGAAGGACGCCGGCGTACGGGCAGCGACGGGTAGGACAACGACGGGCGGAGTGGTCATCGTCGCGGTAATCTTCTTTGATTTCTGCGGCAGGGGTCCGAGTTCCGGGGGTAGGCCTTGGTTACAGCGACTAGACCGGGCCTTGGCCTGGTCTTCTGCGAAGGGTAGCCTCCCGGGGCTGAGCGCGTCACTTGGCCGGCGTGTTTTCGGAGGGGTACGGTCCACGGGCATAGAATGCAAATACCCCACACCTCCACCAAAATGTCACGAATGACAATTGATGAGGCGATAATAACTGAAGAAACTAAACGCTTAATCGTGCGAACTTGTGCCCAAAAATAAAAATTAAAAATCACACCATCTTCCCGAGGGGAACCATGGGGTGATGCGGAGCATCGTGTTGGTTCCGAGGAAAGAGTCAGTTGCGTGCTGACGTCGAGAGATGGCGCCACCGACTGCCCTAGCGTTACCCCCTACGCGAGCCTTCGTCGCGGCTCGCGGCAGAGAAACTTGGAACGCTCGCCGCTCGCCGTTTATTTTTTTCATACTTGAAGGAGAGGAGACTAGAGGAGGAGAGTTGCGCGTGCGCGCGCGGTGTGAGGAGAAGCGAACGCACGCGCAGTGCACGCAGCTGGTAGAGAGAGAGAGCGGAGAGAGTAACGCGCAGCTGTTGGAGAGAGGGAAGGAGGAGAGTTGCGCGTGCGTAGTTCGAGTGCCGACTACAACGCCGACGCCGCGGGACATAGACCCGAGCAAGAGATGCTCCGCATCTAAAAAAGGAACAGAGCGTCGCGTGCGTCGAAGTCGGCGTGACAGCAGAGTCGAACGCTGGGGCGAAACTGACGGCGGCTCGCCACGCGGAGCCCCTTATGTACACGCGTGGGCTTCTGGAATAATCGGCGTAGAAGGTTCGGCGTGGAGAACATTCTGACCTCGAACAAGCAACACGTTTCTCGAATTTACGAGAACATTACGTTAGAGTCAACAAAAATGCGTCCCCGCGGCCAGGAATCGAACCCTGGCGTTCCGCGTGGAAGGCACGCGCGATAACCGTTAGGCCACGAGCGCGCTGCCTGCTTGGCCAGCTGCGCTCGCGGCATTATGCAGAAGAGGCTCCGCCCACACTGAAGAAAGGAATAGAACTGTAGCCCTCCTCTTGTAAAATACTGCTAAGTGGAATAAAGTAATAAAACTGAGAGCTGGGCTAGTTGGTGAAAGTCAAACATAATGTAAATGCAATAGTGCAAAACAGGAAAGGATGAAGAGCCTATCGGACAACACAGAAAGCTGTAAAAATATGTTCTGTGTTGTGTCTCTGTTGTTGTGCGCTGTTACACCTGCGTCGTATTTGCTATTTCCAAGGAAATGCATGTGGTTATGGAAGCGCACGTTTCTCACTCTCCGATTCTGTGAAGCTAGAAAAATTGTACATTTTTATAGTAGCGCCATTTTTCTTGGGGGGTTTTGAAACGGAGCTTCTCCTACAGATATGTTGCAACTAAGGATGTCACGAACTTCCGTCGAGCTGGATTTGTACGTTGAACCTCAAGGATCGACTGGTTCGAGTAACCTCCGACCTTATACAGGTTCTACAAAGTTCGACTTTGTGGACAGTGTAGCTAGACTTTGATACAGGCATGTCTAGGTTTTGGAGAACACATTTTTACAGAATAGGTTGGTTTATATTTTAAATAGTTGCAGCCAACGGAATATAATTCTAAAAACTTAAAAGTTAATAACAATTTATTCTTGCTATATTACCAAACCATCAGAGTGCTGCTCTTACTAAAAGTGAACGTTTGACTTGATCATTTGGTCATCACCATCCAATCCATAGCCAACTGAGCCAGCCCGTTGCGCATGCGCATAAAGTCAAACCCTAATCGAACCTTCTCGGACTTTTCAATAAAAGTTCGAATACGTCGAACGTGGTCGAACTTGACCCTCAACCGGTTCGTGACATCCCTAGTTGCAGGTCAGAAACATCGGTGGCTTTGAAAGAACCGGGTCGGATAGACATATGAGAATTCTAAATTATTAGTTAATACCACTGATTTCTATGACAGTTGCTGGATCGCGCATCCCCGCGTGGTCACTGCAGAGCGAGTGCGGCCACCGGACGTCCGTCTTGCATGCAGCAAAATCGCGGTTTTGCTAGCGTTGCAGAGGCTGGAGGCAACGTGCTGAAGACACGTTTTCCACTCGTTTGTTATCATTAACCGAAAAAGTTTTTTAAAACCCTGTGTAAGCCGTGAGACTTGCCGTTGAGAACTCATGGAATGTTTTACGGAAGCGCAGTGCCGCAGGAAAAAGGCACAACTCGTCGAAAGACAGTTTTGCACGTCTTGCGGCGTGATAAAAGCTTCCTTGGCACGCCGAAGTGCTGCGTCTCTGTGCCTTCACACGCTTGGATACCGATCAAAAATCAACACCGTGTGGATGGTTTTTACCAGTGAAAAGTGCGTGAAGCCGTGTGTGCCTCTAGAGCAGCGTTTTACTTTACTCTTACGACTGTATTTGTAACTTACTGTCCAGAAACGAGCTTGATCCAGCATCCAGTGGCGACAAAAGAGGGGGGAAGGCACGTCTTTTTTTTGTTGTTGTTAGACGGTTTACAGAATACCGCGCACAACAGCTCCTCATCGCTGATGCAATGCTGGCTCCTTATCAACCTACTTAATTGCACTTGGCGCTTGAGCGCGGCTGCGATTGGTCGACAGTTTGCACACGACATATATGGGCCGGCCGCGCTTCAAAGATTTCCATTCTCATCGTCTTGTACTTTTGCCTTCGAAAACCCCCGTTCCTCCACAGCGCTGCTCTATTTGTGCTGCCATGTGATCCATTAGGGTAGATTTGGAACATAGTCATGGTTACTAGTGCATAGGAGCAACCGTAAAGATCCCCCATTCACCCTTTTTATTGAGCACCTCGCCGAAACAGCTGGACGATCCAGAACCCCATGGCCAATATATGACGCAAATACATCTACGCGCGGCACACCTTCAAAACTTTGCCACGGCGCCGATTCTTGATCGGTATCCAAGCGTGCGGAAAACACAAAGACGCAGCACTTCGGCGTGCCAAGGAAGCTTTTATCACGCCGATCCGCGAGACCGGCGAAACTTACTTTCGACGATTTGTGGCTTTTTCTTGCGGCACTGCGGTTTCGTAAAAATTTTCTTGTGTTCTCAGCGGCAAGTTTCACCGCTTACACAGTGTTTTTTAAAAAAACTTCTTCGGCGAATGACGACGAACGAGTAGAAAACATGTCTCCAGCACGCTGCCGCCAGCCTCTGCAACGTTAGCAAAACCGCGATTTTTTTGCGTGCAAGATGGCCCTCCGGGGAACGCACCAGCGGAGCGGGGGTGCGCGATCCAGCAATTGTCTCAGTGGTGTATACCTTGAAGGCGACACGTACTGAATACGTGTAGCGATTGTAAGACTGTGGCAGATTTAGAAACAGAGAATTTTCGTTATAAGCTCGACCGCTGATTCCAACTAAGTATCCTTGATCCGAAATTCATTTGAACGTAAATGTATTACCAGATGCACCACTCGCTGAAGGTAACTATGTCAAATGGCCACGACATTTCAAGATTCCTCCTCGAGGTTATCCTTGAGAGAAACTAATATTAATTTTCCGTTAATACAGGTTAATATCGGTTTCCGGTAAATAATTTACGGTTACGGTTACGGTTTTTACAAATTTCAAATAACGGTTTCGTTCCGGTTACGGTTTCTAAAAAAATTTCGTTCCTAAACGGTTTTAAGTTTCCGTTACGGTTACGGTTTGAGTCCCTGATTAACATAGCGGCAGGTGTTTTGCTGAAGCAGTTCGATTAAACCTACACAGCTTTGCAAGTACGGCCTCTGAGCGCTGCCTTATTTCTGCTAGTAAGTGCATTTAGATTGTCTGATAGTCGAACCCTGCTAGGGGCGGGCCTACGATTGCCAGATTGTACCCTAGCAAAGCGTCTTTCTTTCACCCTCGGTGGTCAGACTAACTTAATTGCAATCATCGAAAAAAAATTTTGGGGTCCCCTGAAGGAGCTAAGTCTTGTAGAATAAACACAAGGACGAGCACAACGACACGCGAACGCGAGTGCGTGGATACCAAAACAAAGAGAGGATTGGCCAGATTCTTGGCCAAACTTCTCTTCGGATAAGGGTAAAAAAAATCTTCGAAAACAACAACATTGAGTAACGTATAAACAACGCCTTGAACCAGACAACATCTTCGGTTACTCTTACTCCACAATATTTTGGCACCGAAACCATTCAAATGAGATTAACCGCCTAGACAAGACCTGTGAAATTGCCCGCAACGTCGTGACTTGAACGCTCACGAGCACAGACATTTTCTTTTTCGGTGCATTTATGCCTCGTTCACACTTGCGATCCGGCGGCCGGATCCGCGAGAATTCTGACGCCCGGCGACGAAAGCAGGCAGAATTTCCGGTGGAGAGCAAGATCGCTCTGGGACCAATTTTGAACGCCGGAAAAAACGTTTCTCTCGCCGCAAGCCAATCAGAGCGCACGGGGGAAATGGCGCTTGCTGACGTCAGATCCCCGCTGACGAGCTGGCGACGATGGCGACGAGACGCGCGCGGGCAAGTAGGAAGTTTGGGAGCTCTCGTCAGCTCTCGTCTGTTCGGGACGCGCTGCACCGCTCGCGCCGCGCACTCCGCAGGCGGCAACAAATGTGGACGGCCCGATCTTTTTTCGGTGAGCGATTCCAGTTGGCGGCGAGTGCGTATTTCGCAAGTGTGAACAAGCCATTACACCCCTAAGCTGAAGTGTCGGCATCAGATGCAAGCAAGCTTGGTCGAACTAGACCGCGATTACAGACCACCGACGACGAATTGAAAAACGAATTGGGAGGAGCGAAGACTGCCGTGTGCAAATTAGCCACAGCATCCCACGCGTTCGTTCCGCCCTCTAATCCGAGGTAACACGTCGCAACTCTCAAACATTGCCATGGCCGCGACGAATTTCCGAACCAAAATTTCAACTCCGGTGGCCTCCTTCCAACGACATCATCTTCCAGCAACGTTCCTCTATCATCTGCACCAAGGAATCTTTGCGCGATCGTCTTCTTGAAGCTCCAGGTGTCAACCTTTGCCGGTAACCTTCTGCGAGTGACAAGAATTTCGGGAGCATTTCAATGTAGTCATTCACATAAATCGTGATCTCCGTCAATCGAAAAGTTTAAGTGGCTCCACACGTACTTCACAACTGACGCCAAGGGAACTGTGGAGGGGATTCGACTGCTCGAACACAACTAAGACCTCGCGGTGCGGACGCTTCACGATTGATTCGGCCGACGTTAACATTTTAATCGATGATCATATCGACAACCTGCTATGTTTACCTGTGATCAACAGCTCGAATAACTTAGTAAGACTGCGCCAGCTCTAAGCAGCAATATGTTTCCGAACCGCGTCCACAAAAAGTTCCACCTACCAAATGTGTTGTCTTTCTGAATCGAGCCCTTATGCACTGCCTTCCCCGTGACCTCGCCATCCTGTACCGCCAGCGCTTCAAAAAGGCGGCAGCGGCATCCTCAGCAGATACATCTGCCTGCCTTGTGACCAGAAGGACAGGTTGCCGTCATCGTGGTATTTCTTCGGGAACAAGTAGAAATCCGAAACAATAGCTACATCGATCGTGCTAGCAACACTCTTCTACATAGGTTATCGCTGACGAGACACAAAAAAATGCCCCCGGCAATCAGCCCTTCAGAGCTTGCGCTGTCTTCTAAATCAACATGCCACCGACCAACAGCATGTTCCTTATGTGACGCTATCAAACAGGATGTGCAAAAATGATAAGCAAAGCTATCAACATTTCTATCAAAGTTTCTACCAGCAGGTTTCAGCTTTAAACGCGACAAAAAGCAAAACCACATTGCACGTATTTGCCGTTCACGCAGGAACTTTACCAGTGAGAGATGCGGCGGTCATATCACTTGGCGATTCTCTGTGACATCACATCTTCACTCAGTCATGTCGGACCACTTTCAGTTATTTTCCAAAGTTGTTTGGATAACAGATTCGACCTTAGCTTAGATCGAACTCACAAATGAGCGCACAATGCTAACAGTAGATAAAAAGAGTATGATATCAGTTAAATATTCTGTGCAGATCTGAGCAGGATTTCTAATGATGATTGTAATCGTTTATCTCGTGCATCTTATTATCGTTCCGCAACCAATAAGATGGCGGCGTCAGCTGATGAGAACGCCGACGGACGAATCACGTAGCAAGACGCGTGGACACAATGAGTCACGCCCTGCGTTTCTTAAACTCTCGGTGGCTATGGTGTGAAATGGTAGTTGAAATGTGTTTTTTGTTTTGTGTAGTCCTGTTAGTCATGCTATTAATTCTATTAGTAAACCTAACAACAGAAATATGGTACTGCCACAACTGGAGGCTACTGGATGTCATAATGATAAAGACCTCACAGAGAAGTTTAATCACTGTTTTCTTTACAATATCCGTAAAGAACTGGCTGAAACTCTGGAAGAACCAATCACAAACCATCTTCCTGAGTTTCTAAGTAACATATTCAGCTATCAAGCTATTACGTGCTGAAAAATTACGCCAATGATAAAAACGATGCCACGGGACAAGACTCCTGAATATGATGATATTTCAGCAAACATAACCAAAGACAACATCGATATCCTTATCATACCTTTGAAGAAGATATACAATCAAGCATTTTACAGTGGTACCTACCCGGAACTACTAAAAATAACAAGAATGTTTCCGAATTATAAGAATGGCGATGTCAACCAATTTTCACACTACGGACCAATACCGGTCTTAAGCTGTATAAACACTCTTTTTGAAAAACTTGTAGCCGCAAGGGTAGTTGTCTTTCTGACTAAATATGATATTTTATTTGATAATCAACATGGTTTTCGAAAAGGCAAATCGACGGACACAGCGGTTTTAACAATTAGTCAATTCATTAACAATGCATTAAACACCAATAAAATTGCAGTCGGCCTATTTTCAGACATAAAAAAGCTTTTGATACTGTAGATCATGGCATACTTACAGAGGAATTACGAAAATATGGCTTTCGAGGCTTTTCACTTGACTTACTTTAATAGCAATTTATCGTCTCGATCTCAGGTTGGTGGTATAAAGGAGCAATTCTCAACTAGTGAGTTTGTGTTGACAGTAGTTCCGCAGTATCGGTGCTAGGACCGAACCTTTTTTCTATTTACATAAATGATCTAGCTAATGTTACGACCAAACTGCAAATGATAATGTATGCAGATGATACTGCTGTATTAGTCTCTGGAAACACACTAGAGTTAATTCAATCTGAAATGACACACGAACTTAAACAAATAGAGAGATGGTTCCTAGACAATAAATTAGCTCTTCACTTACAAAAGACAAAAAATGAAAGACGTTTACAACTTCCTGTAACGCCGAATTAGAGCGCAGCTCTAGAGGAGGAGGAGGGGAGCGTACTGAGGGGAGGGTATGCCCCTCTACCTTATCCGCTCTCTCTCTGTCTCCTCTCCTCCTCGCATGCTCCATACCACTTTAGTCGCCTGAGCGAAATTATCAAGGCTCGTTACGCCGCAAAACTTGGCGTAAATAATTTGACGTGCGGCGATTCATTCGCGTGAACGCCGCAGAATGGACGCCAAAACCATGATGAGATTATTCTCGCTATTTTCGGTCGCGACGTCGCTCGTGCTGCATAGGAGTAGACAGTAGCGGCGATGATCAACGTCAATACTGAAAATCGGAAGCGGAAACAAACCAAGTGCATCAAGCGTAACAAGTCGGTGATGGCCACTGGTACCAATGATCAACATCTTGTATCTACTGTTTACACCAAGCCTACTTAAAAGTACTTTATTGCCTGCACTTACCTCTTATTGCAATCACCGGATCAAAGTTTCGTCTACTGGCAGCTTTTGTTTGAACGAGCAGACGGCAAAAAGCAGACAAGTTTAGAAGAGCAGACGACAGTTCGAACAATCAGGAGGCCGTTTGGCGTTTTTCCCGCCTTCATCTTGTAACAAAACAAATAAATCTGACGACCACAAGTGTCCGTGAGTTCAACCCAAAGTGTTTCCCGCACAAGCAATCGCATAGTTCGACGGCGTCTAATGTGCCCTTTTCATGGCTGCTATCCACGTTCTCGGACGAACGGAGGAGGCAAAACGCACATGAAAACTTACCTTTAAACCTTTCCCGACTTTTTTGGTACAGCCCCAGTAGCGGCGTTTTGACAAGAAGGCAAGTTTTTGTCTGGTTTCTTCCAAAAGAACACAGGAATGCATATCTCGCACGGTGACTTCCGCCCACAGCCCCAGACCGTAAGTGCGCCCGATGCGCCACCACCGCGGCGTGACGTAACAGAGTTGAGTTCGTGTATATTTCAAGCAGCGGTTTAAAGTTGGCCTTTGTTCATTCTTTTTATAAACCGGAAATTCTCTGGGATGTCAAAGACTGGAGCACCCCCTGGTGGCGTTTTCCATAAAAAGGGTCTATAGTTCAAAATGACTCCAATCTCGAAGAACCATATTGCGATAAAGGGCATGAAGGTTGTTTTTTTTTTATTTCAAAACATCATGCCCGAAATAGGATGGCGACAATAAGGGGTACCTGCCTAGTATGCCAACGGGACAGAAAAGAACTGACATTTCGCGACGTTTTATTCTTGCTTTTTTTGTGTGTGAGTGTGTGCGTGCGTGCGTGTGTGTGTGCGTGCGTGCGTGTGTGCGTGCGTGTGTGTGCGTGTGTGTGTATGTGCGTGAGTGCGTGCGTGCGTGCGTGTGTGTGTGTGTGCGCGTGTGCGTGTGTGCATGCGTGCGTGTGTGTTTGCGTGTGTCCGTGCGTGCGCGCGTGCGTGCGTGTTTGTGTGTGTGTGTGTAAGTGTTTGTGTGTGTGTGTGTATGTATGTATGTGTGTGTGTGTGCGTGATCGCGTTTTTAGTTAAGGAGACAGCTGGGGAGGCAGCCGACACTTGGTTGTACCGACTTCCGCTTTTTGGCTGCCTCGGGCTCTCGGGTGAGTAAACGCTAAGCCAATAAACACTTTGACTTTTTTTGTTTTTGACAGTGCTGTTTGAGTTGATATTACCACGAATAAAAAAAATATGAATTCAAAGCTGAAAATTAACGTTTCACGAGGCGAACTAGTGCATTCAACTAAACCAAAGAAAGAATCGGGTGTTCGTTCTACGTCGCTGACGGAAGAACGACTGTCCAGAAGCATCGCGTTGCCACTGTTTTTATACCTGCAGTAGCTTCGGGGATTCTTTAAACCAGGACACAGAATGACAACCGAGTTTGAACTTTCAACAAGAGCAAAGATGAATCAAAGCAAGAACTGGACCAAGCCGGGTTCGAACTTTGTTCCTCCGCATGGCAGCCGCGTTTGTTTTTATGTACGCCATGAGTAAAACGCACAAGTTGTAATATTGATAATTTTCATTCTTCAAGTCAAAGTTCGGCAGTGCCACTTGCACTTGTTGTTTTGATTAGTCCTTTGACATTTCCCGTTTGAATATCTGGGCACTAACTAAAACGCACATCCACAAGGAGTAGTTTCATTGACCCATTGAAAGTTTTCATTTTGCAGGTTTTCTGCACATGTAGTCCCATAATCAGGGCACAGAAATAGCCTACATGTTCCCCCTTAGCTTTAACGACTAAAATTATCCTACACAAAAGCATTGCGTTTTAAACAATGCTCTGTTTAAAAACAAAACAAAAAACAAACATCTTCTCCAGCAGCAGCTACCAGCAGGGGATAAGTCGGCTGGCTTGGTTATATGTGTAGCGGACAAGCCAACTGGCGTGGTAGAGAACGGAGAAGAGGCACGGGTGCAAGGGGGCTCGAGACAGAACACACCGACGGGACAGGTCTGTGATGTATACTGGTGTAAATATTTCATATTGTAAATAGTCTTCGCTGTAAATAAATTGAAGAGACCTCTGGTTACTTCATATGTTTCAAAACACTCTCTTTAAATGCGATATCATTTTTTTATAATCCTGCTCGATACTAACCAGGCTAAACTCAGTGAACTTTGCACGGCAAAGGTCATTTAGGAAATTTATAAGGTAAGGCTTACCGTTCTTTTCATTCTACTTTCTTGTGTTTGCATGTTGTCTAAAGGTGCGGTGTAACGATATTCAATTGAAATGCTTTTTACTTTACGCGACCTTACTGACATTAGTGAGACCTAAGGATACTCGCACGCCACGCCTCTGGCCAAGAAACTCCTTTGTTGCGGTGTAATTTCAAGGACAAAAGCGAGCGTTTTCATACAATCTCTCCTTCGCGAAACTTGACGACGTAACTGGGGGATCGCAGTATCCTCCAGTGACAATCGTTGAATGCGGCTCATAGGTCGGACCCGAGCACTGCGTGGGCACTCAATTTGGGCTCGTGATAATCGATTGCTCGAGAAGCATTCAGGTAGTGGCCCGTATCCAATCGCTGCAATGACGACAATAGCCGAACCATAACAATGTCTGGAACTCAGCGCGTGTCCTGTGCGTTGCCAACCCCGGCGCGTGGCAAGGCAGATGAAGGGGGTAAGCGCTGCTCGTTTTTCTTTAATTTTTTCTGCGATTTCGATTGCGTGTGGCGAAAAACGAAAGGGTGTCTCACGGGTTAATAACGTCAGGGATCCGCTCTAAGCGCTATTTGCGCAAAGTACGAAAATCGTTGCGTCGCCCCTTTAAATAATATGTATCTAGCATTTAATTAGCAGAACTTCTATTCGAAAACACTAACTGTTGAACTTTGTACAACAGAACCCTTGTGTAATGTATTTCATTGAAGCGCCCTTGAGGCCTCATAAACTGCGCTGAACTGAACTGAACAAATAACAAATGATGCGTGCTGTTTAAATCAAATCCAAAAGAAAAACTCACCGAAGAAACGCTCACCGGAGAGAATCTCACCGGAGAAAAGCTCACCTATTTTAGTGCGGCCCCGGAGAGAAGATTACTTAGAATTCAATTTTTACGCAAGGTGGTCTTTATCATCCATTGTTTATTTCATCAAGGGAACAATTTGTTCCTGTATTCTTGGAACGGGTTGAACGTTTTAGGAGCAGTAGTGGAACTAAATCTACGGGTGTGTCCTATCCAGGTGGTATACACTTCAAAGCAAGGCGTTTCGCTGCAGCCCTAGTTCCGCTTTTATGTCGACCGCTTTCTCATGTGTTGCCATATTTATTAGTGACATAGCCGGAATGGAGAAAATATCAATATTATTTAGCTGCTCGTTGGAAGGGCTTAGAAAATTGAAAGGTGCCTTCTTAAATGTCGAAATGTGAACGTTTTAAAATGTATAATCCGCTACTAGTACATAAAAGGTAATTTAATATTTAACAATTCAGGAAGAAGCTTCTCAGGCTGCAGCCTAATACTGGTTATATTTTCCCGGCTATCCTCCAATTATTTGGTTTATAGATCTCTTTTTCTTTAACGTACAACCAATTCTGCATAAGTAAGATATACTTAAAAGTATAATATTTGTTAGTGAAATGGAGAATGACCGCATGTACGTACGGCATCCAAACATACTTCAGTTGAGTGAACATATTTCAGTTGGGTGAATGCTCTGTTCACAGATTCCCAGGTGAGCGTCTCTTCGCATCCGTCAAAAGGCCGGTGCGCTTTTCTCCGCATCGGACCGTTTTGCGCTGAGCTTTTCTCCTGTGAGCTTTTCTCCGGTGGGATTATCTCCGGTAAGCTTTTCTCTGGTGAGCTTTTCTCCACCGACCGTTTGAATCATGTCTCAAGTACAACAAGTTTCGGATCGAGTGATCGAAAGTCCAGCAGTACGAGTTGTAGGAATTCCCTTGCTGCTACCCCTCTTGGAGAAGGACACGATGCACCGGTTCAACAACACGTAGTCATTTCTTCGCCGTCGTCGCCCGCGCCGCAATCCCAAGAGCCTTTGCGCATACCCTGCGACGACATTTTGTCAGCGGCGGAGCGCCGCTCGCGTGGCCAGTTGCACTTGGCCCCCTCGCGGTGGATATGACCATCGACGATTTGGCAGATGGGCAACCTGGGCAACCGATTTGGATCCCCAGGTTTCCCACAAAGTAGAAGCCTGTGAAGTATTTTGAAGTGAAGGTCGTAACACACTGCAGGTCTATGATATTCAGCTTAACTTACTGCAGTTTTCTAAAGTACAAAATCATCATTAGAGGCATGTAGGTGGAAAGCTAAAGCCCGGTTTATAGGTGAAAGGCTTCGGAATTCAATGTATCAAACGTCATTCAAGTTTAAAAACAAAGAAATTCGTTTTCTTTTATTTAGATCTTATAACGCAATCTCATTGTTTAAACAATAAGCACCGCATGTACACAACGTGACACAAACATGATATCGGCGTCTATTTAAATTCGACCTAGGGTATCGACGAGCGTTAAAATGTGCCGCTTAAATTGCTGCCCGTAATAGATTATTTTCAAAAGTACTGCCATCTAGTGGGTCAAATATCGAATTAAAAATCTCAGGTGCTAATGGCAGTTAAAATCTAGGATTTCCTCAGGCAGCGTCACTTTCGTACGTCAACGACATATGTTGACAAGAAACTACCCACTGCACGAAACGCTTACTTGAGTAAAACTCTAAATAAAGTTCACCACATGAGAATGTTCCATGTGGTTTATTAGGCGCGAGTCCGAGAGAAAAGCAACCCCAGCGCTTGTACCTACTTTTTTTCCTTTAAATTTTTTTTATTATATTTTATTTTTACTTTTTAGGTTCATGAAAACCATAGAGGCTTGTAAGTTTGTAAGGCTGAATCATAGAGGCTTGTAAGGCAGTCAGTTTTATGTTCTTACTGCGTGATTTTTGTGTTTTTTTTTATACGTCAAAGAGACGACCCTGAGTTACGCGCGCTAATCGAGCACCTCGAAGGACGGGGGGGTACTATACCCTGTGTTTTCTTGAGAGCC
The DNA here is from genome assembly GCA_013358835.2 of Ixodes persulcatus. Lineage (NCBI taxonomy): Eukaryota > Metazoa > Arthropoda > Arachnida > Ixodida > Ixodidae > Ixodes > Ixodes persulcatus. The sequence goes on from JABSTQ010011421.1 coordinate 272,835, forward strand.
CTGCCGACCTTCGTCCTCCGACAAGGTGTACTTTACAAGGAGAACTTCGGAGACAACAGCTCGCCATGGCTGCTGGTAATCCCTACCGACCTTAGAGCGGAGATCTTTCAAGCCTGCCACGACGACCCGACATCCGGACACCTTGGCTACAGCCGTACGCTGGCCCGGATTCGTGAAAGGTATTATTGGCCCAAGCTGCCGAAGACCGTACACCTCTACACACGGTCGTGCCACGAGTGCCAGCGACGCAAGAAACCACCCACGAAGCCGGCAGGTCTCCTGCAACCGATTGCTCCCCCAACCGCACCGTTCCAGCAGATCGGAGTGGATCTACTTGGTCCTTTCCCACCATCGACGCAAGGGAACAGATGGATAATCGTCGCCACAGATTATCTCACGCGGTATGCCGAAACGAAAGCCCTTCCTTCTGGGACTGCTGTGGAAGTCGCCAAGTTTTTCATCGAATCCATCGTCCTCCGGCACGGCGCTCCCGAGGTTCTGATCTCAGACCGAGGATCATCATTCATGGCCCAGCTGACTCAAGAAATCCTTCGTCTCAGCCACACCAGCCATCGCCGCACCACTGCGTACCACCCGCAGACCAACGGGCTGACGGAGAGACTCAACAAGACCATCGCGGACATGATCTCTATGTACGTCGACGTGGAGCACAAGACGTGGGACGAGGTGTTGCCATACGTCACATTTGCCTACAACACGGCCGTGCAAGAGACCACCGGGGTAACACCCTTTCAACTGGTGCATGGTCGTAAGGTAACGACAATGCTGGACGCGATGTTACCCCACGAACCGGCTGTCGACGGAAGCGACGATGCCCAGGTGGTTGCCCAACGGGCAGAAGAAGTCCGCCAGCTCGCCAGACACCGTATTCAAGCCCAACAACGAGTCGACACTGGCCGCTACAACCTTCGTCGTCGGGACGTCCACTTTCAACCCGGAGACCGGGTGTGGGTATGGACACCGATCCGCCGCCGTGGTCTCAGCGAAAAACTCCTGAAGCGCTACTTTGGACCCTACAAAGTGCTTCGTCGACTCGGGGATCTGACCTACGAGGTGATGCCCGACGGAACACGGACTTCATCACGCCGCCCTCCACGACCAGAAGTCGTCCACGTCGTGCGCATGAAGCCATACTACGCTCGATAGGACTGTGGACCTTAAGTGTTCCAAATGACTCTTTAGTTTACCCTTCTTTTTTGTTTGCTTTGTTTTGATTTGTGCTGCATCGGGGCGATGCTCTTTTAAAGGGGGGAGTAATGCCGCGCGCGCAGCTGGCCAAGTAGGCAGCGCGCGCGTGGCCTAAGGGTTATCGCGCCTGACTCCCACGCGAAAGGCCAGGGTTCGATTCCTGGCCGTGCCTACACATTTTGTTGACGCTGAAATGTGATGTTCTAGTAAATTCGAGAGCCGCCTTGCTAATTCGAGGTTAGAATATTCTACGACCCGAACCTTCTACGCCGAATGTTCCGGAAGCACACGCGTGTACAAAAGGGGCTCCGCCTGGCAAGCCAGGTCAGTTTCGCCCCAGCGTTCGACTCTGCTCTTTCGCCGACTTCGACGCCCGCGACGCTCTACTGTTATCTTTTGTTTCCTTCTTTATTTTGGGCACAAGTTCGCCCGATTAAACGTTTCGTTTACTAAGTTATTTGCCGCCTCATCACTTGTCATTTGTGACAATATTCAGCTTAACTTACTGCAGTTTCCTAAAGTACAAAATCATCATTAGAGGCATGTAGGTGGAAAGCTAAAGCCCGGTTTATAGGTGAAAGGCTTCGGAATTCAATGTATCAAACGTCATTCAAGTTTAAAAACAAAGAAATTCGTTTTCTTTTATTTACATCTTATAACGCAATCTCATTGTTTAAACAATAAGCACCGCATGTACACAACGTGACACAAACATGATATCGGCGTCTATTTAAATTCGACCTAGGGTATCGACGAGCGTTAAAATGTGCCGCTTAAATTGCTGCCCGTAATAGATTATTTTCAAAAGTACTGCCATCTAGTGGGTCAAATATCGAATTAAAAATCGCAGGTGCTAATGGCAGTTAAAATCTAGGATTTCCTCAGGCAGCGTCACTTTCGTACGTCAACGACATATGTTGACAAGAAACTACCCACTGCACGAAACGCTTACTTGAGTAAAACTCTAAATAAAGTTCACCACATGAGAATGTTCCATGTGGTTTATTAGGCGCGAGTCCGAGAGAAAAGCAACCCCAGCGCTTGTACCTAATTTGTTTCCTTTAAATTTTTTTTATTATATTTTATTTTTACTTTTTAGGTTCACGAAAACCATAGAGGCTTGTAAGTTTGTAAGGCTGAATCATAGAGGCTTGTAAGTCAGTCAGTTTTATGTTCTTACTGCGTGATTTTTGTGTTTTTTTTATACTTTGATATTACATCTTGCGGCAAAAACATTGATGCATTGCATTGGACTAACCGCCGGAATCTTCAAGTCTTGTGTTTTTCACTATGGTTGGCTTCGGTGCACGTCTTCAACTTCTTTCTTCACCAGTGACCAAAAGCTCCCCATTAACCACGCACAGATGCTGCACACTTAGATGATGATTCAATTTTCAATTCAATGTTTATTTTGGCGTGCTTACCAGCAGCTCGAAGGCCTTTGCGGTAAAGTAGAAAGCATAAAATACATATTCATCACAAATCAAATTTACATGCTTCAAATTATACACATGTTTAAAATTTTATACATGATGGCTTTATGATGGTTCTCAAGATGGCCAGTCGGAGTCTTGAAAAGGGTCTATTGCCACCATAGCATTACTCTTGATTTTGGCTTCGACATTCTAGACAAACAAAACAGCCAAAACAGCCATCTGTTAAAGCTAACTGGCTCGTGTTCTGTACATTCTCACTAAGGTGGCAGTGCAATTTGTTCCCCATGTTTTATTATCAAGGAGTTGGTTTTGCAAATGACATTAGGCTCAACTGAGGTGTACACGATCTGGGATTCAGATGAAGAAATATCAACATCTAAAAGACACAGACATGCTCTTCTCCTCTTTCGTTATAGGATCCCTCGACAGGCGACAGCTAACATATGCGAAAACAAAGACAAAAAAATCTTTAACTCTTTTAACTTTAACGGAGGAGAAACCGAAACGAACACGGTAGCTCCTTATTTGCATACTGACACGCAAACGTGATTCGCATAATTCGCCGGGCGCACAACGAACAAGACGTACATGGGGACATGTCGTTTGATCATGGCCGCAGAGTTCTCGGCTTTTCCCAAGCCAATTCCCCCAATTCCCGCCGGAAGGCGCAGCGAGAATGGGGAACGGGGAGTCAGAAGACAAGCGGAGAGGTACAGAGATTGGGAATAAAACATGGATGCAGTAAAACAAGGTAGGGAAAACATTGAATGGAGCACATGCGCACAGCTAGTCGGGAAAACAAAATAGGGAAAGAAGTGAAGGATAAACAAGTATGCAGAAAATGGGGAAAACAAGATAGGAAGAAAAGCGATGAAAACATGCACGCAGTAAGTCGGGAAACAAGGTAGGGAGAAAAAAAAGGGATGAAGATTGAATCCCTAGGCGGGCGGCCGGATGGAGCAATGGGAATTCATGGAACTTCCGCAGTCGCTTCGTCTGTTTCAAGGTTGGAGCACAGTGAAAATTACGGGGGTGTTCGAGTTAACCACACGGTGCCGTTGCGTTTCTTTGCGGGATAAACCAATCAGCGTTCGTGAATCCGGCGCGTCACAAATGACGTCAGCCGTATACGGACCAATCGTGCGCCCGGAGTGAGTTGAGACGCGGCTGTTTTCGAGCGTCGGAATGCTCGCACAAACCTCCCCATAATGCCCATCACAAAAACAAAAATCGATAGAAAAAGCATTAAAGAAAACAAGTAAGAGGTATAACACGTGTAGGGTTAGAATAACGGTGCGACGAGGGATGGCAATCATATACATAATGTGTATGCTCTTCAAATATGAAGTCTGAAAAATACTAATGATTTTAACTTATACCCCTGTCAGACGGGCACGTTAAATGACATTTAAGCAAAATGACATTACAGCTCGGCCAATGAGGGTGAGCGATAAAGAACCAGGATCACGTGAAGAACCAGGATCACGAGCTGATTCGCCGAGCGGTGAATGACATTCGATCAAAATGACATTTACTTTCCCGTCTGACAGGGGTATTATATATTAATAGAAAACATTGTATGGATGCAGGCGAGCTGGTGCATATTAACCATGTCAAATTAACCTGAGACTAGGGTAGAAGAGAAACATCAGAACGTGGAAGGGACAGAAAAAGTCCCTCCTACGTTTTGATGTTATTCTTCTAACCCGGTCTCAGTTTAATTCAACATCACTCTAAAAAAAGTTTGTGCGTCTACTTTCACGCACAACACTTGGAGAGCCAATCACCGCAACTTACGGAGGCAGCTCAGCGAATGACAATGCCGAAACATATGTTTAGACCAAAAAAACGCAGTCTGAGTTGTGACATTAAGCAATGCAAAACGTCACGCTTGCATTGCTTAATGTCACAACTCAAACTGCGTTTTTTGGTCTAAACATATGTTTCAGCATCGTCATTCGCTGAGTTGCCTCCGTAAGTTGCGGTGATTGGCTCTCCGAGTGTTGTGCGGGAAAGCAGACTCACGGGCTTTTTTTAGACTGATGGATATATATATATAGCTTGCCTAAAACGTACATCAAGTTATGAAATATTCGGTGATGATAAAATGATTCACTAAAGAGGCAGGGAAAATAAGGTATATAATAAAAAAAAAACACGAAACATAGCGGCAAAGGGTCAAGGATCCATATCGGACATTTTTTGACCCCTATTACGATAGTTAATATCTTGATTTTATATTCTGGGTCTTTGAAGAAAAACACAAGTAATAAAATTGATTTAGGCGTTCGCTTCTTAAGATCAGGTCAAGAACCTAAAACCTAGGACAAGGAAAAAAAAAATCCGAATGTCGAAAAAGTACAATCCGTAAGCGACTTTGCTAACTTTGTGATCAATCGCATCTAGGGCAGCCGAGAAGGATGGGATCAGAGCCTTCCACACGATGGCCGTCCATGCAACCCCGCTGTTTCCACCTTTCTGATCTAATAGAGGAAGCATCTTTGGTAGGTTGCCCAAAGTTGTAGGTGAATCCTTAAAATGTCTGTTGGCCTAATACAGTAAGTGTGCTAGACAGCGATAGGGTTCGGATAAACTAGATGACGCAGGCTCTCATCTGGGATGCACATGAGCCACGTGTCAGCTGACATTGCCCCTCCCTTAAACAATGTATAAATCTCTTGACATCGTTTTTCTTTATAAATGGGGTTAGTTGTATGTCATCACTTGTACGCGAATTAGTATTTCTAGTTGATCAGCGAAAGGGAATAATGATGAATGAATAAATGAAGGAATGAATAGGCATTTTCGGAAATACCGCAATGTCCAGGAGCCCAATGAATTGTATCGTGCGGCAAAATGCTATGGCGTCAACGAGTTGTTCGCATATGCAGTGCAGAAAATATTGATTTTCTCTGCGTGTGTTTTGTTTGTCTCAATAAATTCTAGAGCTGTTTTTCGTAAGTGCACATGACCCGAAGATTTGCTGCGAAATTCTGCTGCTAGTAACGCATGTAATTCGGCGGTACTTGAGAAAATCGCTTCTGATAGTCGAAAGAATGTACCAATTACCTTTTCAAGTTTACTGACAAAGGCGCCAACAGCGCGCAAAAAGAAGCAGGGACAAAGTAGAAGTGCACGCAGGACAAGCGCTGACTCTCAACTGAACGTTGATAAAAAACAAAAAAACAGCAACACCGAACACATCACGGGATGGTCAATCAACACGTATCTAAAAATCTCTTTGCTGCGTAAATGCATAGACGTCTGGCTGACGCATCTCGCACGCCCTTTTCTAATCCCACAGGCTTCCAAAATTTCTCTAGCCATTCGGTATTATCAGCCCTTATCTCCTGTTCTTTTTTGAAGGTGGGTTGACACCCGCAGCTAGCAAAATGAAAAAGTGCCCCCCCCCCCCCCCTCTCCTCCCACTTCTGATTGTAACCACAGGTCATGCTCCCGCAATCTGTGGTTGTACATCTGCCCGTCTTGCCAATAAAGGTCTTTTTTTACTAAGTAGCGACTACTCCAACGTCCACGCTCAAAATAATTTTAAATATTATTTTGACGTCCGTGACACTTCTTGAAGACGGGAAAATGTTTTCAAAATCATTTTAACGTCCTCCGTCAAAATATTTGTTTCTCCTTAAGCAGACAAAGCTGCTTCTCCGCCCTGGCAGCGTAGGGGTGAACGACACTATAACTCTGTTTCACCTTACGATGAACCGCAACGAGGCATCCCGATTCCCAACCAATCCAGTGCTGTGAACGCAAAACGTGACTACGCACCCCGTGCGTCGGAGCCTCCCTTCCTGAGGTCACGTGACAATCACGCGGGAGTGGATTGGCTTCGACGGCACGTAGCATCCTCTGCGGTCCATCGTGAGGCGAAACGCAGAAGAGCTGCTACCGAGTGTTCCCACCCCGTCCTTTCTTCTTTCCTAGCCCGGAAGCAGTCTGAATGCAACCTACCTTACGCTGTCCGCCATTTTATGAGTTTGTTGGTTTTTGTTAATACCTTTTTTCCTGGAACACTCTGAGAAAGTTCCACAGTTTTGTTTTTGTGTGTGTTTTTCTGTTTTCACCTTGACAGTTTTATTGTGTTTCCGATTTATTTTTCTTACGACCGGCCTCCTTTATTGTTTTGCGACCTTACCGGCGCGTATTGCTTCCAAGAGCAGAAAACGATATAACGTACCCTTAGGCCTAACGTGGAATCTACCATTACCCTCTTTTGTACGGCGCAATAGATATCTTGTTTTTCCGGGCGGTCGTATAGAAACGGATAGACGCGTTCAAGAGCTTTGTAATATTAAAACCCGGACACGACATTAGGTTGAATGTTAGCATTGTTTATTGCCCGAACCGTCTGTAACTTCCAAACTCTCAGGCATTTTACGGTGACCAGTCTTCGAATGCACTTGCAGAACTATCCAAAAGGTATCGCGCCTATTAGTGATTCGGGGCGGCTGATAGGTAGTGACAATGATAAAGCGCCGCTCTTCAATATTTCTTTTGAATTGTTGTCTCGCCTCCTGTAGTGGGTCCCCTTCCAATTTCCTCCTTATTTTAAGAAGATAGCATGCTTGATATTGAACTAAGCGAGGACGGGATTCTTCGTTTGATAACTAATTTAGATACAAATAAGGCTACTGGGCCGGAAAAGGAGTGATCTCGTGTTTTGTCCAGCTTTCTATTTGTGTTATTTTACAGTTCTTTGTCCTCCGGCAAACTGCATAGTGAATGGAAAATGGGACATGTAGTGCCTGTTCACAAAAGTGGACAAAAAATTAGGGTTGATAACTATCGGCCTATATCTCTTCTTCGTGTGTGCTCAAAAATATTATAACATATAATTTACAGTCATCTCGTAAAACATCTCAACAGAAACAAATTTTTGTCCTTATCAACATGGCTTCCGAAGTGGTTTCTCGTGTGACACACAGCTGGAAGATTTCCATCGGGATATTCTTTCCTATTTTGATGAAGGTGACCAGGTAGACTCGGTCTTCCTAGATTTCCAGAAAGCGTTTGATGTGGTCCCGCATAAACTGATTATACAAAAACTGAGGTCACTAAGCATTCCAGGATAATGTTTTCACGTGACTTACGGACTACCTTAAAGATAGAAAACAGGCAGTTTTAGTTAATGGAAAATCTTCATCTTACTTGGACGTGACATCGGGCGTTCCCCAAGGATCTGTGTTACGGCCACTACTATTTTTCATCTTCATAAATGACACTTCTACGGGTGTTAAATCGAATATCCATCTTTATGCGGATGATTGTGTTTTGTATCATGACGTTAGGTCTGCGTTCGACTGCCTGATATTGCAAGAAGATGTCGATATAATCTCAAGATGGCGCGGGACATGGAAAATAAAACCAAGTATTAACAAGTGTAACCAGATCACGTTCACTAGAAAACGTCTACCAGTTTTTTTGCCTAATCGATTGAAGGTGTACCACTGGACAAGCTACAAAAAGTAAAATAACTAGGCGTTTATTTCGCGAAAACCTTGTAGTAGAGTGCGCACGTGGAATGTATAACAGTGAAAGCCAACCGCATCTTAAACTTCTTGAGGGGGAATTTTAGGGACCGTCCTCCGACTGTAAAAAACACTTTATTCTGCTCCAATGTCAGGCCTATCCTGGAATATGCGTGTGCATTATGGGACTCGAAAAAATCGCTATTTAAAAGAAAATATTTAAAAAAAATGCAAAGCAAGAGAGCTAGGTTTGTCAGAGGAAATTACAACTACAGGTAAAGTGTCACTGCACTAAAATCCCACTTAGACTGGGAAGCTTTAAGCTCCAGACAAAGGCGCCTTCGTTTGAAATTTCAACGTAGTATATACAATGACCAGACTGGGTTGGACAAACTCAAGTTCATCCAACAGCCCCCAGTTCACATCACGAAGACTCGATCACTCAAAGAAAATTAGAACGTTTACAGCCAGGACCGACATATTAAACTATTCTTTTTTCCGAATACAATCAGAGAATAGAACGAATTACCCGACGACACTGTTGTAATCTCTTCCAGCACTTTCTTACTTTTTTTTTTTTAATAAAATGACCGGTGACAGGTTGAAAAGCGCATAAGTGATAAAAAAAAACTTTTTTTTTTTTTACGCGTGAGTTTTTGCGCCTTAGGATCGTTATTTATGTGTGATTGTACGTGATTTAACAGTGTATTTGAGAATGCACTTTTATAATCATCTATAGCATGGAACTCAATATCTGGAATGCAGTCAGCGAAGATTGAAACTGGGCAAAAGCGTTTCGTACGTATTGTTTATGAACGCTATTTTCAACGTCGTCTTTTTATGATTATTACTCTCTCGTTGATAAGATTTCTCTGGGGCCATTGGCCGAAAGAAGGGCCGAGCGTGACTTAATTTTTCTACATAAGGTAGTAAATAGAATGATAGATAACGATATGCTTTTATCCAGAATTAACATTCATGTCCCTTCTCGGTTAACTAGGAACCATACTGCTTTTTACGTCAATACCATGTGTAGAGCCTCACCCCTGTCACGTATACAATCGTTATATAATCGCCTTAATGATACAAATATTGATATATTCAGTGATATATCTGTGTACCGCAAGCAATTGGAAGTGCTTCCAACACACCTTTGACCTGTGCTTTATTTTTCTTTTATTGTGTTACTTTGTTTCTGTTCGATTTTAGCATTGACTTGTGCGCCAAAGTGAAGAGCTCCGGGTTGTTTTTGGGCAAATAGAAATAAAGATTATTATTATTATTATAAAGCCTCGTCAAAAAGTGGCGGTAACTCTGCATATTACAAGGTATCCATGCAATTGTTCAAAGAAAAGGGTGTACACCAGCAAACGTTTGTCCTTTGATATGTGAACCTGCTTTTTCCATGTGAGTGTATCAACGTGATCATGGCTGATGCAAGTGTACTCTCACCCTCCCCCCCCTGCAATAATGCCTCCGAGCTCTGCGAATAATGGCAAATAAATAAAAAAAAATAGCGAATCAAAGAGCATGCTGAGAATTGGGTTACACACGCAGCACGTGAATTTCATTTGCTGCCATTGATGTTCGAAGTCCATTTTACCAAACGCGCTATGACGCATGCATGTGCTCGTTAAAGCTACAGCGATGTTCGACTACATTACCTTGAGATAGGACTGCGAGTTACCATAAGGACAGCCGTGCCTCTATGACGCATGCCTCGCAGCCCATTGAATCGGATTTAAGATGGTGTATAGACCAACACACTTTTTACAAACAGGCGCGAGCTGGCCCACAGGTGCACGTGCGCAGAAACCATAATCGCGTCAAGTGAAGCGCTTGCGCATGCGCAGTGCCGATAGCAGCACCACCGCTGTGGAATGACGTCAGAGACTCTAGTTGGGCTACGCGCAGCGCAAGTTGTCTGCTTCTTGAGGAAGCGTTGCGATGACGTCAGAACGCTGAGCTCTGAGTGGCTTTTCTGATTGGATCGATAGTGAGTAGGCCTGGACGTAAGCTGCCCTGAGATCTACCCACTATCGTTCCAATCCGAGCCAATCAGAGCTCGGCATTCTGACGTCACCGCGACCCCTGCGCAAGAAGAGGACGAGCTTGCGCTCCACATACACTTTAACAGCGGGAAATAGCTGGTAGGGTTTCCTGTTTTCGGGGTTTATTTCAAAGCTACTTCGTGGGTGTTTTTGTTTTCCCAACAGATTCGGTGATTTCCGGTATAAATGTTTGATTTCGGACTAAAACCGGTGTTCATTTCGGATTCTCTTTCATTACATTTACTCATACCTCACAAGCGCATCCCTAGGGCATACATGAAGGGGAAATTCAACAGCTTGAAATTTGTAAGCAAAAACGTAAAAGCGCGTAAAAAAAAAAGTTCTGGCAAAGTAAAAAACGCGTACAAAATCTTCTGGTAAAGTACAAAAAGAAAAATAACAAAAACACGCGGCACATAAACATACCCATAAAAACACTATAGCAAAGTACACAATTGAAAATAACGGTAACCGTGGAACACAACACAGGCACATCAATTCACAGAGTACAAAGCGCACGCATTCTTGATTTCGTCAAAGTTATTAACAGCTATAATATGGGCAGGTAGTTTGTCCCGATTGTTTATTGCCAACTGTAAAGGAGATGTTTGGAGAAGTTGGGTGCGAGGTGCCTGTAGTAATAATTTATGTTCCTTATCCAACCTAGGAAAAATACGATGCGGCGGCTAGAGAATGTCAAGCCTCAGAGGTGGATTATTATAATAGATATTATGGAAAAAGGGTGGTCGCCAAATCTTTCTTCTGGTAGAGAGGAACAAAAAAGCTACATCACCCCGCCGCACAACCCAAGCGAGGAAAGCAAAAAAAAGAGCCGTGTTAATATTTACAAGCTAGACTTGACTTGTGGTCGTGTTTACATTGGCCAGACAGGATGTTGCTTAAATGATAGACTTCGAGACAATTACGGTTCTCACTTGCCGGTACATTGTAAAACTTGTGGTTTTTCTTCCATGCTGGACGGTGCGCAGGTGGAGGGACGTAACAAAGGAAGGTTTGAAAGAGAGTTGCTGGAGGCGGCAAAAATACATGTTTGCGACAAAGACGTTTGCATTAGCGTTGCATCGGTGTATATGCAACCCAAAGAGTACAGCTTCATTAACACTATCTAGGTTGTAAATATTAACACGGCGCTTTTTTCTTTCCTCGTTCGGGTTGTGCGGCGGGGTGATGTAGCTGTTTTGCTAACTTTCTGAACCGCCTGGTGGGCGGGCTATATCTACTGATTTGGCGGTACGCCGGGTTTCAGTTGAGATGAGATTACGCGCGTGTACAGCGATAGCGAAGTTGGCAGCGTTCAATAAACTTTAGTTACCAGTTAGCGCTTGTCCTGTGTGCTTCTTTGTCTTTTTGTCCCGTCTCTTTTGCGCTATTTTTAAAATGAATGTCAATTACCAACTTGCTTAGCAGACCAAGAATTTACTGCCAATGTAGTTTGTCGTTAAAAAATGGCTCCTAGGTGTTTGTAATTATTAAATAATTCTATTGATAGGTTGCTTATTCTGTAGTTGAATGTTACGATGGAATTTATTTGTATTGAATGTCACGAGTTTTTAATTTTGAGATATTAATATTCATCGGCCAATGGTCACACCACAAAGAAAGAGTGTCTAAGTCATGCTGTAGTGACAGGTAGTCGGTTTGATACTTAACTGTTCGATAAATCACGCAATCAACAGCGAAGAGTCTGACTGTTGATGAAAGATTAGTGGCAATATCTTTGATATATATGAGCAACAACAAGGGGCCCAAAACTGACCCTGAGGAGCTCCTGATTTCACATTTTTTGCTTGTTGAAATGCGGCTATGAAAGATAACGGCTTGCGTTCTGTTAGTCAAGAATTCTCGGATCCATTTAATCAAGGATCTATCAATGTTCAGTGAAACTATTTTTTTTTTTAAATAAACGCTGGTGTGGTATGCGGTCAAACGCTTTAGAAAAATCGAGGAAAATGGTGTCAGTTTTAACTCGTGAATGTACGTTTTTGTGAAGATTTGTAACTAGCTCGAAAATAGTTTTTTTTTTCTAAAGCCATGCTGGTTAATAAAATGAAATTATTATCTAATAGGAACTTTATTATATGACTGTATAAAACATTCTCAATAATTTTCCATGGTACACTGGTAAGTGAGATGGCCTAAAACTGCTAAACAAGGGTTGCATGTTTCCAGTGATGCGGTATTAGCGGCGAGATGTTTCGGTGGCGCCCTCGTTCGGTTACCTTTCGTGACGTCATTACCTTGTGAACAACAAGTTCGATGGTGTTTGTAATGGGCATGGTGGACGCCTGAAGTCATAGCGCTCTCAAAGCAACACTGCCATCACCGTTAAAATTGGAAGTTCTTACATTCCTCTTATTTCCGTCGATGAGACATCCTTTGCTGACGTCATAGTCAGCATTCGGCCAATTGTGGTGGGCCGACCACAGCGACGCTTTCGATCGTTCATGTCGAGATGTTTCGGTGGCGCCCTCGTTTGGTTACCCTTCGTGACGTTATTACCTGGTGAACAAAAGGTTCGATGGTGTTTGTAATGAGCATAGTGAAAGCCTGAAATCATAGCGCTCTCAAAGCAACACTGCTAACACCGTCAAAATTGAAGTTCTAACATTACTCTTATTTCCGTCGATGAGACATCCCTTGCTGACGCTTGACACTAGAGCGCACGTCACGAGAGCTGAGCGCGTGACACGAGAGCGCACGACAGGCTTCCCTCGAGCAGAACTTCGCCACAGAAAGCTTCGGTGATCCCGACGGGCACGAAAACACTCGACCGCGGCGGTAAGTTCACGTGGCTTGCGAGAACTCGGACCGCGGATGATGTCGCTTTGGGTTCCTCCGGTGGTGAAACAGGCTTTCGTAGCGTCAACCGGTTTGCTCCGAAGTCGATGACGGCGCCATACTCGCAGAGAAAGTCGATTCCGAGGATAACGCCCCTCGCACAGTCTTGCAGAACGTTGAACTTCACAGGGCACGTCTCACCGTGGATCTCGACCCGGACAGTGCATCTCCCGACTGCTGTGATGAGGTGCCCACCGGCGCTTCGTATCTGAGGGCCTTCCCACGGCGTTGTCACTTTTCATAGGCGGCGAGAGAGCCTCCCACTCAAGACTGAGTAGTCTGTTCCGGTGTCCACGAGTGCCGATGCGTCGTGGTCGTCGATAATAACGTTTAAGTTGTTGGGCACCGATGCAGGGGCGTTGTTGTGGTGCGTAGCGTCGGGAGAGTGGGAGCGCTCCGTCGTTCTTGGGGGATCTTTACTTCGGTCATCTTCGTCAACGCCACCTCCAGGCGTTGCCGTACTGAGTTTTCCCGTCGACGCAGGGGAGACAGGCTCTCTCGGCGGGCTCGAGGCTCTGGAGCAACACCTCCTAGAAATAAGGCCGTAGCGCTCCGAGTGGTTACGTCACAATGTCGGAGGAAGGAAGGCCATGGCGCAACTGCGTGAGAAAATGTCTGCTATCGACGCATATCGACGCGAAAAAAGTTTCTTCTCGTTTATCCGACATTAATATACGTTTTAAAAGCGCAGTCTTGTACAATTTATTATATATATAATATAAACATAATATACAACGCGTTACCAAGGTTGAAAGTACCAATTTTATATTTATGATTTCCCCGTAACCGCGGGACTACGCGCAGTCCCGCAGCTCCCCACACTTTTCGAATGAACCGGCTCCGAATTTCCGATGCGACATCTTCTTCCCTCGTACGGGCTCCGATTCCTGTAAATCTACGTTGTATGTGAGCTGCTGACTGTCTGAAAAGGAACTGAGAAAAAATCCAGTCATCGCCGCAGGGAGCGCACACGAGCAAGAGATGGGTCGACAATGTTAAGCCTCTCGTCCCACACTGCTGCTGCTGCTCTCGTGTTTGTGTGTGTGGTTCTTTTGATCCTCCTACCCGTCGTTTTTTTGTCGTCACCGCAGTGTCGGGTAGTTTCGTTTTTTGTGTGTTCGCTTGATACGGCATTTACGTGGATTCGCGAAACAAGGTCCTGCTACGGTTTGAGTGACGTGTGTGGCAACTAGTCAACGATGACACTGGTCGATGACCTCTGTCTCGACAGAGAGAGACTTCTTGAAGTTCGTGTTCAAATGTTTTCGTGATGGATCTTGTGGGACGTATGGATACGATCGAAAGGTGAGAAACAACTTATTTACGGGCTTTCCTGGTCATGTAAGACGCAAGTAAAGTGCTGGTCAATTTTGTTTTTAAATCTCGTGATAGAATGAAATTTTGCTCTTCGTCGTTATCCGTTTGCTATTGCGTCGACATTTGTAAATATACGTGGTAATATTCTAGTTTTTACTGGAAGGTAAATAACAAGTTTGTGTGATTATTGAAAGTGTGTTGTTTGTGCTTATGTGTTTATTTATACTAATGTTATTTTGTTGCCTTTACCGCGTTTATACTAGAATCTAAACTGTATTAAGGTACTAGTATTATTGTATACAAAATAGGTTATATTTTTTTCTTAGGCAGCTCGAGCCCATAGGGAGAAGTAAATTAGTTGACTGTAAATAGTAAGTTTAGTACCCCTGCCACACGTAAAAGTTAATATATTTTGAATAAATAATACGGGATTTAATCAGCTCGCTGTTTTGGAGTGATACGAGCGTCGCAAGCCGATTTGTCGACCCCATATTGTCATTCAATCGAAGTTGCATTAATTTTAAGTCAGTGACTGCACGCGATAACATCGCTTGCATGATCGTAAGATTGTCTAGCCGTGTCCGCGTTGGCTACGTCTACCTGATTTGTAACTGATCTGTATTGCTGTGTCCAATCACTGCGTGTCTCGCCCTTTTTTCGAAATATTTTTGTATAAAATATGCATTCCTACAGCAATAATTGCGTGACTCAATATTTTCTACTTAAAACAATCACATTTTTCTATAGACGTCTTCTACGCCTACCTCGTGCCATTTTGTATCGATTATTTAGCGGTGCAATATTTTGCCCGTGTAATAAATTATTTTCGAGACCCCTTGATATATGTGCAGCTTTCATTTCAGCTAATAAGAAACGCGTATGTGACTAAAAGCGCGTTACGACGGTCGATCCACGCGCGTTGACTTCGTTTCGACGTGCGCCCCCGATGGCCTTCCTTTGCGACTTCACGAGGAGAGCGCTACGGCCTTATTTCTAGGAGGTGTTGGCTGGAGACGCTGAACGTCTTGGCGATGGTGAGTGGGATTCACGGCGGAGAGGTGGTGCTGAGGATGGTGAACGTCAAAGGTACTCTTCGATGTCACGAGGGCGTTCGCCGGACATTGGGCAAGGGTCGTTCGGCGCAAACCCTCGTAGGGACCATTTGGCGGTATGGCACCTCCAGGTAGACGTGGTCAGCCTCACCACAGTGGTAGCACAGCGGTCGCCTGTCGGCCGTCCGCCACACGTCGATCTTCCTTGCCGCAGCATGTTCTGGGCGAACGTACGCCCGATCTTCCTGGCGTCGGGGGTACTGCGGCGCAGGAGTTTCACGTCGGGGAATCGCCATGTACGGACGCGGGGCTGGTGGTGCTCGACGGACCATTGCGGCGAAGCTTACAGCGGGCTCCTCCTGTACTGCTACGGTGACGGGAGTCTCGGGCTGGAAGGCTTGGTAAACCTCCTCTCGGACGACCTCAGCGAGTGACAGCGAGGATGGGCGATCTGCAGCAGGTAGGATCTTGCGGAGCTTCCCGAAGGCTGTCGACACCGCTGGTATTCAGGTCCAGTGAGGAAGCTGCGACAGTTAGAGCAATGGGCGCGCCGGCGAGTCGGTGGTAGTGGCTTGCTCGGGCCGTCGGTGCGCGCTCGATGTTGGTGGCCTCCCTCACAAAAGCGTCGACGGTCGTTGGGGGATTGAGAACCAGGCCTCCAAACATTTCACCTTTCACGCCGCGCATGAGGACGCGAGCTTTTTTCTCCTCGGCGGCTTCCGGATCGGCTCGGACACTCAAACGCAGGACATCTTCAACAAAGCTTGTCGCGCTCTCGTTGGGGCCCTGCATTCTTGTCTGAAGAAGGTCCTCTGCTCGCTGCCGACGGTGGTGGTTGATGAACGTCCGCTTCATTTCGGTGGCGCAGGAGTCCCATGTAGTAAAGGAGGCTTCGTGGTTTTCAAACCAGTGTATTTTTATATACTTCTCAAGCGAGAAGTATATGTTCTGCAAGCACCCGTTCATAGCGTTGAAGCCAGTCTTCAATGTCTTTGTGGACCTCCCCGTGGAAAGGCGTCGGAGTCCGGGGTTCGACGGGAAGGTATACGACGGCGGCGGCGGCCGGGGTCTGCGACGACTGGTTGGCCATCGTCGTCCTCCTTGAAGGCTTGGTCTTGGGTGGCAAGGGTCCTAATTCCGGGGGTAGGCCAAGGTTGCCTCGACTTGATCGGATCTCGGTCTCTCTTCGTTGGGTCCTCGGGGGCTTGGGTTCGGACTTGCACTGCGGGACCTCGGAGGGGAGCGCTGCACGGACATGCGGTACCGCGCACCTCCACCAAAATGTGACGAATGACAAGTGATGTGGTGGCGAATAACTGAGTAAACTGAACGTTTAATGGGGCGAACTCGTGCCCAAAAATAAAAAGGAAACAGAAGATAACAGCAGAGCGTCGCGGGCGTCGAAGTCGGCGTAAGAGCAGAGTCGAGCGCTGGGGCGAGACTGACTCCGCTCGCCATGCGGAGTTCCTTATGCACCCTCGTGGGTTTCTGGAGCATTCTGCGTAGAACTTTCGGAACTCGATCAGACGAGAATTTTCTCGAACTTACGAGAAAGCCAAGTTGAAAGAATAAATAAAAGGACATTACGCTGGCTGGAATCGAACCTAGACCATCCGCGTGACAGTCAAGCGCGCTAACCATTCTGCCACGCACGCGCTCGCTCGTCAACGCGAGTGGCAATATATCGCGCAGTCACATAACACGGAAAATGATTATTTCGTCGCATGCGCAAATTGGATACTTCGATGTTCTTGCTTGTCCGATCTTGTACAGGAAACACTGCGTATAGGCGACACCCAGTTGTAATCGGTGTATGGCTGCCTCATTCCGCCGAGAAAGGTCTCGTGGAAGCTGCAATGAGGGGTAAGGGTCCAGTGCTGAGAGAAGTGCATAAGGATACGATTTGTCATACCACTGCTTTCTTCGTTGCTTTGATTGCGTGATGATTTATGAAAGATCTTAGATCGTTCCGGCAATACGGTATTTTAAGATTTTTTGTAAGGTATGGGCTGACTTCGCTCCCGCATCTGCCTCCTCGTTGCCAGGTAAATTACAATGACTTAATATAAACGGAAATTCGATAGAGTGTCAGAGATGTAAGCATATTTTAAGAGAACTCAATAGTGTCAATTACCAGTTCCTTTTGACTGCGTCGTAAAAATGTGGACATTGCTTGCAGAGCTGGCTTGGAGTCAAAATATTGTCCAGGAGTGGGGTGGTTTTTCAGATATGATTTGAAGAGGTTGTTGAATCGCCACTAATTCTGACACTGTTGATGATGTTTTGTGACTTAGTTTGCACTTCACACTTGTCAAATGAGTTGGAATGACCACACAACCTGCATGTGCTGCTATCAGAATTAGATGAGCCGTTCGTGTGGACATGCATTCTTGAAGCATGATTACACAAAACGTTGGACAAAGCAAGTTGGAACATTAGAAACGTAGGTATTCCTGACTTTTTCATGATACCTGGAATATCGAGTGTGACACCTGGCTCCGGGAATCTCCAGGGAGGCGTTGCTGGAACTATTGCTTGAGTAAGGTCCTCAGGCAGTTATTGCTGTACCCCAGCTAGAGCCTTAAAATAATTTGAGTTATGTCTCGTAGATGGTACGGAAGCAAGATGATGGTTGTTGAGATTCGTGACATGCCTTACATGCACCATTACAGTTTCTTGTATGAGCAGGACGTCTACAGGCATGACGTGTGCCTCCGCTATTGCACCCACGGTGGAAGCGTAACAAGGAAGGCCGAGGCAGGCTCTAAGGGCGCGTGTCTGAATACTTTGAAGAGTCCTCTTATTTGTACGGCAAGTTCCGTTCAGAATTGGGAGACTGTATCTAAGAAATTCAATAAATAATGTTCGATAAAGACATAGGAGAGTCGGTACTTTCGCGCCCCACGTAGTGCCGCTAGCTAAACGGAAGAGGTGAAAAAACTAGTGAGCTTCTTTTTTAAATGATTAATTCCAAGTTAATTTCCTGTCAATGTATACCTCAAGTAATATGTGATACTTTACATATGAAACGTTTTGGTTACAGTAATGAATCGAATATTTATCTATGTTCCTTCAAGTGAATGCGACTGCAGCAGATTTTTCAGCAAACAGTTCAAGGCCACAAACCGAAAGGTATTTATGAATATTTTAAACCGCGATGAACCCTGGCTTTGGCCTGAACGCGAGTAGAGCCGGACGCTCATAGACATATATCATCTGCGTATAACGATGTACTGATATTCATTGGCAACACTTGAATGAGATGGACAAGTTTAATATTAAATAAGGTGGGGCTTAAAACGGCTCCTTGGGGTACGCCTCGGGAAATGTAATGGTCTTCTGTTTCCCCGTCTTGTGTCGTCATATAAATTGTGCGTTGTGAGAGGTTACTTTTGATGTTCTTCGCGGGTGATCTTGAGCTGTGATCTTGAGGCTGTCGGTTCAGTAGGCTGCCACCAAGCACACCAGTCCCAAGCACTACCAAGGAGCCCTGTTGTACAAACATAATTTAAGCCGAATCAGAAAAGTGGGCTGGAACTATAAAACAGTGTGGCCAAGTGGGTAGAGTTCCCCTGAGTCTTGCACCGCGATCAAAATGTCAATCGCAGTAGCAATTTGTCACCGGGCAGCCCGCGCGCATGAACTGGTCATTGCGCGCGAGCTGCCTCATAACGCGCGAGCTGCCCCATCGACGGTGCAAGTGCTCTGAAGGGATGATACTGATGGGGAGAAGATTTTAAACCTCTACAAATTTTTCGAATTCTTCAAAGTGACTTCCATGGATCAATATTTTCGCAAAATCCTCTGTAACGGCGTTGACAAAGTTTGTCAAAATGGCGGCTTATTTTTTTCTGCGGATTTCTTGCCACACGAGGATCGCCTTTTAGCTTCGTTACTCTTTGTGCGCCTCTCCACTTGCCTACGTATTCCGCGAAGGCGTTCATATTCAGAATCAATATCGGTTCGTTTAAGTGAAACACTGAAACTATGAGACGATGAGAGAGCGGACTGAATGAAAGCATTTTCAAGTTCAGGAAGGTAATCAGTGCACTGCATTCATCATTCATTGACTGCTCAAATTCTCACCAATTGAATCGTTTGAGTATATGACTTCTTAGACGGTTCCCGAATTTTCGGGGAAGGGTATAGGTAGGGGTGTGGCCACTGTCACGTGTTTCAAAGTCTGCGAACCAGGTGGCTTGAGACGCGAGAACCGTTGACACGAGAGTCAAATCTAGGCAACTGCCGTTCTCTGTTCCGCGGATATATGTGCACCTTCCATCATCTAGTATCGACAGGTCATGGATATATGCTATATCAACCAGACACCTGCCTCAGTGACTTGTATGAAGACTGCTCTCTATATAATGGTGAACATTGAAGTCCCTTGTAATCGTATCTGGTGGCAGAGCAGTGCGCACAACGAGCTCGAGACGTCTTTTATCAAATTTAGGCTTTGGTGGTATATACGTCCCGACGATTGGGAACGAGCATTTTTCACCACCAAATATCACGCAAACATCCTCATTGTCCGGACGGGATGGGATAATATGTGACACGTATGTAAGGTTCATACGAATTAACAGTGGTACGCGGCTCTTTTAATTAGAGCGTAAAGAATAACATTTCTGGTACACTGATAGACGCATAATGCCTGGTAGCCTCTACTCATATATAATAATGATAGGGTACTTGTACTTAAAAGCCAGTTGTCGGAAGTCTGATAGGCGAGATTCTAGCCCTCTTGCTTTCCATTGGAAGATAATAACCTTTTATAATTATTTTTCATTACATAAGATGCTATTTTCTATTCGTTTCAAGGCTAACTGGACGGGAGTAGGAGGTGCTCCATAGCGAGGAAGGCCCTTACTTCCATCAGGTTGTTAGCATCGGTTGTAGGAACAGCTTTTAGTGCTACAAGAAACATCGGCCGCACTACCTGATTGATGTTATGTTGTCCCGACGTAAATCGTGGCACATGCCGAGATTCTGCAGTAGTTGATGATTGAGACCTCATTGACAATCGGACATTCCTTGTCGCATGCGGGGCATGCATTTTTTATGTATCTGTGATAACCTTGTTTGATTCCGGGAGACTGTTGCTCCGTTTTTCTTTTGTCATATTTGTCGTTTGTTCTTTTGGAGGACGTTTCACAGCGCTGGGACATGTAGGCTTGGCTGGCGTTTCACGTCCGGCTTGGGGCTCGGCCGGGAGGCGGACAACCTCTGGATTAGGTGGAGGGCACGACGCCTAATACCTCGGCCATTTATAATGCTCGTTCGTGCTGCTGCGTCGCTGCCTGCTTCCTTGGACAACCAGGAAAGGATGTCGAGTGATGGCCGCCGCAGTTGCCGCAATTCAAGTCTTGTTTGAAGTCGCAGTTCTTGTAGAGGTGAGCTCCTGCGCATATTTTGCAGCATTGTGGACCACGACAGTACTTGGCTACATGTCCATATCTTTGGCACTTGAAACATTGAACTGGTGGTCGAAAGTACTCTTCGACGGGGTGACTTGT
Source organism: Ixodes persulcatus (assembly GCA_013358835.2). Taxonomy (NCBI): domain Eukaryota; kingdom Metazoa; phylum Arthropoda; class Arachnida; order Ixodida; family Ixodidae; genus Ixodes; species Ixodes persulcatus. Next base: position 293,761 of record JABSTQ010011421.1, read on the forward strand.
TAAGCCAAGAAAGACGCGCTGGGGAATCGGGCGGTCCATGCGAAAAGCGAGAAGAACGCTGCCAGATGGTCGTGGTTTGATGGCTCCCTCCTCACTGCGAAGATAGCCCACCTGTCATTGCACAGAAGTTACACCGGCGTCGAGGAAGTATTCGAGAAGTGCAGTGTTTGGATACTCTAACTGTATGTTCTTAATCTTCCCTAGATTGCTTGAAAACGTCTGTAGTACACCTGCTGAGATTTCAACCTTCCCTAGGAACTGTACCGTCTTTGTTGATCTTGTGGACAGTATTTTTTTTCCAGAATGATTCCAACAATGTCCTTGGCAATACAATTAGGGTTAACTTGCCAGAATGACAACCCCGGTGATGTCGGCTTGAAGATCACCAGGATTCCCGATGGTCTGTTCTTGTGGTACAACACCTTAGTAAAGGGTGACGAGTATTCTGCATCGTCGCAGGACAAGGAGTGGCATGACCGTGCGTCATCGTCTAGCTTAGATGTGTCTTCTGTGCGCACTCTCTTCGGTGGATGAAGGGAGGTCGCCGCGTTGGCTGTATCTTCTTGATGAGAATGCTCCATTAGGTCACGGGCTTCTGCTATTTGCAGAGGTGGTGATTGGGACCCTGTAGCCAGTGGCCGCATTTTGCGTATCACGGTGGAGTTCGGTGCCACATTCTCAGCCAGGACAACAGTGCAATATAAAATTGCAAATAAGGAAGTACTGATGAATAAGAAAATCAGAAAATATGTTTGCCTACGCGAAGCGAGAAAACCGGGCTTCCTATTCCATGGACTTCTTCTTCCTCTACGCGAGCATTCAAAATCGGGTGCGTCAGTTGTTAGATGATAACCTGGTTAGTTTCCAAGCTGCTTCTGGCATTGATTTTAAAAGCTTCATGTGTTTGCTGGAACTTTATCTAAGATCAACAGCAGTTGAGGTTGATAGGAACGTTTTCGCACAAAAACAGGGTGTTTGTATTGGGTCCTCCTTGGCACCGTTGCTTTCTGAAACTTATTTAGCTTTTTTAGACCAGGTGGTGGTTTCAAAAGTTCAGTCAGTGGTGCCAAATAGTGTAGTTATCAAGCGGTATGTTGACGATTTTTTTCATCTGCGCGTTTGAGGAACTGGATGTGGTCAGTTGGATTTCCTTTATAAAGGATCAAGCTCCGTAACTCATCTTCACCAGCGAAATGTGCACTTCTGGTTGTATTCAGTTTTTAGATTTAAAATTTTTCCAATCCCAAATCCCAAGGATTGTGCTGGAGCTATGGTAAAGATGCCCCGAAACTTGTGCTGCCATTTCGAAGTTGCCACCCGAAAGCAGTGAAAAGAGCAGTAGTATCCTCTCTCATCAAAAACGCTTTGGGCAAACTTGTTTTCACTTTGGTGATGAGAGTGTTACTTTTCAAATGTCACGACTGGTTGCTTCAGGTTACAGCTCGTCTCTTCTGGTGAGTGTGTTGAGGAATGTTCTCATTAATTTCGGTTCCGTTACGGTTCCCGCAAGAAACCTGAGAAGTGGGTCTGCTTGCCTTTTTTCCACCTCCTTTCTCACAACCTCAAGGCTTTGGGAGAGAGCCAGGGTGTAAACGTTGTTTGCAAAAATGATTTTAAGTTAAGTAAGCTCACTCCTTTTTGGTTGCCAAAAAATCATAGAGATCCGGTAATTAATTGTGAGATGGCAGTAGCGTGTGAAATAGACCTATTGCTATATTACCCAAGCATCAAGGAGAATGCAGAGATTGGTGTTCCACGCGCCGCACATGCCGGCCTCAGCAGTAGTAACTTTCGTAAAGCAAATGCCTAAAACAAATTGCATCTTACACGCGCGTTCGTCAACATTTTATTCTGGTTATCTACTTCGAATCTTTCATACGGGGAAAGCATGCGCGTGTAGCGCGTGGAGCACCAATCCTTGCATTCTTCTTGATGCTTGGGTAATATTAGCCCCGTGCGCGACCGAAAGCGTCGCTGTGGTCGGCCTTCCACGATTGGCCGAACGCTGACTATGACGTCGGAAAGGGGACTTATCATCGACGGAAATAAGAGGAATGAAAGAACTTTAATTTTGACGGTGTTGGCAGTGTTCCTTTGAGAGCGCAATGATTTCAAGCTTCCACCATGCTAATAACAAACACCATCGAACTTGTTGTTTGCAAGGTAATGACGTCACAAGGGGGAACCACAGGAGGGCGCCGCCAAAACTTCTCGCCGCTAATAGCAATAGGTCTACTCCTTTCACATATGGGTTCTCGTATGTGGGTCAAACTGGCTGTTGACTTAACGACCGGCTTTTAGAACACAAAAAAGAGCGGTTAGCTCCTCTTCAGTCAATTCTGAAATTGTAAACCATCTTAGTGAGTGCAATTGACCCTTTCCGAAATTCAGTGCCATCTGGTGGTTTGTAAAGCAGTTTAGGTTTTGCCATATCAATGGTAGAAACACAAAAAAAGGAGGAATATTAAAGCGTCAAAGCGGTGCTCTAAGGCGAGTATTTTATGATAAACTGTGATCATTATATTGGGTGCTTGAAGATCGAATCGATATTAATCAAGCGTTCGAACGCCGATTAAAAAAAATCAAATGTGCCGGAGCTGCACCGACTGTGCGGCGTCGCTTGCTTCAGTTGCTAAATAAATTGCATGTAAAAAATTGCACTTTTCCCCGTTTCTCCCATAGAGTCCCATGCATTAGCTGGTGTCGAATGATGGCTGCCGGTGGTGCCGCTCGACATCAGCAAGACAAGCCTCGATATGCGATCCAGCCTACTACAATCGAGATCAGTGAAAAACAAGTTTTGCACATTGTTCATGAGCCGCGCGAAGAAGTTCTTACACGATTTGGTTGTCGTAGGAGGAATTGCGATGCTTTTGGCGTTTGAAATGTGTACGTCCTCATAGATAACGCATATCTAATCTAAAATTCACCAACATATATCTTAATGCTACACATAAAGGGGAAAATTAGTAATGCTTCGCGACGAGCAGGCTTTTTTTTTTAGTACGGTTCTTGAGGTGAAATCACTGATCTCTATGACGATAGACCTGTTTCAATATGTACAGCGCCACGACGGCCGAGGATGTTGGGAACTCTCGGTACAGATCACGTGCTTTCTCGTTGCGTTTCCGCGACTACGCGTGAGTCGCGGCAGCAACTGCCAGCAGCCGTCGCAGCTTCGTAGCCGTCCGCCACCCGGCCATCCGCTGGAACGTCGTACGTCGTTGGCGGCTTACCGCCAACGACTGCTGCGGTTGTGGCATGGTGTGCTGCCTGTGGTACCCGGGTCGACTCTCGTCTGCGTTGTGCCATTGGACAGAACTTTACAGACCTTCACATCTTGGAGTGGCTTCGAACCTACTTATTTCGCACCACAACCGTGGCAGGGTTCGACTAGGTTCGACAAAGCGTTGGTGTAGCAGACGACGGATCCGGTACAAAGTAGAGGGATGAGAAAGGGGCAGCCTTGCAAGCTAGCCAGAGCGATACCCTCTCCCCCATTTCCGTGCGCTCGTCCGGCTCAGCTGCTCGAAAGTTGTTGCCTTGGTACCTGCGCCTGATCGCGTATGTCACGTGGTTGCAGGAGGAAAGACGATGGGAGGAACGTACCGAGAACTCCCGAAATACGTCCGCGCGGCCTTTTGGGATTTTTACAAAAGGTCTAATGTGGAGCGCAAGTTCGTCTGCTTCTTTTGCATGGGTTGTGGTGACGTCAGAACGCCGAGCTCTGATTGGCTTTGATTGAAGGATAGTAGGTAGACCACAAAGCAAGCTGCCTTGAGGTCTACTCACTATCTTGCACTATTGGCTTTGATTGAATGATAGTGGGTAGACCTCAAGCAAGCTGCCTTGAGGTGCCTTGAGGTCTACCCACTATCCTTCAATCAAAGCCAATCAGAGCTCGGCGTTCTGACGTCACCGCAACCCCTGCAAAAGTAGCAGACGAACTTGCGCTCCGCATAGACACTTTGCAAAAATCTGAAAAGGCCGCGCGTACCGTATTTGTGGCACCCGAGCAGGGCGCCTGCTCGCGTATTTGTGGTACGTGAGCAGACCCAGGTTACCAAGGCGAATGCGGCCACCGGACGGCCATCTTGCATGTACCGAAAGTCGACCTTTTAAAGCATTGCAGAGGCTGGGCGTCCATTTTTGACATTTTTGATCGGTATTTAAGCGCGTGAAGGCATTGACGCAGCACTTCGGCGTGCCAATTGTGCTCTGAGGACGCCGCGAGAATTGGGCACGATGCACTTTTGTAAAACTTTTCACATGTTCTCAATGGTAACTACGACCATATATACAGGGTTTAAAAAAGCTTGTTCGGCGAATGGCGGCGAACGAGCAGAAAACGTGTTTGCAGCACGCTGTCGCCCAACCTCTGCAACGCTCCAAAAGGTCGACGTCTGGTTAGGGTGACCAGACGTCCCGTTTTGGCCGGGACAGTCCCGTTTTCGAGGTCCGGTTCTGCCGTCCTGTCTTTTTGTCTCAATAAAGAATCATATCCCGTTTTTGCAGGACTGCATAGTTTCGAAATTGGCACCGAGCGAGTTGAAGGAAACCGAAACTCGCTTTGAAACCAAATGAGTGCATGCAGCTGAACTGTGAGTGTGACTCTTTCCTAGGCCCTAGGGCTTATAGTGCAACATGGTTACGCTTTGAAATAAGAGCAGTTATTTCATTAAATTGTTGCTCCCAATCTCCCGTTTTCTACCTTGAGGAATATGTTCACCCCACTTCTGGTACATTCAAGATGGCCGATATGGAAATTTGGGTGTAAGGCCTTTATTTGGGTGGCCGCACTCACGCTGCAGCAACAGTTGTCTGCTGGCCTTCAATGAGTTATTATAATGTAGGCTAGAAGTTCAGCTAGTACTAGTGAACGGTGCAGTAGTGTTTATAGGACTTTCGGTTTGAAATTGAAGCAGACGGCATCCACTTTATTTTTGCTGTGCTTCTGTAAACTGGCGTGCATTTTCTTTTCGCCAGAAAATAACAGGAAATACCTTTGTTACTTATGTCATAGCGAATAGTAGGTAACTTTATTGACATTATAAATGAAATTTCTTTAGTTACAGTATATTTCCGACCAGAGAACAATGTTTAAATTTCTAGTCGGACCCAGTCACATGTTCCACAGCTGGTGTGCAACGACAAGCGGCGAATCTAAGCAAAATTAAGTCGAAAAAAATGTAGAACTTGTTAAGAGCGCCAACATCCCGATGACGCTAATATTGAATACCTGCGAGATTTATAGGCCATTAAAATGACCCACATCTAAGAGCGGTTAAAACTAGTTAAAACACGTAACAGTAAAAGCAGGGCGCATTATAAAAGCTGTTTCTCTTTTTATCATTGTTTTCAATTTATCGGGCAATAAGAGTTTTCAGGGTTTTCCCCATTTTAAAAGTTTTCGAGCATGCAGATAGTTTTTAACGCTAGAACAAACTTACCTTTGCACCCATACACAGCAGCAGAGTGAATAAAACATTTATCGCAAATGACATTCATTACTTTATTTTGATCGTTTACATGCGCAGCTAGGTACAAACCCAGTGTGAGTGCGTAGTTCTCGGCGTCCCTTGATTTTCGAAATCTTCAATGCTTTGGCACGTCCTACATCCATTCTGCATCCCAGCAGAATAGCGCCGATGCAGTGTTCGCCCTCACAGTGTCGGACAGTGTGTACCTAAATACCCGTACGAAGCCATTTTAGCACCGAATTGAATGCTCTGAATTTGAAAGAAAAAAAAAAGATAAAAGACGCGTTTACAACACCCTGTAACGCCGAATTAGAGCGCAGCTCTTGAAGAGGAGGAGGGGAAGGAACGGAGAGGAGGGTATGCCCCTCCTCATCCGTACCCCCCTTTCCTGTTCCTCTCCCATTTAGCAGGAAATTTTCGTTAAATTTCCCGCTTAATTTAGCGGGGAAATTTTTTTCGCTAAATTTAGCGGGGAATTTTTTCGCTAAATTTAGCGGGGAATTTTTTCCGCTAAATTTAGCGGGGAAATTTACCCATAATGCAACGCGCGGTGATGTCATTATGGGAAACGTCCCATAATGCAACCCGCGCGGTTACGCCCACGCCGCTCAAGCCGGAAATGGGCGCCTAAGAGCTACGCTCTAAAATGCTGTAACTGACCAATATGTTCTTTTATGTGCCTGAGAAAAGTTCCAAGCTAACGAGTATGTATGAATTATTCCCCATATTTGCTCTCATAATCAAGCAGAGAAAATGCACTCACACTTTTCTTATGGAAATACATTACCGGAAGTCAATTTTAGACTGGTTGCCGTCTGCTTTAATTTGAAACCGCACACTAGCACTAGTGTCAGTTTGGCCTGTAGAATACATTACTTGAATCTTCAACGGGCTCTCGTCTTTGCGATCTCTTCATTTGCTTCGTGCGAAAGAAGATTGCTTTTCGGGGGGAGGTCTCGTATTACCGACAGAGCTCCCTCTTCTGCCCCCTTTTTAATCTACCTCAAGTTCGCCTTTCCAATCTCGAGCGGCGAAGTCACCTCACCGTGTGTAATCTGAAAACCAACACGAGTTCCGACTATGAGAAAACGGTTTGTCGTCGGAGAAAGCAAAAGAGCGTGTACCAACAATTTCAACTCGTCTTCGTTTTGGTTGACCTTCCTTGCAGGCGTTTCTTTTCTCGTCTTCGTGCCATTCTTTTAATATAATCTGAAGCGATTTCATTAACATCGCCGGTATTCTCTTCTTTTTTTTTTCTTTTTGGCTGTGTTGCACTTTTATTGCTAAACAGTTAATTTTTTTTTTTCGTTTCATAAAATCTATATGAGGTTGGATTACAGCAGTCTCATCTTTGCTCCTTTTTCTTTCTATTAGAGCGCATATATTGAAATCATGCTTTCTTGCGTCTAATGTGATTTGTGTAGTTCATTTTCAACTGAACGAATGGCATAAAAAGGTGGGACAGATGCTTTAAAATATAAATTCTCATTTTTTCGTTCCAGTACATCAATATGCGAGAGTTACTGCGATTCAAAGGGTCAAAAGAGCACAGCCTATAGCGTTACCACTTTATTAAAACCGTCTTAGCACGAAATGAACAGGCATCTAAACTGACTCAAATACCAAAGGTGGAATTGATAAAGCCACAAAGAATACATAGAAACAAACAAGGAAAGATGGTTCAGAAGGGAGAACAAAATCGACTTATAGAGTCCAAAACGCCCATTCAGACTAAATTTGACAAAAGAAAGGGCATGAAAAAAAAAATATCACAGCGAATACATCGACAACTAAATCAACATTTAATATTTTTTCGCAAAGTGGCATCAACGCTTTCAACTCGCACTATCACATGTGGCCGCGCGAGTCATTCACTCTTCAATCCGTAATTGCTCTGAAATGCGATCGCTTCGATATTTGTTCGCAGTTCTACCAAAGCTTCCATTACACTGCCGTTCCCTGCCGACAACAAGGACGCCGACTTTTCACAAAACTCCATCAGCACACCCACGGCATCCAAGGCACCGAGGGAAAATGACGGTTGTTCTACCGAACTCACGGAGACAACCGCGGACCAAGCACCAGGGTATGCGTGGAGTCCCTCGGCTTCAAGCTTCCCAGACGTCACAAGAAAATCATCGATACAGTCATACTCCCAAATCCCGCTCACTAAATCCTCGCTCAAATTGAATTGGGAAGCCCACTCTTCGAGTGGGATGTTGTCCGAGTCGTCGGCGGAGTCGTCAAAAGTGTTGTCGCTGTGAAGACCACACGCCGCGAAGGCGAGCCGAACCGTCGGACCTTTCACCTTTTTCCAAGCTGAGTTCAGGAGACGGAGCGCTTCCTCGAGCGGTGGCGGCCTCGGTACCTCTTGAAGCACAGAGTGGACCAGGAGAACCTTCCGGTAGCGTCTCTTGAAGACTTGGACCACGCCGTGATCGAGAGGCAGCAGGTTTCCTCCTTTGTTGGGTGGTGGATAGACGACCTCGATGTTGCGCAAGCCGACTTTTCCGCTGACAAGGTGGCAGGGACAATGGTCCACGAGTAAAAGTATCTTCCGCTTCCGCGCGTCCAGCTCGCAGTCCCAACGCTTCAGTTCTTCGACAAAAATCTCTCGAGTCATCCAGGCCCTTTCATTGAAGCCGTACCTCACGCTGGACGCAGCGGCTGGCTTCGACAAGGGTCCACACCCCACGGCAAGCAGTGGCCTCTTCTCATCTCCGGCCATGTTCGCACAGAGGAACACAGTGAGCCTCTCGTCGGCACACTGGCCTTGCTCACAGATGGAGCCACGAAATTGACGGGCATTGCCGGGAAGAACTCTGAAGAGAACCCCAACCTCAACAGCACTGAAGATGTCCCATGGAGAGTAACCGGAGGAGAGCTGAGGCCATGACGTGGTCAGCCAAGCGTCTGCGTCGGAAAGGTCCTGTCGAGCGTTCTTGTACTGCTGATCATGTTCGTTCAGGCAATGCCTTCTCCTGAAACGATGAATCCAGGCAGTAGAGACAGTAAAGTCTTGGTAGCCGAGGCATCTGGCTAGGTGTTGGGCTTTGTTCCGCAGAAGGGAACCATTAATCGGCATTCCCAAGGCACTGGACTGGTGGTACCAACGGAGCAACGCGCGGCTCAGGTCTTCTGTGTTCGATCGACGCAATTTCCTCGCCTTGTAGCGGCTTTCCTGGAAAGCGGTCCTGTAGGCGTCTTTGTGATTCATGAACGTCGACAAAGTTGACATCGAGATGCCGTATTCCCGGCAGATGTCCACCTTCTTCCGGCCAGTCTCAACTTCAGCAAGAATGGCCAGCTTCTCCTTGACCGAGAATGACTTGCGCTTGCGAATGACTCGTCCAATGACTTCATCTGGCGTAGGCAAAATGGCGTCATCCGTGACGTCATCGCATTCGTTTTCACGGAGGTCAGTAGCTTTATCATCGACATCCTTGTCATCAGCATCATCTATGGCTTTTTGTGCAAGCAGGCGAGTAGCTTGATCATTAACATTATTGTCACCACCTATGGCTTCTGCAAGAACACCAGTAGCCTGATCATCGACATCATCAATAGCATCGTGTATGCCTCCTGCAAGAACAGCTGACTGATCATCGACATCACTGTCAATAGCACCGTCTATGGCTTCTGTTTTTGCCTCCTGCTTGATGACTATCAAATTTGAAGACTCACTGGCAGTCGGGGACACTGATTTGTCCGGTCTCGAATTTCGCCGTAGTCGCTTAGCTCCGCGCAACTTCTTAAGCTTGGAAAGGTTCTGATGGGAAGCAGTCACGTAGGCATCTCTGTGTTTAACGAACGTGGACAAGGTTGAAGCCGAGATGCCGTACTTCCGACAAATGTCGACCCTTCTGCTGCCTTTCTCGACTTCGGTCAGAATGTCTAGCTTTTCCTTGATTGAGAACGATTTGCGTTTACGAGCAACTTCCTCTGTTATAGACAAAATGAAGTCGTTGACGCCATCATTGTACTCTATACCAAGAAATTCATCATCACCATTGCCACCAACATCGTCATCTGCACTATCGTCTGTGGTTCCCTCCACTGGGGTGGCCCCCTTTTTGATGGCCTTTGTTCTTGAAGGCTGACTGACTGTTGGAGACCAGGGTCTGTGCACTTTCACGACTCGCCGGGGACGGTCTGATCTCATCGGAGGAGTTGATGGCATCACTGTTGGGTGTTGCAGCTTTTGTTTTGAAGGCGTTGGCGTGACCAGCTTGGAACAGGATGCGGTCTTTACGTCTGTCTTGGGCGATGTTGTGGTCGTCTCTGGTCTTCAGTCCCCTGCAATTAGAAGAAGCACAGCTAAAGATTTCACACAAAAACAAATCAACACATCATAATACCCAGAATGGCAAGTCAAAAAAATTAGACAGCAAAAGTTATATCCACAGACATTCTTCGAAGATGGAAGAAGGGGACAATTCTGATCGAAACTGCAATTTGGATCATGCTAACACTGATAGAAAGATTACCAGCCCCTTCCTCTTTCCCACTTCCTCACCTCTTCACCTTGCTTACAAATATCCTTACTTATTTGATGATGGGGAAGGCTTATTTGAAAAGGTGGCAGCAATCAAAACACGCAAGAGAGGACCAAAGCATCAACTGGTCAATGGTTAAACTGATAAACTGCGCCGCAAAAAAAAAAAAAAAAGTGTCGTAACGTTGTTGCGAATAGTGTTCCCAAATGTCCAGCAAAACATTTTCACAATGTTCGCCGCAGCATAGTTCTAAGCCAGAAATATTTGCTGCCATCCTGATGTTTCAAAGTACTTCAAAAGCACTCTCGCAATAGTATAGCATATAAAGCCCTCGGATGGATACAGATAAACAATACGAATCGCCTGTGCCACCTGGCCACGGTCGGCTAGAGTGGCTAGGGTCGGCTGCTGGGCCAAACCACTGCCGGCCTCAAACAGACTTGGGAAGTAATCCGTTACAAATAAATGATAACTTGTAATTCATTACTTTTTAAAGAAAGTTTGTAATTGACACGTTACATCTCCGTGGCAATAAAGTTTATTGCAATTTAAACATACAGGCTATTTTTTAAACTAATTACTTCATAATTATATTACTATTAAAAACAGGAATATAGCATGGGAGTTAAAGTCCTATATTCATTTAACTGCACATGACACAAAAGAAGTCAATAGTATATACCCGAGTGTATAAGTAAAATTGGAGTGCAATAGATAAGTGAACACATGCAAAACAACCTGTTGCCTTTGTGTTCTTTTTTTTTTTTTTGTCTGCCATGATTTATATTTGGCTATTTTGTATCTCGAGTGAGGAAGTCATAGATTCGATCGTCTTAATTCTTTGATTGCATGCGCCGGTATAAACCGCACCGATTTCTCTAATAGTTTATTGACCAGTGTTACACTTCGGAGGCTTCAATCTAAAACGCCCAAGTTAAAAACTAATATATTCTACAACTTGAAAATCCAAGACGAGGAACAAAAAGGGGGATGATGCATACATAGGTCTCGTACAGACCCTCGTGCATATCGAACCATTTTTAGCTCATTGGTCTCTGGTTTAGAAGTTGCGAGTTCCCAAGCTCGCCGCGGGTTTCCTATTACTTCCAATATATATGTGTTGTGTTTATACCTCTCGAACATCCACAACTTCAGACAACCGATAGTCGTATGAGTCGTAAGGTTATAGCATAGCTTTCGCTATAAGCTTGAGCACATTTTTAGTCAATCCCCTGTCAGAGAAAACAAGAGAGTTTTAAGGGAAGGGGGGGGGGGGGGCAGTTTGAGGTGAATGTGGGGTGGAGGGGGAAAGAGGGGGGGGGGGGCTGCCAAAAAATGTAAAATGGCAACTTTGAGCAGTGGTTTCCTCCAAACGATTGGTCACATGCGATGCTTCACAGTTGGGAAAGGGCAATAGACGCTCATGCTTCGGATTGGGGAATGCGACCGTAGTTTGCAACTTAAAGTTGCAAACATTTGACACTAGATAGTGCCACCTGTCCCGCCAAGCTAAATATAGTGAATAGTGGTTTTGGCCTAATATTTTTGAAGCGAATATTGAATAGTTGCTGCGCCTGTCTCTACTGTTAACCATGCTTAAACGAAAATTCAGTTGAACCAGCGAAGGTTGTTCCCAAGCTTCAGACAGAGCACTTATGAGCTCTGTTAAATTTAATCTAGCTATATTTATAGACTGTGGCCTCAGAAAGTCCAGTACCTATATTGGGATGGTAAGTAAATGACAGATTTTACGTAATATGAAACCTATGAAGGAGCTCAGCCATACCTAAGTGAGGGGACTTATAAAGGTGCTTGCTCTATGCAATATTTTCTTCAAATCTAAATTTAAAAAAAAAAAAACAACCACACATAATAAACAAAGGTTGTCAGAACATCGCTGCCTAACAAACCCTTGCATAATAGCCACAGTTAAATTTTGAAGATTTTACTGAAATGTAAATATTAACAATCACGTTTCCTCTTTTTTTTAATACCCCAGGCGCGCGCGTGCACCAGACCACATTGAAGGTGCGTTTTTCGCGTAAACGTCGCGTAAACGAGCGGCTCCGCTGCGGCGAAGAGAGTCGCGAGATTGCGGTGTCAGCTCCGCGGTCATTGCTTCTCCGCAGTGCACCGGTGCTTGAGGAGAAGCGCAGTCAAGGGGGCCAAACCGCCGCGACCATTTAGAAAAGTATGAATATCGCAGATAATTTTGAAGAAAATATCAAATAGCGTGTTATTTGAAACTACTATTTGAAAATTCGAATATTCGCGAAACCCTACTCTTCACGTATTGTACTTAACCACCCGAAAAAAAAAAAAAAATCTGTACTTTCTCAATTTTTAGTGGCATCGTCAACTATGCCACGTGCCAGACACTTTCAGTTTCCTTTGCGAAAACAGCTCCCGTTTGCAAATGCAGCCTTTGGAGCAGCATGTGGCAGGTTGTTCGTTCTGGCACAGTTTGGCGCAAATGGCGCAGCACTGATTATGTGGCATGCGAAACTTGCGATTGTAAGGAACCAAAGACGACTGTCCTTCCCAGTCAGCAATGCTCGCTTATGTCCGGCCTTGTCAAGTAACACTATATCTGCTGAGGTCGCCATTGGCCGGGCCCTGCAATTGCCAAAAGCTATCTTTCAGTGTTTTCGAAAAAAAAAACAAAAAAAAAAAACAGATCATGCCAAAAATAGGGGTGGGTTAAATTTTGGGGATATTACGGTGGTGTTGGAAAAAAAGAATTGAAAAATGTGAGCTAGGTGCAGTTTACCTAATGAAGGTAAACAATACATATCGCACACTTTTTAGGATTAGTTTTACAGTACTTGGTAACACGACAGTAGTGGAAATGTGTGTACATTTCTTTCCCTCCTCCTTTCTACTTTTGCCATCAACATATGCCATAATGTACGAGGGTGATTAAAAATTATCCGCGCTTTGTCTATAGAAATCATTTTAATCAAAACCTTTCCAGACCCAAGCCTCTCATGGATTATTACATAGGCAAAGCTTTGGCCGATTTGTCAATGACTCGTTGCATCATCTACCGCCACTCGTCGATCCGCCAGAATCAGTTCACGTGCACGCTCAATGTTGTCATCAGTCGTGGACGCGGACGGGCGTCCTGCTCCTTGTTTACAACTGACGCTTGTGTGTCCTTCCTTGAACTAGGTACCCTTTCAAACATGCTTCCTGCTAGCAAAACACTTCCTTTATACTGCGCAGTCTTCAATAAATATTGCCACCATACACACCCTCAAACCACAAAAACCATGGCTCCCCAACTGGTGCAAGTCACAAATGGGGCTGCCATTGTTCTCGCACCTTCATTACAATTGAACTGACCTACACAGCTGCAGTGTCTGGAAAGACAGTAAACTTTTAGCATAAATGCTGATAACCAAGTGCCGCTAACAGAATTTTTAAGGTAACAGGACAAGCCACGCTCCAATGTAATTGCTTGATAAAGGCTGCATTACACATTTCTTCCATCCATTCGAGACAACCGGAGTGCAGATAATTTTTTTATCATCCTCGTATATATAAAAGCTATTTAATGAAATGAAACTACTACCTTAAATTGTACTGCTTTTTGCCTCGCTAAGGTTTTGCGAAACCCAACAAGTGCGACGGGGCCGCTTGCTAGAATGGTTTGAGACCCAAACTAAGACAGTCTCAGCCACTCGCTCAAAACGAAACTGAGACTGGCTTTGAGACCAAAACCAAGGTTCAGTCTCAGCTGGAGTCTCAAACCGTGAGACAGCCACGGAGGTGGCTCAGTGGCGGTCTCGGACCAAACAAGATGTTGGACCTAGCTATGACACACCGAATCCAAGCAATCTTTGCAGCGTGGGCTAGCGCACACCAGCTTGGAGCACGTGGAGCTAAAGCTCGCACTGCAGAGCCCAGCGATTCTGGGTTCAATTCCCACCCCTGCCGGATTCGATCTGGATGAGCATCGTACCGGCGTGCGGTCGTGTATCACTAGTGCATGATGCACGTTAAAGACCCCAAGCAAGCGGTTGTACTGCACTGGCTATATTTCTTATCTACAGCTGGGAGACAAGTCGCCCGTTGAGGCAGACTTAAGTTCTAGATTGTATAAACATACACACACCCTTTTTTTTTTTTGCCGCGTGGATATTGTTACGGGACCGCTTTTACCCCTTCCACATACATCTTCGACGAAGGTGGCCTCCGATGTCGCTTTCGGTTTAGACGCAGTCAGTTACCCACAGCCCGTAATGCATGCTCGACGCCACGAGGGGTGCACGCCTTGTTTGAAGACACGAGCTGTTGTACATGTTGCAAGCCTAACCTGAAGTTTTGTTTCTGTGGCACCCTCTTATTTGTTTCTGTGGCACCCTCTTTCCACAGTCTGCGTATCAGACACGGTGCAAGAAACACATTCAGGTGCTGCAACTCGTTTTGAAGGAGCGTCCAGATTATGTTCAGCACGCCTGGCGCTCCTCTTAAAGTGTATAGATGGCACCCAAATAAGGGGGCGCATCTATTCGCTTCTTCCCTATTATATAAGCACCTCTTAATTCCCATTAAATCAGCACAGAGATATTTTTTTTCTCAGAGGACTGCTCACCTCCGTGGCATCGCCACACCATTCGCAAATGTGGGCTCCTTCTGCCTCTTCTATTTCACTGTGGGCTTCTTAGTTGGGGCACTTTCTACGTTGGCGGGAAACGAACCAGTTCTGGTTCGATGCTAGCTCTGAACGCAATCTGTCCGCGCCTACTCCCCGGCGAGAGTGGTGAGTGGCATCACGTAAATCTGCTTCTTCCATCATGGTATAGGTGAGGGGTGACAGTTAAACCCGCCGTGGGTTGCCCGAGGTGTCCCAAGGGCCTAACAAAATTTTTCAATCGCAGGACGATTGGGCAGCTCAAGCGCCACTTCCACTGCCTGCAAGCCGAGCTGAGGATGCTGCCCGAGTGCTGCTGCACCATTGCTGTTGCATGCTGCGTGATGCACAACATTGCCCAGCACTGGACCTGCAAGGAAGGCGACTGCATCCTCCCTGCCAGAAGTGCACGTGCCTCCCTCACCACCTAAGCGGACAACGGGGTCGCGCACTGAGGTGCAATTGTGGGCGACACACTTTTGTGGTGAGCTTCAAGCCTGCAAACGCAAGCATATTCCTCATAAACTCGTATGAGGAGGGCACTGTTTTGTTCCAAAATAATTTTTCAAGGTATGGGCCATATAGTGATTAAATATAGTGCATCTCACACTTAATGTACTTGCGATCAAATTCACCAGTCTAAAACACCTGTATTGTAGGCTCGCTATAAATCATACTCGAATATTTCGTACTTCTGCGTAATTTAAACAAATTTCAAAATGTTGGTTGTCCCGCTATGTTTTTAATGTATTTATAAGCCACTTACTTCAAATGGCGTTTTCGTGTAATTTATGCTTTTTGTTCTTCCGGCCCCGTTGAGTGCGCTTCTTTACGAGCACTGGTGCACTGCAGAGAGGCTACACCCACGGAGCTTGCTTCTGCGGTTGTTGCTTCTCCGCAATGCACCGGTGCTCGGTGAGAAGCGCACTCATCGGGTCTCAAGCAGGCCACACATGAGCTTATGAAAATGGGCACCAGGCGAGACTTTCCATAGCAACTTGCGCGGACGCTGTGAAGTGGCTGCATGGTATAGATCCACGTCACAGCGTTCGCACAAGTTGCCATAAAAACTGCCGCGCAATGCCCGTTTTCATCACTCGTGTCCCGTTAATAATCCACATTAGACAACTTGGCCTGATGAGCAAACTTAATTTTTTTTATATGTCATGTGCCGTTTAAACAGTCCCCTATAAACAACATTTTTAAGAGATAAACTTATGTCATACACTTCAAAAATGTTTTATTTGTGGCATACCTGCTTATGATCAGTAGGCCTGTGTAGAGGGGTAACCGGACAAAAGCTCACCGGACAGAAGCTCACCGGACAAAAGCTCACCGGACAAAAGCTCACCCGTTTTTTCACAGACCCGGACAAAAGCTCACCTCATTTTTTTTCGCTACCCGGGCGAAACACGGGGTGAAATAAAATGCGGACGCAATGGACATTGCACCATTTTTAGGTAAACTTGTACCCCATCCCACGCCAGGGTTTACTACGGTTGATCGAATGCCATTTTGTTGAAACATGTTTTAGAGAACGTGCACGATTTATTGAAGCACGGTTTAGAGAAAACAGAGCCTCAGTTTAAAGATATGCCGTTTATCGAAAAGGGGACGCTATTTAAAAAAGGCTTTTCTACTTCGCGCGTGTTAACCCAAGCCCCCTGCTGCGCTTCCGCCCCTTCGTGACGGCAGTCTGCGGCGGCTCATTACAAAAATGTTAACTCACCTGACTTATCCGTACACGCCGCTTCGCGGTGGCCGAATTCGCTAAAAGGAGGCTCATCGCCTTTTTCTCTAAACTTAGTTTGTCTAGAAGACCAACATGAAATTTTCTCCTGGTGAGCTTTTGTCCGGGTCTGTTAAAAAATGGGTGAGCTTTTGTCCGGTGAGCTTCTGTCCGGTGAGCTTTTGTCCGGTGAGCTTTTGTCCGGGATTCGTGTAGAGGAAATCATCAATGATCTGCTTTGTATGTGTAGCCATTCATATGGCAAATCATAATTTTAACTTGCATAATATTTAGACAAATTTCTGATAATTGAAACTTCCAATAATTCGAACAAAATTTGTGCCTTCCTGGAGTTTGAATCTATTTCGAAATGCAGAGGAAACGGAAGCATTTCACTACACCTGGACAGCCATACATGCACAAGCTGAGTTGTAATCTTGGATTTGAAACTTGTCCTTCTTGCAGTATCGTTTGTTCCGTGGAAGCACATTCCTGAGTGGCAATTTTGCGTAAATGCCCATACAGACAATTGCGTTTGACTGCGAGGAACCAGGACATGTCTACTTTATGTTGCGCGATCAGCAAATGAATTGGTGCATTTTATATGAACCACGGGAGACCCGGTGACTCGTGGCTGCTTCTCGATGCAACAAAGACAAACGCACTGAAACAAAACTGTGTGTATGAACCTTTGAGCCACTGCACTCCCATTTTGCACCTGCATTTTGTACTTTCTTTCATTTTTCCACTCTTACTCGGCTTCGACATCAGCAAATGGTGGATGCAGCCTGCTCAAAGGCAAAAGAAGATGAATGTGCAGCTGTTATGGCTCAAAGTGCCCCGAGCAACTTTGGCAAAAGCCAGCAAGAAGGCGGAGGATTGTAAGGAGCCCAAAGAGAAGTAAGAAGATTTGGCGCGGAGTGCATGCCACGCCGGCAGCGACGTTGCACGAGCCTGAACAAATGCGATGGTGCGGAAGGCAAACGTTTTTCCTTGGTGTGCGGCCCTTACACATGTTCATACGGTAGTGACTTTGGCTGTTGCTTGGCCGAGCATGTAAAAGTAATTACATCCCTTTCATGAAACCCCCATGTCTTTAATTTTGCATGCTGCCAAACCAAATGCAGCAGAAGGTTTGCGCATGCTAGAAACCAAAGGTAGGGGGACATTGAAGAGCACTTACCAGAAAAAATGTGTTTATTTTATTTACAAAACCCCCCTTAGGGACTTCCTTGTGGAACAGCCTGTCCAAGCAGAGCAAAAAGTCTTTTCCCCTGGTCTCTAAAAAAAGTAGCTGTTTTTCGCACTTCTTCAGCGGCTTCACGTGTTGCCTTTGCCGCCCTCAGCTGCTCCTCTGATGCCTTCTGTTGGGCAAGGAGGCATTGCCACTCAAGCTTCACGTTCTCTTCTTTTTGTGTAAGCAAATCACGATAAGTTAGCTTGTCAACAGTCCGTTTTCTGGCTGCAGAGCCTGTGGGCGACGTGTTCGGCCTCCAGGCTGGCTGTGGACGAGGCAGTCCCTGCCGGCGCCGGCCCGGTGGCGCCAGTCGCCCTTTTGCAGCAGCTGTTGCCTCAAACGGTCCCTCTGACATTGGCGGAGGCCCTTCCCGGCGTGACAGAGCAGCTGCTGCATCATGCACCAGGGGCCCCTCGTAGTCTTCCGTTCCCTCAAACTCCAGCGCCTTAGGGAAGGTGACGCCAGGGGCCACCTTGACTTCATAGCTGAGGGCCTGACCTTCCGGGCCCACCTTGTTGGTTGCTGGCTGGACTGGTGCTGTGCTGTCCCTGGGAACAATCGACAAGAATGTCTCTCATGTTGCCCACAAACATAATTTGAGGGCACTCGAATTTGTTTTTCAGTCAAGCCTTTTGCATGCATCATGCTCGATTCCTTGGTTACCGGTTATTGCGGCTATTAGTTGTGAAAATAACCGGGCTCGAGTAGAGCCAGTCTACAGTGTGCAAGTCAAGTCTGATCTTAGCTGTTGCGGCTATTAGTTGTGAAAGTAGCTGGCTTCAAAAGGAGCCAGTGTGCAGTGTTGATGCAGACCACCCGATTTTCTAATTGCTTGTCGTTTTGTTTCTTTCCAATAACCAAAAGACTACCATGCTAAGTAGCAGATGTGCTCAGGGTGATTCCAAATGGAGTGGTAGTGTCTGCTGGTCGGTGCTTAATGGTACTCACTGGACATCATTTTTAAGCTGACTTCTCAGGATGTGCAAGCTCAAGATGACTTTTTACTTTTTTGAATATTTTTTTTTTCGTTTATAAATACTGTTTATTCTGTTAAGGGTGGTTGTATTCCAAAAATGTGATTGTATTTTATAAAATACATTCTTCATGATGGGCAATGTGCATGTTGGAAGTGTTGCGGAAGCTTGCAGTCAGCATGTGCTCAGCAGCACCGAGCTCAACAATGGCCGCCAGTGAATACTTACTTATAGAATGAGAGATATGAAAGCGCTCATCTCACACGTTTTTTGTAACAACTGTCTCAGCTTTGTGCCTGCATTCAATTGACTTGGCACCTCAATACTATAGACCCAAAGAAAATAAAGCACCGTTCACACATATACAACTGAGTAAGACCAAGAGAAACCAGACCGGTTTCTAAGCCTTTTGCGACTTCTTAGGACCAGCTCCGCTGCAGCGCATCCGGTCCTAAGACGTCCCAAGAGGCTTAAAAACCGGTCTGGTCTCTCTCGGTCTTACTTGGTTGCATATGTGTGAACGGCGCCTAAGGTCCAAGTGTTGTGCCTATGATGTTCGGATCTACGTAGATGTAGATTTTCCAACATAAAACAACACATTTGTTTAGCTGCTTGTCATGCTTCGGCCTGACTTCATAAACTTCTAGCCTGCATATTTTGGAAGAGTGGTGTAGTGGAAACACCGTGACCTCTGTCTTGTCCTAGCATTTCAGCAGTGCACCAGCCTAAGTCTGCTACTGTTTCCCTTTCCCTTTACCGAATTTTCGAGACTCGGCCAACGGTGCTTGCGATGTTCAGAAGATTGCGTCGTCTTCCCCTTGTACATATCTCATAATCACAATCCCTTTCATTTTGTATATTACAATATCAGATAATCACCATCATTAGATGTGGCGCCGTGAGCCTCCACGGTACGGGCTGTTTTATTTCTACCATTTATGCAGTTGCAGAGTTAGTTCAGCAGGACACCTGTGCTATTTCACATTTTACTCAAACAGGGTGTTGGCAAGCATAAAAAATTTACCGCTTGAATTGGTGACCTGAATGAGTATGCTTCACCATACTATAGTCGTTTTAATGACAGCCCTCCAACTCTAAGATGCAAACTGGAAAAACGGGTGCTCGCTTGTTTGTGCTGTGTCGCACCTATGTTGCCATCCTCGCATAAACCCCAATTTTTTATACTAATGTATGTCGCCGTCATCTCGTACCTCCATTTGCTTCTCTAGCCAACTGTTGTTCATAAAACACGGCTGGAAAAGTGTTGTCTCATATTTCCTCGCCACTTCTGTGACTCGCAGTGGTCTAACAGTGCGTGATAAAGGGGCAGTGCAACAATTTTCGGATTTTGTCCCATTAATTGCGGGAATTAATCAATGTCACCCATGGAACGAAGAACAGAAAACCGTATTTTCTTGCGCACGCTAGTATTTTTGTTTTTAAAAAATGAAACCAATCGAAGGTCAAAGTGCCTCTCAACTCTCACGTCGTCTTTCGAGTGACGTAGTCTGGGGGACCGCCTGGTTTCCTTTTGGGTTCTCTCTGCAGAAACCCCAGCGGCTTCATCCGCAACTGTCGCCGAAGGTCGTAGCGAGCGATCGACACAAAAGACGGTTTGCCACAGGGTCTGACGGCAAGTGTAGCAGCGGAGAGGGACAGGTTTTGTCGACTTCCGCGTGCTTCCCAATGAAGTGCCACCGTAGTTCCCGTAACCTTCACTCGCAGCTGCAGATCAGCAAAGAATTGTTTTTTTTCCTTCACGATTATGCGGTGGACTACAGTGCAATCCACTTATAACGATACCAGATATAACGATGTACTGCTTATAACGATCAGTTTCTAGAGCTGCAAGACTAGAAAAGCCAGCTTCTAGTCCAGGTATAATACTCGGTTATAACGATTCAATTTTCGGCTTTTCTCATTATCGTTATAAGTTGACTGCACGTAGTAGTTTTTCGGGGCAAGGTGACGTGCTTTTTGTCACTTGCGCCTAGATAAACAATGTAAAATATAAAACTGCACACTTTTTAAACATTAAAATTGTTGCACTATTTCTTTAACTTCAAGTAACATGGCTCAAAGCTTCAATGTTCTTGGATGTGTACGGCTCCTTCTTGCTCTGGAGAGAACATACCAGAATGTTTCCTCGAGTGGGCCCAGTATGTAGTACTTGTGTACCCAAGATATGATTATGAGTACTATGGTACAACAGAACCATTGCAACTGTGCAAACCTCAAAAGGCTAGACTTGCCTGCATCAAATGACAGGTTATGCATTCTAATATAACCATAGAAAAAGCATCAACGTACATGGCAGTGCTCGCTGGTCAGTGTCAATGCCCCGTTCTATGCTAAGAAGGTTCAGGATCGTGGTACCACCGGCCACCAGCGCAGTTTCAGCCAGCGGTGTGAGGGGCGGACGTTGCACCCAGCACCTGTGAAAAAACGAGGCACTTTTTATATTTTGTCGGGGCATTGGATTTCGTCTGATTGCAGCAAGAGCATTAATTGTTTTGATTTGACTGTATTAGAATGCTAAAATCCAAAGCTCTTGACTATTTTTGTAATTTAGCCAAGAAACTGAGAAAGTGAACAAAATTGTTTCTGCACACAGGATGTGCGCTTCTTTTTTATGTGTAGTAAAGACAAATGCATAATAACTAACTCACCAGTCATGGATTGTGCCTGTGCAGAAAGCGAAACTGTGGCACTGTGCGAAGCATCAATAGATGCCGCGAGTTCAGCATGGATGCGATCTCCTGCCAAGCTGCTATGAGCAACTTTCGTAATCTTGTTAAATTTCTAGCGAATTACGCATTAACCTTTCTCGATTTCACACAGCAATCAAAACCTTTCATTTTCATGAAGCGCCGGACTAGGCGTGTTGAAATTAATATTTTTTCTCTCTCTCTCTCTTTCATCTTCAGACCAAATGACATTCTTTACTTCGGAAGGGATTCGTGACGGCACGCAGCAATTGCAAATTCAGACGGCCGTCTACTGACTTAATGCCTGAAAAAAAATTTAAGTCTTTTATCGCAAACGGTATGGCGAGAAAAGACATCCAGTGCTATTTTTTTCTTAAAAAATAGGCATCTGAGGACACACAGACATTTCTGTAGACACCTTTATTCAGCATATGTGCTGGACATCAATGACAGTGGTAACAGACGATGGCGACACGAAGCAATAGGGCAGCGTTTGTGGGCACAACACTTCACGGAAACGGGACCCACTGTCTTCTTTTGCATATAACCATGGCTTGCACGAAATATGTGACTCTGTACTGTGACCGTCGTCGTTTGTCGCTGCCCAAACCAACTGTAGAGTAGCAGAAGCAGACAGTTTCTCGCGTGCCACATCATATTGTCGGGCGTACCTCCCGTTCGCTTTCTCATTGAACAGGAGGTCGCAATGCGTCACTTCCATGTCTGGATTCTTCGTTTTCCCCAGTATTTCTTCATTTTTTCCCAGATTCCCTTTCTAGGTCCTGCTCACTCCATTCCTGGGACCCAAGTCCGGACATGGTTAAAACCACGCCGATCTTGTCTTGGTCTCAGCCAAGACCGCTTGCCGCTTGAATCAAGACTGCGTCATATTCCTTCTAGCAAGCAGCCCTCGATCTTAGAAACCTCCAGAATCTTATAGTTTCACACTAGTTTAACAATTCCTTCAGATTCATCATTAGACTGATTAACCGATGAGTTAATGGGTTAAAGGTCATTGATTAATCAGTTAAAATTCTTAAGTCGTGCACCACCGTACAATACTGGAACATCGAGAAAATCAATGTCCCAGCAACTTTAACATGTACCTGTTGAGTTGTAGTAAAGTGGTAATTTGAGCTAGTTGGTACAGCACTAATATTAAACAGCGCACAAAACGTTGGCGGAAGAGAAAAGGACAGTAGAACGAAAGAGCGCTCTTTCGTTCTACTGTCCTTTTCTCTTCCGCCGACGTTTTGTGCGCTGTTTAATATTAGTGACCTCTTGAGTTCTTGATATAAGTAAGATAACTGGGGAATTTGGAGGCACACTATAGTTGATATTTGCTTGACGTCACTCGCTAGGTGCGCTGGCATCGACCGCCACAGTCGCCATCTTCGAGGTCTCTTTCCATCCTACGTAGCTGTCGGCTGTCGTCTGGCCGGACCTTTCAGCGTGGTTTAGCAGCATTTTACAACTTTAAAAGGTCTTTTTGGGCGAAACTAGGGGCTATTTTATACTCTGGTGCTTTTGAAGCACAGTAGGTATATCTTTTGTGTTGTTTGTTGTTTTTGTCGCTAGTGGACTTGCCCACTGCGGCTGTGTTGCTCCATCGGCTTCGTGCAGCGCTCTGTGTTTCACACTAGTTTAACAATTCCTTCAGATTCATCATTAGACTGATTAATCGATGAGTTAATGGGTTAAAGGTCATTGATTAATCAGTTAAAATTCTTAAGTCGTGCACCACCGTACAATACTGGAACATCGATGTTTGTTTGAACACCACCAAGCAAACATTCCGAATTTCCTCCTTGTTTCCTCCGCTTTTCGGTGACCTCGGTGCTCATCAGACTTGACGTCACACGGCACCTGCCAATGCTGTGAATGAGTTCTGCCGGGCACTCGTATCGAGGTACCGTTGGCCGTGTTCCAAAATTTACTCGATCTTACTCAAGGGTAAGAGTTCTGTATATTTGCGTTCGGAAGCCTACCCGCATCCGGTATCGCTCTCTCTATGTTATCATGTGACACGACCCGCCAGAGTAGATCGGATTTATTTGGTTAAGATATCGAGCACAGCCCTTGCCTTTCCAGTTTTCAAGACCTGAAGAACAGTGACGCCTCGAGCGATTCAACGACAGCCAACAGAGCTTGTGAGTGGCTGTCCAGACCCCCGTGATGAGCATGCTCAAAGCCCCCGTGGAGGACACGGGCAAACTTTGACAAAGAAAACTTTCCCCCTGGCAAAAAAAAAAAAAGAAACGGATCGAAGTGGACTGTTGCACGACTTATGTTGGAGTCGTGTCGCCTGATGATTTCTGAAGTATCTTGTCTGGACAGGCCTTTAAAGTGGTTAGTCACCACTTTTGGGATGAGGAAAAAGTTAACTTTTGCAAATATTTCGTCGATAGGCTTTTTCCACGTGTAGTTAGAGCACCCTACAACCATGCAGCTCGCCGTCACTCAAACGAGTACACACGGCACTTGGTGGCAGCGAGGAAATTGAAACGGGCCGCCTCCAAGATAGATTTCTTTCTCTTTTCTGCTCAACCAAGCTTCTTCAACGATATGAAATTAACACACATGACCAATAGACAACCGCACACTTAAGCCAGCCAAACCGTGCGACAAAGCCACAAAAAAAAGAAAATCCTTGAAGCTAGCGGTTTATTGGTGGCACTCCCTGGCAAAAGTGAACCTGCAGGGTCAGTGAATACCATATAGTTAAAGACATGGGTAAAAAGAACCAGACAAACTTCTTACTATAGTCCATGTCACTATAGTCTGCTGCAACTGAAGGTAGGGCGAGGGAAAGGAAGGCCAGGGAGGAGGAAGCAAACCTCTCCAGCATTCCGTATGCTTCTTCCTCCCCGGCCTTCCTTTCCCACGCCCCACCTCTTTGAGTTGCAGGCGGAGGCGACGTTATTGCCCTCCTCTCCCAGTGGGACGAGAGAAGAGGGCAATGGAGGGCAAGGGGAAGAAAGGGTGAGCATTAGGAACGTTAGGCGAGGAGGGTTCTCTTCTCCTCCCCAGCCTTCCTAGCGCTTGCCCTTTCTCCCCTCGCCTGGCATTGTCTTCGCCTGTACTGCACGCATAAAATGACACGGAGTATACAGGTACCAGCAATTTGCCTTTTCTCAAAGTTACACGCAGGATAATTTTATTTCTGAGTTTACCGTTTCCAAACATTAGACACGGAATATTTTGGTAATCACTCGAGGTTCGGAATCGCAAAGCTTTGAAACTTTCGAACCAAGCCAAAGTTTGTATTCGCATAGTTAAAACATTTTGAATGTCACTCACAAAGTTCAAAGCATTCGGGAGTTTTCTTTTAAAGGGACCCTGACACCCCCCAAAAATATTTTTTTCATAGTTTGCCAGGCGATTCATTAAGCGCGAGACACATGCGCGAAAAATCCATCCGATCCGACGTCCGATCCGGCAGTACAACTGCCTGATCCGAAAAATTTGGTCGCTTCAAACGTCGGATCGGCAATCCGGCGTGCGTCCGACGTGCCAGATAGTTCCACACGGCGGACGGACTGTCAAAAGCGCCCAGCCAATGACAGCACAGCTAGCGCGAAAGTCATGATGACGTACTGGGTCTGGCGGGACGAATAAGAAAACGGGACGGGCGACAGGAAGCCGGACGCGTGGATCCCGCTGTCCCATTCGAAAAAGATGGCCCCGGCAAAGAATGCGCGCGCTAGCGAGAACGAGCTCCTATAACTTCGCTCGTGCGAGCTAAACCGTCAGTCTGGGACCAGAGATCTATGAACGCGAACCTCCGCTGGAGTGCTTGGATCTCCTGGGCGGAGCGGAAGGGATCGTCGTGCCGCATGCAAGGTCGGAAGCGTGCGTCTCAAACTGTCGCGTGCGGCAATTCGGAGCGGCGTTCGGACTGTTGGATCGGATGATTCTACCGTCCATGTGTCTCGCGCTTTATGGTGTCGGAAGACTACCCAAGTAATATTTTGCTACAGAGTCACATATATTTTTAATAAAGCCAAAAAACGCAACTGCTCGGAACCGAAACCTCAGCACGGAGGTCGGAGAAATATAGAGGATGAGTGAGAGCCGGAAGTCACGTGGCTACACTCAACCGCGAGCTTTTGTATATTTTTTTTTTCCGTGCGCAACAGACGAAATGCGTTGCGGGAACCATTTGCCGTGCGATTCCTTTGCAGTTATGTTCGTTCCACTCGCTGTTTTGTACTTCAAGATGAGTTGTTTTGTACATTTAAGTGTTGGAAATTAGTAGTGAGTGCCCGTGGTGAATTCCCGTGATCGGCTCCGAAAAGAATACCCCAAGACGTTGCGTGAAGAGTTGCCTCAAATGTCCTGCATCTGAAAGTGGCATTGTGCGGCAAAGTCCGCACAAGTTTCCGAAAGATCAACGCGAACGGGACCAATGGCTGGCTGCAATTCTTGTAGAACAGTTACGGGCACCTCGGAAAGCGGACGCTACCCGATTCACATGCTCCTTGCATTTTGTGGAAAGTGACTACATTGAGTTCGCAGGTGTCAAAAAGGGAATCCCAGATTATTAGTTCAGCGACGTATCGTCCACTACAATTGTGTTTTTTTCAGTGATAATTGTAAAAAAAAGAAATGTAAACATTGCAAAATGTTTGACAAAAAGAAAAAAAAAAATATACGCCCGCACTAGGGATTGAACCTGTGCCTGCTGCGTCAGAAGCGGACGTCTTTCCACCGAGCTACTGGGAAAACTCTTTCGTTCATAGTAATGCAGCCGGTGGACTGTAGGTCGGAAAGTTTGCTGCCGATTTCCCTCCAGTACATGCACTCCCGGCTCGAAGTCGGGCAGGTCCACGCATTGGCCACATTCACACCTAGCAAAGAAATCGTACGCGTGCATATTCAACTCGAAATACGCACTTCGTGTTTGACGTTTGCGCGGGCGATGTCTTCAGCCACGCGAAGAGACGACGGCTCGGCGACGTCTTCGTTATGGTGTACACCATATCTTCGTGCAATCGGCTTGGTGGTTGAGCGTGTCGTACGGGATAAATACCAATTCTTTTGATCGGTCCAAAATTCCTCTTTCGAAGGAAGACAGAATTCGCCGGTACTGCAAACGACAGTTCTGAAGTAGAGGTCCCACGCCCGTCGTCCGCTGCCATCCGCAAGTCCCGCTATACATGAAACGACGCCATGTTGAGAATTACGCAGTGAACGCACAGAATGCTTCCGGTTGTCTGTGCAACGTTTTTCTTTCAATCAACATATTTGCAGCTCTTTGGAAGCCACACGAAATGGGTGTCATATTTTCTTTTCTATTTTTAATATTGACTGTGTGCCTTCAATGACGCACGACTTTGATTAAATTCGGTGGTCGTGTCTAAACCTTGGAAAACGGCCCGTGACCACCGAAAAGAGAGTGAGCGTGACTCAAACCGGCCAGTTCTCGATCGGCGGTTTTCGGGCGGAAAGAAACCAAATTTCGAGCCGCAAATTCTTGTCTGGGTAGTTGGGCTCTCATATGTCACATACAACTAAAATCCTCGGCGAGCATAAATACCCTGTCAGGGTCCCTTTAAGGTTCAAGTTCTAAAAGTTCGAAGTGAGAATTTATGTCAAATTCACAAAACTCGTAAACCTTTGAAACGTCCCAGAAGTCTCGTTTAATCATTTTAACGCTACCAAGCTGCAACAAATGCAAACGTGGAGCCTCAATACTCAAAAGCTACGATCTGCAGCTTGCATAAGTTCGCAAAGAAACTGTTCTCGATTGTGCCTAGCAAATGGCGTGTATTTGAGCCATCTCGAAAATGACAGCTTAAAAAAGGCTCCCTATCACGTCCCGTGGACACACGTTTAGTCAACACTAACGCTTCATCGACACTCGTTAAGTGAACTGCACACTGTAGGGACATATTGCCATGCGTGTTAATCTACCCAAGACACCCGCCTGCGGCGGCTCATTGCAAAAAGAGCAAAGCTATACGCACTACGTAGTGCACTTAGGCCGGAAATGGCTATACGCACTACGCGGAGAGCTCATGCCATTTGGGTCACCCTTTTCGAACGGCGCGTGTATCACTGGGGAGCTCGTTAACACACACCCCTGCCTGCGTTCACGCCGCTTAACGGCGACAGTGTGCAGCTGCTAATTACGAAACTTCACCCGTACACGCCGCTTCGCGGGGTCCAGCTGGCAACCCAAGCCCCGCTGTCCCCGATTGCACCTCCGGAAAGGGAGTCCCATGCCATTTAGTTCTGCAAAGTTTCGTCAACAACATTCGTTTTTTCCTTTTCTTTCAGTGGCGATCGTAAAAAAGAAATGTCGTAAATATCGCCAAATGCCTCGACAAAACAAAATGTTTGAGAAAAAAAAAAAAAGTAGGCCCACACCGCGGATCGAACCCGCGTCCACTTGCGTGTGAAGCAGACAGCTTACTACTATAATAATAATAATGATAATAATAATAATAATAATAATAATAATAATAATAATAATAATAATCTTTATTTTGGGTGCCCAAAAACAACCACATCGGTCTTCCCCTTGGTGCACCAACACAAACAATAAAACCAGCAAACAAACAAAAAAATTCTAAACACACATAAAGTTGAGAGACAAATGTAAGATTATCCAAATGGCGACGGTACATTGTAACAGCTGCAGATATATCAAGGTGGGGTGGAGCGATGGCGTTATATAATGACTGAATCCGAGAGAGAGAGGTGAGGCATTGCACAGTGAGTGAACATAGAAGCAAACAAAATGTCTGGTCAGACGTGAAGGAACATCAAAGTTCACCCTTTCAAGGAGTTGCGGAGAATCAGATGCACCATTAGCAACCTTGTGCAGAAAAACAGTCTCGAACAGATCTCTTGGTAGACAGAAGTGAAAATGAAAACATTTGAAGTATATGCTCATAATTATAGTAAAAGCGCCTCTCAAAGTATCTGTCGTAAACAATTCGGAGAACCTTTTTCTGAACATTTTCGATTGTTAAAGCCTGTGTCTTAGATATTCAGTTCCATATGACTGAAGCAAACTCGAGTCGTGACCTCACTAGGGAATTAAAAAGGTGGACCAATGAAAGGGATTGATTACAATTATGCGTCAAGCGAGATATTATTCCTAGTACTTTTTAAGCATTTCCGACGAGTAAAGACAGATGATTTTTTAAAGTTAAAGTACGGTCAACATCAGTGGCGCAGGCAGGGAAGAGGTTCGGGGGGTCGAAACCCCCCTCCCCCCCCCCACGCGGTGCCCCGGGGCCTTGGTGTGGGCCCACTCGTTACCCTGCTTACGCAGTCGGTCTTGCACGGCGCACAGAGCAAAGGAGGATTGCGGACTATCTCCAACTTATATGCTTTCGGGAGGAATGTTTGTAAGGTAGAAAATGCTCAAACAAATAAAATATTCAATATTTCTTCATTCATGTTTATGTTTATTTGATGGGATGCGAAACTTGATCTCAGATAAATAAAAAACGGATATTTCTAAACATCTGTGGGGTGAAGGATGGCAATTTCAAGGCAAAGTATATAAGAAGCTATGCGCACTGAAATAATGATTAAATCAAATTAAAGTGGACATAATAAAGCGCACACATGGTGATACTGTAAAACGATGTCAGTGATGTAAGGAATATTAAATGAATTGTAAAAACAATGGCGCTGTAAGCAACGGGTGGCGCTGCGCTCACGCACATCTTGTGTACTGATCAGAATTATGTGCTTTCGACTAGAAATTACCACGAATAAGAAAGAAATTGCGTCTAGTTATTTCGGAAAGCAATTTACAGGCTCTCTTGATCATTTCATTTATGCCAAGCGCATATATATTAAGGTGCAGCCGCCTGCGTTCACGGCAAAGAATATGCAGGATGTCCACCGCTTGAACTTCAATGTCCCAGTGAACATTCAAACGCACTAGACCGAGCAGTCGCTCATTCCAAGCGGACGCTTCCAGGTATGTTTTTGAACCGTCGTAGTGAAAAGAACGAGCGCTCAGCTCCCGACGTTGTTACGCGCAGAGTCGCTAGGATCTTGAGGAGACGATAGACGTTTGGGAATAGGGCCTCCGTACAGAGGGCGACCACCGGTAGCGCAGACGGGACAGGCCGTTTCATGTTTCTCCCTCTTTCATTGGACGCCTAAAATTTCCCTAATTTTGGCCAAGTTTGCCTCACTTCGTGAAATTTGCCTCCATTGAGACGCCCCTCTCAATGGTCGCTCACGGACGCGATCAAGTGCGTCTTGCTTTCTGCTTTGCATGTCGAGGTGGCATCCGATACAATTCGTTATTAGACTTAATCTTTTCGTTGCACGGAAAATCAGAAACTCCGAAAAGCCTGCATATTCTACCACGCATAGCCGCAATCGTACTCAAGTTCGTTTCCACGTTCGACGTGTGGTTTCAGTATTTGTGTGTGGTGTGTGATGTCATTTCCCCAACTGACGGAACGACGAGTTCCGACTGACGACTTCTCATCGCCCCCGCTGCTGCCATTGGACCACACTGCGAGATAAAGCGGCCTAGCAAAAATAAGACTCGTTCCTTCGCCATAGTGTTCTGTAGCACGAATTTGTTAAACCTTTAATAGACAATAGATTTTGGTTTTGTAATCGTTCAGAATTACCCTCGCCCTAAATATGGGCCCCTATAGTGTTTGTGCGAGGACGGTTGCTCCGATTTCTCAGCGTCGAGATTTCTTTTTCTTTGGCTGCTTAATTTCTTGTGACAGCACAGCCTGCTGGTAACAGCCAGGTGGCGCCAGTAGAGTGAGAGCCCAAGGCTATACCCTGCCTCAGTGTAACTTGGCAAAGGGTGAACGATAAAACCCCCGTTGCGTGCCGACGGCTTCGATATCCACTATGTACACGACCGCAACGCACACATATTGGAGCATGACGCAGCGAAAAGCCTGATACGTCTTCGCAGTAAAAGCGCACTCCGGTGATATGTAGTCATGTCCCGCCAGGCCACAACTTCCGCCGTACTTGCATGTTATGCGATCACGGCTTCCTAGCCTATATCCAGTATTTCTTGCTTCAGACATTAGTCTATAGCGGCGCAACCAGAGTAATAGCTCGCGTTTGAACAATGCAGCGACCACTCCCAGGCTTACCCAATGTTTCTTGCTTCAGTCACTAGATAGCGCCAAACCAAACAGCATTGCAGGTTGCCTATTGGCAACGTGAGCGATCTAAAGTGTCGCTGTGATCGGCCCACCACAATTGGCCGAATGATGACTATGACGTCAGCAAAGGATGTCTCATCGACGGAAATAAGAGGAATGTAAGAACTTCAATTTTGACGGTGTTGGCAGTGTTACTTTGAGACCGCTATGATTTCAGGCTTCCAGGATGCTCCTTACAAACACCATCGAGCTTGTTGTTCACAAGGTAATGACGTCACGAAAGGTAACCGAACGAGGGCGCCACCGAAACTTCTCGCCGCTAATAGACCAGTGTCCGAAATCCTAGCCCCAGGATAAACATGTGAAATAATAATCTCAAGCGCAGGCTCTTGTGAAGAGAGGGGCTGTGCATAAAACAAGGTTTTTGCTTTTTACAGCACTCTTTGCATTGGTGTTGTTCTTGGAGCTTTGTGACTATGCCTTTCCGACGTTCTTGCGCTACAATATGTGCGAAGGTTTCTAAAAAAAAAAAACGGAGTCTCGCAAGGAGCGCAGCCCCCCATTTACCGTGTCATTGCGTCAGCATAAACAAACATGGCGGCGCCCATGGAACAAAGCAGACACTGGTCTATAGCTATCCTTGTGTTTTGTCTGGCCTTCACGATGTGAGGAAGCTTTCAAAGTTGGTGGGCCGCAACTACAACGATAGTAGAACAGTGAGCCACCATGCCCGTATTCCTGTAAATGAAGCCTGCTCCGTTTTCAAAAATGACAATGCAGCTTTACCCGTTTCATCTTAACAGCGCCTCGCTAATCTTTGCGCGAGAGTACGTACCGAGCTCACCCTGCTTCGTCATTCGGGGGGGAGGATTCATGCCATTGGACCCCTCCAGAAATAAAATCCTGGCTACGCCACTGGTCAACACACACGCCAAGACTCTTTACGAGAGGTACACGTTGTATTGGCGATCCCTCAAGCCTAAGGGGACGCTGATCCTCTCCACTCGGATCCGTCAGTCGCAGACTCTGCTGCTCCTCATGCTTGCCGGTGACGTGTCACCAAACCCCGGCCCGCGTCCCAGTTGCCCCCGTTGAGACCGAGCTGTCTACGACAGTGTCGCCGCTTTACAGTGCGACAAGTGCAATGCCTGGCTGCACCGGAAGTGTGAATCGCTCTCCCTCCGCACCTACAGACGCCTGTCGTTGACATCGGAAGAATGGTACTGCGCCATTTGCCAGCTCCCGGACTTCGACGATGCCCTGTTCCCTACGCCCGCTCCTCGGTGCTCCACCCCTCCCCTCGACCCAGTGGCTGCTTGCGCTGCGCGGCATACACATGCTCACTCTAATCTTGCACTTTGGTTTTCCAACATCCGCTCTGTAAAGAACAAGGTGCTCGACTTCCAGGTGCTCGTTGCCTCCCCCAGAGATGGTGTTTGCCTTTGCGAGACGTGGCTTGACGCCTCAGTGCCAGATGGACTCGTCATCGACACTGCTCGTCATGTTGTGTACAGGAAAGACCGCGAGGGTTGTAGTGGAGGCGAGGTTATGTTCATCGTCCCCCGACACTTGCCGTGCCGAAGGCGTCAAGATTTGGAGGTTGCTGGTTTGACGCTTTGTTTATTGAAATCTCCCACAACCGTGGGAAAGTGCTCTCTGGCTGCGTCTACTGTCCGCCGGCTACCCGAGTCGCATCTTACACCCTGCTCAACGACTCTTTGGAGCGCATTGCTGCGAATTCATATCTGAATGTTAACATCATTGGGAATTTTAATGCCCATGTTGACTGGACAGATATCTCGGCCCCCCTTTCATCAGCACTGCATGATGACATGCTCCTGGACGTAATGAAGTCAGGTGGATTTATTCAAGTTTGCGACAAACCATCGTACCTAACAAGCACACAGAAGGCGTCTTTCCTGGACTTGGCCTTCACTACGAACCCTGCGCTCATCTCTGCCTGCTCCTTGGAACCCAGCCTTGATGGGTCTGACCATAAGGCCATATACCTCGAGAGCCTCCTGTCGCTGCCCAAGTTCGGCAGGTATGCAAGAAGGGTCCAACTGTTCTCACAAACTGACGTAGCTCACCTCAGCAGTCTTGTGCACCTGGCACCTTGGGTAACTGCTACGGATGAACCGTCTGTGGACGATGCCTATGACATCTGGCTGGATCTAATCACTGCAATCGAGAAGGAGTGCGTCCCCATCAAAGTTTCGACAGGAAGACAGAGGTCCCCCTGGATCACTGAAACCATCGTACAGCTCTCTCGACAGAAGCGCAAACTCTTTAAAA
Source organism: Ixodes persulcatus (assembly GCA_013358835.2). Lineage (NCBI taxonomy): Eukaryota > Metazoa > Arthropoda > Arachnida > Ixodida > Ixodidae > Ixodes > Ixodes persulcatus. The sequence continues at coordinate 326,432 of JABSTQ010011421.1, forward strand.
AAGCAAAGAAGTCTAACAATCCGTGCCACCTCAAACTAGCACGGCAAACCCAGAGAAACCTAAAGAAAGCAGTCTATACATCTCACCGATCCTACGTGGAGGCAATTGTTTAGAAAGCATTAAAGTCCCCCAAACTCTTCTGGTCGTATGTGAACCGTCAAAGAAAGTCTTTGTCCTCTCCGGAGTTTACGGTTGGCGGAGTCACCTTGCAGAATCCCCAAGCCATTGCTGAACTTTTTAGCGCCCACTTCTCCTCGTCATGGACTCTCCCTGACACCCCCCGGACCACCGACATTCCTCCCTCCTCAAACGTTGTGCCGCTCGGACATGTAGACATAGAAGTAGATGATGTTCGTGAAGCCCTGAGGCACCTGAAACACTCTCAAAGTGCAGGCCCGGATGGTGTGCATCCTATGCTGTTAAGGACGTGCTCTGACCGTCTGAATCCAGTGCTCACGCGGCTGTTTACAAACTTTTTGCAAGCCGGCTCGGTTCCCCACCAGTGGAAACTGGCCCTCGTTACGCCAGTACATAAAAGAAATGGATCCCCAACGTCATCGGTTGCCTCCTACAGGCCCATTTCGACTACCTCGGCCGTGTGTAGAATGATGGAGCGGATCATCAACAAAAAGCTCCTCCAACACCTGGAGCTGCACAACCTTCTCTCACCCTGCCAGTATGGATTCCGACCCGGCCAGAGTTGTGAGTCAGCCTTGGCTACCACTGTTCACATGCTGAGCTCATTTCTTGATGCCCGCACCCCCTGTGAAGTCGTGCAGCTCGACTTCAAACAGGCGTTTGACAAGGTGGACCACGGAATTCTTCGCCAGAAGCTTGCCATGATGGGAATAACGAGCTATCTCAAGGGGTGGATTTCAGACTTCCTACTGAATCGCTCGGAACGAGTGGTATTCCGAGGGGCAATCTCAGCAGCAAAATGCGTCCTGTCAGGAATCCCTCAGGGCAGTGTCCTGGGACCCACCCTATTTAACATATTCATAAATGACATCACATCCTCCATGCAGTGCACCCCCCTGCTGTATGCTGACGATTTAACAATCATTCAATCCGCCCAGAACCCCCTCCAATACCAGAAACTGCAGGACGACCTGACCACCGTCCACAATCGGTCTGTCCAAAATAAGCTACCCCTCAACATCCAGAAGTGTTCATCAACCCTGATCACTACATCAAGGGGGCATGCTACCGGTGAGAGCAGACTTCACCTGAACGGGACGGTACTCTCTATGACCAGCCGCGCAAGGCTCCTTGGTGTGACGATCGACACCAAGCTAACTTTTTCAACCCATATCAGCGAGGTGACCTCCAGAGCCCGTCGTATGCTGGGCTTCGTGCTGAGAGTCACCCGCGGAGCTGGAGCCGGTGTGGTGCGGCACCTTTACACTGCTCTCGTCCTCCCACACCTAGAATACTGCGCCGCAATCTGGGACCCCCACCAACTCTCTCTGTCGGCATCTCTTGAGAGTGTGCAGTGACGTGCTGCCTACGCAGTTCTGCGGCGGCAGGCCTCCCCCGATCTTCCGCGTTACCGCGACATAACCACACAGGAACTTTTGGGGATGGTGGGATGGAACCCACTCACTCTTCGTCGCCAGGTGGCATCCGTCCGTCTCCTAACCACCTGCCTCCTACCAAGGGACTCTGAGCTTCCACTAGTGCAGCATCTGCGCCGCACTGGGTCTGGTGGTCTGCAGCCACTGTTCGGCCGGACTGAGCGGCATCGGAACTCTTTTCTGCTAAGGGCTGTGGCACTCTGGCGTTCTCAGCCAAGGGAGCTGACGGAGAGCCCGCCCCTCGAGCGGCAAGATGTCAAAGCCTGGAGCAAGGAGGCATTGGGCCACCTTCAACAACAATGATTTACCCTCCCTTTCTCTTCCCCTCCCCCGTGCGTGTGTGCGTGCGTACATGTGTGTTTGTGTGTTGTGTACGTATGTGAGTATGTGTATGTTTTATGCGAAAATCTTACTTTGCTTTGTTTTGTTTCTAGTAATGCGGCACTGCAGGCCTCAGGTGTGGGCCAATGGCCTTTCTATGGTGCGACACCACAGAAATAATAATCTTTATTCAGCCCTTTAGGCTGAATAAAGATTATTATTATTATTATTGTTATTATTATTATTATTATTAAGTAAAGTCAACAACAGCATGCCGCCGGCACAAGGAAAGCACTTTCGTTTTTGCGGGGTTAAGCAACAATTGATTTTTTTTTACACCATTGACCCCGTAAGTGATTACGTCACAACATGGTGTCTGGGTCCAAACAAACCGTTGCTAGGGACGTTGCTATGAACTAATGCATGGAGACTCCACATGAGGCTAGATTTTTGCTTACAAGTAAGTAAATAATTTTTTGCAAGCAACCTAACTTCTTGATATCTAATTATGAAGATGTTCTTGTTGTCTCAGTGTCGTATTGCAACGATGAAAGCCATTTCTGAAGTATTACACTCCGCTTTGCTTTGGTAGCAGACGACAAGATAGATTTGCTGGCCTCTGATGCAGCGGGCGTCTTCATTGAATTGCGTCGGTAAACGAGCGACTAAAACAAGTGCATCGCCATGGCCGTAGAGGCCTCCGCAATGTGCGTGTTTTTCTGTGAAGAACCCAGCTTAGTCCAGAGGGGTGAAAATGCCGTAAAATCAAACCACGCCATGCAGATTAGTTACGACGACGACCTGAAGTGCATTACCGGCGTAGTGCAGCCCGGCATGAGAAACAAATCGTACGCCGTCGAGGTAAGTCGTTTGTTATTGTTATCATTGAGTTTGTCAGCATGCCAGGTTATTAAAGAATTGCATGTCTATCACGATTTCACAGTATTTTTTTTTCCTTGGTATACATCAAATTTCGTGGATGTGCTCTTTTGGTGAAAAACTCCATCGAACCCGCGATGCGAGTACAATCTGTAATAAACTCACCTTATGTTTTTTATCCAGTTGTTTCGTGCTTTGGGGTCTTGCGGAAATCTGGAGAAACTGCAAGAATCTTTCTCCACGCGATGGTTACAACCAGGTACGAAGCACCCTCCCATAGCGCGAGTCCGCAAACAAAATTTTGGACCTCAACCGATCGCCTGAAGTGCCTTTCTCACGGGTGCAATGCGATCTTTTAGCAGACGATCAACTCGATCGACTCCCGGGCTTTCGATAAACCATATTTTGCATCGCACCCCACTATGAATTCTTATAAGTGTCTGAAACTCATTATATTTCAAGCAAATGCAATATCAGAATATTGTCTTTATTCACACGATTCAGACGCCGGCGCCGGCTTGGCCGGCAGGCGTGTGGCAGACGGCATACACTTGCATTCGTCGTCTGCTGCAGGCATCTTGAGGACCGGAAGTTGCAGTCGTAAATAATTCAGAAACAAGCGATTACCGGCACACTTCTGTCGAAACATATATGACATTCAAGCGTTCTATATCTGTGATTTTTAGAAGTTTAAATCCCACTCCTGATTTTTGAGCGGTCGGGTTTTCGTAGCGAAACCTAGTCACATGTATTTGTCCATAACAACGACCCTAGCAACGGTTTGTTTGGACCCATGACGTCACACTTACGGAGTCAATTGAAGAATGTTTAGCACGTCATTTTGTAAAATATCGCAATCTTGAAGTGTATGAATGCTTTTGAACAACTTAATGTCATCAGCGAAAAGTAATAGCTCAGACGTATCTGCGCAAGACACAATATCATTTATAAAAATCACGAACAACAAAGGGCCCAGGACTGATCCCTGAGGAACACCGGAAGTTGTAAAAAAGAGTTCGGAGAAACTATCATCAACGCGAACGGTGTAAAGGCCCGTTCACACTTTTGCGACCTCTTAAACCTGGGTTCCTTAAAACTTCTTAAACCAGAGGATACACTGGCGCCATCTATTGGGTAGCAGTGTAAACTCGGCGGTCCGGCATATTTTTTATTTCTCTCGCGCATTATCCTTTCTTTCTTGGCTCAAAAAGCTTTTGTCAGTGTTATAAACGAGCCTTTCTATGGCTATTACGCACATTTGACCTCGGAAATCCCGCAAAACCTTCGCTCTTGTGAAATGCAGTTCCAGGGTCACCGCATAGATGGCACCACAATGCCAGTGTGTTCCCTCGTTCTAAAAAAAAAATTTAAGAAGTTTGAAGAGATCTCGTGTCTCTCAGTCGTACTCGGTCGCAAGAGTGTGAACGGGCCTTTAGAGCGCAACGAAAGATAGCTGTCAAACCATTCCCACAGCTCATGACACACTCCACATGAAAACAGCTTGCGCAATAGTAACTATTGCGCAAGCTATGCCACCGTTTATAAGAGCTTCGCGTAGTGCGTATAACCCTTTGCGGCCGAGGTGCACGACGGAGTGCGTACGTTAACCCATCTAGCCCACCCGTACACGCCGCTTCCCGCCGACAGTCTGAGGCGGCTCATAACAGAAAAGAAGCTAATCTGAGCTGTTGATGAAACGTCGTTCGATGAACTGATTGCCACCGCTGAAAAACAACACCTGCCACAACGGCTCGTTCAAGAAAAACCGCGCTGCTCGTTTCACACAGGCGTCATACAAAAGAAGGAAGTGTCGCATAGCGTCTCCGAAAAGGAGTGGAGGCCGTTCAGCATGCAATAAAAAGCACGAAAGGGAAAAAGGAAGAAGCATCAAGTAACTCACAAATACGGTTGTCGATGCGCCTAGCCTTCAGCTTAGCATTTGCGCTTACAATGGTGGCAGCAAGGAGATTTTTGGGTGGCGGAAATCAACGAGCGAAAATCAACATGGACGCTGGACATCCACTGCCTCCACTAATAAATAGAAAATACGAAACTACACGGCCGCTTGCATTAGGCTACGAAAGTGCGGTGGTTACTATCGTCTGCTCTCGGCAGCTTTTTCCGGCTCTTTTGTCTTTTATTCTTCTTTCGTCCTAGTTTGCAACAATCGTGCTTGTTTGGTCCAACGGTTTGGTCCTTGTCAAGTCCTTGTTGACTAAAGGGAGCATATCGCTCCATTTCAAGCTCCCGTAGTCGTATTTTGTAACTTGTATTGTATCTATCGGTGCAGGCGCTGATCAGTGTGGCGTCGGCCATGTTTGTTCACCAGCAATTGCAGCGATCGCAACGCTCGCCTTTTCGGGTGTCGAAAAAGCGAAACCAATTCAAACTTGGGCGGGAATGGCAGTGTAAATGGGCCTTACGAAACGTTACTTTCGAAGTTTCACCTTGTATTATCAATATCAACCGTAATAATAATAATAAAAAAACTGTTTTATTAAGGGTTGCAGGACTGATATTTCTGACTAACCCTATTATTTCTTACTTAGTAACTATTATATGCTGTACTAGAAGTTAATGCCTTACTACTGCAGACGGACACAGGACATACAGCGTATGTCCTGTGTCCGTCTTCTACTTCGTGTCCCGTATTTTTTGCGCTGTTTTTATAACATGTCGTTGAACCAACCAGCCCAGAAAGCTATCCTGTTTTACTACTGCATTACCTCGGAAAAATACGGAAACAAGCGAGCATTATACGATTATAAACGCCATGGGTTCAAAAAGTGCTTGTATGCACAACTGGCGATGAGTCCGTCTGCTCTTTCAGTAACAGGTATACTTCCTGCTAATAAAACAAATTGAATTCAATTGAACGCATGGGCCACGTAGCAACAATTTTCACGCGCTCTCATGTCTTGAACGGTAACATAGGTAGTCTATTTCTGTATATTTAGCGTTTCAACATGCTAACATCACGTAAGCTTCAAATTGGTTTATTCCTGTGAAACGGAATATAATAATAAAACAAATATTTCGTTAGATATGCACAGCGTTTAATAAACAATAATGATAATGCAATTAACGCAAAAGTGCAAGCGAGCTGGACAGGTATAACAATACGATTGGAGCATTGTGTTTGTCTTTTGTCCCCCTTGCTTTCCTTGTGCAGAAATTATCACCGTTTTTAATAGACAGTTCGGTGGATCAAAAATTTGATCTAGATCCATGTCAAATTTTAGGAATTATAAGCAACCTAAATTTAATTAATTTTGTGTTAGCCATGTGATTTGTTTGCATGGGTTCGTTTATTCATCTGTAAGTTATAAAATACTCACAGCACTCTCGTTGGTGTTTGATTAACAATAAGAAAATTGTATCCAAGGTTTATCTATTCATTTAAAAACAAAAAACTGCAATGCCTAGGAGGGATTTTGGCAGAGGGGGTTACAGCTATATTGGCTATTTTATTAAAATCAGATTTATTTTATGTAGATCAGATAAATTTGATTTAAATAATTGTAGCTAGAAAAAAGTGATTCTTTAGCTCTAGATGTATTTTTCAACACGTCAGATTGATTGATCAATTTGTCCGATCGCTGATAACAATCCGGAAGAAAGAATTATTGCAAATATGATGTACTATTTAATTAACAATGTTATTTTGCTGTAATCTCCGCCATACTAGAACAAAAACAGCTTAATTTTTTAGCTTTTATAAAAATTCATTAATTTTTTTCATTTCTGAGTTGAGAGCAGCAGGACATGACTTTTCTATTTTTCGTTTGTTTATTCTGCTTACTAGTCTTGTTGGAATATGGTGTTACGCAACTGATAAACGAAGTGGAAGGTAGAAATGATGCGCAATGCTCCGATTTTCTCAGAAAAGCACTTCTTTTTTGCTTGTTTTCAGTTTTGTAAAAAAATCTTTATTGTTTGATGATTTTATGATTTACATTAAAAAATGCACATAGACAACATCAAAACGATAGAGAACGATAAATAAAGAAATATCTGGTGCATTTTTTGGCGGGAAAGGTTTGATTTAAATCAGAGTAATACTGGTCTGGTTTAGGCCATAACTTAAATCCCAATTTCATTTATATTGATTTTTAGTCTCCACTCTAACAAAATCGAAACAAGTAGTACATTAAAAAGCGATCAAATAATCCCAAAAAATCATGAGCCATTCCAGTACGTGAGGGTGGATGACCAGCGGAGCTGTTTAGCAAACGACACAAACGTGACACAGCATTTTGAACAAAGGTAAGAACACATTTATTGTCTTGATCTGTAGTCTTTGCGGCGAAAGGTACGTACACACATGTCGCGGACTATTGCCGCCCCGGGGTGCCGGAGGAAACTAGACACTAGGGAGGCTCAAGTGAGGGTGGATGCAACTGAAAACCTGGAGAGCGTTTGCAATTTAATGGCGGCGCCTGAGGGAGAGGATTGGGAAAGGATATGCGCCAATGTTGCCTGCACGAGAGCAGACGCCCGCTCTGTTCCAACTCTGTTGCTCCATGCTCCTTTCCTCCTCTCGTCTCCCATTGCAAGCAACGAACACCTTAGCGCAGCCTTTCTCGCTTCCTTCTCGCTCCGGGAATTGCGAACGTCAAGAGGAGAAAGCAGGGTTGCCAGACGAGCAGCAACGCCCAAGATGGCGGAATTTACCGTTTTTCGCGTTAAAGAAATACTTAACCTTTCGGAACTAAACTGGTGGCTACGGAAAGTAATCATTTATACCTCGCGTAAATTATTCAAGCTCATTAATGGGCTCTTATGACCTGAGTTAGGAAATAAAACGACCCTTTGACCCATAGACTCCCGGCCAATTAAATGGCGTTCATATCCAGTGATCTCCGATCTAGCAGTTGCACCCACCCTCACTTGAGCCTCCCTACTAGACACGAGCGACGGGACCGCCACCCGGCGGAAGGAAAAGAAACTGTGCACGCAAGCGCTCGGAACGACGAGTAAGGTGGTGCAAGCCCTCTCCGAGTCTCCGAGTTTTTGTTGATGCACACACGAAAAATCCACGAAATACTAGCCATAAACACATCGCTGTAATTGATTTCGTAAAGATGGGAGCGAATGTTGCAACGCCCTATAGATGGCGGGAGACGGCAGGGCGCCTGCAACACCCTATAGATGGCGAAGCGGTAGTTCCTAGATGGCGTTAGACACGGAGATAGATTCTCCGGAATTTCCTGTCCGCCTGCTCGCTGAAGCTGTTCAGTGCGCTAAAAATAATGAACCTTTTTCACATACCGACGGCACCAGGCGGTGGCTGCACAAACTAAAAATCGAGGAAGTGACCTACCTGCGCTACCAATCGATAATGGGAGCTACGCTACCAGTTTCTTCGCTCTCCGAGCAGCGGCGCGTGCCCAACGCGACTCTAAAGAGGGGGATCTGTGGCGTCCACCCAAACGTCATGTTTTTCTTTCCGTCCACTTTCTTTTTTTGTGTAACACAATTATATATATGTTGCAATTACGTGTTCTACTCGCTGATCCACAGCCTCCTTCCGAATTTCCTCGATTTCTAGTGCCGACTTCCGCCGCTTGGCATCGAGTGCTCGCGCGTGCGCAGAACGCTTCTCGGAAAAGGTCCATTGATTTTTCTACAAATGCGAAGCGGTAGGAGCACATTACAGGTGACGGAGATATTGATGTGCGTTAGAAAAACGAGAATGTTGATATTTAAAAGTTGCGCAAATCTCAACTTGCGAAGTTTTGTGCAAGACGAGCGCGTTTTGGGCACCGATAACGTCACTGTTTGTGGCAAAAGATTTTTGATGGTGACAAAGATATCGTGCTATAGAAATTCCAGACCTGGCCAGGCATATTAAATAGACACAAGCCTGAATTCAGCACTTTTAACGTTTTATTGTCTACAATTTTCCCAAGTGCCCCGGTCCGCACTCGAGGAACTATGGGAACGGTGATTTTTCAGCTTCCTAGTGATCGCTAATTTTGACCAATTCCATGGTTACACAGTTTCGAGTGTAATTCGTAGTCACCCTGAACAAGCGTCCCATAGGGCTCAAGGACCTGTCATATCACTTTTAAAATTTCTCGTCAATGGCAGCGTTTATGATACTGTGCATGCGATCCACCTTTCAACCTGGCTGAGCCGCAGAAATCTCTTACAATATTATCATTCTCGTGATGTTTTAGCAGAAATTACTTAAAGCCGACAAATCACAACAACCAAAACCATTATTTAGCTCGGATTCAGCGCAGCTGTTTATAGCATTTTTAGCGTTTCTAACTTAATATCAGCGTCTTTGAAGCTGTACGAGAATGATAATAATGTAAGAGATATGTCTGCAGCTCATCCAGGTTGAAGGTTGGACAGAATGCACAGTACTGACATTGGTGAGAAATTTTAAAAGTGAAATGTTCAGGGTGACTCCGAATTACACTCAAAACTGTGTAACCATAAATTGGTCGAAATTTCCGATCACTAGGCAGCTGAAGAAACACCGTCCCCATGATTCCTCGAGTACGGGCCGAGGCGCTTGGGGTATTTAGCAAATTGTCTATTCGGGCGTAATGTTAACACTTCGAAATAATTAACTTACATTGAAATCCTCGTGAAAATTAGCGCAAATAATCCCAAACTTAAGCTTGCATAAGCTGAAGTTTGGGATTATTTGTGCTAATATTTAACTCGCGAACAATGAGTCATTCACAATTTGCTAACAAAGCACTTTTTTTATTTTTTAAACATCTTTATATATTGAAAACTAGCCGCCAGATAACGCTGTATATACGCCAGCTTACGAAGGATATACCCCAAATAAGGCTGTATATATGCCAGATAAGTCTGTATATATGCCTGATTAGGTTTATATATTCCAGATGAGGCTTTATATTCGCCATATAAGGCTGTGTATACGCCAGATAAGGCTGTATATACTCCAAATAAGGCTGTATATACGCGAGATAAGGCTGTATATACTCCAGATAAGGCTGTATATAGGCCGTATATAATCATATAATGTTTGATATGGCCAGATATGTCCCAGATATAAGATTTCCATACGGATCATCACTGGTGCTGTTCGCAAAAATCGTTAAAGTTAAAGAAAAGCACGCCTTTGACCCCAACATCGTCCGCATGAGAAAAGTTCGAGAAACCAGTCGACCTGTCTTTTCTGTTTACAGCAACAACATCTAAAGCTTATAGTACCGCCGCGTGATGATCGGATATTCCCAGAACTGCCTCCGAGTTCGGGCTTTGGAGAATTTATTTCACTTAGAAAGAAATTGCCAAGTATGGATTTATATTTTCCTTAGACTCTCTTAACATCGTAACGATTTCTAATAGGTCGATAGTAAATGCTACATCTAACAGCGCTCTCCTGACTGAGTCATACGTTTGGTTTTGATTTAAACGTTGGGTCGTTAGTATTTGGCAAATAAAAATGTCCCCTTAAAATAATCGGATCAACAGGCTTAACATATGTACTCAGAAAATTTTAAACCCATCCAAAAGAGCAATTGAAGACCAAGGGGGTCTGTAGAAAGCTCGGATATTATGGTGCGATTTTCCATAGTATGCTTCGCAGAAGACATATTTGACGTCAGATATATCGGGCGTGCTCATTATTTTAAAAATATATATATTTCGGAACGACTCAAGTTTTATCACTTCCTTTTTTACTGTTTCTTCGGTGTAAGCGTTGTAGCCCGAAAACGGGTCTGTCAAAACAAAAATATCTGGATCGTACAAAAGCAAAATCCCCTCCAACTCGGTGGCCTCGTTAACAGCGCTCTTATACTGATTGACCTTCAAAATTTTCAGTAAACGAGAGGCATGGCAAAATTTTCAGTTATTGTTTTTTGGGGAAGTAAAAAAGTAAATCCTTCTCTTCATTATAACCAATCAACACACCACCAGCACTCCTATTATCGTATACATTCATCCAGCAAACATGTCTGTTGAAACTTTGCACCTTATTTTCAATGGCTGATATCCGCAAGAGTTCGGAGCCATATATCGGCCAACCATAAAGCGTTATCGAGGGTATTCCTAAGAACTATATCCAGGGATTACGCATATGTTTTTGTGGCAGCCGAAGGCGGAGAAAAATTACGTCATGTTGTAATTAAAATGCTGGACTACCCCCGGCTCTACACTGTTACTGAGCGCGTCATACCGGCATGTAAACACCACCAAAACCAAATGGCGGAAGACCCGCGTCTGCTACAAAAAAACAAAATGGCGGACGCCCGCGCCTGCTACTATGACGCACGTGTGTAGACAACCCAGGATAAGGTCTATTACCTCCTTACGTGTATGCGCCGTGCAGACGTAAGATATATACGACTACAACATGCGAAAATTGGTATTTTAAATTTCGAGAGGCTTGGAAAATTACGCGAAGTTCCACACCTTTTGTTTTAGATTTGTTTGTGTTGTTGCAGAATGTAGAACCAGATATCCCAATTTTGATCCGATTTTCAGGATGTAAGGCAGACGATCTGCATAATCACGTGTGCTGCTTTTTATACGCCGTTTCATTTCAGTTAAACTCCACCAATGACACGGCCTATTAATCTTAAAATACACCTCCACTTCTGCAAAGGCACATGGGCAGCAAGGTCACCTCTGCAGGAGTTATACCTTTGCTGCAGTCCATACTAAGTGAAAACGCAGTTGCACAAGACGAAGATATAATTTTTTTCACCACAATCAACGTCCAAGTTTCATTTCTTATTTACGACCGTTCCTTGATCACGTCCTGACGTCGAGCTTCCAAAACATTCTGGCAACCTGATTTCCACATCACCAGTCAGGATTATAGTATAATCCTGGTTGCGATGTGGTATCCAGGTTGTATTTCTGTTGTAGCGATGAATGCCACCCGGGGTAAATGTCATGTAAATGAAGCTCATTAATATTTTTAATATTAATATTGCACTGAAGGTTTTGAAAATGTTACCGACGTAACATAAGAACACATTGTCTTATGTGGCATGAGATAACATGCGATTTCGCAAATATTTAATAATGTTTTCACATAATCTCGCAAAGATATTACCATAGTAACATAGTGTTTTTGTTTTCACTCAATGTTTTCAAAACGTTGCCAATATAAAGTGCAGTTAAATTAACCCATATATGACACAACGTTATATGCAAATTTGCTAACGTTTGACTTCCCGTAGCATTTTATAATATTACCCAAGTAACATATTGTAGTAACACATTATGTTATACGGCGTGATTTTGCACAGTATTAGCCGGAGTCAGCAACATTTATAGTAATTATGTTATGTGGCGTGAACACAACATTAGCCACCCATGGCAACATTATATAAACATATTGCAGCAACATTTCGTGCTCCGATGTGTTGTGCTAGTCAGGCGATAATTGAGGAGCTAATTCCAAGCATGTCCGCTGAGCAACACAGTGGGACGTCCATTAAATAGCTTATCTGCGATTACCTGATGTCCGGTGCTGGTTTCCGACGAGAGTCTGTGGCAGCTACAATGATAGCCGTGTTTGCCTCTCCGCAAAAATAAACTGCCGAAAGTTCAGTATATATTCCCTCAAATATATTCCCTCCCTCAAAAACACAACTATCTTTATATTATCCGGTTTGTTACGCTCGCCAACATAGGGTCTCATAATGTTACGCTCGGAAGTTACTTTGTGCGTCCGCAACTTCTCACTCTTCACATTAGCCGTGTTGGAGTGCACACGTTACAGATAATTAAAATATCCGTAAGCAATCAAATGCAAGAGAGATTTCTGAAGGGAGACGGAGGAACAGTCAGATTTCATTATGATCGAGAAAAATCGTAAATCATAATATTTTTAAGGGCTCTCCAGTTTTATATTTTCGTCACAAACAGGGTCGCTGAAAAACAGTCTTTCGTTTCGTTCTGAGGCATGACTATTTTCTTCAGCAGTGTAAATTTATCAGCCATCAGATAACATTCCATAAGAATCAAAACAGGCCCACATCACTTTAAAAAGAATTATAATGGGGTTCGCAAGAAAGAAGCAGCAGAAATGCGTACCGCTCGCTTGACAAGGAGAAATAAAGTATCCAAAATCGTGCCGCCGCCCTAATGCCCGTGAATACAAAAAGAATCTAAAAATAATAGTTTTACATCCAACTGCTTTATTAAAAGTTGCGTTAATCAATCAGTGCGAGAATGCTTTCAAGAATCCAGCACAGAGTTGCACTAAGCACTTGAGACAGAAGTGTATCCCCAACTCCAGGGGAGGCGACGTACATGCGAAGGAGAGAAGCGGGAAGCTACTGCCTATCCAAGTGTGCAGCGATAGCAGGCGCATGCCTGGCGCTAAAACTATAGAACAGAGGAACCTGGATTAAATTGAATGCCCGGCACTTCATAAGACTCCCAAATTCGGTGCCTCCGACGCCTCCATGTGAGGCTCCTGATGCAAATGGGGATCCCATAAGACAACAGCACCAATGAAACACTCCGATTCAGAAGAAAAGAGTTACACTTAACGTACAATTCTTTCACATTCTATACGAGCGCAGGGGTTGCTATGATGTCAGAACGCCGAGCTCTTATTTGCTGATTGAAAACAAAATGGTGGGTAGACCTCAAGATATATCTAGAATTGAGGTCTGCCCATTATTTTGTCAATCAAAACCAATCAGAGCTCGGCGTCGTTCTGATATCAGCGCAACTCCTGCGTAAGCAGCAGACGACTTGCTTTCCGCATAGACAGATCTCACTAAGCGTTCTACGCATGCCTGACGCCGGACTAACTATGTAGGCTACAGGAGAGTGGGGACGTCAGTGCGGAGACCTTCTCTGCTTGCCGCGCAGACCTACATTGTCGCGCCCGCACGGAAAGACTGCAGTCCCCACGGTGCATGCCGGCAGCGGTGGCGTAACAAAACTGGTAGCTGAGATCGGTTCATTTGGGTTCCTATTTTAGAGAAAGCACTAACAGACACGCTGCTTGTACACGGCCAAGGGATATAACAAATAGATTCCATGTTGCCGTTGAAACGCTGTCCTGTAAGCGTGCACGGTAACAAAAGTTACCAATACCACTCTTGGTATAGGAGTGCATGCAGTAATTTTCTAATATTTTAAACATATGTTTTTTGTTTTTTTTGCACAATGGCGCACGTGCGAGTGGTGGTCCTGGAGAATAACACGCTTTCTGCGACACGGTATGATCATATGTACTCCGCCATTGAAAAGAGTATAAAGACGCCTGAAGCGTTTTGGTTTGGGTACAGCTCGAGTTTAGACACACTGCTTGCCCGATCCTTGAGATGAAATAAACACCTCAACGACTTTAGTCAGAAATAAAATTTTATTGTACGGCATTTTACTCTTAAAAATATAAAACCCTACGTTAGGCATACCAACGTGTGTTTATCAATAAAAAAGAAGGAAAAACAAATCTGTAATTACAGATTTTTCAGGAAAACGTGAGCATACAAAGGCACGAATATTCAAAAGCACTCCGCCTTGCACGGCTGTGTTATAAAAATAGCAAATGCAAAAAAAAAAAGCTCATGACAAAGGTTATGAGATTATTTTTATCGTCGACACCCGAGTGCCAGGTTCATGAAGGTGGCGCTGCTATATACTATGCTGGCGTTTAGATCGAATCACCAAGTACGAAGAAATTGTGGTTGAGCTGCGCAACCTAGAAGGTGTCCTGATGAGGTTTCTTAAATCGCCTAAAAATGGCAATAGCTCACTTTGCTGGATCTAAGCCTATAAATCCCTAAATCATGAAGATACGCGGCCGATTTCCCCATTAAAAAAAGAACAATCAAAGATCGGAACACACTGACGTAATCTCCGGCGATGGGAGGAGCTTGTTCCGAAACACTATCAGCCAGTAGCGAGCGAAGGATCCTCGCGCGTCCGACTGGTGGAACCGCGGAGTGATATCTCGAGTGCGCGCGGCTCGTTGCACATACAGCCCGGACTACGATTCAACCTAGCGAGCGCGCGCTCGAGAGCTAACTACCAAAACGCAACACTCCCGCAAAAAAAAAAAAAAAAAGAAAAAAAAATCTTAGTGAGTTGTTTTTGTGACTATTATTGCAGTTCTACCCTTATTTGCTTTTATTATTTAGAAATCACATATATTTTGTAATAAAAGCGTTTGCAATCTCAATGAAATGTCGCGTTTTTATCGGTCACATGCATGTTCACATGTTCTGGCTGCCGGAACAATGCTCCTCTCATCACCGGAGATGACCTCGGTGTGTTTGATTTTTTATTGCTTTTATAATAGAAAAATCGTCGCACATCGTTATGATTTAGAGATTCATAGGGTATGTAGAGCCCTCAGAGTGAGTTATCGCCATCTTTAGACGATCTCAGAATCCCCCTCAGGCTTCTGTAATTGTCCAACGTCCTCCGATTTTTCTAAGTTGTCGTACGCTATATGCTGGCTTTTTCTTTCCTTTAAAATGCCCCTTCAGACTAATCGTAATGTATATAATTGTGCACTAATAATGGTCAGAAAAATTCTTTTTCAAATTATACACTTCTAAATAGTATTTTTTATCTGATCAAGCGTTGCACTTCTCCGCTTTGCTATGATGCCGCATGTTGTGGGAAAATTATTTAATTGATTTGAGACCCCCGGTGTTTAGGACACGATCTTCTCTCCGTGTCCCGTTTGGTCGACACATGGCCACGTGGTCTGGAACCCATCTTCCTGATTGACTGATTAGTGAACCCACACTTCGCGTACGCGAATTAAAGAAGCCTGCAAAGACTCTTCTGTCGGTAAAAACGTTAGCAATTTGTCCACAAATGTATATTATCAGCGTTGGGTGAAATATGCCACTAAACAAAGCGTTCGTGTTTAATAATAATAGCCCTGGGACTATGCACTCCCATTATTTGCCGCATACGTCACTGGGAATTTCGAATGTTGCACAGATTACATCGTACCAGTGGTCAAATATCAGATAATCCTGGAGCACTTTCAAATGGGAAAACAAACGGCAGTGTTGGGAACTACTTCAAGTACATTGTACTTAAAGTACTACTTCAAGTAGGTTTAGGAAACTTGTACTTTACTTGAAGTACATTCTCCGAGTATGTACTTGTACTTTACTTAAAGTATTTTGTTCTGGTACTTTCCGAGGAAAGTACAATTCCCGACTTCAAAGTACATTCCGCAAATTTGGTTTTGTTAAATTTGTATCACGAAATGATGCTTTGTCAACTCCGAAGAAATACCGGGAGCGATATTCTACTCTCACCAGAGACGTGAGAAGACGACGCATCACTCCGTTTGTTCTGGGGGTGGCTTTCCTGTAGCTTTTTGAACTTTCGCTACTTCTCGGTCGGTCAGCGGAAGCGAGGAGGTTTAAATATTAGGAGAGCAAAATTAATTATAATGTAGCACCTGAGACTGTGGTGCGGAAAAAGTAAATTTTCAAGTCGATGTAATAGACAACAAAGGAGCACGGCACAGTGTTTTGAGACATTCTCTTTTGTCTTTTCCTTCTATCTGAAAGTTCCTTAATTTATTCGCACCCCAATCTCAGGTGTCACATTATGATTAATTATCACCAGCTCGCTTGCACACTCATTGCTTTTTTTTTTTTTTTCATTAAGGAGATGACACTTTTCTATGAGAGGATTGCTTGCGGAAGATACGGGTTGACGTCATGCTCTCTCCTAGTACATTTAACCCCCTTGGGTGCAACGATCCAGTGCAAGGGGCGCCAAATTCAAAAGAGGGACTTCTGAATTTGGCTCCATTCCTGAAATTAACTACTCCGTGACCACTTGACTTTATCAAATATTCGCCGCTGTTTTTGAAGATAGGTCATGCACCCATGATTACCCCTGGGAAATGCATACCAGTTAAAAAGTCACTGTATAGGGGAATGAAAGGGCATCATGAAAGATTGTGTTAAAATACATGTACTTTACTTTGAAAGTACATTGTATTTATAGTACTTTACTTCAAGTACGTTGCACCCAGTGTACTTAATACTTTACTTAAAGTACATCACATCTCATTTACTTTGTACTTTACTTGAAGTACCTTTTAGATGTACTTTACCCAACACTGACAAACGGTAACATAATCATTGACATCTCAAGAAACTTGGGGCATGGTAAGTTCCGAGCATTTATTAATGTACCCCAGCCAGTAAAATTGCAAACTTAGTCAAAAAGAAAAAAAAAAAGACCGCCAATGTACGAATTACAAAGCAAGACGCGTGTAGTAAAAAAGCCACAAACTGCGTTGCTTAAGCTTTCATCTGACTATAAATGAAGATATCTGCCGATACGTAGCTCTGCAACACAAGGCTAGGAGTAGCGACAACCTTTGAGGGGCCAACTGGTGAGACGGTACATGTTAGGAAAATAACGTGATGACATATCAGCAATATGAGCTGGAAGGATACATAAGCTTTCTCGAGCTTGCGGTTGCCGCTATGCTTATAAAAGGCGGTTCCACTGCTCGAAGAGGTGTAACGCAATAAACAACCTCCCTGCGAAGTTCCGGCGTCGCAGTTTCTGCGAGATGATCTTCTCTTCGTGTCCCAGGTTGGTCGACATATGGCCACGTGGTCTGGAACACATCTTCCTGATTGGCTGATTAGCAAGCGTGCCTCTTGGCATTCACCGCGTGCCTTATGATACGTTTGGGCACATCAAGGCGCGCAGTGAATACGGAGAGCGTTCACGCAAGGGGTCCCCCATTTTCTGCTGAGTCACTCCACCGGTCTGGGAACCCCTGACTCTTGCTTGAAGCACGGCCAAGCCCTCCAGGTCCACGTTGATGACTCGCTGATAAGGTGCTCGTCCACTTACTTGTTTGTGCTGTAACACGCCGTCGTTTGAATCTGTCTGGGAGTCCGAAGGTCTTCGCTTCATGTTGTCCTTTGACACCATGTACAAGGTTTTAAACAGTTCACGTTCACCTGTCAATCAGTGTCCTTGCTTCTCAGTCGTCAGAAGCGAACTCAGAGTTCGAGATGTTCGTTCATTCAAATTCGGGTTTGTGTTTCTTGCATGTCTGAAAGGTAACAGATTAGGCACGAGGAAGACAACTACGACAACTAAAATCTAAGTTTAAAGAGCAGTTGAATGGCCAGTATAAAGCAGCAAATACTTGCAGCGTGACACCTCCCTGCGATGGTCGAAGTAACAAATGCTTGGACGTGATTATACTTCGTTTCTACTCAAATTGAAATGCAGCAAACGCTACGTGCCGATTATGTCCATCAAGCAGCGCCAAAAGGGAATCGTCATGATGTTCGTCGTCTTTTTGTGCGTATGTTATCATCGGATAAACCTTTCGAACTTAACATAACCGATAATAGGGCGAGTTAATACGTATTCGTCTTGAAACACCGCGTCTAGATACGGACGTTAACAGCACGAACGCTGAGTAAGACGAAGACCATCGACCTTAGTTAATTCCATGGCCGTGCGCTTTTTGGCGCGTGCATCTTGTTCTGTAGTTGTCTATAGACTTCATTTCACCGTAAGACCAGACGCAGTCGACGCAACGAGCTCATGGGACCAATCAGAGTCAAAAGGGTACCATCATGGTGTTCGACGTGTTTCTCTACGCGTTCTATCATCGCTGAACCAATCTTAAACAAAATAGGCCCAGTGACTTGCACTTTTGACGCTGCTTGGCTATGTACTACGTAGGTGCCCTAGTTGATCCCATTAGCTCGCTCGCAGCATCGGCTGCGTCTGAACTTAATCTGAAACGAAGTATAGCCCTTATCTGCGATCGAAGTTATCGTAAAACGAAGTATAGTTGAAAAAAAAAAAAACTGAATGATTCGGAACAATACATGTTCAGGAGATGGCAAAAGGTAAGATAATAAAATGCGGCAAACATATAATACAGTAACTGAAATAACATTTTAGTTCTACGTTTGCTACATCTCGACCCTTATTTCTTAAGCTGAATTAGCATTGATAAGACATTTGTTGATAGCAAACCGTGTAAACTGACGTCAGAAAGCAGCAGATCGAACATAAGGTGATCTTTTGATCAATTCAACGCACATTAAGAATGCATTTCTAGCGTGGAAACATGAACAGCACGGCGCGATCCACGTGTCTGCAGTCAATATTCGCTTCGGGGTGCACTAGCACGTAGCTCGGTATCATTGTCGATTGTCTCAGCTAAAATCAATTGGACAAACAAAGCGGGTTCCTTCTTGTACCTCTTTTCATAGAAACCCAGTTGCATTCCGGTTCAGCCAGGAGTTAAGCGTCGTCGAGCTATCATTAGAACGAAACTCAAACTTTGATCAAATAAATCTTAGCAAGCGCAGGACAGACTCAATCTTGGTGTTCTGCCTCGAATGATAGGTTGTCACAGATGCTCAGACAGCCTCGAGAATATTCGAAAATCTCATGATTTCGCTCGATTTATTGGAGGCTTTAATTGGGCGTTTCAAATCGGATTTTGATTTTACTTATTTTATACGAGACGAGTTTGGTCCTATTTCGTTCCTGCTTCGAGACTTGCACCATGGCGTTCCTTCCAATAATGGCAGCGACCTTAATATTGTCCATAGTCCTATAATGAATGGAATACGGTACTTAAGGAGTGATGGTTTAAAATTTGCGTAAAAAAACAATAAACGTCACTTGTCGTTATGGTGTAAAGACGTTGTTTCACGTGACACCGTGACGTCCAGAGACGCGGTCACGTGGCACGACGTCAAGGTGGTACCCGGATGTCAAGCGGCCGAATGCAACGTGACTCATGGAGTCCTATCCGGATGTCACAGGGCAGGGTGTGATGTGGCGTCGGACGACGTGGTCACGTCACGTGACGTCACGTTGCACCACGACTTGAGACCCACCAGCAAACAAAGATCTGGGCGTAGAAGGTTCCATTATAAAGTATACCATGCTTTGAAATTGATTTTTGTGCAAAACAATGTTCGGGTTACCCGTGGAAGCCTCGATTTTTGGAGCAGTGGTTAGAGAAGATGATAATGCATGTGTAGATAATCTATCAGTTGTGTACCGTTCCTGGAAGGTGACTGCTGCATTACAACCTGGTTAGGTATTAGATATGCGGAACATAATGAGTGAACATGTCAGTATGTTTACCGCGGATGTTTGGGTAGCTGCCATACAAGTAAGATTCGCAAACTATTATTTGTCGTCGTCGTAGAGCCGCCAGTTCCGCCAAATCTTCGTCACCCGGGATAATGATGTAATAAAATGTCTAAAACATTTGTACGGAAATACTAGTCTTTACTAAACACGCAAAGATGCGTGTCACAAATTTGAAAGGAAAGGTGGGCGAGTAGCATCGCCTCCCCTGGGACTATAGAAATACATTGTTAAAGTATGCGATAGGGTATTGTTTCCTTTAAGTGCCAATCGAATCTACTGCCGGCCACCTTTTGTTGAAGTTGGTTCACTTCAAACTGACATTGACCGCAAACACATTTATGCATCATCGATGACTACGTCGGAACGATGGCTAAACATAATCATTCGTCTAGCATATACAATGGTTTTTAGCGGCACAATAAAACACTAATCTAAATGTAAGCTACGTGTGCTCTGAATTTTTATTTTTGGTTACAAACGAACCAACCATAATCGGCGCTCTAAAAGAAATATACACGCGTACTGCGTTTACACATGACTGATACTTTCACTCTGACTCAAGTATTCACTCAATGACCCTATTATTAAAGAGAGAGGTTAAAAATAAATTGTGTATTGACGCTGTCTCTCTCTAGACAAGGTTCGACACGGCATGTTGTTTTCTTGGCACATTGCCTCGCGTAGCCACAGTTGCTTTTTTTTTTTGCATTGAAATCAGCTATTTTACCAAGAATGAGATAGACACGTGGACTATCACCATCACCATAAACAAGTCGCAGATTATTCGATGTGATAGAAACCTGTATTCCCATGAGGTAAGTTGACGGAAAAAGCGCCCCTATAACTTCTTCAATTTAGAAATATGGTGTCTTATATCGCGCGGAAAGAGCGACACGAAGTTGTTCAACAAAGCAGAATTACCGCCTGTTCCGACATGAGTGGATAGAAATTAATAGATACGGCTGGACATTTCGAATCGGGCGGCGGTTTGCACCACCTAGACAGAGTTTTCATCGCAGGCGTGACGAGCGCCACCGTGCGGGCTGTTGTCATACCGGCGATAACTTTTGTTTATTGTTGGCAACGATGAAACAGTATGAACAACTTTGGTTCGTGAACATCGGCGACAAAAAGAAACTCGGTATTATGAAGAGATCTAGAAGCCCCAGAGTTAACATTTTTCGTGCCGCCACCAAATCACACTCCGAGACTGGTCGATAACGATTTATTTTTACAGATGTCCTTGTCGCTTCCATTTATAACGTGCTTTACAAAATAATGTTTGGTGCTGTTTAAAGCCATGGCTGGTACGTTCAATACGAATTGATTTACTCCAGTTGCCAGCCACTTTATACGGACCAATGGAAACACCGAACGGGCAATGAAGTTTGTAGAGAGCCCAGATTCAAGAGAGGGAGAAACTCAAACCATGGGGAGGGACCAGGAGGAAAGCGGGTGGAGAGATGGAGACGCTTGCAGACCACAGCTCGCATTGCAAACGCCGCACAAAAACCACGTGATCCTGATCAAGCAGTTGGAAACACTCTGTAATCTTGGCACACTAGAAGTTAGACGTGACACGTGGCACCATCTTATGGTAAAATTTCGCAACTCTGAGACAGCCCGCGACCGCAATTATTGAGCACGATCTGGAACTCAAATCTCCGAGTGCTGTGCCGAATTCTGACCTAGATTTCGTGTCCAAGCATTCGGAGGTTAGGCCTTCCCCAAGTTGCCCCTTTTAGCCACCAGCCGCGCTGACTAGAAGCCGGCCGAGGCGCCTCCTGTTTCACAGTCGTCTGGCTATAGGTAATCTGTTTTACGCGACAGTGAGTGACAGTAATTAGCTGTGACAGAAAACGTACGCTAAAGATTATGTGAAGTACGCTCAAGGAGCTCTAAAAACAGGCATAAAAGGCACATTGGGAAAGGCTCTAGCTTTACTTGCATAAAACCGCACAACAAACTTTGAAACACAAAAAGCAAAAAAATGACACTAGGAACTGTCGCAATACCCATAGGAAGGGATCCAGTGTATAAATGTAAAACATTTCTGCTAATTCTTTTTTTCGGGCCATACTGGTGACACGTTTTCGGACGTGTACGCACAAACTCCCGGTGTTTTGTAATAACCGTGTAAATACCAACTTATTAATAGAATATATTCGGTGTTTATTTTTTGTTTTCACCGACTGGAGCGGATTATGTTTGGCAAACGGGTATCGATGTTTTGTTTCGGTAGGTAAACAAACTACTAATAATATATCGTCGGACAACGCACGAAATGGACCTGGACCGATAGTGAGCGCGGTTTGATCACAATCCATACCCTGTTGCCAGAATAATCATTGTAATCAATATTCTCATCACCGTTTCTTCAAACAATAAATCAATGAGTTTATGAGTTTTTATTTTTTGTTTGTTTTATGTCTAATATAACACAGATTATTGATAACGTCATCTGCCCGTAGTTATTTTGGCCAGTTTGAGTTCTATGTATTAAAACTTTATTGGAAGGCAATCATACTTGGTTCCACAAAACAGGAAAAAATACAAAAAGCAAAATAATGTTCAGTTTAATATTACAGAACCAATATATTAAAAGTAATCCAAAGTATAACAAGCAGTAACCCAGATTAATAATAGGACCGGTGAATTAGTTTCTAAAACATAAACAAAAGCATGTTCTAATAATAATTATAAGATATTAAACAGGGAACAGACCTCGATTCTACTGGGCTATTTTAGTGCTCAATAAATACACTCCACCATGTTTTATCGGCAACTGCACAATCCTCGACATCAGAGAGCTGAGTTCAGACAAACATTAGTGCAACCAAGACTCAATTCATTATTTATGTTTTTTTACTGTGATTATTCCTGAGTTACCGCCTGGTGGTCTGCCTTGTGCAAACTTTGATCAACAATTAAATTCAAGTGTGCAAGCCCTGAAAGGAAAGGGTGTGGACATTCATGGCTTCCTTCCTGTGGGACGATGCCGGTGTCTTATTGGCTGCCTCGTTACGATGACGTCGTCATCCTCAGGGCTTGCCGAAACTTGCCACTTCCTAAGTTGGTGGGAATTTGTTGATTGTTACCGAATGTTGACCAGACTGGCGTTTCAGAAACAGGGTTTTGGATTTATAATACTTACTGTTTCTTAGATTGAACATCTCGTCAGCTTCTCTTCATAGGAAGAAATAAAAAAGTAGTAATTTTGTAGTTTTATAAAACAAAAAGTGGTCCTAAAGTATATTTGTAGTATACTTTTATTATCTCAAGTATACTTTTTATAAACCTTTATTGTACATCGTATTTTAGAAGTGCTGCCCGCACGTCAACCGAGTCTGGCAACACAGGTGCGCACACTAAAAGCATATGCCAAAATACTGTTCGTGAACTAAAAGTATAAGTATACCGCGCGAAGTGTTTCATAGAAGTACAAAGTTAGTACACTTTTCGAGAATTACATTTTTACCAAGAGTTATTTGATTCTTTGCACGTCTACAGGACGATAACTCAACCATGACGCATTTCCGTGTAAAAAAAAAAAAAAAGATTGAAAGAAATGAATGAAATAACCGGATACGAAGGATGTATCTAAGGCGATGATTTTCACAGATGCATATCCGGACCGCGATATCCGTGACTTTGTAAAGACATGTATTGCGTAACTATTATTACTTCTTTTCACTGTGTGCCAATTCGCATCATTCTTAAATTTCATTTTGTATGGGCCCGTGTTTGAAAGGACATCCGTTTCCGTGTATTACAAAAAAGGAGATTTCGTCGAAAAACGGGATAAAAAGGTAAGGACACCGGATGAGGAAGAAATTGAGGACGATAGGGAAAAAACCTTGAAACCTAACCGGCTTCGACGCCGAGCAGCAAATATACACAAACAAAAAAACCGAAGGAATAAAAAAAAAAAAATAAACGTAAACCCAGTTTTTTACAATCGAGACCTATCACCACTTTTAAGGCTACCGTATGTTTTTTTTGCATATGCGTGTTATTCCCGTAAGCAAAGATGTCTGAACTTGACATACTAAAAGTGTGGGCCTATAAAAGAGGGCGAAACCATATAGTTAGATCCAACGAAAAAATCAAAAAACGGAATAAAATACCTAAATTTGAAAGAACACCAAAACACTGAAACTAGGAAAAGCTCGGTGTAGTCAAAGGCAGAAACGAAAGAGCGAGAAAGATAAAGAGAGAGAGAGAGAGAGAGAGAGAGAGAGAGAGAGAGAGAGAGAAATGGGAGTGTGTTGCATTTTGTGGGATGGACTTTATTTTCTTTAAAGCCAATGGCGCTACGCTCTTACATTTTTACATCTCGTTTACGTTTTTTTTTTCTTTTCTTTTCGTGCATACGCGTCGACTTCCTCCCCTCTTCTGATCCCCTTCCGCTTTGCCCCTCTTTTTTTTTTTTTAATTCATCCATCCTTTTGAATGGGGGACCACGGCCCCAACTTTCAAACTCGATCGTAGTACATTCTTTATGGGGTTTCTTTTTTGGTTCATTTCTTAAATTTTACGGCACAGGAACCTACGTCCTTCGCGAAACACGACTGGCAGATGGTTGAGCAGAATGGAAGACCTTCCGTGAATGAAAATATAACTTGTATTTTATTTGTCAACTATTTTGATTTAAAAAGAGGCTGGGACTTACGTATGTCTTAGCGAAAGGTTTTCCTTTTTTTTTTTTAGTTACTGGATAGTTTAACTAATCTTTACCTAAATATTTTTGTTCATAACTTTCTGAAAAGAAGTCATTCAGCAGGTGAATCAATTTACGATTTCAACATTTTTTTCTTTGTAAACATCTCAGAAAACGCTCTTTTTCCAATCATAATCCTTGAAGTCCGTTGGGTCACGTCTTGAAAACATCCTTCTTCAAAACGTCTCAAGTAAATTAAAGTGAAATATTAAAATCCGACCAGATAGACGTGAAGGGCATATGAAATTCGATAAGAAGGTAAGATTAGATAACAGGCTTCAAATGAAGTACTCCAGAAATTGTTTTTTTGCATAATATTTCGGAAAATAAACAAAACCTTCTGCGTCTCAATTCACAATTTCACATTGCGGCAGCTAGGTGCTATGGATTTTCTACAGCGTCCTTAATAAATGGTTTTAACGTGTGTTTTGACACTTTCGTGTTGGTGTTACTTGCTAAACAAATGCCTGGACATTTTTGTTTCATATGCTCGTAGAGGCAATTTACTGTGCTCTACTTTTGGAGCTTGGCAAATGACAGATTAGCAAAAATGCTTCGACAAAAAAGAAAAAAAAAAAGAAAGAAAATCAGTATGCTGTGCCATGGAACAGTGTAAAAAAAAAAAAAAAAAACAGCGCTGTTCTGTCTTTTTTCATCTGGTCCCTCGTACTTTGCGCTGTTTTAATTCCCAAAATTATAAGTTTCGTAATATGTTATGCTGATATTTACGCACTCACCAGTGTGGTGTGTTTTATGGTGGGTGACCTCACACAAGTATGAAGTATTCTACAAAATGACGTGTTGGTACACTACATAACATTCCATTGATAATTTAGAATAAGATGATTTCAGTAAAAATTAAAAGAAAGCTTAAAAATGCAAAAATACGTGACTGACAGAAATTGGTCTATTGAGATTAATATTTGTTAAAGATGTCACGAAAACGTCAATAGCCGTCTTTTTGCTTAGACATAAAATATGAACAAATTATTGTATTTGTGTGCTTAGCTGATCGGTTTCAGCGTAGTTTACGAACAACAAAAATGTCCGGCACCGCTGTTGATATCGGCATTTGGCCAATTCTTAGTTGCAGCGTTGACCCGGTGTTTGCACAAAATCAGGTTCTTATATGTCTCAAAAGGCGAAAACACGTTACGGTGCTGCATGGTTCTCTCGACAGGCATCACCTGCACACAGGTTGCCAGAACACATATTAGCTGAAGCAGAAAGCTCTCTTTACTGGGAAATGTTTATGTATCTGTTTTTATGCCCCTCAACTTTAACCTCATCCAATGCTGCTGGTACTTAAGTCTCACCATGAATAAACTAAACCACATAAGACATATTTTCGTCGGTTAGAGATGGCATCATCATAATACTGTAAAACAATATGAAGTAAAAAGAATAGCCATTGCATCATCATCAAAACAGTCATGCACATTTCTCTCCGTGCCTTATTGACTATGTTGCCATCATCATCAAAAAGTAATACGATGTAATACTGGCAGCTCAGTTTTCATTTCCACCTTTGGTGTAAAAAAATAATGAAGAACCCGGATTACCCAGATGGCCTCCATGCGGCACTGCTGCCCTAAAATAAGCTACAGCCAATATTAGGCGGTGCATGCCGCCACCAGATTAAAAGGTGTGGCTATAACCATCGTCATTCCGTTCAAACCTCTGCACAGGGTGCACCGCGTCGGACAGAAATAAATAGGCATGTTGCTAACATTTGTTGAACCTCCAGGCTCGACTGGTTTGATAAATCTTTGAACTTTTGGCAAATTTAACAAGGTTCTACTTTGAAACCTGATTTGCAAACAAAAAGTTTCATTGTTAAAAATATATATAGTTGAAAGGGTAGTTCGTTTACAGATATAACGCAAAAAAAAAAATTTAGACTTCAATTTTTTTCGTTAGCTTGTTAATATGAAGCAATACTCCCGAGAAATATTGCATCCCCTTTCCGACAGGTAGCTTAACCTCGTGTTCATCTTACGGCCATGCCCATAATATTCAAATTTCAGTCAAACTATTATCAAAATATAGGTTCAAAAAGCTTGAAGAACCCGAGCATAATCCAACTTGAACATGGTCGAATTCGAACGTTTCGTGGCATCAACATCTCCTCAGAGTCAATCAGAGTCAGTTACTTCCTAAGACAGACATTGTTCGCCCTGTTTGGCGTAGTCCTAGCACAGCGTAGCCACTACACGTCGCGTCGGACGCCGTTAGACTGTCGCCGAGCGAAGGACGCTGAGAAAATGGCACGACCTGATGGCGGTCAAGGGACTCACGCCGCCGTGGCGACATAAATAATGGACGGACAACGCATCAAAACGCAACACGGGACGGGATCGATTCTCTCTTTCTCTGCGTTTGTCTGTTTTCTGCGGCGCTCAGCTGGCAACCATGCGTGGAGCCGAGAAGGCGTCGCCAGACAGAATATCGTTACGGCACGGGGGTTCGACGTCCCCCTCCTCGTCTTTGGCGCGACTCTGTTCTCGCGCATTTGGAAACAAGCGCTTTCGAACCGTCCTCACAACATAACTTATTTGTATGTGTTTCTGACACAGTGTTAGGCTGACGTAGCCGACCGCTCCGTCAGCGCGCTGCTCGGGCTCATTTTCAATCAGCATCGATTGAACGCGAGTCTCTGCCGAAAGCTGACGTCATCACTCGTGTTCAAACTGTTCCGGGCTCGATCGTAAAAGATGCCATAAAGAATCCAATCCAAAGGCCTTGTGTTGGGTAACCACCGAGCTCCGCGAAAAATGAGCTGGACAAACCGTTCCTACAGTTCGATCTCCTCGCCAATAGCCGTTTTCAAGCTGCCCTGTTTCAAAAGCTAGTCTGGTCACTGCGGGTGGAACCTTATTTGTTTGGAAGCCGGTGTGGCAACCGCGGGCACGCCTTAAGGCTCTGTTATACTCCGACGTCGAGCGTAGCGAACACGGCGTAGCGCAGCGGACACCGGTACTGATTGGTCGAAGATATCGAGTTCCTGTTCGCCGGCCAATCAAAGGCCCACGTTCTGCGCTCCGCTACGTTCGCTGCACTCAACGTCGGAGTATAACAGAGCCTTTAGCGAGGCTTGACTACCGGACGATCCATACACGTCAGCAGCAAGATGGCGGCTCCCATAGGTCGTAGTTTCAAACGTCTATACACTTTTGCAATTGCGCCCCTGCACGCCGCCATTATTAAGCTAGGTCAGCCGCACTTCGAAGCATTTCCAAGGCGTAACGACGTATGGTAGCCTGGGGCCCTAATCTGGACACTTGGCGAAAAAGCCGGCGAGAAATCTGGCGGCTCTGATTGGCCAGCGCCAAGGTCAAGTGCGGCGTTGGCCAATCACGGCCGCCAGATTTCTCGCCGTCTCTTTCGCCAAGTGTCCAGATTAGGGCCCCATGGTGTGAGATGTTTATTGTTTTTATTCACATTTGGCTAGAGAAGCCTTTCGAACGTAGTTTCTTACAAACCTTTATGGACCATTCTAACAGTTGCCTCCTGCGCGCTGCCATCTCTGTCCACTGGGCTGTGGAATGAGTTCTGAGCATGCGCAGTTGCTGCCTTCAGCGGAAAATTATACTTTGTTTCACCTGCAGTCCAGACGCAGACGACGCTACCAGCTGAGGGGACCAATCAGACAGCGTCAAAAGCGCAGCGTCATGGTGTTCGTCATGTTTTTGTACGCGTTCTATCACAGCCGAACAAATCATAAACATAATAGGCCGAGTGAACTGGGCATTTGACGCTGCTTGATCTGTCCCATTAGCTCGTAGCGTCGGCTGCGTTAAGCTGAAACAAAGTATAGACGCGTTGGAAATCCCTCCTCTTGATACACTATTACAGTAATATGCCAAGGAACACGTGAAATAAAAGAGGCATCACGCAACGAATACAATCATCATGGGCAGAGACACAAACAATCCCGGGAAACCCTCTTAGTTTCATGAGGAAATTAGAAAGTTGCTCAGTAGATTGTTTTACGCGCCATCGTATACGGCCTAGAAACTCGCGGGAAAAGATTAAGGATGATGCACAGGTGCATATTCTTGAGTTGTAAAATAAAAATAAAATAAAGTGAAAAAATAAAATCAACTTAACGGGGTGTCACGCTATGTTTCAATGTCTATGTCAAAATTGGAAGTATCAATCAAGTCGTATATGTGAAGCCAGCCAGGATTGCTGAGTTTAAAACAACAACAAGCTGCGATTTTTTTTCAGGTTACTTGCGATAGCTTACCTACTTATTTCTGTTTTATTTCGTAGCGGCATTAATTATTCATTTTATAGAAAATTGTGGATGAATTTCACTAAACATCCATTATACAGATGCAGCAACGATACGAGTGCGATAGCGTTAGGAGCTCGTGTTGAAGAAAATCCGGCGTCGGTCGGACCGGAAAATCCTGATTGGTCGGTACGGTTATGAGGTCTCAGCAACGTGTGACGTCACACGCGAGGTCATGTGGCGTGAAGTCACACACGGATAGTGCGAGGTATTGTGGCGTGACGTCACGCGTGTGACGTCACGTCACCATTGCAGTGACTGAGTTTGAATAAAGTGCTCTAGAAGAGGGGGGGGGGGGGGGGACAGCTGTCGTTCAGATGTGTCATGGAACAAGAGAGATATTAAGGCATTCGCAACGATTGCGGCTACAACGAGTGAAAGTGCCAAAACGTGTGATGTGTGGGAGTGTGTGTAGTGAGTGAGTGAGACACTTAATGCGCGTGATTGTCAAAGGAACGAGGGAACAAGAAACTTTGCAGTGTGCACAGAACAGTGAAGTAATGTTGTAGAATACTAAAAAGATCAGTGTGTCAGAACAAACAATGAGAAGAAAGTCATACTGTGGACAAATGAAGGGGTGGGGTGTCATGAAAACTAGGTCGTTGTGTGACTCAAGAGCATGAGAAATGAATGAGAAGGCCATGCGAACGGGGCCATATAACGCTACCTCATTCCACACTTAAAAGCGAAGCTTAAGCGTCCTCCAAGTTTTTAATGCGAAAGCATTAACTGTCCCATGGTGCCAACCGACGTCATCAGCTTCGAAGCCGCGCCAAACGGCACCTTCCCCTGTCCCAATGGAGCGAAGCCTGTCGTCTGTAGCAGAAATCTCATGGATAAGCTCCCATTGGCTGGCGCGCGTCATCGAGGAACGAGGCTCCCATTGGCTCTCGCGCGGCGTAGTTAAAAAAAACGCAAACAGAGGTTGTTTTTTTTTTTTTTTATGGCGGCGCGGCGTGCGCAGCGGCCCGGCCGCCGGTAAGAGGTTCGGCGGTGAGGCCTGCCGCAAAGCCCGATCGGGCAAACTCCGGAGAGGCTGCACGGCCAAGCTCAGAGCGACGCGGCCACTTCACGAGAGCGCGCGCTCGGCCGTCGGCCGCTACCTCGAGTGTTGCGAAACGTTGCCGTCCATGGCACTACGCCGCAGACGAACTAAGGGAGCGGTAGAACGGCACTGATGCTTTCGCATTTACAACTCATAAGAAGTGCTTAGGTGTCCGCGGACTTTTTTTTTGTTCTCAATATATAATAATTATTATAGTTACGGACAGCTTAAAATACGTGGTCGAGGCCAGTCCAGAGAATTTTATTATCATACTAATTATTAATATAAATATGTTTGAGTATACAAACCCCGTTTGTACACCCAAACACAATCCATTCCCAAGCGAGAAACAATTCAGAACCCGAACTATTTCCGAACCCAGAGTATTCCCGAACACGAACGTAATATTCTCAAAACCCCAAAGGGCTGTTTATACTCCGACGTTGAGCGCAGTGAACGCAGCGTAGCGCAGAACGCCCGCCTTTAATTGGCCGGCGGTCAAGAACTCGATTTCTGCGACCAATCAGTATCTGTGCGCGCTGCGCTACGCCGCGCCCGTCTACGTTACGTTGGAGTATAAACGTACCTTAACTCTTCCAAACCTGACCTGTACCCGAGAACACAAGCTATTGCCGAACCCGAACTACTCAGAAGCCGAACTATTACAAACCCGAACGTTAACCCGAGTACTCGCCCCCCCCTACGTATAATCATCGAGGGAAGAGATCATTCGCCACGGTGCGGCGGTAAACCGGTGATAAACCATGCAGTAAACCAGTCGTTAATTCGTGCCTGGAAGAGGTCGTAATACTAGTTGCTACTCGCGATAATATGACTCATTTATTGGCTTTAAAAGTTCTTCTTTAAGGCGCTTGCGAGCGCACCCAACTTGGTGCCTTTCGACTGAACTAATTTTCTGGAAAACGCTGGTAAATGGTGGTACTTAGCAACGTACATCTTTTTACAGCAACAGACATTTTTCGCGAGGTGTTGTCGCAGCGGATTCCTGAATGTGTTTCGTGCCTAGGTAGCACCGTCCTTTGGTTCTAAACTTTTTTTTTTTTTTTTGTATAGGAATTCAGGCATTAAAAAGCCCGAAGAAACCAAGGTTCAGCCAAAGTTGACTTTCTTTGACCAGAGTCTGGGTACCTTGGCTCTAATTTGACAAACAAGTGCATGTCAAAGTTGGGCTTTACTGCTGATATCTCGGCTGTTATCTGGTTGCATTGAGCCTAAATGGCCAAACAAGTGCCAGATTTAGGCTTGAGTGCTAGTTCTTCGGTTTATATGTGGCATCTTTGGCTATTCTTCTTCTTCTTGTTACGAGATCCAGAGAAGGAAAGGGAAAGCCGGGAGAGATGTTGGCCTCCTGTACGGGGCGAGTCGCTACCCGGCTTAGGGAAAGGGGAGGAGCCGTAGGTGGCTAAAAAATATAGTGTGGAAATTTTGAAACCAGTCCAATAATGGGATGGGGCTTTGGCACAAGTGGGGGTTTCCATTGGCTCAAGTCTGGCATTTTGTCAATTATATGTGGAGTGCCAAAGGAAAGCCATAGGAACGTCAAAGTACTCACCACTCTGGCACTAACTAACGCCTTGGCGGAAAACTATGTTAGGCATAAGTTAAGCCCCTAGGATTGCCGAGCTTTAGCCAAGTTAGGTATTTCTCTGGCGTGTTACCTGGATGTAGGGTCTTGGCGCTCTTCTAAATTTAGCGGAAACTTTCCCGCTGACTACAGCGAAAAAATGTTTCGTGCATTTTCCCGCTAAATTTAGCTGGGAAATGTACGAACACAATATTCGCCGCAGAGTGCGCAACGCCTCGGCTATCGTGGCAGTTTGTTAGCAAAACACAAAAACCGGAATTTTTTTTTTTTTTTTTTTACTATACCTAGGGTTTTGTTTTGCTTTCCTGAATATTAAGAATTTTTTTTTTTTGCTTCACAACACACTCTTGTGTGTGTTTGGATGAGGGATATATAAAAATAGAAGTTCATAGCCTAGTTTATTGTAATGTCTGTTTGGACTTTCGCTAAATGTTGTGTTATTTGACGTTCGAAGCAACTTGTTTGTTTTTTATGCTAGTTTTTCGCGGATTTTCGATGTGTTCGTTCTTTTTTTGGAATGTTTACATAGTGCTGTGTTATCTGGTGGATTATTTTATTATGTTTAATTGTTATTTTATCGTCTTCTCGATTTGATATACTATGTCTGCTCATAGCGTCGTCGAGGAAATATCATCCAAAGGAAATGCCTAAGGAAAATAACGAAAAGACCTTTTTTTACCCCAATAAGCCAGGATTTGTTTTTTTTTTTTTTTTTTGGGGGGGGGGGGGCGGTTAGAGGTTTAATTCGTTGCCTTAAAATAACATTTTCAATCGATATCGTATACACATTCCTAACTAAATATCACTTTTTTCGCTCGCTTCGAATTCTTCATCTTGAAAAGCTGCGGTGATAAAGGAAAGCAACATGAACGGAAAAAAGGACAGGGACAGTACAGACCATCTCAATAGTCAATAGAGCAATAATATTAATAATAATAATTAAAGTAATAACATTCTTTATTTATATGTGCCCAGAAATAAATGTTCCATAAGTTCATTCTCCGCTTTCGGGCCTCCACTGCAAAAAATATTCATAAATTACTCTTTCAACTGAAAATTCTAACAATCTTTCACGAGACTCATACTGATGTTAACTATTTATTGGACAGTGAACTTTGCCAAAAAAAACAGTCTAATGCTGGTTTACACATGATTCTAAACCGTAGACGAGTGGGGGACAAGGGGATAAGCACACACGTCTGTGTTTGCCCCCTTGTCGTTCCTTCGTCTCCGGTTTCTAATGATGTGTAACGTTAGCCAGGTAGCCTGTTCAATAACTTTGTACTGCTGGTTCCGGGCTTAGAACTTGACTACTCAGAACACTACAGGTTGTTAACAAACCCGTGATCATGTTATCATGTTTCAGTGGTCGAGGTGCGCCAGTACGCATCTTCTAAGTCCACCAATTTCGTTAAGCCATCCTACAGTCAGAAAATTAGTTCGAGGATTCTGGCAAAAAAATACTTGTACAGACAATTAGGGTTCCATTGCAAAGGGGGTGAAAAATAGTAACGGTCATGAGTAATTTTAGTACTTCCGGAAGTAACCAGATTACTTTTGTGATCACTTCCTAAGAAAAGTATTCAAACGATTACAAAATTACTTCAAAAAGTAATTGATTACGAGTAATTTGATTACTTGTAACGAGTACCGTTCAAATCTGGCCCTTTATCACAACGATCGTTGGAGTGCGGAAATTCATCAAATATTTGGTACCGCGTATGGCCAGACTAAAACGCCGCTGAGCACAACACTTGCATACCGATCCAACTGCTCAAACTGAATACAATATCGTACTTTCATCGTGGTCCCAAACAAACCACGTGCCACAGTTAAGTCTCAAACTGAGCGGTCGAACTGTCGGAAGCTTGGGAGTCACAACACAAGCTACACTATAAAAAAAAAGGTGTAGTCCTACACCGATTTGTTAAGCTAAGTTTGACGTACAGCGCACTGCCGTCGAACTGACGGCCTCTACTTTTATGAGAGGCTTGATCACGGTGCGATGTAACTTATTAAAAAACTAAAGTAGGTATGAAAGACTAAAAGAAAAAAAAAAACAGTGATGTTTTGCAGTAGGGCCAAAATTATTATTATTATTTTTTGACAATACCACATACATTAGCTATTTTATCATGTTATACCACTCGGCTAGCAGGCTGCTTGTGAAATTTGGCACCTTCGGTTCGATGGCAGTGCGCTGTACGTCGAACTAAAGGTTCGGGGTGTAGTATATGGGACAAGCAGTGTAAGTACTACACACCCTATTTTTGAGAGTGTATGCTTTAGAAGAACTACACTTGAGCCTCCTTACTGCTTACAATCGTTGTTGCCACTTGCTGCGTCATCGAAAGCAAGCGACGCACGATGAAACTTTGTAATGATTCATCATTTTAGTTATCATCTTCATTCGTTTCTGCACCCGAAGTCGTTGGTGCCTATGGGCACTCTATCACCACTCATCTGAATCTTTACCCGAATTGCAGAAAACGCTTTTCCGTCCCTCAGAAATCTTAGGACCAGTTCGCTGCGGAGAGAAACGATATAGCCTGAGCTTTCTTTCGCCATATCTAAAGCCCAGGTAGTCGCCGTGGGCGCAATACATGGCTTGCACTGACGTCACAATGCGTACTTTTGACCACCATATAAGAGAGCGAGAGAGATTGAAGCTGCTTTTGTATGAATTTCGAGTGACAGATTAATCTTATATAATCTCCTGGGTGGAGATAGAGCGACGTCTGTGGCAAATCTGGGAGACACAAAAGAGGGGCCAGGTAAGAGGGGAGCTCCTTCTTCCCCTCTTTTCTGGTGGTCATCGGAGCGATCTGTGGATGACGTCACGTGCAAGCCATGTATAGCTGCTGCGCCAACTATCCGAGTCCGCCATTGCTTGGCCACGTACTCTGAGTATTTATTGTGTACACGAAGACTCCATCAGCGTTCGGCGTGAACTCTGCTCAACTCGTATAGACAGACGAGCGCTGACGTCAGCGTTCGGGGAGGACTCGGATTCGATCACACGCTTCGTGTCCAAGAATAGACTGATGGATGCTAACGAGTTGTACTCTCTATAACGAGCGGTAGCTTGCGCCACCTAGCCACGAAAAGGCGACCACGAATGTTGCTTGATGCGATTTCGAAAAGGGTCTTTGCACCCGCTCTGCCCTAGGCAACAAAATGGCGGCTCCCACAAAAAAAAATTGACGGTTGGAGCGCCGGTACTCTATGCAAAACTTCTTTGGTAGCTCTAGTGTCCAATCGTGCTCACGCACAAAGTCAGGCATTTATATACTGTCCCGGCCGTAGACCGCGTGTGACACTCTGTGTTTCGTTCCTCAAGACTGTCTGCGAAAAAAATAAAGAAAAACGGAGAGAGAGAAAAAAAAAAGAGGCAACGACCGTTCTGGCCGGAAGGGGCAGCGGTCGGACATTGTAACGGGCGCGCGCGTGCGCCAGATATCAGGCAAGGGAAGCGACAGCTGATTCTAATGGAGATCTCTCTCTCCTTCTTTTTCGCCATAGCCGAAAAACGGCAGGCGGCAAGCAGGACCAACCCGGCATGCATATACTCGCTTCCTCGCATCTGCTCGGTGGCGAGCGATCAAAAGAAATAATATGCCATAAAAATGAAAAATAGAAGAAAACACCTCCCTTCTGTCAACGAAACAAGAAGCAAAGTAAAGCGGCAAACCCGTCTCATTATGTTCTATCGTAAAGCTTTTCGTAGTACGCGAAAACGGTCCGGCAACCACTGCATCAAAAGACCCCCCCTTCCCCCCCCACCTCCCTTTCCCCGCCTTAGAGCAAGCAACCACCGAGGAATGAAAAGTAAACTCTCCCCCCTCCCCTCCCTCTCCGTCTGCCGCACCTTTTACTTTATAACAACCCACCTCCCTCTTTCGGAGCAAGCTTCAGAGACCAACAAGCGGTGAAAAGTATTAAAAAAAAAAAAATCCCCCCTACCCGAGTATAAGCGTGTGCAGGGTCAGTGAGTTTTCGGTGCGCTTCGTTGCAAACGAAACATCTGCCATGACGGGTCCTTTTTTTTTTCCTCTCGCCATATCTTGGCGGGAACGAAATCGCGCAAGCTGCTTCAGTTATCCGAACACCACCACGTGCATGCCGTCACGACTCGCGTAGCACCGGTTATCCGTATCCTCTTCGTAAGTGCTCTATATAAGAGTATACTAGTGATAGGGTAGGATATTTTCGAAATGAAATGTGTTAACTGCGCAACTGAAGAAAAAAAAAAAAAACATTAAACGGAACAACGTCATTTTCCGAAAAGCTTGGCCTTACCAGCAAATTACACTGGGAAGTTTTAGTAGATAACTTCGAGAACCCTCACAACCATACTTGATAGTTCGTCGGCGCCTTTAGACACATTCATCGTATCGTTATCATAGCAATAAAACGATGTACTAAAACTCCCTAGTGTCGTACACGTGAACGGCAGTGGAGAAAGTGGGTAAAAAGATTTAATGCGTCGGTGAAATCGCAGTCACGAATTACTTATGTTAATAGTATAAGGAATCGGTCCGTCATCCCCTCGAACAATGGAGCTTGCATGGACAAAAAGCAATATTTGCTGAGAAGTAGATTTAGCGAGGGAGTAATTTGTTTAAGGGATAATGTTTCGAGGGAAGTAATTCTTGAAGGAGAGTGAGGCGTTTCGAGAAATGTTCGTCGAAGGTGGGTTATTTGTTGTTTCGTCTTTTTACTATCAAGTTGAATTGCTGACCCTAATCCCTCAATCAAATCACTGGGGGTTGGTGTGGGAAAAAATGCTGGGCTAAAAGTGAAGGCAGTTCAGGCTGCCGTCAATACGAAAGAGTATAGTGGCATATGTTATCTTGTGTGTTCTTAGATCAACTTGGAGTGATGTAGGCAAAAGAGACAATATTTATCTTTCCCAATATATCTCCGTATGGGTGAAAACTATAAATTCATTCGACATGGCGTATAATGCACTAATATTTGGCTATACAGCTAAAACCGTCTATGGTTCATGATTTTCCACTTTTTTAAAAGAAGGCATTCCACAGACGGAATTTATCGGAGGTTTAAATGAGCCTCATTGACGATTATTTGTTAAAATAATGTTTGTAACCTGCAGTTGTCTGTGCGCATTCTCAGCGAGTTCATTTCCAAATTTTATTTTGTTTTATCCGCTTACCAAATAGCTTTACAAAGCAGAGCTCACCATCTAACACTCTACGAACTTTACAGGGATTGGACACAAACCCTTCACACAATTTGTCGAAGTATCGTTTGAACAACTCTCTAATGAGTATATCCACATGCTTAGCCTGAAGTCTATCACATAATTGTGAAGGCTGTGCTATCTTTAGTTGATCATGTTGCAAACGCCGTTTCCAACCTCGTGCTAGCTGGAAGTCTATCGAATTTCTTTGATTCAGTAAGACGTCCCCGCTACCGCAGGTCATGCTTGGATTCCCGTGAGCTTTTATCGATGAATATAGGGTCAAGCACAGTGGAAAACCGGCGCAGATGCCCACCCACGCCTCAATAGACGAAGTTTATTGCTGAGAAGCTGTCCTCTGCTGGGCGTAGTTTGTGCGAGAAGTAAAATCATTGTTTATTTTTACTTATTTGTAATGTTAATCCTGCGAAACATATATTCCTCGCTGTTTCCATCAAATGTAGTTTAGGCTGCAAAGAACAGAAACCCCTGACTAACTCTGTCTAAAGGATCGCGTAGGGGCGCATTTCTGATGCACCCCTACGCATCAAGACTGAAGCCCAGCTTCGACATGAAGACATTTCGAAAAACTTCAGAGCGTGCTCGCACCTGATTACAGTACTATCGTCTATCTCGTGAAATTGAAAAATCCATGTATGTTCTCTGTCGACTGAAAGCTCAAAAGCCTCCGAGCTGCCCGTATGGCTACTGCAAAATTTCCTTTTTGGTTCATTGGCAAGTCTCTGGACCTTTCTGTCACTTTTTTGTTTCTGTAAAGCCAAAGTAATTATAATCACTACGGTCGTAAAAATTTTGATATCGCTTAAAGTCAAACATTCACGTATACTGTCACAAATAAAAACTGTCTACGGTTTGGTTATTCGGGATCTTTGAGAGGGCTAAGAAACCTGAAGATGCGTTGGCCATATGGCTAAACGCTGCAATTGGTACGTTCAGTTTACATTGGACATCGGTACCGCAAGGATTGCTATTTTTATTGAGGAATAATATAACGAGTATTTTATCGCCTGTGTACTACATCTACTGGAAATTCAGTTTGGAGAGAAATTCAAACGGAAGTTGTCAAGTGCGTGAAGTAGAGAGGTTATACGAAGTTCTTTGTTCATCTCCATCAGTTAAATGAATGTCATGCCTGAGGGACCACCAGGCTTCAACTTGGTGAGAATGAAATTCACAAAAGAACTCACCACCAGATGGCCTTCTCACTCTTTTTTGTTCACCCACGCCGTCAAATCCAGAAGTCACACTGTTCCTTCAATCACTTTTGCAAGAGCCAGTCACTGCGCAGCCGATGTCCCCACGATCCAGTCTCTTTCGCCGAACCATGACAGGGAATGCGACGAGTCACTTAGAAGCAGTCGTCTCTTCGTCCATTGTCCAGCAAACAAGGTGGGGTCTCAGTCTAATGAGGCGTCCTAACTGCAAAACTGACAAGGTACAACACGACGAGAAGGGTACTAAGTCTAAACAGAGGACTACTAAAATAAGCACATTATTGAGACATTAAATCAGGTTGGACACAAGGACGGGGAGGATGCAGAGCAGTATCCAAGGTTCGGCGAGGACAGTTGACGTGCAACATACGGTTCAGCTCGCAGGCACTGTGGGACGACGTCTCCTACTAGATGTCTAAGACGGGGGCGAAAACAACGGCTACAAAATTAAGGGGTTAGGCTTAGCAACTAAGCGCACAACAATGGCGCTAGCAGACACGGGGGTTCCACACCACGCGGGGAGGATGAAACTCGGGGAAAGTGGCGAACGACTAGAGGGGGAAACTAAAACATAAAAAGACACCCAAGGCGGAACCAGAAGACCATTCGCGCCGGGGAACCCTAGACGACGAACGACGAACTCTTCGCTAAGACGCCCGGCGACTACTGGTCGCCTCTGAGCGGCACGTCTGCCAAGCGTCGACTCCCCATTTCCCACACCCTTTCCCTCGTTTTCCCGCGCGCGCCATTGTTGCCAGCTCCCTCTCTCTCTCCCCCTTCATCTGCGCGTGCGCAGTAACGACGTCCCAAGCAAAGACCAACAAAAGTGTGTCGAGTAAAACGAAGCAAAGACGTGAGATTTCCCGGCGGGTGAGAGAGAGCGAGCGCGTGCGCGCTAGACGGCGCGCGTGATGTTGACGTCATCCGCCCCCTTGGGCGTGACGTCATAATAGAATCGATACGACTGGGGGAGGGAAAGGGGAAGCAGGGGGTGTTACACCGGCAAAGAGGGAGAGAGGGGGTGTCTACTGGTTGTGTATGTTATTGGCGAAGGCAGCTGTCTGAGCTTCTGAATGTCACGCGACCGTGATCTAATGCTCGCTCCTGACATGAGATGTTGCGACTAGCACTTCTGCGGCCCATAGGAAGGATGTTAGGCGTTTGGGTACTCACGCTAAATGAAAAAAAGCGGGGGGGGGGGGGGGGGGTGAGAACGTTTGCTCTTGGATATTTACAGGATTCGTCCTGCTGATTCACCAGAACGACCTCTTGCATTGTGCAGTATTCGTGACGAAAAACATAACTAGTCTTATATTACTCTGGTACGGAACTAAGTATTCTACTTAAAAGAACAGCATCATGCTTAGTTACTTACTACAGATGAGTTTAGATTTTGCATTGAAAGTTCTAGTGTCAGCTTTCGTTTTCAGCAGGTCGTAATTAGTTCGCCGTTCGAATAGCTTGCAATTATAAATAACAGTATTAATGACCACAAGAAGGGTTTGACGCTTAAGGCTTAGAAGCAAAATCGGTTCACTCGGTCATGACAGACTCGTAGTGTTTATTTGATTCCAAAAGCTTTTTACAGATCGAAAAGGTACCCACCAAGACCCGTTGAATTTCATAAGGCGATGATAAGGACAATGTAATAATTACTTCGATTATAATGCTACGGGTAATATTGTTGTGTCAGTTAAAACAATGGGAATGATCATGTTTGCACTGTTGACTATGATGATAGTGGTTATGATTTGTATGATGATGGTGGTTGTAATATGGGAACAGCTGGAAAGACGCGACTGGGAGTACCTACACTGTTGTGCTTCGTTGGCTTTTCACTTCCGCACAATTCCTACGCCGGCTTTGTCAGACCGACATAATGATTAAACAGGGAAGTTACCCCATGAGAAACCTGATAGCCTGAAGCCAGCTTTTTTGGAGTCAGGGTGTCCTGGTTTCAAGATGGCGGTCCTAGAGTTCTATTGGTCGGTGAGGACGCTCCCACTGTTACCAGACTGTTTTCTTTATTACAATAAAAAAAATTCAAGGAAACTTGACGTCCCATAATGCAACGCGCGCAGTGTTGCATTATGGGACGCCACAGACCTATGCACCAATCCAGTTTCTCCGCTAAATTGAGCGGGAAAGTTGAATTTGCGTGAAGGTCACGTGACATCAGGTCATGCGGCGTTAATTTCCCCGCTAAATTTGGCGAGAGAGGAATTGTCCCGTGACCTACACACCAATTCAGTTTCCCCGCTAAATGTAGCGGGAAAATTGACGTCACGTGACCTGATGTCACGTGATGCAAGAACGTTTCACGTCTGCAGCACACTTGCCCAGGAATTTTTTTTTTTTTTTTATAAATATTGCGCCACGGCACCGAAAGGCGAGCCCAAACCGCGTAATTGTTTGCATGCCGCAATTTAATTGCGTAGGTTGAAACCGTTACTTTCCTTCGTTTTCTGTCGCGTTTATCGCGGCAGTCATGAATTCACGTTACATAGATTTCGTAATACGTAGTTTGCGTGTTTTTTTTTTTTGACACATGCGAACGTTTTCAGCTATTTAGGTTCTGCCATAACCCAGTAGTACCTCTAGTTTTGCTATCACTGGCTGGTTCCTTGTGGGGCAACAGAAAGTCACGCGAAAAATAAAAATGTCAGTGTTCTGAAACCGATACATTTCTTCATAATGTTTCTTCTTTGGGGTCTGAATCTACAAGTTCTTGGTCAATGAGTGTTTTGAGCCAATCTTTAATACCGCTTGTTTCTCTGGAAATAGAGAAGTTGAGGACGTTTAGTATAAAAAGGTCAACCGGTGTCTTTCGATTGATTCGCATGAAAGGGTGAAAAATTACATAGCCGCAAAGGAATAGTAGATAAATAAACACAAGAAGCGGTGACAGTATGCTCGAAAGTACCGTGCACCGACTTCTCCTTCGCGCTGAAAAAGGTTACCGCGCGTTGACACACGTCACGTGCGGGTTCAAACATTTTGTCAACGTTTACGGTACGGCCTTCACCTCTGAATACACAATGCTCCGGGACAAATGTATTAATATATTCGTAACAATAAAAAATTTAAAAAAAAAACGTGATGTTCGACAGCTCGGCGTCATCCATCCCCTCAGATGAGGTGTTTAAAAATTTGAGAAAAATAAGGTCGGATACATAGGTTTCTTTTTTTAACTGAAGATTTCAGTGTGTCGTTGTCGCAGCGGACCCGCGGTCGCTCATGGACAGCTGCGAAAAATCCGTTTACAGGAGCAAAAAGTAGTTTTGCCTTTTTTTTTTAAAGGTATCTTCTTTATTTTTGACACGGTTTCCGGGCACGATAATCGCTTCTTTTTGAACCGTCGAAACCACCCCCCTCTCCCCCCCCCCCCCCCCGTTCCACCCTGAAACCACCTCCCTCCCTCCCCCACTTCGTCCGTTTCCCTTGGTTTCACGTAAGCTTCACAACCCTGTTTGTGTGGCTACAACCGTAGCACTGTTTTGTGTGTTGTTTGATCAGTATTTCTTTTAATTTATATTTAAGAGGGTGTTCAAAAAAAAGTGTGCAGTTTTTTCTTGCTTTTTTTTTTTTTTTGGTCTCTTTTAAAGTATGAATCCCGGGGAATCCCTGCCATTGAATTTCTGTCCCGCGTAAAAACTTCACTACTATACTCACCGGGCGTCAGCTATTTTTGTTATTCTTCCTTCTTTTTTTTTTTTTCAACACGCGTACGTGCAGTTTCTTCTGTATACGGTTTTTTTTCAGGTTAAAAAAAAAAGTGATGACTTGACGATTTCGATCAACTTTTACGATAGAACGGTAATAAAGTAGTTACATTTACAATTTATGGCTCAATTTTTTTTTTTTTTTCAGAAACAATAAACGACTTTTTTGGATGTTCAAAATTAGTTACTTGTCAAAGTAAATCATATTTTTGTTTTGTCAGATCTGTGACTGTCGACGAAAGCCCATACTCATAGATTTATGGCGTATCCACAGTCCTAGTGCTGCATTAGAAAAAAAAAATAGAAAGCATCCGCACATAAATCAGCTTGACTCTATAAACAACATAACTTTAGTCTTCACTGATATAAGCTAAGACTATTTTATCTGCAAGAAGGGTACGCGATCACGGAGTAACTTATAGGTATTCAAAATCTTCAATACGTTCTGTCGAACACAGGTATTGTTGAACACACACAACCGCTTTTTATGCACAAAATGTGCCTTCCGTAAAACGGTAGTGTACATTTATAATAAACCTTTCGACACGTCATGGTATGTTAAAGCCTACACTTGATTAGAGTAGTGCACTTTCAAACCCCGCCAGGCGTGCTGAGGTGTTGCGCAGTCTGATATAATGTGGAATTAAATCACTTATTTTATGTTAAGATTTGAGAAGACACTTAAGACGGCAAACGTGTAGGAATGCGAAATCATTTCTACACGCAGCGCATTCCTACAAGAAGCGCGCCATGTCTTCCTTTTGCACACGGCGCTCCGATTGCGCAGGCGCGGCGAACCCCGCCGGCTCCACGGCTTCCGTGACGATGCATCTGCGTTGCTGCGCTTTTCTTTCTGTTTTATTGGGAATAGGAATTTAGGTGCCATTTCGCTTAGTTAATAGGAATTTAGGGGACGTTTTTCGCCGGCTTCACTTT
Organism: Ixodes persulcatus; assembly: GCA_013358835.2. Lineage (NCBI taxonomy): Eukaryota > Metazoa > Arthropoda > Arachnida > Ixodida > Ixodidae > Ixodes > Ixodes persulcatus. The sequence continues at coordinate 369,076 of JABSTQ010011421.1, forward strand.
ATGGGACATTTAATGCTTTCGCATTAAAACGTGCACTTTATTACAGTATCCTACACTGAAAGCAAAAGTACGGTGCAGTCTGATATAGTGTGGAATTTAATAATCGTATTGTAAGTTTAACGAGTAGACTTGATTAAAACGCATATTTAAAACACATCAAGTATGCTCTAGTCAGGAATAATATAGCATTCGATAACCTTGTGGTACGTTAAAGATGGCAATTGACTACAATGTTGCACGTTATACCACACCCAGTACGCTGTGGTATAACTACGCATGGTGTGTTCTAGTGTAATGCAGAATTCGACAATGTCATGCATTTATTAGCAGATAGCATATGTAGCCCTCGTCCAATTGTTTTATTTAGATACCTAAACGTGTAAGATTTAGTTAAGCGTTCAGCCACCTCCTATTAGTCCTACTTCCGATTCGCAGACAAGAACGCGTCTGTCCACGCCGAATGTTGGAACTGCGCATGCGCAAAAAAACAAAGGCGGAGCCACCGCTGCAACGTGACGTCACCGTGGTGCGCCGACGTCGTCACTGCGCATGCGCTGCGCCCACCCCAACAGCCAACGGTATCGGACGTCCCAGAACCGACAACGACAGCTCTGCATCGGAACGCAGATGCGGTTACCCTTTTTACTTTCCCTTTTTTACGTCTTTTTGATACTTTTTTAAAGTCAATTGTGTTACCCCCTGTCGTGAGCATGGAAGGGTAGACAACCAGAAAGGGTTTCACTTTTCATTTTTTTTACTAGCTTGTTTAGTATTTTTGTTGTATTATTTATTTAAATATACATTTTAAAGCGGGCTGCATTATTTGGTGGTGGGGAGGGGGGGCGAATACCATAGAGGGAATTAACCGGTTTGAGAACCGGTTTAAAAAGTGACCGTTAGATCGAGGGGAGGGGGCAGGGGGTAGGCTTCGAGGGTCGCTTGGCTTTAGTTGGTGCGGGTGCCGCCGTTTGTTTGACGCTTGAATGGAAGTTCGTCGAGCTGCTTGTGTGTCTGCTTTATTTTCGTGGCTCGGAAGCATTTGAAAAAGTTCCTGGGGTCCGGAGATGAGTGACGTTAACTGGAGCAAGATGCGAATCTATGTGTAGGTTTTAATGGCATGATTTTATTGGACAGCGTAAACACCGTGAATTCGATATAATTATAAAAAGGATTGCTTTAACATCGCTCGTATTGTTCGATGAAATTGGGCGCTGTGAACGTTAATGCAGTGAAAAGCGGACAGTGCAGTACCAATATCCTCAAATTTCGAGGTCGGATTGAATCTGACATTGAAACTTGGCGATATTAGTTCAACGCGGCCAGCGCAGTACCAGTACCGAGATGCTCTAAAACCATGCAATTGTAATTGGTTTGTATATTGTAGCTCTCTCAATTCAGATATGCACTACATTTCTCGAGAAGATACGCCTCTACCAAAAATTAGAAACCACAAAACACATTTTGAAACGTAAACACTCCGCTTTCTCTGTACTTAACTGTTTTTTTTTTTCTGTAGTTACGTAGCGGTGCAACACGTTTGATTCCTTAGAGAACAAGTATACTGTATGTAGCATTTCGTGTGTGTGTGTGTGTGTGTGTGTGTGTGTGTGGGAAACTACACTACACCGTGTCTAGCGCTTTCATATTCGTGACTCTGTTTTCAAGAAAACATTTTCAGGAAACAACTTCTCGGTCATGTAAAGTTTAAGCGGTTCCTTTTTTTTTTTTTTTTTTGCGGCTCGTTTTGAAGACAGTTCGGACACCGGCGACACAATAAATGCCATTCTGATATGACAAGCGCAAACAAGCGAGCTGCTAAAACTCCCTGCTATGCCAGCAAACCGCACCCGCGGTAGGCAGGCGAATGCAATGTTGTACCCCACCCATAAAAGTAGCTATGTCTAGAGGCCTGTTTGTCTGAAAACGAGATCGAATAAATGATGCCACTTTTACATAAATAGTAATAATTGTGCTGTATGAATGTTTAAAGCGCGAAACGTTAGTCGGCCCCAGTGGGCTGACCGTTACAATTGTTACAATGCAGCCAAGTACGTCACGCATTACAGTGCAACCCACTTACAACGATACCACATATAGCGATGTACCGCTTATAACGATCAGTTCCTAGAGTTTCTAGACTGGAAATGATCAGTTTCTAGTCCAGATACAACGATAATCGGTTATAAATATTGAAATTTCGGGTTCTCTCTTTATCGTTATAAGCGGGTTGCACTACTGGGATTCCAAAGGGAACGCGCTACCTTGGCTTGAAAGTACCGCGCTATTTTCTCGTTACAGCGAATGTGTCGTTTTATAAAGCAGTGGCCGCTTCCAATATTCGTAGTGGTTAATAATTTCTCACTTTATAACGGATTCATTCGGTGATAGATGTGGCTATACTGGCGTACCTCGCGCACGTCGCTTTACTGTGTATTGTTTTCTCATTGTGAAAGTTTCAGGCGCGAGCTGAGCTGAGAACTATAGGCTGGGTACTTGCGTTGCGCACGTTCTTTTGCAAACATTAACTAACTACCGTTAGTCGTTACTTTATCAAAAAGTAACGAAAATACGTCACTCTACCGTTTCTTAAAATGCATCCAAATCGTCACTTCGTTACGAAAAAAAAAAAAAGAAATTGACTAGGTACAGGTAACACCTTGTACCGCGTTGCGTAGTACAAGCCTGGGAGTCTGAGTGACAGCAAACATGACAAGTCGTCCGCTTGTGTAATGCTCAGTGTCATATCGCATCCTGCATTGTCGGCTAGAAACCTTACTTCTCGACTTCATCATTAACAAGTTTTAATATATGTCTTTTTTTTTTTTTTGCGTTTCTATGGTGATAAAATACACGCGCAAAGGCTCCGACGGAGTATCGGCTATCGATCTCGGGGTGCCGAAACCACTGACTGAAACTTCCTTCGGATCAACGAGCTCTTTACAAACGAGGCCGCTTTTGCGGCCACGAGAGGCACGGGCAATGCGCCCCGGCAGGTTCGTGTAAAGTGAAGCCCCTGCGCGTGCGCTCCGCAAACAACAGCATCGCCGAAGCAGCGTGACGTTTTAGAGACGCGAGTTGACGTATAAACTCCTAACATAGCTGTTTCACGTTCCAAATGCCTCTCAGGTAATACTATGGAGCCTGGAAGCCGTCTCCGACTGGTGTTTTACCACGACCAAAAAGGTGGTCCCTCGATTTCCGTCTGATGACGTCATACAAGTGTCCCGCTGTCGCCGGTCGCGATCCTGGCGGCGTCCCAACAGCTGTGGTGTGTGAGGCAGACGCCTGTTCTGCTGCAAGTCGCCCTCCGGTGTGGCAGTCTACGTAAGCTTCGTCAGCAACAAGTTGGGACGCCGCCGTGACGACAGCGACACTCGCGTTCGGTTGTGCTACTCGCAGCCTTCCCGTTGGCATTTCTACGACCAACCGCCAGGGTCGCGACATGCAACAGCGTGACACTCCGGCTTCTGTGATGTCATTTGTTGCCTCTTCGGGATCATTTTTGATGTACGGGAAGCGTAGGACGTTAAATACACAAGTCGAAGACGCGCTCCAGGCGCCATAGTAATACGGCGAGCAAGTGTTCTGAAATGTGTCTTTCGCATCTCGGAACGCGAGGAGGAGCGTTCCTACCAAAGGGCGACATAGAAATCGCGTAGGAAGCGCGCGATGACGAGGCATTCAAGTACGCGCCGTCATTGCATGAGGTCGGGGAAAGAGGGAAGGGGGGGGGGGGGGTGATCGAGCACCTTTTGTTATAAAGCGAATCTTATTTCTACCGGCCAGAACTTTATAGAGACGGGTCATATGAATCCATGGTGGCTTCTTGAGGAGCCCCACGGAGCATCGGTTAAGCGGTCAACAATTGCCTGCTATATTTTTTTTTACGCTTTTCTTTTTTTTAGATGTAGTATACACGAAAGAAATCAAATATGCTTTCCACGCCCGTTCGGAAAATATGAAGTGACATTTCCGGGACTGTAAAAATATCAACCTTTTTTTTTTAAAGTAAATATTAGATTTCCAGTCGAGAAAGTGTTATTAGAACCGGGTTTCGATTATAATAGATTTGACGTTATAGTAGGCTGGTGCTACGATGTTGCAGCGGCAGCTCTCGGAAGCTCCACGACCGAACAGATGTTCGCCGTGGCAACTCACGGTCGAGCCACTTCCCCCCACTTTATAAGCGAGGAAAAAAAAATAATAAAGGAGTACACTCGTAAAATAGAATGAAGGCAAGGGGGGAGGGGGAGGGGCTTGGCTAAAACCGGGAGAGGAGGTTTTGTCGGCACGTCGGGCCATATATGCATCTATTCCGCCCTGTATATGCATCCGGACGTATTCGTAGCGAGCATTCGTTTGTTTGGCCGTTTTTGTACATTGTCGTTGTCTGCCTGCCGGTTTATGCCAGCCCTGCTTCGCCTGTCTTCTGAATGATATGTCATCAGTTCACACACACACACAGACACACACACACACACACACACACACACACACACACACACAGATATATATATATATATATATATATGTGTGTGTGTGTGTGTGTGTGTGTGTGTGTCTGTGTGTGTGTGTGTGTGTGTGTGTGTGTGTGTGTGGACTGATGACACATCATTCAGAAGACAGTCTCCAGACATTGGCCAAGGCGTGTTTGTTCCTTGCACGACGTGTACATGTGCGCGCGTTCTTGTTCTGTATGAATTTGTATTTACTAAAAAAATACACTCACATCTATATGGCGAAAACGGCGAGAAAACAGAGCATCGGCAGAATTAATTTACCACCGGCGCTAAGTCCGTCCATCGCAAACGGCAGCGGGAGATAATTATAATCACGGGTCGTGTACCGAAAGCTACTCTGGTTCACTCCGCAGTAAATCTTTTACACCTTTTCCACAAGGGCGCAGCCATCTTGAATGTCGTCACTTCTGGTATGCGGTAAAACATCCTTTTGATCTCTCCACGCCGCTGGAGCGTGTTTACGAAAAATGCGTGTTTGTCACACATTCCTGTTTTGCCTCACCTATATTTTCTTGCAAAGTCCAGGTTGAATCGTTTTAGGGGCGAAGCTCCTTAGGGGCTAGCCATGTCCGTATGTCCGTCCGCCGTCCGCCGTAGGCCGGCGTCGGGTGCTCGTGCTTCTGCTCGTGAGATCACGTGCTCACGAACCACACATTCTCCTACTGACATGAATGAAAAGGGTAAAAAAAAAAGACGAAACAAAAAGAGAAGGGGGTTCTGAGATGCCGTCCCATCTGTCTGCTTAAAAAAAAGAAAAAGAAGAAAACCACACATTCTCCTATGAATGAAAAGGCTCGGCATGCTGCGGCTCGGCGTCTACGCAGACAAGCACCACCAGAGCTTCGCCCCAAGCAACATCATTCACCACGTGGAGATGCGGTCAATTTTTTATTATTTTTTTTTTTGCCCCGCATACCAGATACAAAACCCACGTGACTGAGAACCACAGGAAACAGAAAACGTCAATAGTGTTCCTCGGCATTCGAGAAACTCCCACGCGTCCTTTATACGGGTGTCGGTCTCTCCGTGTTTCTACTGAATCCGTACCACCGGAATAACTTCTGATGTACGCTCGAGTGTACTTTGGAAGCGCAGGTATGACGCCGAAGCCTGCAGCGAGTGTGCCTTGGACAGTGTGCTTCCTTCCAAGATCTTACGAATATAATTATTAGAACGAGAGTATACACCAGGGGTGGCCAGGCTGACCCGGCCTAAGAGCCGCAAACAAAACCACGAAACTTCCAAGAGCCGCGGGGGAGGGGGGGGGGGGGGGGGGGGGGAGAGGGAGGGGAATGGGCACACTTTTGTACAGAGCAATAAACGAAACTCGAAACACTTTCAATCTAGCCGAGTAAAAAGCAGTCCCACTATGCGTAAGGTAGCAGCAGCACAAGAAAACCAAACCGCAACCTGTCTTTGGATTTATTTTTGGTGAAGTGGTTGTGTGGCCGTGAGGAAGGCGGGGGAGGGGGGGGGGGGAGGTAAGAGAGAAAGCCGGGAAGGGGGGGGGGGGTGGGTAAGGGAGGGAGCCGCGAGCCTCACTTTAACACGCGAAGAGCCGCCTGCGGCTCGCGAGCCGCAGCTTGGCCGCCCTTGGTATACACCAACGTGATGACGTCACACCGCTGCGGTGGCGCTGCTGTGGGTGCGACGCATGCGCAAACGTGTCACTTCACGCGAATCTCGTTTTCGCGCGATCGCGCAGTGCCCAAACCTGGTGCAGGCAAAAGGCGGGCTTGTGTGACGTTTCTACTACGACAACTACTACGACACAAGTCTGTAGTAGTAGTGGTAGTATCCGTTTTCTTTTTTTTTTCGGGGGGGGGGGGGGGGGGTTGGGAAACCAACAACAGTCGGTTCCCGAATTCCCCCCCCCCCCCCCCCACCAAAAAAAAAAAATCCCAAACTACTACTACTACTACTACTACTAGTACTACGAACTTGTGTGCAAACGGCTTGTTGGTCCATAAGCTCACAAAATGTCGACAGACGTAAAGTACAGAAACAGACGAAAATGCAGCGATTGTGGTCGTCTGATTTACCAACGAGTTCGCGTTCGTCTACCGTTCAAAGTAAGAAAACGAATGTGGATCCCGTTGGTGCAAAGAACAGGAAGCGGGAAACCGGGGAGGGGAAAACGGGAGGTTGATCGGGAATAGGGGAGGCGAGAGGAAAGGGGCTCCTCTGGGCATTGTCCGAATTTCCCGTCGGATGTTGACAAACGCAAAACTTGTTCTTACTTTTTGACGCGGCGATTTCAAAAGGCCGGGACTTCACACGACTTTTCGTCGAAATAAGTTCGGAAAAGTTTGAAAGCGAAAAAGGTCAACGTCCCGCTTGTCTAAGATTACACAATACGACAATGTCTAAAAAAAAAAAAAGAGGAACTGAGAAGAATAAACACAAGCAAACGTTGTCGAAAAACCGTGTGTATTTTAGGTAGCGAAAGAGCGACACTATTCTTGTATCAAATAAATTTAGCGGACAATATCGGTAAGTATTTTTATTTTATCGAACCTCGTAATCAAGACATTTAATATAGTAGCTGAAAATGTTGTCTGTGTTTAATATATATATATATATATATATATATATATATATATATATATATATATATATATATATATATATATATATATATATATATATATATATATATATATGAGGTTCACTCGTAATTTGTTTGAATTGCATTTCTGTACGTTTTCTTAACACGATCTTATATTTTCCTTCTAAAAAAATACCACCCTGCCATATAAAAAAAAATGTAAAGCAAAATCGACGTAATATATATATATATATATATATATATATATATATATATATATTTGCATATACGTAAATCATTACCTATAAAACTTCGAAAACTTACCAGCCATACGAAATGTTGAAAATAATCCCTGGAGAAGGGGAACAAGGGGGACAAAGGACAAACATAAATCTCCAAACACAGCTAGGTGACTGGTGAGTGGTCAAACGCTCACTGTGACGTCTTTAGTAGGATTGAATCGTGGTGTAATCGATGCAAATGAGTGTTATGTCATACTGTCAACTTTGAAGTGGTTGGTTGAAGAACGCGATGACTCTAAAGCGCTCTTCACACACATCACTGTTGGAGATATATTCTGAATCGGTGGTGCTTACGAAATTGCATTACTATTAGAAACTGTGACATCGGAGTTATGCTAGAGCAGCGGGACACAATAAAGGAACCGGAAGACAGGACGTTTGAAAGGTGATTTCCCCTTAATTAAACAGAAACGTTACGAAACGACGGTGACGCACGGTTGTACACATTCGGGGTCTCACTGTGCAACATCGATTATTTTGCTCAAGCGCACGGTGCGTCGCAACACGGACTCCAAACGCGGCGTCCGCGTCCCCTTTGTGCATTATTGAGCGCGTTGTGGGCACGCCCACCCCACCCCGCACTCGACAAAAGAGCGAGTGGGCATGTTGTTGTATTTTTGTTTCGTATTCACGCGGTTCGTGCATACACGGACGCGAGACAAGTACGTCGCAAAGCCGGACAGCCGGTGAAAATCTGACGTTTTGAATTAAACGCGAGAATCAAAGTTATAATGTAATCGACCAAGTAAACTCTTAATTGCAAAAACATAAATACGAGACGCAAGAAAGCAAGAGCAAGCTCGATGTGAGTGTTGGACATCGCTTAGTCGACCGATCCTTTAATCACGACACTGGTTCACGCAAAAGACGAGAAATTTAGCCAGTGGAGCGTGACTGCCTTAGAGTGAGACTTTGACAGGGAGCTCCGGTAAGGTTTTGGGCAACCGAAGCTAAGGACATTTTTGGAATACCCAAGAGTTACTCTTCCCGGCATGCTATTTATTATCTCAGAATTCAAGATAGCTATCAAAAAAATCCGCAAATCAAGGTAATGCCGAAGCTAACTTTCAAATTGTCCACCGCTCTACAGTAATGTGGCTTCACATGTTTAACTCGCAAGTCGAGCGGGCGCTCTGTAAACAACGCAGTATTTTTTGCGCACTTTTCTTGTTTGTTTTGCTCGTGAGCTTACCCAGCGCTCCTTTTACGCCATCAAACGTCTTGCAACCCGTCGGAATCATATTGTCCGAATTCGGCCCACAAGTGCAACACCTGACATCACGTGTTTGGTGTTGCCAGTTGAGTCTGTCGGTCTCTGAGACCAAACTTAAAACTTCGATCACTTCGAGAAAAGAACTAATTCTGGGTTGTAATTTGGTTTACTAGTTCAGATATGTCTATCAATATGTATAACCACGTTGGTAGAAAAATCAGCCTCCCAATGTCGCAGATCAGTGATTATCGAAAAAATGTAAAAAAAAAGAATCATTAATTTTTTTTTTTTTTTTTTTTTTTTTTACTGCGAAAACAAACTATACATGGCCGAATGCTAAGTCATCGCCCAATGTAGCGCTTGAGGTCCAAACCAGATGCCAAAGTTTCAGAAGTAACTGTTATCTCGTTCGAAAGTTATACTAAGTGATTTTCAGTAAATTTCATTGGGAGAATGGGTTCCCGTCCTCGCACCATTTTCGATAGTTGGTGCCATTCAGTTACATTATGTACTTGAGAACTCCGTCGGCCGCCATTTTGTCGTTGAAATGTTTTAGCAAATAACTCACAACTTTTGAATGAGATAACGATTCGTTCTGAAACTTTGGCATCTGGGTCGGGCCGCAAGCGCTACATTTGGGTGGAAAAGGAGTGTTCGGCGATCCGTAGAGTACCTTTGCGGTAAAAAAAAACAACAAAACAACAACCTTGTGAATACTATGTTAGGATACCCCGTATATCGAAACTGGCACAAAAATAGGGATTCAACCAGGGGTTTTCCCAGGAATTGAAATTAGGGAGAGAGAGGGGGGGGGGGGGGGGTTAGGGGGCATTGAGAATAGAGGAGTCGTTGCGAATTAAGGAGGTGCCTTCAGAGAAACAAAAGTATCCCCCCCCCCCCCCCCCCCCTAGGGGGTGTTAGGGAAATCACTTGATTGAACACAAAAACCTCTGGGTTGTGCAGCGCGAGGAATTCGTTGACCGTGTTCTGAGCTACAAAGCCCCACCAAAATCCGTCAATTTTTTTTTTGGCGAGTGTGATTGTTTGGCTGTAACAAAGATTTGGAGATCCCCGATTGACTGCGATGCAAAAACAACAGGCACGAGGCATACTGTATTGGCGACTCCAAGCGAAATCGACGCCACGTAGCGGCAACACCGAGAACCTCAAGAGAGGAGGTCGTTTTGACTTTGTCGTTTGCTATCGCTTCTTGGTTTTCGTAGGCAGCATAGAAACAAACATGGTTTCCATTTATTATTTTTATGCTTCCGCCGTGGTCCTTCCTACGCACTGACTAGAAGAAGGTTTTTATCGTAGAAAAATTGCTTTGCTTTCATATCTAACACCGATTTTACGCTGCAGTACAAGCAATTTATTGTGGTCCGCGCGCTGAACGACGAAAACGACCTTCTTTCGTCCGCCATTTCGCCTACCAGCGCGCCCCCTATAGTTCGCTGGAGTCGCGAATAGTCGCTGGCAGCACCAAGAAGCCCAGGGCGTATTGAGGCCCTTCCCCTGCTTTTATCCGGCTGTCAGTGACAATAAAGAGTGCAAGTTCGTCTGCTTCTTTAGCAGGGGTTGTGGTGACGTCGGAAAGACGTCGAGCTCTGATTGGTTCTGAATGAAAGATAGTGGGTAGACCTCAAAGCAAGCTGCCTTCAGGTCTACCCACTATCCTTCATTCAGAAGGAATCAGAGCTCGACGTTCTGACGTCATCGTAACCCCTGCAAAAGAAGCTGACAAACTTGCCCTCCGCATAAACAATCGTCATGCTCTGCTCGGAGAAGAAGAGGGGGGGGGGGGGGAGGGGGGGGGGAGGCGAGGGGATTGGACTTCGATTGGCTTTCACGTAAAGTTGTATGGTATACTCATTACAAGTCATCAAAGTACTTCTAATTGATTACTTTTTGGAGTAATTTTGTTATAATTTGAATACATTTATTAGGGAGTAATCACACAGAAATCTGATTACTTTTAGAAGTAGTAAAATTATTCGTAACCATTACTATTTTTCTCCTTCTCCTTTCTAACGGTGCCATTTGTTTGTACTAGTTCACTACCAAGGAATCTTCGAACAAATCTCCCGACAGGAAGATGGTTTACCAATAGTGCCGAATTAAGAAGACAAGCAGCTCATAAGTCTATGAATACAATCCAATAATGAAACACACGTTTTCAAGCCGCGGCAAAAACAACAACAACGACTTGTCTTTTTTGTAAATTTTAAGTAATCGGAAAAGTTGGGGTTAACTCCCCACGTGAGGGTCGATTATTTTTGTTCTCAAGTAATCGAGTAATCCGATCTAACACTTTTTAACCAAGATTAATTGTAATTGTAATCTATTACGTTTTTCGAATAACATGTACAAGACTGCTTTCACAGCCTAAATAGTGTGTGGTTTCCAAAAATTGTGTTCATCTAACTTCTTTTTTTTTTTCAGTTTTGACTGATATATTATTTAATCAGTTAGATAAGTTTAATTTCTGCTTTCTGATTTGTTTTGTGAGGATTTCGTTTCTTTGCAGGCATTTTACTTTTATTCTTGATCTAATTTCCCTCTTGACACTCGGCTTGTGAAACGAAATTTCCCATATATACACATTTCTGTCCCATTTCCGGTCCTTTCTTTTTTTTTTTTTTACGTGCGTTTACAGCTCTAGTAACCGATAGCTTAAGAAGCGTAAGGCGTGGCCTATTATGATCAGGCGTTTTTACCCAGGAAAAAATTACCGGGGGACGCCACGGTCGGCTGCAATTCAGCGCACCTAGCGGCCAAAAATGGTAACTTTGGCCAGTATGTATCTGCCACGGCATGATTGGGCGCGAGCGCTGCGATACAGTTCGTGGGGCCACTCTGGGTCTCGATACTTGGGCCAACAGTATACATATCTCGAGACGCCCCTCGTGCGCAATTTCGCCCCCATTCTCAATCGAACCTTCTCGTTTGAACCTTTTCAAAACATCCAAACGGGTTTTTACGCATTCGGACGTATTCGTATTTGGTTCTCGTTCGCATTACGACCGAATGGCGCGTGGTTCTCAGGCCTGCATAGACACCGACGGCTCGCAACCTGCTCCGTAGCACACCTTGAAAAAAAAAAAAAAAATCTTGAGTAGAGGTTAATTGACCCACTGCAAGGCAGGGGAGTTGGGGAGGGTGTTGGGGAAGGAGAGCTTTAAGAAGCTCTTACGGGGGTATGCTGTGACTAAGCCATAATAATACCGACACCTCGAAGTGCCCACACTGGATTTTTTTTTTCTTGGAAAATAAAACACGAACGATGTAACGACAACAGACCAAATGCGGCGGCCCAAACCGAGAAGGAGGTTTTGAGAATGCTCCTTTTCAGAACGAGAAGGTCGAAACGAGAGCATGCTTAAACGAGAATTACCCAGTACAAGGAGCTCTCCCATGAAATAACTGTAAGTTGTCAAACGGCTATGCGTTAGGTGGCACTACCTCTTCGACCAGATTTTATTGCGCGACTCCTGCACACGTTTCCAGCGGTTGTCACAGAACCGAAAAAAAATGCCGAGTAACTAGGATAGGTGAACACATGCGCGACGTCGGCTTATTTCTCAGGAGATAATGCGCAAGCGCAGAAAGCGTTCAGCGGCCCAGTATAGACCTTTGCGAAAATCACCTTCTGCGCGCTGCTCTCTTTGTCTGCTGGGCTGTGGAACGCCCTTTGAGCATGCGCTGTAGCTCTGTTGTGAGGTATTTTAGACGCTGCGCATGCGTCTAGAGCTCAGTGACTCAGCATTTTTGGCCCGGGTGATAAGGGATGCAAAGGTATAACAGTAGCCAGAAGGCGATCGTAGACCCTTCATAAAAGTGCACGCCATCTAGGAGCTGCTGCGCCAACTACATACGAGTCTGCTATTGTTCGGGTACGTATACTCTGAGCATGTATTGGACACGAGGGCTGACGTCAGCGTTCGGCGTGAACTCGGATCCAATCACGCGCTTCGGGGCCCAAGAAACGGCGGCCGCCAATGTTGCTCGATGTACTTTTTGAAAAATAGCCTTTATCGGAACGGTCTACGCAGCGACTCGTACGTTTCTGACGTCGCGCCGAAAGCGCCGGCGCTGGTTTTCGATCGAGGCGCGCGCAAAGCCGGCCCACAGCTCCCGCATGCCAAAATGCGCTCGCTTCGTACACTCTAAATTGATCGACGGTAATTTTTGGCGTACACACAAATGTTGTGTTCGAGAAAACGACGTTCGGCTCACGTTTATTCGATCAATAGAGACGGCGATGCCCCTTGTATACCGGCCTGCGGCTATCGCCACCCGATAGCCGCACGCCGGTATACAAGGCGCATAACCATTAACATCCATCCATCGCCACACGATGGATGGATGTTAATGGTTATGCACTTTGTAACGGGCGGTTACTTGCGCCACCTAGCCTAGGACTAAAAAAAGCCTCCTGGGTTAAGACCCAAGGTTGCCTTTCCTACGACGAGTGGCGAGAAACGCTAAGATTACCAGACGGGGAACTCTGGCAGACATACTCGCTGACTTTCCTCGGCATTTTGGTACTGCTATGTTAAACCGACGGCCTAAAAAATTGCGGGGCTCGGCTTGTTTTGATGGCTTCGTGATTGGTCCATCTGCGCGTTCTTGTTGGCTAATGCGGCAATTTCATTGGCTGCCGAGCAAAAATGAGATGCTCGGTACACGATACGCTTTTCGGTTCTTAAGCTTTATATGTCTGCTTATTTCATTTTTTTTAATATATTTTAAATTCTAAAATTGTGCGCGCATGAAAATAAAAACAAAAACTAGAAAATATAAGCTTCAATTTATGTATTGTGAAATAAATACAGATATATAGGCTGAATCCTATTAAAGAAAACCAGCAGCGATAACCGGAAGCGTAAATTATAACTATAGTGCAATCCACTTATAACGATAATGACAAAACCTGAAAATCCAATCGTTATAACCGATTATCGTTGTATCTGAACTAGAAATGGATCGTGTCTAGTCTATAGACTCTATGAACTGATCGTTATAAGGGTTATATCGTTATTTCTGGTATCGTTATTAGTAAATTTTAAACAAATCCGAATAAAAAGAAAACCGGCATGTAAGGTTTTTGGTTAAATTCAAAGCAATCAGGAAAAAAAACTTTGATATTCGAGGTCACAATAGAAAAATTAAAATCAAATACGTTTTACAAATAAATTTGGTAAATGGACAGTTGGACCTGCGAATTTCGGTTTCCTTCCAAAATCTCTAGCCACTGACAAAAGGGGTTTGCCTTTTAGCTCGTCAAGTTTCGTTCATGACTGCTGGTCATGGTCCCCGCATTTGCCTGTTTGTTTTGTTTTTAAAGTAAAAAACAAAAATTGGGACCATCTTACAATTAAGCTTCAAAAGTTAAAAGCAAAACTGGGAATCTAAAAAAAAGAAAAATTTCCCATAAACCACGAATTTTAGCGACAAATAAAACTCCGAAAAACACCCTCCGAATTTCGCAAGAAATAAACTCCATTAAAACAAAATCCTAATTATAACTAAAAAAACCCAGCGAAGAAAATTATATACAGGAATGTTCAAATATGAAAATATATTTATTCATGAAATGATATACACCTTATATAATGTAATCTAAATAAATTCTTATATGTTTATCTTTTAAAAAATCGTGCATAAAAGTTTTTGTCTTTTTTTTCAACAAGGAATTAAAATTACATCGTCACCTCAGAGTACCGTCATATGAAGTTGAAGCGCAAGCTAGAGTCTGCAACGAGAGTTCACTCAACCCTGCTCACTAATAACCGGAATTTCCCCCTCTCGCAGTGTCACATTATTCGGCTCGGGCCCCGGTTAAAGCGGACACGGGTTCCTAGGCGTAGCTAGACAAAATGGCGACCGCGGTGGTGGCGCCACTTGCGCGAGCGGCACGTTTATTTCTTTTATTTTTTTATAGTTAAAATGGCGCCATGTACTTTCGGAGATTTCGGCCTCGCCTCAGTTTTGTATTCGATGAAAAAATTAAGAATTTGAATGCCGGGCTTCGGGGAGATTTAAAATATACAAAGAGATCCTTTGTATTTAAGAAATCAGCTATATACAGTATATAATACGCATGAGGTGAGACAAAACTAACTAAATTACTTAAGGCTAATTTCGTCGGGAAAAAAAAATTACTCCCGTATATCAGTTTGGAGTTGCACGGGCACTTACAGTTTTACAACGTCACTATTATGGGGCAGTAATATACTACAGAGGCTAGAAAAAACATTCGCCACAAGGTAGGTAGTTTTAGCATACTCCGCCGACGTCTTTGCGCACGCAGCGTATTGTTATCGGGGGTATCGGAAGGATCTACTAAAACTTCCTATCGGCTGGATACGCCGTTTGATGAAGTCCACAGAGGTCACGTCGGGCCAAGTATGAACTAATTCTAGTCCGTGCTTCTGCTAGAAAATAGCGTAAAAACAAAATAAAACTTTTTACTCCGCATATTTTATCCCGTGCATTGTTAAAGGAATCACGTAACGTTGTCCGCCCTATATTCACTTCTTTTTTTTTTAACCGCCACACCCTGTCGATACAAGACGCAGCTTATGTAAACGTAATTATAAATAAAGCCCATCTCCACTTACTAGTTTACCTTTAAACCGTATCCAAACTACAATACAGGTTCAGCTCAAACAAGCGCATGAACGAGAGGCAGAGAAAAAAAAAAAGACTGTGAATACTCACATGCGATTGGCTCCGGGAAAAAAATATACACGCCTTCGTTTTTTCTTAGTGCTTCGAAGAATGCGCTGAATTCAATCAGACACTATGGACTGGTAACTGTCGATAACGTAATAGACGCTTAGATGCGTCCTTTTCTAAAGAAAATGACTGCACGAGGGAACACTACTACCTTGACGATGTCGTCTCTTTTCCCGGCCAAGTCGACGCAGATCAGTCCACCAACGTCCGATCAAGTTGTGACGTATCGCGTGCAGACACGTAAACCTAGCTGAATCGTCTTACAAAAAACAAAATCGAAATAAAACGAGTCGGAACCCGCGAGAAGCTAGCAATAAACCTAGCACGCGGCGTCGCTTCGCCCACCGGCGAGCTAGGACTAGTCGCGGAAAAACCTAGTACGATGACGTGCGGTCAACAAAAACCGAAAAAACGCTCCCTCTAAAATAAAACAAAAAGATTAAGGGAGAGAAGGAGAGGGAATGAGAGGGAGAGAGAAGAGCGAAACTGCGCGAACCTTAACTGCGCATGCGTCGTTCTTTTACCCACCCGCCTTCCCGTTTGTCGGGCAGGGGGAAAGGGAGAATGACTAGGTACCGCCGCCCTTTCATTCCCTATACACTGTTGTCTTTATGATTACTGTTTTATGGCCCACCCCTCGCGAACTCGCACTCCGCCAGTACCCGATGGAGCCGCGCCAAGTTTGCGAGGAATCCCCACCTTCCCCTCCGCCATTTTGTTTCACTCCCTCAAGTTTATTGATTCGCGCTGGGAGAAAGGGGAATACGGGAAGAGGAGGAAGGTGGCACGCGCATGCGCACGCCTGTCCTAGAGAAAGGGCGCAACGCGCTACGCGTTTAATCGATATTCGATCCGGGTCTCCGGACGGTCTTCCCCCTCCTTCTTCGGGTGCCCTTCGCGGGGGGGGGGGACTCTGTTCATCCCCAAGCCGACAGTGCGGTGGAAGCCACGGAATCACCGGACCAATCAAACCGCCTCCCTTTTATTGCCCGAGCCCGCTCCCTGCGTGCGGGTATGGGCGGGGGCTCGATCACGTGACGAAAGATCGACGTTTGACTGGTCCAACAAGCAACGTGACTTCCACCACACTGCCCGCTTAGGGGTAAAACGAGACTATAGAAGGAGACGAGAGAGAGGAGGTCACAGACTCCCGATTTCTTCCCGCTTTTGTATCTTGCGTGCTCGTCGTCTAGTCGGAACTCTTGGAAGGGAGTCCATCCGTGGACGGAGGTCGAGATCACGAGGTTGGAGTCTCCGAGTTGAATTCGGGAGCAAATATTGTGAACCTTGAGCCCGTAGACATGATTGACGCGGTGTTCGCGCGACGTTCAAGGAACCATGATACTTGATGACTCTAATCTTACTATTTTAATATTGCAAATGTACATATATCATTACCATAGTTTTATCCCTGTAATCATGTTACTCTAATGTAGCGAGTCATTGACGTCCATACTCCCGCGCACTTCGCGGTCGCAACACAGTTTGAAGAAAAACGTGATAGGGTGTCAATCATGTTCCGCCAATGTTCGCCATAGCCACGTGCTCATATTATACAAGGCTCACGACAGGTGCTGTGCGCCGGGCATTGGTAGAGTTCAGCTATTCCCATCGCCGCAGCTAGTGGACATGACTGCCGCCCCGAATGTTCAGGGCATCGGGTATAACCGAACGCATGTCGAGTGTTCACGCTGTGTTTGCGCCTGACACTCGTTCACCACATTGTAAGCATCACGACTAAGTAAGCAAGCATCCATGATTATTCGACTTGTGACAGCGCGATTTCTTTTTAACCAGTGCCATTTAAACCCAATATCAATTTATGATCTTTAAGGTCGACTACTCGCAGGTAGCTTCTTGGGAAGAAGGTTGCTGGCACACCTGAAAGCTCGAAATAACGCATTACAACATGCAAAGTAAATCCGTTGGTACGCCAACGCAAGTTTGCCTTTACATTTCGAAGTTGGGTTCCCGATACGTGATGGAAGTTTATAATTTTTATCAGTAGCAAATGGGTTCTTAAAATATAGATAACGATAATAATAGCGGCCTTCATAAGGGTGAAAGAAAATTGTTGATATATTTTTTTTTTTTAAATAAAATATTGCCGCGTGCGTGGAAATGTTGGCAACGCACACAGGTGCAACCTGGAGGGAGGAGGTTCGAACCTCGTGCAAACCTCACTTGGCCTAGGTCTTTATTTTTTTTTTTAATTGCTGTACTTTTTTGGGAAGTTCCAGCCCATTCCCGGCTGTCAGAGAGTGTTGTAGCTCGGAACACTCGTGAACGTACCGCGCGTACAGACGTTTGCAAGCTGCCGCGCTTCGAGGGCTAGTCTGGCCACCGTAGTTGGAAAACGCATTGTTTGAGCGGAAATCTAGAAACCTTGGGTACGCCTCACAAATGCTTGACTAGCAGACGATCTACCCACACCAGCAGTCGGGTGGCGGCGCCCAGAGGTCGTACTTGCAAACGTCTCAATAGACCAACTCCACTCTCTAACTGTACGCCTTTGCGCTGCCATTGCTGTTGTCATTCTGCATTCGCAGACGGTACACTACTCCCGAATTTGGTTTCTGCGTACGCGCACTGGCCACACGCGGTGTGCGCAAAGTGGGCTTGTTTGTAAACATTGTGTTGGTGTATAAACGGCAGCGGTAACGTGCTAGGGACAGTCGCCCTCTCGTCGCCTACGCAAGATGCTGGCACCTTTCTCTTTCATTTTGTATGCACAAGTTCACCTCATTAAATGGTTAGTTTCAAATATACATTCATCTGCTCCTGTTTTTATGCGTGACAATATACACTGACAATGGTGAATATTACGAGGGAAAAAATGGTCCGAAAAAAAAAAAATACTACGCTGGTTGTTTACGATAAGCGAAGCATCGTGTATGAAGACTCACGACGTCACCTATAGAAGAAGAGGCGGGAGTTCGATGCGATGCCAGACGGCCACATCGCAGCTCACAACGTAACTCACCATGAATACAACGACGCAAAGTTTGAGTTAACACTTTATTGGTACATGCTGTCCACGTTGTTGTAATCTTCGTGGTCGATTGCTGGTATCGAAACTAACGGGCTGCGCTAAGTGATGTGTGAAACGCACTTGGAAGTGTGTATACGTCGACTCCCCTAGTAAACAAGTGGTCAATGACACTGCCATGTCGTGTTGTTGTCACTGCGTTCTCATCGTCCGCCTTCTTTGCGTAACGCGGCGACGCTCGGCGGCTGCACGAGGCCGTTTCCTCTCGAGGAGCCCCTCTAATGTGGGTGCATGATTGTTTGCGAGGCCTCATCTCATCTGACCCGACAAGTGCCCCAAGATCGTGATTTTATAAACTGTTTACGACGCACTCATTGACGTCACCGCGACTGCAGCGCGCCACTTCGAAATCGGCTCTGAGTGCTCGCTTCCTTGGCTGGGTGCGAATGTGAGGGGGTGCGTACCGGGATTTCCCCAGACCCCCCCCCCCCCCCCCTCGTTTTTCCGAAGGCACCCCCTTAATTCACAACGACTCCTATATTCGCAATGCCCCCCCCCCCCTTTAAACGCCCCAAAAAAATTTAGACACCCCCCCCTGATTTGAATTCCTGGGGTAACCCCAGGTGCGTACATACCACTCAGTGCACGCGCGGCGCAGGTTTAGCTCCCTCTTTTGTAACGAGGCCCGGTGCATCGTGATAGAGGTTGCTAAAGAATGCTTCGCAAGTTCGCATTAATAACTATAGTAGGATGCAACCTAAGAACAATCCTTTAGCTCCACCCACAAGCGCATTGCGCCCATCTGAAGTGCCTCCGCCGTCAAGAAAGTAGTTCGCTAGCAACGTTGCTTTTTCTTCCTCCAGTAAACGTGTCTTAAACTACTACAATATTTATTTAATTCATTCAGGACGTTTAAATAAGTTAGAATACGTTTTTGTCAACGAAGTAGCTGTTTAGTAAAGAAAGAAAGTCATGTCCAATGTACCGTCTTCCCAATTCATTTTCTGTCCAAGATACTGTCTAACATACCGTCTTCCAGCGCCTTCGATTGAGGGAAAGCGGCGAAAACGAAACCAACCTTTCTCTCGCCAAAATTATAAATAACAAAGCACTTATAGTTCCTGCAAATAATAAATATTTAGTGATTTACTTAGTTTTGTGGGCTTTTTTGCGCACGAAATGTGTGCCTTTATTTTGTTGGATGAATAGAAAACAAGAATAATTATACTTTTCGGGTTTGACAAATCGGCACCCTCCCAAGTCATCGACACCACCACCGCGCCCCGCTCTCTTTGTCTTCCGTCATGGATCCCACTGAGGTGACATCGGAAAACGATTCCCCTGATTCTTCTTGGACGAAACAGCCTGGTGCAGCCTTACCGGCGACACCAAAGCGGTTCTTCAAGAAGCACAAGCGAGGTCGGGATTTGAACAACGGCCAGCGGTGCGTAAAGCACGGTGCAAAAAAGCAGAATAATTGTCACGAGAAACTAGCGTCGCGTTGCTAAGGCCAGCAGCCATGTTGAGCTTTTTTTTTTTTTTCAAAAGGATCGCGATTGGTCCACGGAATCGTGACGTCATGAAAACGATTGGCTGGCGTTTCTCGGCGTAGGAATACATTTTCCTCTGAGAGGCATTCCGGTTTTTTCTTAGCTTGCAACCGACTATAACACCCTGTTCCCAGTGCACGTCTTTAGCATGCTAAGAAGAAAATACACCGTGAAGTGATGAAGATTTTAATTGGGGCGACAATAATAAAATTCCGGTTCGCATAATGCCCGTGTCTCACTACACTCTAAAAACTATCACGCTGAACCTCACGCTAACCGCGAGTTTTAAGCGTGGAACCACCGTCAATACGACGGGAATGACGTTTTAAGCACCACGTGATCAAAAATAAGCGTTTGTTTTCTTTGTTTATGCGTTAGAGAAGTCCGAGGAATCCCGCTCGGCCTTTTTTTTGTTTTCATTTTTGGACGGGATCAGGAACGTTAGCGTGACGATCGCAAAACACACGCTTAGATTTTCGGAATCGCTCGCGCGTCTCCATTCATCCTCACGCTAATATATATCTAAATGGATTGACCCTCCCGAAGATGCAGCTGCGCGTGCTTTTTTGTTGCTGTGAGCTTTGTTTCTGGAAGCACACAGGGCGCATGCGTCCTATTTTTTGGCGGGAAAAGTGAGAAAGCCGTTGCGCTGTTTCCCTGGCTCGCTCACTCAGTTCCCGACACGCTTTGTTTGTGGCTGGACCAGCTTCACTTTGATTGCGACTGGCGAGGCTTGGCGGGAGACTGCGTGTGATTTCGGGAACAGTGTGCCATGTTTAATGCTCTAAACGTGCGTGCAGTGCCGCGGGGTCGCTGCAAACACAACGAGTGCGAGTGCCTCGAATTTCTGCGCGAGACGCGGCTGAATGCCAGCCAAGGAAAGGACTTCCCGTTTGGCTGGTGTCTTTACTGCGGCCATTCGTCAGCTATCCATGGATGACTACAATATTTGGGTAAGAACCCTGTTTTCATTTGGTTTATTTGTACAAACTAAAATAGTTTTTTTTTTTTTTAATAAAGAGTTTAACCCCCAAGCTGAAATGTGTTGGCCTTTTTTTATTTAGTTCGTTTTGGACTGTTCCTTTTGGTAACTGAAGCCTGACGAGATCTCTTCCTCTTTTTTGGTTTTTAGACACCAAGGATAAATTCCCTCAAATCTTCACACAAAGTACACAGTTATAAACAGCGCTCACTTAATTGGCGCGATGTACCAGGCGTAACATGCATTATCTACGCAACGCATCGGGGCAATTTCTTTTGATTCACAACTGACATTGGGATATGTGCATAATTGTATACATGAAGCAGCACCTTGGGTTTCTTTGAACTAATCAATTCGCCTGGTGAAGTCACTAGAGAGACTTAGTAGATCGATTTTGAGCTCCGATAACGATATCAGATAACGATAAGATGCAAGCGCGCCCTTGTGTTTATACGCTTATTACGGCGTGCGTTTTCTCCACGCTTTGACGATGACGCCTTCTAGGAGTGTGAAATGCTCGTCGCGGTTGAAACCTCTGGCCACAGGCATTGAGCTTTCTCGCATTTAGTACATCATCCCAATAAGTAAGATTATTGAGACGATACACTAAATGCGAGAAAGCCCCATGCTCACGGCCAGAAGTTTCCACCGCGACGCGCATTTCACACGCATAGAAGGCGTCATTATCTAAGCGTGGAGAAAACGCACGCCGTAACAAGCGTGCAAACACAGGGGCCCCCTCATGCCTGCCAAGCGTTAAACCATAGAACAGTTCACGCTTAGGAAGCATGAATTCCAAGCGTTGAAAAACACCACGCTTAAAACAAGCGTGTAAATAATCGCTTTGCGTCACACCTGCCAAGCGTTAGACCATAACGCAGTTCACACTTAGGGAGCGTGAATTCTAAGCGTTGAAAAACATCACGCTTAGAACAAGCGTGCAAAAAATTGCTTTGCGTCACGCTTGCTCTGCGTGACCATTTTTAGAGTGTAGAGCGACATACAGAAACAAGAGACAACGACAAGCCTCAAACCAGAGTCTTTCACGATTTGAGAGCCTTTGTAGAAAAAAAGGAGGCTATGCTCAAACACGACCATCATGCACGCGAGGGTATCTTTGGCAGGCTTGCAATCGCTCGTGCTTACTTCACGAGTACCGAACGACTAAACGCCTGCCAAAGGTACCATTGCGAGCATGGTACATGGGTTTGAGGCTTGTCGCTGTCTTTTGTCTCTGTCTGTCGCTCTAGTGGGACACGGGTATAAGAATAATGCCTATTGCAGAGGCGTTAGACTCGATCTTACAGTTGCCTGAACGCAGCGGCAGCGACATCACGTATAGCTGATGCGCCTTCTATCCAATAACGCGTTTAATTAAACCCAGAGATCCTGGGTTCAATCCCCACTCCTTCCCGTTTCGATCTGGATGAGCATCGTACCGGCGTGCGGTCGTGTATCACTACGGCGTGGTGCACGTTAAAGACCCCAGGCTAGCGGTTGTACTGCACTGGCTAAATTGCTCATCTACAGCGAGTGACTCGTCGCAACTTTAAATGGCTGACCAACTACAAGCTGTATAAATATCCCCACAACCACAATTCGTTTAATTAAGGTGCACTATAGGGAGTATTCACTGGCGGCCATAGCTGTGTGCGCGAATGCTGAGCGCGTGCTGATGACGAGCTTCCACAGTTCTTTTGCAACGTGCATTCCGCACCATCAAGAATGCCGGTCTTAGCAGCCTATAGATGTGAGCTCGTTCTGAGCATGCGCTCTAAACAGCACCCAAACAGCACCCACAAATATGGCGTCCAGTGAATACTTCCTATAAGTGAAACCTGTTTTTTTTTTATGTCGTTCAGGAACCTAAAGGTGCTCTTAAGGGGATTCTGAGATCGCCTATTTATGGTGATAACTAATTTTACGGGCTCTAAGCATCCTAGAAAAACAACCCAAATCCCACTCATGGGCAGCAAATTTTTCTCCATGGCCAACTTTCTGAGACACGCTGTTTTAGTTCCCGATTCTCACGACACGTGGCGTATCAACATTGAGAAAGATAAAGTGCCTTCATACACACGCGAACTTTTGCTTGAGTGGTGACATCTAAGCCATTGTTGTTGTTGAAGACGTTTATTGATAGGTGAAAATTTCACCAGTCAATTTGTTTTTCCGCCCAATCGTTTTTTTATGCATTTTGAAGCGCGCGCAATCTGGTGTCACTCAGCTCGAGCGCGTAGCTTTGACTAATGCATAAACGCCATTTTACCGCCCAAGTCACGTACCGAGTGCGCGAAGGCGTCACGCGCTGGCACATTCAGGGCAGCAATGGATGTCTTCACCCTCAGACAGGAAGACATGTAGGCACCATAGGCAAAACAAACGGAGAAATCGAAGCGCGCGACCGCCTATCTGAACCTCCTCTCCTGTGCATCTCTCCGGCCTCCCACCCTTTTCACCGTTTGCCTCTGGCCAAATACTTTACTAGGGGGCACGGTGCTAGGGGGAATACATTCCATTCCGCTCATTTGCATTAGACAAAAGCCTAGAGCGCCGAATCCAGCCCTGACAGAGGGGAGATCCGCGCCGAGTCTTCTTTTTTTTTTTGGCAAATAAGCTATCATTATTATCAGTCGCAGACATTTCACGAATACGCGCTATGCTACGCCGGCGGTCGGTGCGCCTAAAGCCCGGTGCGCCAGTGCAAGCCAGTGTCTCGAAGTGTGAAAGAACGTCAAATGTGTTGCGTGGTGTTTTCGTTTGATATTTTTTTCGAAACGATGCACACAATATACCCCGAGTTTCAGCAAACTTTAGTTTAGTTTAGGTTTTTAAATTTGGCTTTTAGAAACAAAAATCTCCCCAATTATGTGTATTTTGCCGTTTTGCGTTCAAGAGACAATCTGCTATTTTCTGTATTGCGTATGTTATTTCAGTGATGTGCGCCACTAGTATGGTGTAGTTTTGGAATTTGTATCCTCTAAAAGAGGAAACACTATTGTTCTTTCTTTTAAGGGGCTACCGGCTGTTGGTCAGCAAAGCATTTTGTCTTTAATCCTTAGTTTTAGTCTTTATTTATTTGGCTCCGGAGTGCCGCGGCACCGCAGAAAGGCAGCAGCCCGTACCATGGAGGCCCGCGGTGCCGCGTCTAGTGAACATGATAATGTGATGAGTATATACATGCATGATGACGACGACATGGGTTGTCGGTATTGGGGAGGATCACAGTCCGATTCGCAGAAGTCCAGATTTCGTGGAGGTGGGTTGGGCGGGTCAGCAGCGAGCCATCGGGATCTGGCACCCCGTCCGATCGGTGCATGAAGGAGCCCCAGGAACAGGATGGCGCTGTTGCTCACTGGGGTCTACTGGGGTCGAAGCATCAGGCTCCAAGGAGCTAGCCCAGTCAAAGTAGAAGCTGCCGCTTCCGAGGAACCAGGGCTCAGATTGAGGCACCGCCGTCGCCCGGTGTGTCCTCCTCTCAACGTCGTCGTCGTTGTGTTCTTCATTTATACGCGTATATATATATAAATAAAATAAGATAGATAAAAAGACGCACAATCGAACAGCCAGCGACGCGCCATTCTAGTTATATTTCTAGTTATTTCTAGTTATACACGCTTGAAAGAATTTTATTCAGTTTGTATCTGTAACCGAGCCAAAACTTTACGTTCGCAGGCAAATTCAAAGCAAAATATATACAATGCAAGTGTTTCTGACCCTACATAACAGTGAGCGGCGTTTGGCAACTTCCGGTTCCTTATGCAATTTTGGTTTACTGTCGACAGACCACGACATTGAGCTGCAAGTCTGTGTAAGCGTGGTTCTGAATCCTCCAGACCGTAGTTTTCAGAATCACGCTTACACGGGCGTGCAGATCATCGTCGTCGTTTGTCAGCAGCTAAACAAAATCTTCTAAGGAACCGGAAGTTGCCAAACGCCGCCCAAATATTGCTTATATTTGAAATCCAGGGCACAAATGTTGATTGTAAACATTTAAATATTATATAGTCATATAATATAGTCATATAGTCATATAATAATAATATTATATATAATATTATTATATATTATATATTATAATAATATATAATATAATATAGTATAATATATAATATTATACTATATATAGTCATATAATAATAACATAGGCTTGAGTCAATTATTTGTACATAGTCACGACCTTGTTTTGTTGCCTGCATGTATCCTTGATGACGAGCGGTGTACCACTATTTAGGCCTTGTGCTGTTTTTGGACACCCAACAAAAAATAAAGATTATTATTATACTATAACCGCCACATTCTTAGTCAATATGCTGTCACGAACGCATCGTACAAATCTTTTTTTTTTTTTTTCGATAAGCCTATGTAAAGGTTGCTTGGCCGCAAGCTTCTTGGTGCACGGCGGAGTACTAACTTTACAGGGGCGAAAAGCGAGCCGAATTTGAAAGTCTCGAGGAATAAAAAGTATTAATTAAAATACCGAAATTTTAACTGCGGTGTGTGCTATGAGTCGGTAGCTATTATATTCCTCGAGGACTTTACGATTCTTCATTTCAGTGAGAAGAAATGTAAAATTTTGTCAAAGTGGCCCATAGGACCCAAGGCAACAATATTATATCGGGCCCAGGAATAAAAAAAGTATACAATCCTGAGGTTCAAGTAGGTACTAAGCAAGAGTGTATTAGTGCCCTCTATAGATATCCTGGGGAACTTGAGGATTTCTGCAGTAGTTTGGCTGAAATTATCATTTTACTGCGTTTTGCTGAGAATAGCCAAGAGAGGGCGCAAGGAGACCGTGTCCAGGAATGTTGGGGATAGGATATAATCAAAGATCGTGACATGGCCCTCTTTCTGCTTCTTGGAGCAGACACCACGGGGCGCCGTCGGACGGAGTTTGCAGATACTAATTGCTGTATTACCTCTCCTACACCCAAATACTTGACCTTGTTGTCAAAGTGTAATGCACAACGCGCCTAAAAGGAGCAATTATAGTAACGTGCGGAATATCTATGCATTTTACTAGTTTCATTCGTCATGTTTTATGGAGGTAGTGGGGACCCAAAAGTGTCCCCCCTCCCTCAAAAAGATAAATAAATAAATAGTGCCCGTGTATTTCAATTGCTGTGAGTTTACCACGACGCGTCTATAACTTGTCATTTTTATTAACTAAAGCCCAACGACCAATATGTAATCAAAAACAAGCTTCTACAAAAAGCACTCAAGTTCCCTTATAAACTGGCACCGGCTGCGTTAATATTTTGTGCTATTAATCATTTCAACATAATCCGGAGCTTGACGTGGTTGCACATTGCCATAGCTCTCCACTTTTGGTTCATACGCATGTATTATCTGCGAAAACCTTTGCAAATAAAAAAAAAAAAGTATTATCTTCTAGTTGAAACCATGTGGGATCTTTGGGTTTCCTCTTTTTACTTGTGCTTTAAACTTTCAAACCCAAGTATCTTTCGAAACCGTCTATCAATTCCTGAGTGGCTCACAGTACACACTGACATTTTTTTGTGTTTTTCCAGTTTTGTGAAGATGTGAAGTAAAGTAGTCAAAGACGCCATGTTTCTTTCATACCTACCAAAGCACACCACATCACAACCACTCTAATGTCAAGTGGTTGGCATGGGTAGTTAACACACCTAATAACCTTTCTATATGGATGAGTTTGTTTAGAATTTGATTATGTAAATTACATCTACCAATCTGCTCATTCTTGAATATTTCTAACCCCATGTGATGGGCAGGATTAAAATTATACTATCCCATGCTTTCCGTGGTAGCTAGACCAAGAACAGTGATAAATTGGGCTAGCAGGCTCATAATTTGAAAACTATAAAAGCGCCGAAGACAACAAAGACGAAGTCAAATTTTCAACTGTTGTCCTACCTCGTCTTGTTTTTTTGTTTTTGGCACTTTTATAGAACTCTAGAGAAATTGTGGATTGTTGTATGTGCTCAAGTACTTCTTTCAGAACGCTGCATATCTGAAAGAGGTGCTTGCTGAACAATTTCTCCTGTAGCAGTACGAGACTCTGGAAGACTTCCTGCTTCTGCGTGCTGTCAATAAACCTCATACACAGTAGAGGATAGCACTCGTTCATGCTGCTCAGATGAGCACCAATCCTCTCACGTGAATTGTAGAAGAATGGTGAGCAGAAGGGTGGGAGATGTTCCACACCTCTCATGTGATTAGTGTAATATGTTGTTAATAGGCAAATGCTTAGCATGTCCCATACTTTGATATGTAAGATCCAAGGTATAATATGTTCAATCCTCGTCAGAAAACTAAAGATGCGGCACAAGCTTATATCCGTATGTCTCAAGCAGCTTTGATAAAATCGCTTCTCAACTTGCTTGCTTAGAACCCTATTTTTAGCCCCTTAACACTGTATTATTGACTATGATCAAGTGTGGCATGTCAAGCCTTGAGAAGCGCTTTTGTAATGGGGAGTGCACTTTACTATCTTTACCATCGTAGGTCACCCTCTTGCCTGTAGGAATTGAAACATCAACAAAACATATTGCAATAGCTTGACTTAGTTCTTTTTATTCGGGGTTTCGTGGGCTTAACGTATTGACGACATGTGTAAATGATAGGATGCCTGGTACCACTCTCACGCGTACTCACAATATATATCGTAGGTTACGCGGCGCGTACTCTGGGAGTGGCAGAAGAGATCTCCATAAGAGAATTAGCTTCTTCAGTTCTGAAGAGAATAAGTCTTCTAGCAAACTCTATGATGCCTTCCTGAAACTTCCGGGACAACCCGTTTTAAGTTCTTTTAGATGCGGAGCATCTCTTGCTCGGGTCTATGTCCCGCGGCGTCAGCGTTGTAGTCGGCACTCGAACTACGCACGCGCAACTCTCCTCCTTCCCTCTCTCCAACAGCTGCGCGTTACTCTCTCCGCTCTCTCTCTCTACCAGCCTCGTGCACTGCGCGTGCGTTCGCTTCTCCTCACACCGCGCGCGCACGCGCAACTCTCCTCCTCTAGTCTCCTTTCCTTCAAGTGTGAAAAAAAATAAACGGCGAGCGGCGAGCGTTCCAAGTTTCTCTGCCGCGAGCCGCGACGAAGGCTCGCGTAGGGGGTAACGCTAGGGCAGTTGGTGGCGCCATCTCTCGACGTCAGCACGCAACTGACTCTTTCCTCGGAACCAACACGATGCTCCGCATCACCCCATGGTTCCCCTCGGGAAGATGGTGTAATTTTTTTTTTTTACCGGTTTCGGAAACTTTCGCATCTTGTTTGGTAGAGCCCTGCACAACAAATGATTAAAGTTAATTTTAACCGGTTTAATTTTGCTACCATTTATCATCCGACTTTGTTTTTCATTTGAACTTACAAACAAATGTACTCATTGCCAGAATTAAACAGCCCATATTTTTATTGTTTTTTGTTTTTGCGTGGAGGTCTACACAGCAACATCTGACTTCAAATAATGTCTGATGTCTACTCTGAATAAAGAGAACAGAACAAATAACTTGGCTTGTGCAGTGCCACGGTTAACCTTCGGCATTATATCCTACATTCAATCGATTTTCGCGACTTAAACTTCCACCACAACTAAAAGCGAACGGACCGAAGCGAGCTCAAAAGAAAGACACAGAAGGGCTCATCTGAAAGCGCGATGCATTCAACCATCCTCGCTGGAAACGCATCGAAGACCCCCCCCCCCCCCCCTCCCCTCGCTCCCCCTTCTGCCTGATAACGAGATCCCGATTAATTACGAAGCTGGCCGTTCTTCCTCAAGGGGCGTCGGTCTACCTACGCGCCCAGACCGATCTTTCTATCGTCCGGAACACATTCCAACGGTCGGGGCCTCCGCTCGGGGACCGAAAAGGGGGAGAGTGGAAGCCGTCACCTTGGCAACCGCAGAAGACCTGGGCTAGGACCTCCAGCGTCCGGAGTGCTCCAGGTTTCATCCTCCTAACCCAATCGATAAAAGGAGAGAACGCACACAGAGAGAAAGAAAAGGACTTGAGATAGAACTTGCATCTCTTTATACTTTGTTTCACTGAAACTTTCCAAAGTGCGAATGCTACGGCCCCCTCCAGCCATCAGAGCGACAAAGACAAAGCACGTGACAGTCCTTACCAAAAGTGCAGGGACGAAGGCACGTACTTCAAGCAGTTGAAGAGGATGGACACGACCAACGTTCTTCTCACCCGGACCTTCTTTAATGTGTCCGAGATGTCGCCTTTGCCCCCCAAGATTAGGCTATTACATAAAATTCATACAAAAGCAGAATTCCTCTATGTCGCTTCTGTGGCTTCAACGGCACGGCGCCGATGAAGTGTAGTCACGTGTCTTCTTCTGACACGCTGATTGGCTCGAGGGGCTCATAGCATTTACTCTGCCAAGTTACGGTGGAACTGAGTATATGCTTCGTTCGGTATCCGGCCAACTCGACGAAAGCCAACTCGTCGACAGTCAACTCGTTGACTGCCAATTCGTCGAATAGGCAAATTCGTGATAGAGCAATTCGTCGAAATGGACAACCTCTCAAACGGCGATTCGGCGAATGGTTTGAATGACGGTGCGAGAGAAACGTTCGTCGTTTCTTGCTATTGTTTCTTACCTGAATTTCTATTTGTGTTTGGACCAGGGGCAGTGCCCCGTTCGGTTACAAGACTGAAAGAAAATAATTACCAGAGCGCGAAGACAAAACAGAGCCTCGACACAAAATGAAAAATTTGCCATTTCGGGATCGTCCCTTTGTTCCTTTTCTTTATTACTTTTTGTAATAAGCAGCCGCAGACTGTCGCCGCGAAGTGGCGTGAACGGGTGGGCCGGGTATGTTAACACGCGCCCCACTGATACACACGCGACGTAGTGACCCTGCCCCACTGCACCGTGAATGCGGCGAAAGCGGCAAGTTGTTATCTTTGAAAAAAAAAAGTGCATACTTGTGGTCAATTACCGTGCGGCGATTTTAGGGATAACTATAGGGCCGATTTCCTTTAAAATTTCAGGAGAAAAATGATATATTTTGGCTCTGAAAAAGCTGCGACCAGTTCTCCTCTTCGGCGAGTTTTTCTTTGACGGGTTGCCCTACGACGAATTGGCCTATTTGACGAATGGGCCTCCGACAAGCTGCCCGTCGATGAGTTCGCTTTCGACGAGTTGAACCAGACCCGCTCCGTTCACACGTAAGCTGACGGAGCGGAGAAAGCTACGCGCACGCTGGACCGGGCGTACGTTTATCGTTTGCCACGTGATCACGCTCCCGTCCATACACACGTGCAGAGAGAGAGAGAGGTCAGGTGGTGAAAGGGAGGTGGTTGATTGGTCCGTTGAGCGCGTAGCTTCCACCACGCAGTTAGCTTAGAGGCTAACAAAGGATAGAGGTCTTGGTCACGAGACCTGAATTGGAGAAAGAAAAAGATTTCAAACACAAGCTCATGATATATGACATGATCCTTGGAGACGGCACATTCCTAACGAAATCAATTGGCAGCGACTCTCCAAACTCGCATAATGCGTGGAACACATTATTTAAAAAGCGATAGCTCCAAGTTGTTGAGAAGACCTTGAAGAGTAATTTCGAGGAGTCAGCAAGAACGCGCCGTTTATTATTTTCCGTCACCATCTTATACAACATCACCAGCAAGGTACAGCAGAAGGCTGCGAACTAATAGGTTCTGAGTTCGGTTCCTTGTGGGCGAGGGGTATATGTTTATTTGATTCTCAGTGAGTGTGCACGTTGCCTTTTGCCTATGTTGTCATTGTATACCATGACCGGTTGAGCAGACGCAGCTTGCTATGGGGAATGCGTGGACGAACGGACGAACACTGGTGTGTTCAGTGGGACATTGGTGGCCGAGTGTGTTCGCGCATAGAAGCTCGGAGCACGTGGACCGAAATCTGAACGCTGCAGAGCCCAGGGATCCTGCGCTCAATCTCCGCCCCTGCTCGTTTCGATCTGGATGAACATCGTGCCGGCGTGCGCTCATAAATTACAACTGCGTGATGCTAGTTAAAGACCGCAGTCTAGCTGTCGTACTGCACTGTCTAAATGTCTCATTTACAACGTAAAACCAGCGTCGCCATACCTCAAAGGTAGACCGACCTTACGATATTTAAACAGGAACGACAAAATTACTTTCTGCTTTAACACAAATTGTGTTTTATGGGTCGTTATCTATGAGAAAAATTGTCCTGAAGGAGCGACACGCTGGGAACGCTATTGTATAGCGGTAGAAGGCATCAGTTTGTTGCGCAAGTGTTGCCGATACTGCCGAGGTGGGGTCTCTTCGTCACTCCGTCAAGTACCATAGGTTAATAGTGACTGGAGAATCGGTGAAAGTATGCACACGCGGACCGTTAGCGTCGACAGAACGCAGCTTCATATCTTTTCGTGCAATTAACGAGAATAAAAGAGCACAAAGGAACCGTTGAAAAACGGAGTATTCCAAAATCTCGAAAGAACGCCCATCCACAACGCAACAACAAAATGAGAGAAAGAGAGAGAAAGAGAGAGAAAAAAATAAAAAATAAAAACGAGGTGGAAGCATTTTTAACAATATTAGTCAGTGACAATCAAGATTGACCAATACCGTATAAAAGACAAGACTTGGGCATGACGCCATTGTTAGGGGATCCAACCCGCTCCCAGCGGCTATTATGCTGAAGCTCCACGACAGTCGCCGCAAAACGACAGGCGCGCCCTTCCGCAAGTCCGGAAGCAGCCGAAGCTACGAGCTGAATGGACCAATCAAACAGCGTGAAAAGTGCAAGTCACTGGGCCTTTCTTGTACATGCTTGTTTGAGCAATGATAGAAGACGTACAGAAACTCGACGAACATGATCTTGGTGCCCTTCTGACGTCGTTTGTTTGGAACCCATCGTCGCGCTCGTTGTTAGGTGCTCCAAGATGTGCTGGTAACGATGCTGACACAAGGTAGGTGCCGCTGCGTGAATGTCATTTGGGGAGGTAGTGAGCAGGCTTTGTCTTCTATGTGGTATCGGATTGACAGAGCGAGACAACTGTCTTGCGACGCGAGGAAATCCGGTTGTGTTGTGGATGTGGTCGCTGCCGATGCTGCCGAGGCCAGGTCTTGCCCTCATTCCGTCAAGTGCCAGAGGTGAACAGTCGCGGATTCGGTGTAATAACGTGGGCTTGGGCCTTGCGAATCGATGCGACGCAGCCTTATACCTTTCCCTGCTGTTAACGAAACGTAAAAAAAAACAAAAAAAAAAAACAACGAAAGAGTCATTAAACCACTTTGGGGGTGTTCTTGTTGTTTTATTCAAAGTGGGCTCGAGCTCTGTTCTGGCACGCGGCGTGAACCAGTAACATCTAGAAGGCAAGGCCTGCACCATGTCCTCTAGACGTCTTTGAGTGGTGTGTCACAGAACACCACGAAGTCACGTGACGTCAAGTTCTCGTTAAAATCGGCGGAGAAATTATATGTAACGTAAAGTCACGTGACGATACTTTGTTTTAGCGGGGAATAATTGCTCGACATTCGGAGTCGGAAAGCCAAGTTTCCCGCTAAATCTAGCGAAAAAACAAGCACGACGTCAGACAAAGTCACCGGATCTCACGGTGTTAATTCGTGGTGGTACGCGATACCATGTTGTCACGTGACATCGGGTTACGTGACAACAATTTCCCCGCTAAATTTAGTAGGGAAATGTACGGACGGAGGAACAATGTTCCGTGATTGGGGGGTTCCGTTGAAAGGCATTCCATTCTTTAAAAAGTATTTGGAATGCCGTACTTTATTCGACATCAACTGTAATTAATGATTTTGGGCGCATTCAGCCGCCCTCGCAATGCTCATGCACCATGCAAAAGACGTTCGCTGCAGGCATGCGATGTCAAAATTACGAGCGCATCAAGTATCCTGGAAGCTTCATATATTTGAATGCTTCGAGTATGTCTGCAGACTGCCTTTTGTACGATATATTAGACGAGGAACAGCGGCTTTACAGTCGGCGACGGGCTGAGAATTTAGCAGATGCTCCGCCTTCAGCACGGGTTCCTTGCTCTCCGCCGGATGGCCTTGGCTGAGCGTGCGACAAGGGCTATCAAAGGCAGAAGACTCGCACTGGAGGCAGAGCATTTGCTTAGTTATTCACCCGTCACCGAGTAGATTTGGGAGCAACCATAAAAGGGTACACACCGAAAAGCTCCCGAACAACTGGCTCTGGCATACTTGTGGGAAAACCTGAGAAGAAATGGGGGTAAGGAATGGCGGTTCAGCGCGAGGGAGTGCTTATGAGACACGCATTTATCTTGTCGAGTCCATAAAACAAAATTAAGACAACTCTTCGAAGCACTTCAACTGTCAGTTGGTTGCCACAAGATATGATCAGATAAATTTAATCGCTGCATCAACTCTTATTAAAAAAAAAGACATTGTGTACTACCACGCATGCATGACCATACGAGGTATGATCAAAAAGTTGTGAGACTCATTTTGTAGCTTAAAAGTACAGGGCAGCACAGCGATGCGCGCGCGCGACAGTCGAGGGCAAGGACCTTCCTGCGTCTCCATGCCAAAGGGCATCGCCCTGTGAACATTTTAAAATGCGCTACACGAGTTTGTTTGACCAGATGCACAAGCGTAATGGCGATCTCACCATAGACTGCAAACCAATTAAGTGAGAGCGAACATCAATTTCATGTGAAACTCGGCAAATACTAAAAAAGAGGCCTATAAATAATTTAGAATGTCAAAAAGGCGTTAGGTGTGCGAGGTTTTTTGAGCGGCACTTGCGCCTCAAGAGAGACAGAACGTCGCTGAAATCAATGAGTGGTCGAATAAGGTCCCCCTACCGCTGTTCGTCTTCCAGCGATGTTCTGCCGTTCCTGGAGAGCGAGTTCCAATTAACATACTTACGAATTTCACTGCCTTTTGACAAAAGCCTGCTGAATCATTTCAAGGGTCCCTGTTTTACAATAGACCGATGCCACCAAGCGGACTGCGCAAGCGCGCGCATTCCGGAATTATTGCCGCCGCCATGATACTTGTAGTCATCGCTCTCCGGCGCTCCCGACTGAATAGGGCTGACGTGGGCGTACATCATAGTTTGGGAAGCCCTGGTATAAGCTTGGATTCTCCTGCATGTCTGTACTTCATAAGATTCTGTTGTTCGTGACGCCTTCGGTTTTCACCAAGCGCAGAAAAACAGTTCCAGTTGTCTTATCGCTCCAGAATCGCTTTGTCGTCTGCTTCGTCGTCGTCGGCTTCTTCGTCTTCGTGAACGCGCGTGAACCCACTGCGTTCACGCGGTGGCCCCACTCCGACCACGGAAAAAACAACGACGCCACTACTCTATCGAGCACTCCGGCTGCTCCGACGTCTCAGTGGAGTTGGAAGCAAGTGAACATCTACTTTAATGACAAAGAGCACAAAATTCGAGGGCCGATCGGCTCGGTGCAGCACCGCGGAACAGCGTCAGATGTGTCGTTGGAATACTGACAGGTGTAGTGTTCAGGCTTGGGCATAACTTTTGATCGACAATGAAGTAAGACGAGCTAAATAGACATTCTCGGGAAGCGATAGTTTTCTTAACCTCGTTTTATTCTGGTTGACAGCCTTTGCGACAGGGTACAGATGAACTGCGGGGAGATGCCTACACGCAAAGAAGAAACGATCTACAAAAGGACCATGCCTGACGCGACAACTCGCATTTGTCAAAATGAACGAACTGTGCAAGATACCTGAAAACTTCAAGTAGAGATGAGCTTTTGTGTACAGTTTCTATTCAGTTTTATTTTGTTTGCGCAAGCTCCGAACGGTAAGAGTTACCCGACGGTGAATGCTTTGTTTCGGCTGTCTCGATTGGTGTTAATACAGAATGGATCAGTAACGCCAGTCAAAATCAGGTTGTGGCATAATAGCCAACCACAAGGTGGGTCAAGTTGGTTTGCTAACTTTTTAGTGGTAAGTGTTGTACTTCTAAATTGCATTGTGCCATGTTTTCACGTTTTGTTAGAAAAGAAATGTAACTATCATTTCGAAAAAGTTGTTTTATTTCAAGTTATACATACCGTGAATCGCTGCTCTTTCTTTAGTGATCGTTCCGATTTTTTTGAAGCGCAGTTGTGCTCGAAACTTTTCGTCGCATTAACAGTTGCAACAACCAAAGTACATCGAGCAAAAATTGTAATAAAAACGGCCGCTGCAAGGCAGTGCGGAGTTCCCGATTGAGATAGACCAACGGATATACCGCTACTGAGCGAGTGCTCGAGGAGATTATAACGTACGGAACACTTTGGCACGCCCTACTAAGTCTCGTGCCCTGTAATCCTACCCTCTTTAGTTACCGTGCAATGGGGGGGGGGGGGGGGGGAATATAAATGATGAAGCAAATCACGAAACAAATAAAAAAACGCTTTTTCCTGCCGCTCTTCTCCAACTCTCTTTACCTTTTTTAACACTCTTCGCGGGGGCTGCTTTCTTTCGGGAAGACAAAATCTGATGCCTTTTTGCCTGGTGCTGTTATTGTAGCACCATGACACAGAACGGGTGAAGCCACCCATTAAAAACCGTGAGTAAACGCCCGATTAAAAGACTCGTGCTTACCCGAAAATTTCCAAACGCCGAGCGTACAACGCGCTTTGACGCGGCCAGGAAACTGGGGAGAACTACAGGTACCAGAATGCACCGCGGCAGCGGTGGCGTCGCGCAACTCCTGGTGAGATCGGTCTATTGCCGAGTTTGACGCAGAATTGATGTTCGCTCTCGCTCTGGTTTGCAGTTTATGGTGAAATCGTCACTGGGTCCCTGCACGTGGTCACAAAAACTCGTGTAGCGCAGCTCCAGATGTTCGCGGAGCGACGTCCTTTGGTAAAACGAAATATGAAGGTCCCTTCCTTCAAGAGCTGCGCCCGCATCACTGTGCTGCTTCCTCTTTTTACTCTACAAGTTCAGCCTCGGAACATTTTGATCACAACTCGTATATGCCATTCAAGGGTTTCAGTAACTTAGTTCCTATTGAGAAAACAATGACACCAATTAAACCCCGATTATCCTAGCTTTTCTTCACTGCAAATTTTTATTAGAAATTAATTCTGCACCAGGTATCGACGTTCTTTTTTAGATATTAATGACAATTAAATTTTATCTGTTTTTTCCATCTCCCAGTTGATGGCGGACGCAATATAAGTATTAAAAAAATCTACAAACGATAAAAAAAACGAGCACTCCTATATGAATTCAAAGTACAGTCACAGCGACACCTTATCGAACTTTAACGTATGCGTGTCTAGCTTGCACTTATGAACCTGGCGCTTTACGTGGAGGGCCCAAAGCCAGTGACACACTCATGAATGTGTCACTCTCCTAGCAGACATTAGGGAGTTTTCGTAGACCGCGTTGCCCCCTCCGCTAAGCGTTCCGCAACGAAGAAGTTGCTACTGCGCCTGCGCGCCGATAGCCTTGACTGTGGAGTTCCCGCTATCGTAGCGGGTTGCGGAGTGCCTTGCGGGACGGCGAAAACGATCTACGAAAACTCCCTATTGGCGTTGGGCCCTCCACGTAAAGTGCCAGATTTATAAGTGTGAGTTACATAAGTATACAACTGTACAAATAAATGTTACGTGAATAGCTTGCAATCATCTGACATCATTACTTTATGGGATGCTTTTCTGGAATAATTTTTCGAATTTATGTGAAAGCTTTATTGAATTTATAATAAATTTCTATCGAAGCATTATAGAACTTCTAACTTCTAAGAAGTTTTATCCAATTTTGCGTGACATCTTGATGTGACGTGACAGCGTGACGTCATGTGACACCCTGATAACACGGGACTCTATAACGTCCACGTGACGTGACTTTGGGACGTTAATGAGTTAGCCTGCACATGCTACAGTGCTTTATAAACTCAACATTCATTGCGGAAAGAGAAACGTTGAGTAATATGGGCCTCACCCTTGTAAGTACTATCATCATAGACGATGGTCCACAAAGCGTAGGAAAAGTTTGGTGACAGCAGTGACTTCATCAAGGTGACATACCTGTGTGATAAGATAAGGTTAGATATCAAACTAATTTTAAACAATTCATTCATCGATAGTTTATATATATGGCTCTATTCATTAAGGCGTTTAAAATCTGGCGATGCCCTCTACTGTAATATACCGAAAAAGAGCTCACCCAAAATTGAGTGAAAATAGGGTAAAAGAATGAGGAGAGGAGGAGGAGGGAACAGTACTGAGGGGGGTCATGTGATCTCGAGGAAGGGTGTCACGTGACCTCGGGAGGGGGTCACTGGCCCTCGGGGGGGGGGGGGGGGGGGGGGTCGCGGTTACGCCGACGCCGACGCCGCTCAAGCCGGAAACGGGCGCCTAAGAGCTGCGCTCTAAAATAGGGGGTGGGCTAACTTTCGGTGTGTGATAAAAGTTTGGTGAAACAAATGCTACTTTAGGAATGCGCCACCTGCGAAACTTGCTATCGCAGCGAGGGGCGATGTATCAAAGACGCTGAACATTGCCCCTCCCAGTCAGCAATGTTCACCTACCTCCTGCCGTAGCTAACTAACTCCGTTTCCACCAAGATTACAATGGGCCTGCGTAGAGCGATTAATAGGAGTGAGCCATCTTATTGAAAGGCATATTATTCCAAAAGTAAAAGGGAGCGATCTTTCGCTGTTGGGGCATCTCTCGGGATATTACGGTAGTTCAAATTTCTGTAGAGTTGGCTAAACTGCTAAGCTCAGGTACTCTACGTTGGGATAGGTGGGTCGACAATCGCGTAGGCGACAGCAGTCCCGCTATTTCAGACTACAGAGCGGAGCATAATCTGTTTTGCGGGAAGCAGCGCTGCCTTGCGCTCCAGCGCTGAAAAAAGAAAGATGCTAACAAAATTGGATAAATTGAGATTTTTTTAACACTCTGTAGACGCATTATTAAGTCTTAAATAGGAACGCGACTCATTTTTTATAATTCTCGCCTTCCTTGTTTTGTTTATAGCCAACAAATATTTAATTAGACGGATTTCACTGTCGTAGTGCTGCGAACAGCTTACAGACGTTTCCATGGGGATAGTGACACAGGACACAGAAAGCACCAGGCCGCTCTTTGCCGCAAGCGAGAGATCGCCTCACATCCCTCCGCCCATCGTAGTAATGGAGCCTGATATGCGTCTCTCAATGGTGTTGTCGGGGGGGAGTTTGGTGGCCGAGTATGTCAGTGCAACGCAGCTATGACCACGGGGAGCGAAAGCTCGTGCTGCAGAACCCAGGGTTCCCGGGTTCAATTCCCACCCCCGCCCGTCTAGAGAGTGCGGTCGCGTATTGCCACTGCGTGTTGCACGTTAAAGACCCCAACCTGGCAGTGGTACTACACTGGCTGAAAATGTATTCACACCGGAGACACCTTACACCCATTGAGGCTTTCTAACTTCAGGTTGTCTAAACATACAAACCGCGCAAATAATTACTTCTGGCAGCACGGTGTTGGTGCGACCGTCTTTAAACACATGTTATTTATTTAATATGTTATTGTTCGTCACTTTTCCGATCTCCGATAAAATCAGTGCCGACTTGCCTGCCTCTGAGTTCCACGTCGATTGAGCTCAATGCTCCCCTATCCCAAACAATGTCCATTGCTCCGGCGCATGACCTGCAAAATAAGGCAAAAATCAATTAAAAGTTACGTCAAACAATAGAAAACAGAGTCGTAGCGTCGTTACGATATCTCCCTTCCGATATGATACTTGGATACAGACTATCGAATGTGAATATCGTGGAGGTTTCTTACAACCGTTTTGGCAAACTGAAGCCCGATGATGTTGGACGTAGAGTTCCTGTATAGGCTCCCTACGGGAGCCAGAGTTGCGCGTTTGATTCCACGTGCCGCGTGCCGCCCTCGCCGCTATTCGCCGAGATCCGATCACGTGAGGAGCCGTATCAAGTGTCGTGCAGCAAAGTAGACGTTGCACGCGCCCCGCGGCGCTGCTATTCGCCGAATTCAGTCACGTGAGGAGCTGAATCCACATGCCATGCATGAACGCGCAACTCTGGCTCCCGTAGGGAGCCTATACAGGAACTCTAGTTGGACGCAGCCAGTCACGCCCTCTCCCGGCTGTTAATAAAGGCCTCTGTGGCTACCTTCCGAATACAAGAAAAGAAAAGCCGGTGTCGAGAAGGTGCCTTTCCGCAGCTCTCGCAGATCCGGAACTTTTCAGACCGGTTCAGGCTCCAGACCCTCTTGAATTCCAGGTTGCGGATACAGGAAGCCGCAGCGTTCGCGACTTCCGCTACCCGTGGTGGGAGGATATATTGGGGTTCAGTTTGGGCGGTTTGGAGAGCCCATCCCATAATACGGAAGGTGACCACGTATCTTTTCTCCCACGCCCGCGACGCGAAAGGTGAGTTGAGCTGTGGAACAAAGTGACCTTGAATTCGTCGAGGTTCGAGCCAACACCTTCTAGTCAACCAAGCAGGCCGAGTAGTACAGTTCCTTGGGCCAAAACTTTGGTTTTAACGTAGAATTACGTCTTTTTCCCCGCTTGGAAGGGCTGTAAAGCTGGGAGGCCGATGTCACGAAAAATTTGTCACGGAAGTGACGTCACAGAGATAACGCCGCGCCCCTTGACGACGCGCCACCTGCTGCCGAAACCCGCGCAGTGCGCACTCGCGTTCGATCTTATCTGCTGACTTGCTCGTTTGCTCGCTTCAACGCGACACGCTCCTGTCTGATAGAAACGGCAATAAACGGCGCTCCGGCAGCCGCGATTCCACAATCTTCGCTGATCGTTCTGGAGAGCGGCCGAGCGGCCCAGAGCAGTATATGTTGAGTCTGGCCATTCGTTATGAAGTATAGGAGACAAATGAGGAGGCGCCATTGGCCGAAAGCGGCTGGGCATGTTCTAGGGCGTCTTCACAAATTTGAATGTGGCCAACCAGAAGCCGGAATTAATACCGTGGTGTGGTCGCGAGAAACAAACTTTAATAAGTGGGTCGAAGTAACTCTCGGTGATTGAAAATATGGAGCACGTGATGTTTCAATCACGGTCATCCAAAATCATAGTGGAAGAGTGCGACTAGCGGAACGATCGACATAATTCGTACGCCAAGCGCCGAGGGCCGGGAATCTGCCATCCGAGCGGTCACACCCTGTCCGACCACAACAGAGTTGAGCGGCACATTCGTTTCTTACATCTTTCTGCATGATCATGATCGAAACATCACGTGCACCCTATTTTCAGCCATAAAGGGCTACTACACTTCACTCTTATGTGCTTATTAAAACCGGGTCCATATCACACTAGCGAATGACGTTTTAGCGAACAGCGACATTTGAGCGAATCGACGTTTTAGTGAATAACGAGGGCGCGCGTTAAGCCATCCGCCGAGCTGCGCTTACGCCGCTTCGTGGCGACAGTCTGCGGCGGCTCATTACAAAAATGTGCACCCATTTGGCCCACCCGAAAACGCCGCTTCGCGGTGTCCGACTATTCGCTAAAGTGTTATTCGGTGAAACATGGGCGTTCGCTACAATGTCATTCGATCAAGTGAGTGCCTCCCGCTTCTGGTTGGCAGAGAGAGCACGTCAAGCCCACTTTCTGCGTCTGGTGCACGCCCTGGCTCTGCCTGCCCTTCCCAGTGACCAAACTGTCTCTATTAGCGGAGAGATGTTGCGGTGGCGCCCTCGCTTGGTTTCCTCTCGTGACGTCATGACCTTGCGAACAACAAGTTCGGTGGTGTTTGTAATGAGCATGTTGGAAGTTTGAAATCATAGCGCTCTGAAACCAACTTTGCTAACACCGTCAAAATTGAAGTTCATACATTCCTCTCATTTCCGTCGATGAGAAATCCTTTGCTGACGTCATAGTCAGTGTTCGGCCAATCGTGGTAGGCCGATCACAGCGACGCTTTCGATCGCGCAAGTCGGCCATATTTGAGGGCGATGTTTAGAGCGCATGCCCAGAACGAGCTCACATCAATAGCCTGCTAAGACCGGCAACCTTGATGGTGCTAAATGAACGCTCCAAAAGGACTGCGGAAGCTCGCCGTCAGCACGCGCTCAGCAGCCGCGCACACAGATATGTCCGCCAGTGAATGCTTCCTATTGGCAACGTGAGCGATCGAAAGCGTCGCTGTAGTCGGCCCATTACAATTGGCCGAATGCTGACTATGACGTCAGCAAAGGATGTCTCATCGAGACATCCAGTGTTGTTTGAGAGCGCTATGATTTCAGGCTTCCACCATGCCCATTACAAACACCATCGAACTTGTTGTTCACAAGGTAATAACGTCACGAAAGGTAACCGAACGAGGGCGCCACCGAAACATATTGCCGCTAATACGCGGGTTTGGAGCGGCCGAGCTTGCGTGCTTTGCGGCATGGGCAGTTAATGCGACTCTCGCGCGACTCGGCGAAGCGTTAAAAACAATCTCA
The DNA here is from genome assembly GCA_013358835.2 of Ixodes persulcatus. Lineage (NCBI taxonomy): Eukaryota > Metazoa > Arthropoda > Arachnida > Ixodida > Ixodidae > Ixodes > Ixodes persulcatus. The sequence goes on from JABSTQ010011421.1 coordinate 410,288, forward strand.
TCACAGCCCGTTTCATTACTCCACCGCTGCAGCCACGCTTCGTGGGCACTTAGCTCACCTGCACGGGCTACAACCCTACTGAGGGTCTGCGCGAGCAGAGATCTTTGCGGCAAGAGCTGTCGCGTGAACTAACACCTGCCTCCAATGAACTACAGTTATGACGGCGTGACGCATATCTCTCTATTCCGCATATGAGCCTCGGAGATGGCGGCACGGGGGCTGCACATTTTCCTCTACCGGACTCCGAGCCACGGGAATTTGCTTCTTGGGCACCCGACATCGGCTTGCGGTAGGGGCCCGTGGACGTTTCTTGGAATTGTACGACCTGCCGTCTCTGAAAGACGCGAAACAGAAATTAAATAATAATAATAATAATAATAATAATAATAATAATAATAATAATAATAATAATAATAATAATAATTTTTATTGCATTTAGAGTACACAAACAAATACAGACCTGCCAAAGCCTCATTGGGCTTGGCAGGTCTGGAGTGGTGCTCTCGTCATGTTTAGGTGCATACATACTGTTCCTTCTTTTGCTGTTCAATTTGCCTGTGTTAATAATGTATCGCCTGTTTTTGGCAAAAATATTTGTGTCACCATTGTTTTAATTATTTTGAGCACTCTGTTGGGTTTCCACGGTCCCGCACAGAAGCGCTTGCGCGCTTATGAGGGCCTTCGATCAAAATTATGTACAAGAATTGCTCAGTAAACGATTTATTATTATTATTCAGCTGCGACCGTAGTTCTACAGACATTTATGCGGCATAGTAAACTTATGCACGGACCAATTTTGACCTGGCAGTTCAGGACCCTCAGCGCCGGAAAAAGCTAATGTACGACATAATTTGATATTCTTTGGCCAGAGTGGCTATTTTGGCCCCAAATTTCCGAACAAGTGCCCCAGTTAGACTTCACTGCGTGGTTACTCGGTTGTCACGGCTTTTTTGGGCCACAGTTCCTGAGGAAATGCCGGAATTAAGCTTCATTTTTGGTTGTTCGGTTTTCACCTGGCAATTTTGGGTCCAAATCACCTAACGAGTGCCAAAATTATACTTAACTGCGGGTTATTTGACTGCATTTCTGGTTGCTCATGTTTGGTATTTTTGCTATTATGTGGCGAATCAAAGGAAAAGCCGCAAAAACAACAAAAAGTACTTTGGCACTAACTATCTTATAGCGTAAGTTTATTTGGCTCAAGGTAGACTTCCAGGATTGCCAAATTAGGGCCTAGGGCGTTCTGTCTGGAGGAATGCTGAATTCTAGCGTGAGTAATGAAGGCCCATGTAGGGCGCAAATTGGGCACGACAGCTGCGTCATCGTCCGACTGGGACCCAAATTGTTCTCTCTGGTTGAATATAAATTCCAGCCGAACGTTTAGGCAACTCTCCTGTCTAATCTTTGCCTTATCCGTAAGCATTGATTTAGTGACGGTAACATTTCTCATTAAGGCTTTGTTATTCGGGGAGCTTTTGGCTCCTTTAAGGGCCCCAAACGTTGAGCTATAATCAACTCCGTTTGCGGCTAGCTGAAGCAGGAACACGTCACCGGGATGTCGTGACAAGACACGCAAACAGTTTGCGGTTTCCGGTGCCCGCAACCCGGAATACGGTTTGGATACACAGAGCAAGCGAAGGAGGGGAGGAGAGGAGAGTGCGCGGTGACGTCAGAGCACCGAGTTCTGATTGGACGAATAGTGGGTAGACACAAAGGCTAGCTGCAGTAGTCTGTACCCGCCTTCCCCCTCCAATCGGAGTGAACTAAATCATTGAATCCTGTAAAAATTGTACCATTGCCTTCCCTGCCTGCTAGCCGGACACAAACAAATACTAACTCACAGACGACCGAACATCGCAAGGTGATTGGGTGATAAAGAAAAATTGTATTTACCTACTCACAAATTCAGCGGCGCTAATTACCCACTCCTACTATCTTTACATCCTACTTAGCGAAACAGAGTTGTGAATCACATGCAGACCTTGTTGCCACTCACAACAAAAAAAGCCGAGAGCGCCAATGCCTGAGGAACTCCCGTTCATCTAGGGTCCAAAGTCTATTTTCCAGGTGGTCGGCGACCTTTTCTCGTCCAGTTCGCAGCATTGAAAACATTGTCCTAAAATACTGACTTGAGAGCGGCACTATTTTTAAGCTCAAGCCAGACCCCGCGTGCTAGGATTACTACGAGCTTGGTGAAACGACTGCGGACACGTGCTTGGTGAGCGGACGCGGGTTCCAAACATCCGTGACACCGGTGCCCAAAACGTGCGCGCGACCACACATACCTTTAATAAACGCTTATTTGTCAAGAGGAGAAACACACTGGGGACAACCGTCAGTCGCGGCGACTTCTCAACGTGCTAACCTGTCTTTGGGTAGAACATTGCGCCCATATTTCCAGCCAATGCCGGCCGCTTGCTCTGGTACTTCCTGAGTTAACATGCTCTCCCAGGACATCCGGGAACTGTGAGCTCGGTTCGGGGAGACACGTCAGCAGCGCAAAGGGCTTCACACATACGCGATGTTGCAGCTTCTAAGGCACTGGCGTCGGGCAACGCCTCCGATACACGGCGTTGCATTGCGATAACCATGGCGTAGTATACGGAGAAGCAGTCTCTGCCGCAGGTTCAAATTTCCTAGTCCCCGAGGAAAAAGGGCCCGGCGTAAAAGCCCCAGCCAGTACAAAGCCAGGACGCGCCCTGGATACCCTACGTCATCCAGCAGGTTCAACAGACGTTGCAAGGCAAGCAATCATGCAAGATTTTCTACACACGGTATGCTCCAGCCGCCAATATCACGGGGTAGGCGCAGAGAAGGTCTGGCGACAAGTTTGGTTGTCTGCTCCCAAAAGAACGCAGACGTGAGGAACGCAATTCTACGCGTCATTGCCTGTGGCGGAACCAAAAGTGTAGCAGCGTAGTTTTTCACAAATCACCCATTTTATTAAAAACGCTATGCCGCCGAAAGAGAGATCCAAACTCTCGGGCCAGTTGCACCTGTTGCCTGGGGTGCTCAAACAATTTCTCCCGGGTAGGAGCCGCTACCCCATCTTTCTAAAATATGACTCCCAGTACTCGCACAACTAGAACAATTAAAGGAAATGACGCCAATAGAAGCACCAGGGAATTGGCGAAACTGACGCGCCTGGCATTTCTCTCGGTTTAGTTGGGCTCCCGAGAGTGCTGCGTAGCCAGCGAAGATACGTTTGACCCCTAAAAAGTTGGCGGGGTCCCGTAGAAACAAGGACACGTAAAACGCATAAGCGAACACGGATGTTGTACCATGACCAGGAAGCGGGAAACCGCGAACACTTTTCGCTTTCGTGAATCCTTTGTACCGCGCAGCGCACCGTGCCGTTCTGCTTAAGTTACTTTTTTAAAAAAGTAGAAATCGGTATTTTTTGCACTTTTAGACCATATGCAAAAGTCTTGCCAGCTATCATCATCATGCCATTCGCAGCCGCCACATTGTCTTTTTTTCTAAATCGTCTAGCTGTGGACGAAACGCATCTGCGTCTAACTGGGTGTTCATATTATTATGACTTTTTTTTGCGCACTCAATAGGACTCTGTTTAGTTTTTGGGGGAAAAAAAAGAATAAGAGAGACGGCCGCAAAAGTTTGGAAACGAAATTGTCAGCAAAGAGGTCGAAAGACTCGTCACTCATGCAGTCAAGGCCAGTGAACGGTATTTACCGAAGACGTTGTATGAAGGGTTTGTACTGTACTTCCATCACGTGATCATATTTTAGATCTACAACTCCCACTTTGCCCAGACCCTTATTTCTCGGACAAATATATCGGTCCGGGAACCCCCCCAATATGGCGGAAAGTTTATAATTGACCATGAGGGCTCTAGAAGGCGCTTTTTCTTTTAGCATATGGCCTGCTGAGCATTGTGTGCAAGAGTAGTAGAGTACTTACTTGTTGAAGTCGAAGACGCTGCAGACGAATATTCGCAGTCTCTTATCAGCAGACTGCGAAGAAAACAAGAATACGTACGTAAATTATATTCAGCACATATGATTCCGAGATACGCCGAGAATGGACCTTTTCCGAGAAGCGTTCTGCGCACGCGCGAGCACTCGATGCCAAGCGGCGGAAGTCAGCACTAGAAATCGAGGAAATTCGGAAGGAGGCTGTGTATCAGCGAGTAGAACACGTAATTGCAACATATATATAATTGTGTTACACAAAAAAAAGAAAGTGGACTGAAAGAAAAACATGACGTTTGGGTGGACGCCACAGATCCCCCTCTTTAGAGTCGCGTTGGGCACGCGCCGCTGCTCGGAGAGCGAAGAAACTGGTAGCGTAGCTCCCATTATCGATTGGTAGCGCAGGTAGGTCACTTCCTCGATTTTTAGTTCGTGCAGCCACCGCCTGGTGCCGTCGGTATGTGAAAAAGGTCCATTTCTCTACGCTCGTTGCAAATATAGATTGGCCGTATATATATTTTTAGTGGTTTTCTCGAGTCGATGATTGCGCTTTGAGACATTCCCTGTGAATAGATGGCATATCATCCGGAAGATAATACGTCCCAACATTCTTCACCGACCTAACTCTACATTTGAATATGACGCCAACATTTTCCAGGATCTCATAGGACCACCTGGAAATTTTCCTCTCACCTTCGAGACACAATTCGAGTTCCCAATGAACATTGCTGAAAACATGTCCTAAGTAAAACGCGAGGCAGCGTTTTCTTCGACTGTGGCAAACTTGCTTGCCCAAGAGCACTTCGATACTTGTATACGACGCGTGACTGCAAGTCGACACAGACGTATCCGCCAGCCCTACAAGAGGAACGGCCACTACCGCAGTATACATCGGTTTCACAAAATACCTTCTCACATCCGGTAAGCCGCGCTCCGCCGCGCGCATAGAAATACATAGTTCAGTAACATAACATCCAGCGAGGTTTTGAGCCGGGAACACGTCACGTGAAAGTCCAAACCGACCTATACAGACCTGCCGACGATGCCTGTGTCACTGGTCGGCTTAATTTTGCCACAATCTCAACGACAGTGGAGTCGGTAGCAATATGAAGTGCATTGGATATGCTGCTCGCGAAACACCAAAGGAAAGAGACCGCGATATAGGCACCCTGCGTCCGCTAGGAGCCGCTAACGATCACCCAGCGAACAGCGCCGCGATTGGCCACTGTTGAGTCAGCGTAGGGAGAGCGGTAGAGCCCGCTGCTCAAGCTGCTGCCACGCTTCCGCCAATGTGGTTGCCCAAGCTGTAGCGATGGGCCGAACTTTTGCCGAGTCGAAAAAATCGGCGCCGAATCTTGGATTCGGCAAAGTCAAATTTTTTTCCCAACTTTTCTAAAGGTTTTGCAAATATATTTTGCAGAAATACATTGTCGCCAGACCCAAAAGTTAGTATTTCGTTTTCTAAAAAAAAAAAAAAAGAATAGTTTTTTTAATGCATATTGAAAGAGTTGTTACTAAATAAGGTGATATTATACAAGATAATTGTATCGGTCTCACTTTTGTGTGTTTGCTGGCAATTTTAAGGCCCGTTCACACTGTTGCGACCTTGTAAGACCGAGAAAGACCAGACCGGTTTTTAAGCCTCTTGCGATCTCTTGAGCTCCGCTGCAGTGCATCCGGTCCTAAGAAGTCGCAAAAAGCTTAAAAACCGGTCTGGTCTTTCTCGGTCTTACTCGGTCGCAAGAGTGTGAACGGCGCTTTACAGTGACTTTTTGCAGAAGTGGTGTGACAACGAGGTTGGTTGGGTTAAAGTCCCTAGATAAGGGCTTCCTGCAAGTAGCGACATTCTTTGAAGCGCCGACTGCGAGACGGTGTAGGTTTTAGGAAACAAAATTGCGGTGCTAAGCAGAAGACTGAATTGAGTGACGCCATTTTGTTCTAGTGTAATGTGCTTTGTCATTTGTATCAGTCGTCGTCACTTGTAAAAAGAAGTATTAAGGGACTTTAGGTCGGGTGGTAGCGGAGTAGCAGGCGCAGTTGCGATACACGGGTTTCGGTTTGAAGGCCTCATCAGCGCAAGCCTGCAAGTGTGTGTTGTTGAGGCGGTAAGACTATGTTCTTACTTTCGCTGCGAGTCACCATTTCGTGCGCGAAAACGAATGCAATGGCTACTGAGCCTTCACCAGAAGAGATAACAATGTTATTGTAAATACTGTAAACGACTTATTTTTCGCGGGCTCAAATTTCCGCGAATCGGGCCAAAGCTGAACATTTGAAATTATTCGCGGGCTCTAATTTTCGCGAATCGAGTGTAGCTTCCGTAGCGTTCACATATTGCCCGAATTGTTCGCGGGACGTATTTTTCGCGAATTGTAGGCGATTCGCGAAATTCGCGAAAATTAGGTCCTCGCGAAAATTTAGTCGTTTACAGTATGCATGTTTTTTTTTTGGTTTTTGTTTTCAAGTATGAGTCACTTTAGCTTTCCATGAATGTGTGCATCTGATATTTGTAACGTTTCGTTTTTAACTTTTGAAGTCCCGGTTTCTGAAGTTAGGACACACACGGCGTTTAGGAGTTCGAAATGTCGGATGTTCAACGTCGAGCATGATAGTTCTGTGTTTAGCTGAGCCGAGAACAGGATCGCTATAATTGCGATGAGTGCGTTAATATATTTGTCAGTCCATGTTGCAACTACATCCCACAACAGTAGAAATATCAAATGAAAATCACGTTATTCAGGATGTACAGCATCATTTCTCACTTGCGCAGTAGACTGCGTAAACTCCTGGTCGATCTTCTGTTCTTGAGGAAGAGCATATTGACTAAAACTACACTCACGAAGGCTGACAAGCTCAGTTACCATATACTCTGCCCCTCGACGTAACCTCTGGTAGTACTACATTGTACAATGGTAACCGCACGACCGCACGGTGTCCATTTGCGATTCAAGGCCCCGCGGCCATGTCGCGTTCTCACGCGAGCGCAGGCGTTTACCGAATTTTTGCCGATTCTTCGCCGAACTTTCCTTCAGACACTGCAGTGGAGTTGCGACTGCCGAGGTCGCTTCCCGATGAGTACGCGTGACGCCGCCGCGAGAGGCGCGCGTATCGGCACTGAGCTCGATCTGCAGGGTGCCTATTGACCGACTCCAGGCTTAGGAACACCGAAAGAATACAAAGAATAAGACGACGTGCAATTTCTTTCACAATTATTGTCCTACAGCACCAAACGAACAAACAAACAGCAGAGAAGCGATGAACCTTCTACGAGACCCGTTCTGCGAATGAGCGAGCATTCCTTCCATCTTTAGCCGAAGACTGACACGCGCTTCGGCGGAATTCGATGGGGCAGAGAAAATAGCTCCAGCGAAGCGAGCTATTTGGGTCGGTGCCTCACTGGGAAATGTCATGTTAAGTAAGCCCGTCACATTATTAAAAGCTTTTTCGAGGATTCCGCACTCTAAGTTACAAAACAACTTATTACATATGGCGGAGAACGGCAAACTCGAATGCTCGCTGATAACAGCATACAGTTGCGTCGTCTGCTATAATTCAAAATTCTATATAGGAGAACACCTTGTTACCAAACGCTTCGTCATTATTATTGTTATCGTCACCATCATTATCGTCATGACTTCCTTTCCCGACGCCAATACCGTTGGTGCCTGTGAGAGGTCGCGCACTCGTCTTTGCTCCATCAAAAAGCTCTAGCTTTATCTCTTTATATTCAGAATGCAAACTCGCCTGCCCCTTGCGTACCTCGTACGTTTGGTTCTCCCTCAAATTCGCCCACGTACTGCTCTTGTTTCACCCCGACGTCAACCAATGACGGGGCCAGCTTAGCTGCCTCCTCATCGCGCGTTCCCTACGCCGACTCTATGTTGCCCTCAGATTGGCGTGCCCCTCTGCGTTCCTATGCGTCGAAGACGCATTTTAGAGCACTTGCTCGCCGCACAAGGTATACACATACACTTATGATCAAAAGTATACAGTGGATAGGTGGCGAAATTCATCTTCCCTTTCAAAAGGTTTTTCATCCACCGATATAACCGTACAAGAAAGAAAACAACACTTATTTGATCGTGGCTGGCGTGCCTGGGAAAGAACTGCGTCACTGAATTGTGCAGACGGTTAAAAACTATACCTGTAAAATCTTGCACTTGAGTACAGGGCACTCGGCTTCGTCGAAAGGGAGGCTGTTGTCGACGAAAAAACCTCGGGCAACCTCTTCTATGTACTCCACGCCGACGACGCGATGTCCCTTGCCGTAGAACCTGATCACGACAGTCGACACATTAAATACAAGCATAATTTCTTTTTTATTTTTTCCCGAAGTTTTAGATGTCTGCAATTTCAATCGAAGTGAAATAGTGTACAGCCACATTAGCGCAGCATTTTTGTTTTTTTGTCAATATTAAGACGGGTCATGACGACATCCTGCGCATATTTACCGCCTATTTAGTTGTCACGTCAGAAGAACTGCAGGGGAATCTCCGCTCCCTAAATTCTACAAAGATTAATGGTCACAGAACGCACCATTCTGCCGACGTCGTGAAAAAAAGTGTAGCATTTGTCGGCGCCTTCTTTCAGCATTACCACTAAGATAAGCAAAACAAAAAACTGCCTAATGCTTAGTGCCTTGTGCCAGTGTTACCTAATGCCATTGTGAGAAATACTGACAAATGCCAGTGTGACCGTGGCTAAAGCCGTGGTCACACTCATATACATCATACAAAATGGCAGTCCCAGGCCATATCTGAGGCACGTTTCTTTCTCGTGTTGCGGTCCTGTCCCATTAGTCATACAGAAGCTGTCTTTAGACATAAGCACACATATGACTGAGGCAAGCATGCTTCGCACATATGCTTGAGACATGTGCGAAGATAATTCTGTGATCCGCGGTCAACACCGTGTCATTTGTGTGATGTATGAAAAGTATTACTGGTGCTTAAGTTGCCGCAGAAGGTTTTCTTTGTGCCCTGGTTATGCGCATTATCTCCCCGAGGCAATGTCCTCGACTGAAAGAGAAAATGTGACGATAAGAGCCCTGACCATTTCAAATCGGGCGCCTTTCCACACATCGGGAGGTAGACCTGGGCATCCTGTTTTCCCGCCAGAATGACGTCCTGGTTTTTTTCTAGAAGCCTGCGTAAAAAGAAAAAGGACGAGTGCTACGAGGCTGTCTTGTAGGACACGCGTACAAGCGTTTATGCATGTCAGCGAGCAAGTGTGTACAGTTGCGCGGCCCTTTAAAACTTCTTTAAATGGACCATTAAATGTAGAATGCCTTCATACAAACACGCGCTTTTGCTTGAGTGGCGACCACGGTGGTGGTGACATCCTATCTATTTGTCCGCCCGATCTTTTGTTTTCGTTTTTGTGCATTTTGAAGTGCGCGGAAACTGGTGTCACTCGGCTCGAGCACGTAGCCTTGGCTAATGCCTATACTCCATCTCATAAATGTCTGCAGCAAAGACAAATGGATAGGTGCTTGACCTAGCTCAGCCGTATGCTTTTGTTTTCACAAGGACTGCCGCATAAGAAGCCCTTTCTAGAGCCACGCGCTGGTGGCCATGCCTTTGGCTTCACTGCAGATGTTTAGGTACAGTCTACTAGGATACGGGGGCTAGTGTTGGGACAGGCCCTGCTCGGCAATAGGAGCTCGTGAGGCAGTGCGTGTAGTCAACAATCGTGGCGCTGCAGTCGACAGGGCAGCAGAAATCGCTGAAGCCCACATGTGCCGCCGCACGTGCACGTGCGCAAGGCGCGCGTGCCCAATGTCCACCCTGCTGGTGTCGAGACATGTCGCGCCGGCGTGGAGACCTATCGCGATCTACACCACGCGCCTGACACGAGCCGCTCTGGTCCCGACCATTAGCGGCGAGAAGTTGTGGTGGCGCCCTCTTATGGTTCCCCCTTGTTACGTCATTACCTTGCAAACAACAAGTTCGATGGTGTTTGTAAATAGCATGGTGGAAGCTTGAAATCATTGCGCTCTTAAAGGAACACTGCCAACACCGTCAAAATTAAAGTTCTTTCATTCCTCTTATTTCCGTCGATGATAATCCCCTTTCTTACGTCATAGTCAGCGTTCGGCCAATCGTGGAAGGCCGACCACAGCGACGCTCCATAGGTCCCAACACTACCCGGTATTTTAGTACACTGCAGCTTGGAAAATGGAGTATCAAGGAGGTCCCTGTGGACCCTAGACGCCAGTTTACCGCAAAGTCACCCACTGAGTGCGTCAGTGCGTCACCCGCTAGCCCACTCAATGCAAAAAAAGGTGTCTTCACCCTGAGACAGAAAGACATGTGGACCCCCTAATGAAATGATTTGTCAACTTCTTCCTTCTCAGCTTTAATCCAACTCAAAAGCGAAATGATAAATCACGTGGTCATGACGCATTTGGGCACCGGATGCAATGACTCCAAGCTTACACCGTGCTCTTTTAAGCACACCATGGAACTTGTCATTCGCAAGTGATGATAAAAGGCGTCACTGCACTCATTGGCCACAAACCCGATTTAAAATATTCGTCAACGAATTGATTGTTGACGAGAACATACGTCCAAGTGACGCAGTGCTCGAGTCCAAAGCGTAAGCTGGGTTCGGCTGACGTGTTTGGGCATCGCCGATGCATCACGACGAAAAGGCGGTGAGCCTTGGAATGAAGGAAAGTAGAATGGCGATGTGGGCGAGTTGGTTCATGTTTAAACAATATATGAAACAGTGCGCAAAACAACGAGGAAGAGAGAGAAGTGCGCAGGACGAGCGCTGAACTGACAACTAAAGATTGACTGAAAAACACCCCACAAAGATGGTAGTGTAGGTTTGACCATTTGATATGTTGTGAATGTGGATGTTCTTCATATTTAAAAATACTTTCAACAAAAGAGATATCTGCGGAGAAGGTGGTCGAGAGTGACTGTGTTGGTACACATAGGATGCTTGAGAAATAAACCAGTTAGCAAATGATGAAATGTGATTAATGCAAAGTTGAAAGCGAGCTGCAAAAGAATGATTCAAATAATCCCCGGAGAAGGGGAGCAAGGGGGACAAAGGACAAAGTACAAACACAAATCTCCAAACACAGCTAGGTGAACGGTGCGCTACCGGAAAAATCTGCCTTCTGGTATCCAACCAGGGACTTCTCCATTTGTAGCGGAGCGCTGTGCCATCTGAGCTAACCAGGAGTTAGACGTCAGTAGAGCAAACGGGATTTATCAGCTGCCACCAGTCTAACACCAACAAGGGTGAACGGCCTGCATTTTAGGGTTATGATGGCCCCCCTTGCTCCCGTTCTCCAGGGATTATTTGCGTCAGTTAGCGAAGTATGAGACGTTCCATTCTGTGTCTGTCTCTTCGACTAAATGTTTCTATCTTCCAGCACCACAGTCTCAGGTCTTAACCGACATGATTAACTACCGCCAGCTCGCCTGAGCACTCACAGTCTTTTCACTAAAAGTAAACTAGCCCCCTGAGCACTTACAGTCTTTTCGCTAAAAGTAAACTACAAAAGTACCATTGTGTCAACACGTGTTCAAGTAGGTTATCTCATTTTGGTGCAAGTAAACATAAGTTTGGCTTACGCAGTTGTTTTCCCTTGCTTTTTTTTATTTTATATGCCTGTAATAATTTTTCGAGAGTCTTATCAGCTCTCTCCAAATGACCGTGATGTTGTGGAAAAGTGATGACATAAACAAGTGCCGCAGTACAGGGGTAGATGACCCCCGCTGTTGCTCGAAGCGACTAATCAGGCTCTCGTGCTCTATCATTAATTCCCTACATTGTCTAGATTTTCTACATTGTCTACATTGTCAAATATAGATCCTCTCACAGCTCAGTGAAATCCTTATACACTATGCCTAGCGCACATTCCACATACTTTTTGTTTGTGTGTGTATCACAGCGGAATGGTTCCTACTCTCCACTTTATCGGCCATTCTAGGGCAAAGTTATGCCGAATTTCGAGGCACCGGGAATACGATGGCTACCTCGAACCGCCTTGCTACATTTTTTTAAGTTATGAGCAATTTCGTACTTGTATGGAATCACTTGCGGTTTCTTACTTCGTCCCTCTCTTCTATATTAAGGGGTTCTTAGTCTTTTAGCAACGTTTCCGCCACCGCCGGCAAGAGTGACGAAAGAAACCTCGACGTTGCATGTCACTCCACCTGCTGTCCGAAACTCTCCTTTATACAATGCGGGTAAGATTTTTTAAGGGAAACCCGTAGGCAGAAGGATGCTGGGCCCCTTTTCACAGTCTTTGAGTGTGAGGAATCAAAAGGAAAAAGTCCCTTTTTCGTACGAGGATGATAGCTCCAACAAATGCGACTTTCTGTGAACTCTATAGTTTCAGGTCTAAATATCTTATACATTATTTATACCTAAATCTACGGTGTCCCCCAGAATATTTTGTGACCAAAAAATAAACGTCCATACATTTAAACAGCATAAAAGCACTGTTGCCGTCAATGTTTTTTTTCAATAGATCAATCGCACATAGCCGACTAAGCCGAATAAATGTCACAAAGTACGGGGGCTACACTAGTGCCCATGCAAATTCTTTCCTTTTGCAGATAATAGCCGCTTTCAAAATGGACTAGCGTCGAAGGCAAACACAGGTTCACCAGTTCAATGAATCCTTCAACCGCCGCACCACTTGCGTGTTAAAACTGAATCACTCGATCCGTTTCTCTCGATACACTCACGCAATAAAAAAATCAATAGAAACAAAATCGAAAACGTTCCAAAACAGTCGGGGCTTTTTTTTTTTTTTTTTCATAGCATGGTGAACAATTAGCGCCGCTACGAATATTGAAGTATTTGACGACCAGAGACATAAAAAAGATAATTGTTGCAACTACTCTAATTTCTGTGTTCTTTTTTTCTTTCGCATTAACGTGTTACTTTTTTTTAAATATACACTATTTTCTCAGAAGTTCAACAACTATGCCCTGTTTCATCATAATTAAGAGCGCAATCAAAAAATCGTGAAAACCCGGACACTTAAGAAGCAATTTCACGGCGTATTCACTCCATTTGGTTTATCCGATGATTGTTCAAACACAAAAAAGAACGGACAGTATGATCGTGAAATATTGCCGCTGTTGGATTGGCCTCATTGGTCCGCAGCATTGGCTGCGCCTCGATCTAAGGTAAAAAAAAAGTCGAAATTCAGATCTTAGGTCAATACCAACAAAAGGCATCCGGCAAACCCCAGCAAAAAAAAGAGACACTTAAGACTGCCTACGTGTACGAATGCCAAAGCATACCTAAAAGCGGAGCATTCCTACAAGAAGCGCGCCACACCATCCTTTTGCACACAACGCTCCGGCGGTGACATCACGCGCCCTCACTGCGCAAGCGCAGCGCCCCCGCCGGCTTCACGGCTTCCGTAACGAAGCATCTGCGTTGCTGTGCTTTATTTGTGAATGCACAGAAGTTCTAAACCACCAAAAGTGAAGAAAAACGGCATGGAGGGTGGGGTTGCACTTTAGTGATAAATGACGGAAGAATAATTGGTCGCCTCGATCAACAGCCCCGGGGGGGGGGGGGGGGGGCTGTTATGTGCGCAGCAGCATTTGTTTGTGTCATTCACTTTTCGACAACTTCACGGTTATTGGGATAGGAGCTTATAAGACTGCTAGGGAGTTATTAGATGCATGTGAAATACATAAGCAAGGAGAAAACAGCTAAACAACTGCGTAAGTCAAACTTCTATTTACTTGCACATAAAAAAATAACCTACCTGAACACGTGTTTACACGTTGGTGATTTGGTAGTTTACTCTGTTGGGCGTTTTTCAAGAAATATTTAGTTGTCAGTTCAGAGCTCGTCCAGTGTACTTCTCTCGCCCGTCTTCGTTTTTTTTGCGGGCTGTTTCATATATTGCTTAGAGGAGCTAAGAAATAGTCCGCCATATTTTCAAATTTTCATACCAAAAAGCCGGTTTTTGGCTTTCGACCCCCGTGTACTGTGCCTTCTTTTTCTTGACGCCATACACGATATAATAAAATCCCAATTTATCTAAGACCAAAATTAATTTGATGGTCCCTTTAACACATGGTTTTATGGCACTTTCAAGGATCATTGTAGCGCCACACTGTTCGAATAAACTTATTGTCTTGTTTTCTGTGCTCTTACGGACAGACTCCGTCACGGTGCCACGGCGTGTCTCCATTTTTCCAACGGTTGGTCCAGTACTCGAACTGCGGCAAGTCAGACTTCCCTACCGTTTTCACCATGCTGGATGTCCAGGATAAAAAACTGCAGAATAAAAACAGACGCCCGGGTTACATCTAGGTGAAAAAGTATTCAACTGGGTTATTTTATTATACTTGAGAGAAAACGTAAGGGCCCGTTATTGTAAAACGTAACCTGTACGTTTCCGATTACTTCAAATGTTCAAAACGGCATTTTTTTTCTGCCAGTTTTAGAACAGTTCTTATGCACTGTCAATCATTGGATCAGAATCACCGGAGTACAAAATCAGTCAATCGCTTTTGGTAAACCATCCTACTGTTGGAGATTTGGTTCGATAATTTCTAGGTAGGAAACCTGTGGAAACCAAAGGCGCCATTCGCAAGGGGAAGAGACAGGCGAGAATTTCCTTTGTGCGAACTTAAGGGCAAAAGATAAGCCAGAATGGGCACGAAAGCGATGTTTTGGGAATTCAGTCTAGGTTAAAGTAGCTCATATGAGAAAACAGGATCTATACCTTAGTTGTTTAAAGAAACGTTCGCAGTCACTTGTACCTCGCCAACGAAACTTCACACAAATACCTTTCAAACCTTGAATTCTGAGAACGGTGCATTCTTGTCAAATGCCAACCACTTATTTTGCGTGTGACAAAAAGAACGCCTTTCTTTGCCACATCTTAACTTTGTCATTATTTGGTTCTGGTTATATTGGGGTACCTTAAGTGCCTTAAAGGGATACTGAACCAAATTTTCGAGCTTACAAGACAAGGCTAGACGGATAGGCGAGACGCTGCAAAACCAAGATGACTCACACAGCGCTATTTGTACCGGATCGCCGTATTTTCGGAAACGTGGGCGATTGAACACGGCCGACGAGGCCGGTAGCACATGTGACGTCACGATTCTCATTCCCTGTCCTCTTCGCAACGTCCCGTCGAGCCAACACCTCCTAGAAATAAGGGCGTAGCGCTCCTAGTGGTTACGTCACAATGTCGGAGAAGGAAGGCCATGGCAAAACTACGTGAGAAAATATGTGGTATCGACGTGAAAAAATGTTTCTTCTTGAGCAGCGCGGTGGTGTTCGTGCGCGTTCATCCGAGATTAATATACGTTTTAAAAAGTCAGTCATGTATAATTATATATATATATATATATATATATATATATATATATATATATATATATATATATAATATACAACGTATTACCAAGGTTGAAAATACCAAATTTATATTTATGATTATCCCCGTAGCCGCGGGACTACGTGCAGCTCCGCAGCTTCCCAGACTTTTCAAATGAACCGTGTTGAGTGCGACAATTTCTTCCCTCATATGGGCTCCGATTCTGGCAAATTTTCGTTGTGCTTGTGTGTGAGCTGCTGACTTTCTGAAAAGGAACGCTGTGACATTTCAGAAGGGAAGGAATCCGAAAAAAAAAAAAAATCCAGCCATTGCCGCAGGGAGCGCACACGAGCAAGAGATGGGTCGACAACGTTAAGCCTCTCGACCCACAATGCTGCGGCTGCTCTCGTGCGTGGTTATTTTGAGACTTCTTTCCTTCTTCCCGTCTTTCGTCAAATATGGTTCACCAACTCGCCCAAGCATCCATTCTTCCCGTCGTTTTTTTGTCGTCACCGCAGTCTCGGGTAGTTTTTTTGTGTTCGCTTGATACTGCGGCTTTTTCGTAGATTCGCAGAACAAGTCCTGCTACGGTTTGAGTGACATGTGTCGCAACTAGTCATTGATGACACTGGTCGATCATCGATAGACCTCTGTCTTGATAGAGAGAGACTTCGTGGTCAATTGTTTTCGTGGCGGATAGTGTGGGACGTATGGATACGATCGACTCGTGAAATACAACTTATTTACAAGGTTTCTTGGTCATGTAAGACACAAATAAACTGCTGCAGTAGTTTGTTTTTTAAATCGTGATAGAATGGATTCTTGTTCTTTGCCAATATCCGTTGTTAAGAATGGAACCTTCGGCAACCTTTTTCGAGTTTCAACGCTGCGGAAACCAGTCCCGAAACGAGTCCCGACGTGTTCTGGACTGTCGCCCACCTGTCGAAGTCTGCCCGAAACGAGTCCCGACGTGTTCAAGACCGTCGCCCAGCTGTCGTGGTCTGCCCGAAACGAGTCTCAACGCGTCCGTGACGTCAACGGGACGTGTGTGTGTGTGCGTGTGGGTTCGTGCGCTCCGGAAGGGGAGAGAGGCCTGGCCTAACTGCGGAGAACCATGGCTATGACGCATTTCTGGCTACGACTAGAGTCACTAAATAAAGCTACGCTTTCAGAGTACCGCATTCCTTTTCTTTGGCACTTTGCCGACAACCCAGTCGCTCTATTCAACAATATTCTGGTTTGCTGGGGCATCATTGGACAGCGGCTGTCACGTGAGTCGCTATCATCATCATCGCGTTTTTTCAACGCCACCATCTTGGGTCCAGCGATCCGCTGCCTGCTGCTGTTTTACTGTTTACTGCGCGCGCACGCCGAAGTCCGTCGCTCAGCACGCACTTTTTCCTTCTTATAACGAGATACGAACAACACGACCTTGATTCGCTGCCACAGCTGCGGCTACGGCAGCTGGCGCAGGCGACGGCTACAGCTCGGCTTGGCTTAGCCACAGGCACCCCTCCATCTGCGCCGCGGACCCAAGATGGCGGCGCCTGACGCGCTTCAGACGCGTAGTTTGGGAGTTTCGGTACTCTGAAAGCGTAGCTTTATTTAGTGACTCTAGCTACGACGCGGCGGGTTTTGCTGCAACGCACTTGGCGGTCGCACCTGCTGCCCTGGCGGAGAGTGAGGGAGAAAACGGACCCCTATATAAGGCGGGGCGTGAGGCTGCTGAGTGGTTCTCTCGGATTTGACGACTGTATCGCTACCATGTAATTAAACCGTTCGTTACGTTACCAATTCTCCCACCTCCACTGGACCCCTGGGTTCTTCACTTCGGGGAATGGTCGTCGTCACGAGCCAGGAAGCCTCCGGACGTGCGGCCTAAGCCCCGCCTCGAACACCGTGTGCAGTTGCGTCGACATTTGTATATATGCGTGGTAGTATTCTAGTTTTCACTGGAAGGTGAATAACAAGTTTGTGCGATTATTGAAAGTGCGTTGTTTGTGCTTACGCATTTATTTATACTAATGTTATTTTATTGCCTTTACCGAGTTTATACTAGAATCTTAACTGCATTATGGTAATAGTATTATTGTATACAAAATACGTTATATTTTATTCTAAGGCAGCTCGAGCCCACAGGGAGAAGTAAATTAGTTGACTGTAAATAGTAAGTTTAGTACCCCTGCCACATGGAAAAGTTAATATTTTCATTAAATGATATGGGATTTAATCAGCTCGCGGTTTTGAGGGATTATACGAGCGTCGCAAGCTGATTTGTCGACACCATTATGTCATTCGATCGAAATTTCATTAATTTTGCCATGTGGCCGGGACGTATAATGCAAGAATTCAGTGACTGGATGCGATAACATCGCTTACATGATCGTAAGTGACACTTGTCTAGGCGTGTCCGCGTTGATTACGTCTACCTGATTTTTAGCTGTGATCTGTTTTGCTGTGACCAGTCACTGCGTGTCTCGCCATTTTGTCGAAGTATTTCTGTATGAAATATCTATTCCTACAGCAATAATTGCGTGACTCAATGTTTTCGACTTCAAACAATCACATTTTTTTATAAACGTCTTATACGCATGCCTCGTGCCATTTCGTACCGATTATTTAGCGGTGTAATATCTTGCTCGTGATGCCGACACTACCCCGAAGCTTATGATCCCTATCACCTTGACTGGAGGTAAGCGTGGCACGTGCTTCTACATTAAACACGACAAAGCAGGTGAGCAGCAATGCAGTGGCAGTTGATTTGGTGTTGGTCGTCGTCCAAGGGCGATAATATGTAGCCGATACCAATTAGTTGTGTCCACTCCACGAAGCACACGATTTCCAACTTTGAGTCAGAATGTCGCTAGTGGAAGAAATATAAAGAAATGGGTGGTCGTTTTCAAAAACTGGACACCAAACGTTACCCGACTTCACCTTGCCACAAAAGACTTACACAAGTTGCACTGGTTGCGGCATGCAGAAGAAATTGCCATTGCGGATTGGAAGTGAAGTAACTGGGATAGCAAACAAAGATTGTTGCTATCCATCAAGTCAACGGTACAGCAGAAAGCACAGCCACGTAAGCAATACACGCCCGAACTTGCTACATTGACGCAGAAAACTTAAAAAAAAAAAAAAAAAATGTGCGGATTAGAAGCCAGCTCTGCAGCTTTAATGCATCAGATGTCAGCGGCGGCACATGTATGACGTATGATCACAAGACGGCATCAGTCAGTCAAAGGCACCATTCTACTGAACTGAACACCGATGTGCCAGGAGCGTCCTCCGACAACGAGGAGCACAGGTACTACGACTGAAGGCCTGAGACGAGACTGTCGCAGAAAGAACTGATCTCTTTATTATTTACCCAACCAGAGAGAATTCTCTCAAACATGTTTACCTTCAGAAAGAACTGATTACCCCTTGCCTGCTCATTTTTTCTTCAAGGAACAAACAGCTAAATTTTAGTCTAAACGGACAATGTGCATTAAAATTAGACAAAAATATTTCCTTGATTTCCAGGTGTCGCACCTTGCTCTAAATCATGACTTCTGGTCCGAGTCCCACTGACATGCAGACGCCGTAGTTGATGGAATGTTTGCAGTATTCACATCGTTTTCATTACTCCTATCACTGTCCATCAAACTATCGTCTGATTCTGAAAAAAAAAAAAAAAAATCAGAAAAGCGGAAGGATGCGTCGTCACAAATGCCCTTTCAAAAGGATGCGTCGTCACAAATGCCCTTTCAAAAAGGAGGTTTTGTATCTCTTTGTCGGCTTAAGCAGACCTCCGTGCCAATGCCACGTTGTTTTAGCGTGGACGCTCACAAGCGCTTCTTTGTTCTTTTTTTTTTTTTTTGGCTGGCTGGAGCCTTCTCTTTCTGCCAAACAGCAAAACAAACGAGAAAACTGCCTAAAGTAAATGGAGCAACAGGGGTGGTTTTGCCATCTGCAAGGGAGCGCGCTAAACAAGTGCCGAAACCGAAACGCGAGTCACACTCGTGGTCGGGCTTTATGGTCCGTAAGGGGTGGCACGAGTGACACTCGTTATTAGGAGGCAAGGGGTTAAGGAACCGTTTAATAAGAATCAATAATTATGTAATCAAGTGGAAATAAACCTATTTGATAAACGTACCAAGTATGCATCATATTCACACTCCAGACTTTACCCCTTCAGAGTCTACACACCAAGAATTGTGTTCACTGCATGCAATGGAGCTTGTGAGCACACTTGCATCTCTGACCCCCCAATATTAATAAATGAACGATATCAGACTGGAAGACTTGTTGCATAGGGCTTCACTTCTGCCAGCTCTCCTGAACATGTGGTGCATGCGAAAACAAACTCCAGTGATGCGAAAATGTTATTTATTCATTTATTCCCCTCCAAGGGCCTTTGTAGGCTTTGCGGAGAGGATACTTAAAACTACACACATGATAATAACACCTAGCACACTGACATTAATGAGCAAAAAACGGGCCCAGCTACTAAAAATAAATATTACACTCGTAAGAAATAACTATTTCTGTAACTTCTTAATTACAAAGACATATACACCTCTGAGCACCTAGTTTAGTACTATGTGTTGTTGCATTCGTTATAGTAGGGCATGCCACATAAATGTGCCACAATAGATCCTTTGCGAAACCCCATCAAGCAACATTGTCTGCCACAAATGTTTTTCGGCGTAAAGCATATGAATGGCCCCAGTTCACATCGAACGCTAATGTGGCACTGGAGTCCAATAGGCGGTTAGCTGAGTCCGCAGCACTTGATATCTGACATAACATTCTTTTCGAACAAATGCCCAAAGTATGAAGCCCTTGGGTAATTAGAATAGTAGCTACTGTACTTCGTTTTATGACAATTCGGCAAACGGCCAAGGCTACAGTCCCGGTGAGTCAATATGCACGCTAGAGAGAGGCACGTGACAACACATAATCGGAGTGCTCAACTACAGAGATTTGTAAGATACCTTCACTCCGTCTCTCTGATTGGCTCGAGGGGGCTGTAACGTTTATGGTGAAACGAAGTATAAACAGCACATTTTTGAAAAAAGTCTATTGAAGAGACTAAAAGGAATGTTAGTCAACATTTTGTAACAAGACTGCTCCTTCGGGCAAGGGAAGAACACAAAAACAAGTTAACTTGTGCAGGTAATTACAACAAGTAAATAATTGGCAAACTGATAGGACTCTTGACACTCTTGAACTCTTGACAAAAAAAATTATGGCTGCAATAAACCCTACGAAAGAGGAAATATGCAATTAATCTTCTATTTCCGATTTGCATTAAATTTACGCTGTGGCTAGCGGTACGTCTGGACGGAGCACTGAAACGCGTAGACCTAACCCTGTCCCCCGCCCTCCTCTCTTTCTCTCTCCCCGTGAACTTAGGGAAGGCGGAGACTTGGGCGTAACTTGGATTACGTCGGACGTAACGTTAGACACTTCATTGAATTTAAGGAATTGCTGAAATTCGTGGTGCTATCTCTTGATGTCTAATGAGAGGGGGCTACCTTTTTCAAGATTCAGACGTTGGAGTGATGGATTAGACAGTCATCTATGAGGAGTCTGATCATACACTGGAGATTAGTGTGGACTATCGATACCCAAGGTCAAGAGCATACCAATACTAATTTCTAAGGAACGTCGAATGGAGTAATTTGTGCACTCATCAATTAAAATGTGAAGACTTGCTGCGTTCTGAGTTCCAAGGGGATAAATGAACTGTTTTTTGAACGTTAGTAATGAACCTTTTTCCGAATGATTGGTTCGAATGCTTTCTAAGAGTTCGCGTGCACGTCACTTAAGCAAAAACCAACTTTTCACTTAAAAAAACTAAGAAAAGGTACTGCGATTGAGTGCAAGCTACTGCAATGAAAACATGTTTTATCAAAATCTTGAGAACTGCCAATACGTAAAATCGTCGATTAGTAGAATAGGTTAAAGATCGCAGGAGCTTCCTCGCTAAAAGTTGCTGCGATTATTTGGTTACCTAGGGCTGAAACAACTTCCCCTAGACTCTACATGCAACGCATAAATTTTGTATCGATTCTCAGACATTCCAGCGTTCAAACAGAGCAAGGAGAATTCGACAATTTCATCTTAAAAGTTGTATCGATCCTCGAACACATCCGGGAATTCGAGCACCACAATGGCGATACGACTGATGCTGTCTTACAGGGGTTAATATCCAGAGTGACCTTGCGCAAGAAGAGTATAAAGTTTAATTCTTATAAATCTTCAAGTTATACCTCCATCAGAGAGCACGAAGAAGCCAGAAATCGCCGGCAACCAGCGACAGACACATCACGACTTCCACGCACCGAACAAACTCGCATCTACCAGCTCTGGGCGCTGCCATCTTACCGCTAACGTCACGGCTCTTGCGAGGTCACGTGACGAATAGTCACTTTTGCGTACAACATGGCGGCAACCGGGGGGTGCCACTTTCGAACTTCCGGTTTATTACTTTAAGCCCCTCTACCTCGTTGGATTTTACTAAGCGCTGAAGTCACTATATCCGGAGTTCAAGATAAACCAATACGCAAATAGGTTGCCTAAATGCTGCATTCGGATATGAGTGCTTAAAAAGGAAATGCACAAGAAGACACCACGAGGCCCTTTTTTTTTTTGTGGTTGACAATTCCTTTATTTTTTCCCTTGTGGCGGCGTGCGCGAACTGCAGGGGGCGCTTCTCTAGCTATCATCATCATCCTTTGTCATGTCAGACCGCGCAGATCTTGGATCCCTCGGCTGCCAGCTCGTTTCATACGCTGTTGGATAACGCGCGGCAAGCCTTCTTCACGCGTTGAGTTTATTTGGTGAAGTGATATTTGTAGTAGGACAGTTCACCAAAGCTTGAAAATGTGGCACGCGTAGTCGTGCAAACAAATACTTTTGGCGCTGAGTCGAAGCGCTTGAATGGTGGTGTGCTGTTCACTATTCCAGTACGAAAAGCTGGATATGGAAAATAGAATATCCAGCGCTTTACCCCAGAAACTCTACCACAGAGAATATGGTGTATTTTTTATTATGATTCGAATCAAAATAAAACTGAGAAAGAAATGTCTCATCAAATTAAAAATAGGAAAGCGAAATTCGATAACCTTTCGTCTGTGTAGTAAACACTTCAGGGAAAGAGACTCCATGTGTCCTGTTGGTTCCAATCTGTCCTGTGAGTGCTGGTATCTTATTATTTCCAAGTTAATTACTTTTTTGAATTTTGTAAACAAGTAAACACACATTTCCATAAAATAACTGGCAGGAAGACGCGATGGCTGCTTCCGGAGTCAACTGAATCCCTCCTTATTCACCCGGTTGATCAAAAGATGCGAGGTCCCCCGCGATCGAGGTCCGCTAAATCTATAGTAAGTCGCTGACACTTAAGTATTCCAAAATAATTTAGGCAAACACCAGCTATGAATTGCTGCCGTTTGAATGTTTTTAGTTTTCCGAACCCAACGAATTCAATCCTTTAGGTCCGCAAAATTAAACAATTACAAATTTAAAATTGCTCACTGAGAAGCGCGCAGTGCGTGATGCGCTTATGTACGACCAATTTAAAACGTGAAAGCAGTTTTAGTAAACATTTAATAGAGCAAATTAATTAATCGCCTGAATTTGCCGGGCCACGAATGACGATTAAAGAGGTTATGAAAATTTCACCTTTTCTTTCGAGCAGAAGTTATGATGTGACAATCTTCTTTGCCACGTATTCGATGCGGGAGGAGCTACGCGTTAGCCGCTGACGATTATTTTCTCGTCAGCAACTGTCGAGTCACACTTGCACGAAAGCGTCCGTTTCGACAAGGATAATTTAGCTGAAACATATGTGCGGTGCTTTGCAACACAACTGTACGCGCGTGCACAGCTAAAATGACAGCCCGTCATTTAGTCTGGCGACTGCAAAACGTTTTTTCTACAGGAGCCTACACAGATCCGAGAGAAAGAAAAAACAAGAATCAGAGAAGCTGCGAATAACCCTGACGAACGCCGCGCAAGCTGTCATGTGAAGCTCCGGGCTTTTTTTTTTTTACCATATAAAGTTTTTTTTCTATTAAAATAAAATGCAACTTTGAGGCTTTGCTATTCATTAGAAAAATCACTCGCAAAAACTTCATACACGTTTCTTTAATAAATGAACCGTTTTTAATCGGCATAAATGCGAATTGACATAGCCACTCCGCCCTATTACTGCTCGCATCCTACCCGCTCTGTCACAGGAGAGAGCCCGCAAGGTGGCGCCACCAAAACGTCTCGTCGCCAGTACATGTTTGCAACTCCACCCTGAAGCCCACGAATTTGGGAGAACTTTGTTTGCATTTCGGGGGCTCATCCTGCTCCTATACTTCGTCTCACCCTACGATGGACTAAAGGCAAAAGCTACGGACCGCCAGATCCAATCACGAGCCACTTAGATATTGTGCTGTATTCTGCCCCGATGACGGTATCGGTGCCCGCGTCTCGGATCACTGATGAGGGGACGGGTGGACAGTGGTTCGAATCGAAGAGCACTGAGTGACTCAACAGTTTTATATCGCAAAGAAAGCCACGACATACAGGCTCTTTGCAACGTCGAAGCTATAGAAATGATGCGGCGCTTTTGGATTTGAGCATTATTCGTC
This sequence comes from Ixodes persulcatus, assembly GCA_013358835.2. Lineage (NCBI taxonomy): Eukaryota > Metazoa > Arthropoda > Arachnida > Ixodida > Ixodidae > Ixodes > Ixodes persulcatus. The sequence continues at coordinate 434,173 of JABSTQ010011421.1, forward strand.
CACCCCTAATCAATGTTAAGCGTGTCATAGTATAGCGTGGAACGTGATTGGACCTGGCGGCCCGTGGCTTTGGTCTTTAGTCCATCGTAGTGTGAGACAAGGTATGGCTTCTTTTCTGCCTTGCTGTTTCAATAACTCTCCTCATGCAAGGGTGGGACTAGCCCCCCCCCCCCCCTCCATTTCCACACACAAACACACATACACACGCACACACGCACGCGCACACAGCACACGCACACACAAGCACACATATACACACAAAACACGCACAAAGACAGTGTTCCCGGATGTGCAAGACTGGCGAAAGGAACTAGCATTCTTGCCTTTACGAGTAAAAAAAAAAAGTTTTGTTTATTTTGGTGTAATTTTTCACTTCTTCTGTTCATTATTTTGTTGTCATTATGAGCCTGCAACCTATAGTCATGGCTTGTTACCTGTCCAATGTTCGACCGTTTCTGCTTCAAGTATACAATTGCTTAACATTATTGCGGGATGTGCTGATTGCTATTCCCGTAAACGTTTCCCGCGACAATCTTTTTTAAATATTAAAAACAAAGATGTGTTTGATATAATGAGTACAGTATACTGAAAGGCGTAATTAATATAGAGTAACAAATACTTTAGATCAAATGTACTGCAAGATGGGAAATGACTACCAAAATTATTGTAAATACGTGATCTTGAGCAGAGTATCTGAGATAGGCACGGATAGGCACAGATGATTAAAGCATTACTCAAAAAAGTACACAAATTAATTAAACGATTACCATCTAATCAAAGTTTTCAGCTGATTATAAAATTACTCCTCCAATTAATTGATTACTGGTGATTGAATCACTTGCTAAGAGTATACCGCACAAGTCTGTAAAAATTAGCTGCTCTAGCTAAGGGATAGCGCTCACCTCGGTTTGGCTAGAGGAACCACCTGCTTCCTTCTTCACAACGAGAACAGTTCCAGTTGGTTTGAACGTGGAGCTTCACGGACTCTATAACGGTTTCCTGCAGTCATACAACTACCTTCCTCTAATGACAAATGACACCCCGCCTGCGCTCATTTCACCCTCCCGCCCACATCCGTCCTTCCTTCCCCTGCTTTTTCTCTGTATTCATGTGTTACTAATTATCTTTTGAAGAGTAGGCCCGTTTCAAAAGTGCATCAAGCAACATTGGCGGTCAACATCTCTTGGGTGGGCACGAACCGTCCGATTGGATACGAGCTCTCGCCGAACGCTCACGTGACACTCGTGCCTAATACATGCTCAGATAGATATGTACGTGCCCAAACCAGAGTGTCGATCGAAACTTTTTATCGGTTCGGGTTCGGGTTCACGGCTTTCGGTTGAGTTCCGGTTCAGCTCGGGAAAGAAAAAAATAACGGTTCAAACCGGTTTGAACCGGTTTGAACCGCTAAATTAAACATTTATTTTCCGCGGTTTTTTCTACAATAGGCACCATTTCAGCCGTGAAGCGAGTAAATGTATAGTGGTTTATCATTCGTACAATCCACTTGCATTTTCAGGTACAAAAAAATAAGAAATTGCGATATTTATTTTGACGCAACAGTAAAATAAAATCTAGATTAACAAAAAAACGTCGTGTTTATACGGCTGAGCATATATTTGTTTAACCGAGTAGTATATATTTTACCTTAATCGAAAGGTAGTCACGAAGTCCGGTTGGTCCCCTAAAATACCCGTGATTTGTAGAAGTTTGCGTCGCAGTATTAAAAGCTGAAGTGTTCTTGAACTAGGGAGTTATTTGCAGTGCATAGAATCATGGAATGGGTATCTCGTCGCCGTATATGTCATGAAATATACTTTACAAAATACGTTTTACAATATACAGGAAGCGGCCGTAAGGACCAACATTTTTTACACGCCTCGCGAAATTCGAATTCCAAACATGCATTTTTGAAAATGGGCGCGCGGACGTAGTTTTCCAAGAAGCTTTATGTCCAATTTGTTTCTTTAGAGCTCAATTTTGAGGTAGTGAAGTTATGGCGCACCGTGCATTCACGAGGGCGGCCATCAAACCATTCTGCCAATCTTGGCAGCGAGGCAGCTATGTAGCTGCCTCGCCTCAGACACGATCACATGGTCGTGTCGCCGCGGGGTCGATCGGGATCTCGAATTCGGCTCCCGACGTGCCGCTTTCTCTCCTAGCCACTGGATGGCGCTGCAGGCGCCCCGTGGCGGGCGAGGAGCAACCTCCTCGCCCATCGATGCATATATACTCGGTGGGCCAGGGGACGAGGGCCTCTTAGAACTTCGGACGAGACCGAGACGCAGGCAGGTGGGTGGCGACCGGATCTAGCATATCGCGGGACACGAGGCCTGGGGGCCTTCTTTGTGTTTAGCTTTTGGCTTAACGTGCGTTTGTAAATATTTGTGTAATGTCGCTTGTATTTGTAGTTTAGTTTGAGTGTTTTGTAGCGTTGTGTTTTTATTGTACCAATAAAGTGGGAGCGGAATCCCGCTCCCGTGAAAGAACCAGGCTGGACTCGGGCTCTTGACGGACCACGTGGGAAATGGCGAACCGGCGGCGGTACGCGAATTCCTACAAATGGCGCCCAACGTGGGGCCATTTGTAGGAATTCGCGTACCGCCGCCGGTTCGCCATTTCCCACGTGGTCCGTCAACAACCCGAGTCCAGCCTGGTTCTTTCACGGGAGCGGGATTCGTGGGGCCATTTGTAGGAATTCGCGTACCGCGCCGGTTCGCCATTTCCCACGTGGTCCGTCACAACCCGAGTCCAGCCTGGTTCTTTCACGGGAGCGGGATTCCGCTCCCACTTTATTGGTACAATAAAAACACAACGCTACAAAACACTCAAACTAAACTACAAATACAAGCGACATTACACAAATATTTACAAACGCACGTTAAGCCAAAAGCTAAACACAAAGAAGGCCCCCAGGCCTCGCCTCGTGTCCCGCGATATGCTAGATCCGGTCGCCACCCACCTGCCTGCGTCTCGGTCTCGTCCGAAGTTCTAAGAGGCCCTCGTCCCCTGGCCCACCGAGTATATATGCATCGATGGGCGAGGAGGTTGCTCCTCGCCCGCCACGGGGCGCCTGCAGCGCCATCCAGTGGCTAGGAGAGAAAGCGGCACGTCGGGAGCCGAATTCGAGATCCCGATCGACCCCGCGGCGACACGACCATGTGATCGTGTCTGAGGCGAGGCAGCTACATAGCTGCCTCGCTGCCAAGATTGGCAGAATGGTTTGATGGGCGCCCTCGTGAATGCACGGTGCGCCATAAAGTAATAAAAATATAGCGAAATCGGGGGCCGTGCAGTTTCTGTGTCCTATACCAGCCTGTTTGTCGTCCGCACACTGGTTTCTGAGCTCACTCCCGGGTAGCTTGCTGAACGCAAAAACGCAGAAACTGAATTGCAGACGCTTGCGATGAGCAAGATAATGGCGATAATTAATACTTTTAACGAAATATATGAACAATGCTGACCTGGGCGCAAGCTCTGAAACCAGTGTGAAGACGATGAACATCCGGTACATAGGATAGGAAATGCACGATCGCCGTTTTTGCACATTTTTTTAAATATTTTACTAACTATATCACTTTAGCTCTAAAAAAAACAAAATTTAAATTTATCGCGAAACTACGTTCGCGTACCCAATTTCAGGTATGTACGTTTTGATTCGAATTTCGCAAGGCGTGCCAAATGTTAGTCCATACGGCCGCACCTTGTATATAATGACGACGCAACTGAGCTAAAAGCAGTTGAAATATTTATGACAAACCCATGCGTTTGTAGTCTCTCTGGGTCAGTGATATACCGTTTATAGAAACGCTGACAATCACGCTTGTTTTCCTAACACCTTTCACACTCAGCGCCGTGATGCAGGCGAAGAATCATGCAGAAAAAAGTGATCAAAATGGTTTACTATAATCTAAAACAGCTTCGCACTCAGATCGAATTTGGCCGAAAATAGAGCGTACTCAAGTGAACATTTTTCTTATACAGAATAAACTGGCATAGCCGGGGTTTAGAGGTTTGTTCTTGAGAAGAAGCCGGTCAATTCCATTTGGAAATAAGCACTTGCTAATTCATATTTTATTTATTTATTTATTTATTTATTTATTACATACTGCAGGCCTTGATTATGCCTTTGCAGGTGTGGGGTACATATGCAAAAGATGCAATTAATAATAAAAAGTACACATTTACATATTTCAACTTTCGTTTTACATAACTAACTGTAAGAAAAATAGCAATGACTGTCGGAATAAACGATCAATGTACCGATCCAAAATATGCAAATATATTAAAAAAACAAGGCACATCTCAAAATTCCAACCATCGTTTTACATAACTAACAGTAAGGAGAATAGCAATGAGTGTGAGAATATGCAATCAACGCTGGAATACAAAAAATAAATCTGACAGAAAATATAATGGAGTGATCATTTAGTGCGTTATCAAAGTCAGGGATATAAAATAATTACGGGGCAGTGTGTTCAAATTAGACACAGTGCGTGGAAAAAATGTCAACTTGAAAACGTTAATTCGAGCAAATCCAAGCTGAAGAGAAAATTCATGGTGGTTCCTAGAACAAAATAGTATTTCATGCTCCACTCGACATGACAGCTCTGACAGTCTGCGTACGTAATCGTCATAGTTCCGTCACGCTTCCATGTGGACATTTTTTTGTCCAGCCCAATTAGACACATAAAATTACTGTTCATGACATAAAGGAGGCAATTACAGATTTCTATATGTTTGACAAGTTATGTGTGTGTGAGGCACATAGTTATTTAAAGCTATTACAAATCACTTCGGGCCTATTGAGGATAAAAATGCCAAAAAAGATTTACAGAGCATCTTTCAGATAACTTGCGGGTGCATTTCCTTACAATGTATATCTTCAGGGTTGTCGGGCCTTTATTTACGTTGTGAAACCTTCAGGCAGTAATTAAATATAGTTTTATTATCTTCAATTAATGTGACTGTATTAAGGTAACATGATTGAAAATAATGAATTGACGGGCTTGTTAGTTGTTGACACACATAATCAAAGAGTAGGGCATAAAATACGGGAAAAACTTTTTAGTTGCAAGTAAGCGCTCGTCCTGTGTTTTACTTCTTCTCTGACCCGTCTTTTATGTGGTACTCTTTTACCATGTCACATAACTGCCTTAGACCGATACGGGAGGGCGATATTCGAATACACGAGTTGTTGAAGGCTGTGGAAACGTTTTTTTATTTCACCGTTTGGCAGTGTGAAACACCGGATCGCGGGATGCCGAAAAGGACTTTGTGCAAATACGATAGATCTGAAGTCAACTACACGTAATGGGCAGAGAGAGAACGATAATTAATGGTAATCTTCAAAAGGAATCTGATGCATGACGCCTTAACGCAACAAGAAATTTGTAGAGATGTAATGATATTCCTAATTACACATAAATAGCCCGAAGGACAGACGAAGACTCTTATATCACTAACTTAAATTATATTTGGCCATCAGTTTGCATGAACTCGAAACTTCGGGAAATGCCGCCTCCGAAGGCTAATGTTACATTCGGTTTGTCGTGCAGTTGTTTCTGGAACTCACTTTACAACTTCGCGCTTTCAGTCATGCACTCTAGCATTTTGTTTGCCCGCTATATATCATCGCGAGGCTGCTATCTACACTGCAGAAATTTACAATTTGGATATCTACTTCCGCTAGTGTTGCGAACATCGCATTTCACGAGGAAACTGAACTGTTTAACGTGGTTTGCACGTGAGGTCATCGCACTATATGCTGATGGTAATAGACCTTTCCGGAAATATGTGGCGCCCCCATGTATGCTTGACGCATTGTGACGTTCCGATGTATACGGCTCGTGAGGTTAATCAGGAGGCGAGGACGAAGATGACATTGGTTTAACGTTCTGTGGGTTTTAGAACACAGAGAAGGCAGAATGAAAGCAAAACGGAGAATGCGATGAGCTCCTTTTGTTTTCGCTTTATTTGTCGGGCGTTCTGAGCTCCTAATGCTAAGAGAGAATGAACCGCGTCGCTACTAAACAAATACGAAGCGTTAGAGCCGGCACGAGCGTATATCCGAACAGTCCCACAATTCCTACTGCCGCGAGTTCTCCTGGGATTTTCCGGAAGGTTCTACGGCGATTTGTTCTTGGTGAGAAAATAAGAGCAGGTAATGCAAGATACACGCTGCAGAAGGTTCATTTTGAGTACAAGCCATGTATTTGAGAGACACAAATTATTCTTGCTTGGAGCAGCGTAACGGCGCTGCGAAAACGGGCTTTTTGGTTAGAGTATATTTTGCAAAGATCGTTGTTTCTGGGGCCACGCTTTCTTGTATGCCGAAATGCGGAGCAGAGGAACCTTTACAACACAGTACACTTTTAAAAGTACCCCCCCCCCCCCTTTCCTTTTTTATTTTTTCTTAATTTTTTCGCTGCTTCTTCGGGGAATACTTTTTCTTCCTGAGATACCCCCTCCTTCGTTTGGGCGTTTTAATTCAACAATTATATTTGCGTCGCTTGATTAGAATTATTCTCCATTGATTTTATTTCGCACCCAAAAATAATCAAAATACGGAGGTGGTCGAAGCTTGGGGTAAAATGTCCCTCCGAGGTCACTAGAATCTTCCTTTTCAGATATCCCTCCCGTGCACAGTTGTGGTTCTATGTAATATAGGATTAATTAATAAGGCATTTCGTAAATGCCTTACGGGGACGACTATCTGAGGCAGTTCAAGAACAACGAAAACATGTTTTTGCGCCTCGATGATGTGTACGTGTAAAATAGGTCGTGAAAAACATTTTTGTACTTTCAGTAAATACCGTAAAAAGCTAATCCCTGACTTTGACAACTTGAAAAAATAGTAATACCCATTAGACGCAGAAAATAGAAAGGTAAGAAACAGCCCCCCCCCCCCCCCCAACTCGCAAATAGAATAAGTGGCCACGTGAACTGACGCTAATTATACACACGCAAGTGTTCATCATAGTCATGCACTGGGGTTGGCAAAGCATAGAGTATGGGCTGAGCTTCAGATTCTGTTAGAGTTCGACTATTCTCCTCTTTAATTGAACACGACCCGTTACGCGAATGTTTGGCGATGCTGATTGTCATGAACTCGAGCACTCGACTTCGGCTCATGAAAAGCGAGTACGTTAGGGTGCAACATGACTTGCGGTGCGAAGTCGTGATGTCATGTGACGTCATGGTGTCAACAACGCTAATAAATCTAGTGACGCTTTAAATTTAAATCAATTTGACGCAGTGAGTCGCATGACGTCCCTGGGCCAAGTGACGTGACATTACTTGACAGCATGTCTTGACACTAGGGTGCCTGGAGCGCGTTTCCGACTGGTGTCTTTAGTGCCCCATCTCTCCCAAACATCAAGAGTAGCCCCGAAGTTTCACCAAGTGACGTCACAAAAGCTGGATTATTTTGCTGTCGGAGGACGCGATCCTGGCGGTTGGTCGTAAAAATGCTGGCGAAAAACACGAGCGAACGCGAGTGTCGCTGTCGTCGTGGCGTCCCAACTTCTGGCTGCCGAAGCTACCGTGAACTGCCACACTGGAGAGCGACCTGCAGCCGAACAGGCGTCTGCCACATCAACCACCGCTGCTGGGACACCGCCAGGATCGCGACCGGCGACATCACGGAACGTTTATGATGTCATCAAGCGGAAATTGAGGAGCCACTTTTTTTGGCGCGGTTCACACCAGTCGGAGACGCGTTCCAGTCATTATACATGACACCATGCACGTCAAGTGAACACGTGACACATGATTAATCATACTACCAAAACAAAAGCGCTACGAGAACTTACCATTTCTCACACAGTGCAATTCTGTATATGACGATTTGATCAATATAAAAAAACACAGCTGCCAATTTTTTATTCTCAAATATTTGTTTTGTGATACTAAAAAAAAAAAATTGTGAACCGCCTTGAAACGGTTACCGTTATAGTTTTATCCTGTTCAGTTCCGGTTCAGTTACAAGATGGCGGTGAAGATTTCGGTTCGGTTCAGTTCCGGTTCGGCTAAAAGTAACGCTTCGGTTCCGGTTCGACACCCTGGCCGAAACAACGGCGTACGTTGATAATTGGCGCAGCATCTACTGGATGGCGCGCACTTGTGAAAGTTGTCCATCGCTCGGAGCACGTGGAGCGAGAGCTCGTGCTGCAGAACCCATGAAGCCTGGGTTCAGACACCAGCCCTGCCCGCTTCTATCTGGATGAGCATCGTACCCGCCTGCGGTAGTATATCACTTCTGTGTGATGCGGCTGAAGCACTTTTAAAGGAATCTGATTTAAGAGGGGATTTTTGTAGCTTTTTGTCCCGTGATTCAGTTGGGTTTTTCATTTTATTGCCTTTCATTACTGACCTCAAAAACATCTACTGATGCATTACATGAGGGGGAATGACAAAAATGGGGGAGAAGTCGTGACTTATACATATAGGAGAAACTTCGATAAAAACAAACTTATTGTCTCTGGCAACAACAAAAACGCCAAAGTGTACAAAAGAGGAAAACGTGCTATCAATTGCACACACATTGTGGAACTTGAACAGTACAAACACTGAAGTTAACAATAATACAATAAACGTCGTGGACTAGCGGATAAACAAAACAACCCTTCGCAACTCTCTTTAAACAATATCGGGTCAGATAAAACCACCACATCACTGGGGACACTATGCCATTCCTTTAGTGCTAAAGGGAGTGGTGAAAACATGAACAGGTGAGTACGTGATTTAATGGGTTCAAATTTGAAAGAATGATCTAGTCAAACAGATATGATCCGCACTCTAAGAAAAAAGGTAGTCATATGTGACTACCTTTAGGGTGGTAAAAAGTTGTCCTAAATATAACGACCCCTGCGATAAAAATGACGACACCAGATGTAGTCAAAAAGCAGGTAGTCAAATTTTACTACCCCTAAAGCAACATGGCGGCCGGTTAGCGAGGCTCGGATTCCCCGGTAAGGCCTAGCGAAGAGCACGGCTTTTCGACTGAGTGAGAAAATAGAGCGAATTCGCCTATTCGACGTCTTCCAAGCGCCATCAGACACTCTAAACATCTGTCCCCAGATACCGGTACCGTACCTATATCCTGAAAGGACGGCAGTCTGTGTGCCGGAATCCTTGCGATTGTCCACGACGGCATCTCGCTAGATTGACTGTATTTTTACCGCCGGCGGAGTACACTCAAAAAAGAAATCGTTACGTGAGGAATGGGCATGCTGAATTTATTGAACACAACGTATGCTTGTCGTATGCGACGATGAATCGTAGGCATATCCGTCGACGCCGACGAGAGGCGTTCAACTCGCACCCAGGCTACCGCTATTTTTTTTTCTTCCTATTCCTTCTTGTTTGGGCCTACCTCTACCGACGTTGTTATCCATTCGTCCACTTCGCAGCTCTTCGACACGGAACGAGCATTTAGGTGGCTGAATGGCACAATAAACATGATTGTTATCGAACTGAGAGGCAGGTACGTAGGGAGGCCAGTGGACTGCAGGCCAGCCAGGCCAGCTGATTGTAAATCGATAGCTACAGGACTGCTCAACACTTAGCTTATTTAATCAAGCGGCAGCTTGCGCCACCTAGGAAGTGTAGTAGCAACCCCTAGATGGCGCAAAAAAAAAAAAATGTGAAGTGCCATTTTATTTTATAGCATCCTCGATCATCCGCACCAGTGTGCACCGGGGCATCAAGGTTCGTCCCATCGTCTTCGATCAAGTGCACCGGTGCGCACCGGACGTCCTCGATCAATGGAGCGCACCCTCCCGGTGTGGCGTTTCGTTGCCCCAACGCGCACAAAGGAAATCGACGGTGCGCCGGGGAGCAGTCCCACCAGTCATTGCGGCCAGGAGCGGGAATCGGGGAGATGGCGGGAAATGCAGACGCGCAGTCAATCGAGATGGCGACCTTGCGAAAACGAACACGCCTCGTAGCTGCACTAGATGAATTCCTTAGCTCTTCTGAGATCGAGACGACGAGCTTCTTACCATCGCCGCGAACACCGGCGATTGCTGCAATGGCAAGGAGGGTCCTAAAGGTATGAACTTCGTGGAAAGCGTGGCGAGGTGTTTCGATGACACCGAGGTACGGCTATTATTTTGTGTTTCTCTTTCTCGAACCAACAATGATGAGCCTGTGAATTGTCACCCGCTTCGTGACCCCATCAACAATCACGTCCACGATGTTCATTTGTGTGGAACCGTCAAATCCGCGAGTAAAAAAAAACAGGAGAAATTGACAGCAGACGGGCACCGCACGCGGACCAACGCATGAAAAAACGAACAAAACGCGAGGTGACGTATGGTGGAGCTCGCCGCGGTGCACCGGCGCGACGCAGTTTGTCCTCAATGTTGCACCGACTTCGCGCTGCATGACCGAGGAGCGATGTGCACTGTCCTGGTTTCAGGGCGATTCCGGTACGAGTTGATCAAAGATGGCATCAGATTTCACGGGACAACCACTCTACACGAACACGCACACAGCACAAACACCACAAACACCAACCAAGGTCCCGTGTATTTACGTACGTAGATGGCTTCTTGGTGTTGTTCCGAACTGGTTCTGGGCGGAACAGAGATGGTGTGGTTGCAGACATGTTGCACGTGTTCAAAGGTCATGCCGGTGGGTTGAACTTCACCAGGGAAGACCGTGTTGGTGGTGTTCTACAGGTTTTAGAAATCAAGCTAACTTTCTCGGACTCCCACGTGTGCTGGCTGGTGCTACTATCCTAGGTCGAAGAAAGGTGTACTTCCGTTCGACTCGAGTCATTCAGAAATAGTTAAAAGGGGGATAGTAACCAGTCTTTGGGGATCGCTCGTCATGTCATGACCTCACCAAATGGCGACGAGTTTCGTAGCCAAGCTAACAAACTTTTGGAGTGCGGCTATCCTGGCAATCTCCTGGTAGGTGTCTGCGCAGAAACCGGTGGTGGTGCCCTATATCCATAAGATTGCGCATAGGTTAAAGAAAATAGCGCAGCGCCACGATGTTCCTGTCGTTTTTTCAGCACCGGCCAAGCTGGGACGTTTATCTGCTAGGGTGGAGAGGGGATCGGTTGTCAGGGCCGCATGTGAAAAGAAGCATAACAACAAGTTTGTCCCTTGCGTCGGGGGGGTGTCGACAGTATCATCTGACTTGTAAAAAAGTTTACATCGGCCAGACCGGTCGCGGCATTAATGATAGATTACGTGAACACGCGTGATCGTTTAGGACATCTCTGTTGTTGTTGTTGTTGAAAACTTTATTTACATCTCTGTCAAGGAATCTGGCGGTTCACTGCGACAGATGTGTTTGCTGTCCGGTTGTGGGAGATACCACGGTCCCGGGAAGACACAGTCACCAACGAACTAGGGAGATAACTGAGGCCTTTTACATTTCCAAGTTCAAAGGCAACTGTGTCAGTTGGCCTTCGATAGATCTTTATGATTGTGACTTGGCATTTTGGAGGTGCTTCGCCTTGTGACGATCATGTGGTGGCCATGTGTTGTGATGTAATTTTTGTTTGGTGTGACCCCGCCGTTTGGCGTTTCTTTCAAGATAAACAGTTGACAGTCAGCGCTCCGTCTGTGTGCATCTTCTCAGTCCTGTGTCCTTGTTCCCGCGCTATTTTAGCCGTAAACATGCTTCACCAACTAGCCGAAATTTCAACAGTAGTACCGACAAATGTTACAGGCACATACATATCAACAGTACAACAAGGCACAAACAACTCCAACACAACATCTCCGCGACTCTCTACTCTACCAACCCTACCGACCAGATTCGTATCCTTACCATATTCTGACAAGGACTAGACATGTGAGTGCCAATGTTTACTAGATGAAAAAAAAAAAGAGTATTTGCAAGTATTATTAGTATACAAGTGTTCTGTGTATTTAAATTGGTAGGCTAGACACCTCTCTTAATCTAGTGCCTCGAAGGGCAATATGATATGAAAGTAATCGGCTAAAGTTACACTACACGGCATGCTCCCGATCAATTTCGGATTCAGATTTACGCAGAGATAAGCTTACTCAAGCCATGTTGCCCCATGCCCGTTCCGTGCGTGTAATAGCAGCATATGGTACAACAATATCTGCATTCCTAGTCAGTAATCGGCTAAAGGTAACACAATTCTTAGTCTTGTTCAATTCTTTCTTTTTTTTTCCCTTAAATTCATTGCTTGCGAATAGGCAACTTAATTGTAGCGGGCAAACGCTGGCGGCATGCTTTCCCGTGTTGGTCGAGTAACCGAAAAGTCGCTCTACTCGCTGCACTTTAAAAGCCACTAAATTAAAAATATGTAAAAAAGTATTGGGGTACAATTTTCCAAGACTGGAAAAGTCTTGAAAAAGGTCTGTCTCAGGCCGAAACGATATATATATATATATGTATATATATATATATATATATATATATATATGATTGAAGCTTGTGGGCCGGTGAATATTGAAATACACAAGAAAGATCCATATATATATATATACACAGGGTGTCACAAAAAAAAAATTCTTACAGAGTTTGATTTACCGCTAAAATAAACTAGGCATCGCCGAATGCTCCTTCTCCGCCCAAAGGTAGTGCTAGAGGTCACAACCAGATGCCAAAGTTTCAGCCCGATCCGGTAACTTAATCAAAAGTAACAACTGATTTTCGGAAAACTTCAATGGAAAACTGGAGGCCATCTGTACCCGTTTTCGGTTTCTGGTGCCATAGAGCCCCATGTATTCGGAAACTCCGTCGTCCGCCATTTTCCCATTGAAATTTTCAGAAAATCACTTATAACTTTTGATTAACTTATCGGATCAGGCTGAAACTTTGGCATCTGGTTGTGACCAATAGCGCTACCTTTGGGCGGAAAATGAGCGTTCGGCGATGATTAGTTTATTTTTGCGTTAAAAAAAACCCTGTTAATTTGTTTTGTGACACCCTGTGTATAAAATTAGCATAGCCGAGGTTTCTTTTATGTGCTGCATTTGGGAAAGATATACCTTTAGCAAATTATTTTAAATCTGTTTTCTGTTGACAACAAATGGTTGCCACTTTTCAAGCACGGAAACACTTCATATAAACAGTGTATTAAGCTCAAAACATTAGGGCATTAAAACCAAAACTATACTGTATATACGAGGGGCATTCATAAAGTTCGTATTATTGTCACGAAGGAATAGAGATTCAGAAATCAAACTCGAGTAGGAGTTGAGACTTTCTCTCAGACTTGTGCCTATCTCAAATACTCTACTCAAGATACTGGATTTCAAATACTTTTTGAAGTATCTTGATATCTTGCAGATACTTTTGAGCGAGAGTATTTGATACTGTATTTTAATTACATTTCTGAGTATCTTGTACTTATCGCAAATACATTTTTGGCATTCCGCATTTTCGGAGTTTTTCAGCATGAAGTGGCGTGGGCGTGGCACGAGCAAACGTGAACATTCTTTCGGGAAAAATTCAAATTTGGGGGTTTTACGTGCCAAACCAACGACGGGCATCTGGCACGCCCCAGCGGAGGACTGAGGATTAATTTGGACCACCTGGGGATCTTTTGACGTGCAACCGAAAGCTCGGTTACACAGTGCCTCCTCCGGAATAACCCTCCAACCAAATCCTGTTGCTAGCTCCGATAAGCTACAGTGACCTAGTTTGAACACGAGAAAACATCGCTTTTGTGCCGATTGCGACTCATATGTTACCCTAAAGTTCGTACAATTAAGGTTTTCCCCTCGCCTTCCCAAAGGCGCCTTTTTCCTAGAGTTCCCCCCAAAAACTTTTTAAACAAAAGGGGTGGCTTTACCGAAGTAAAGATTGCCACACTGAGGTGCAACGCGGAACGGGAAACGACCCGCAACAACAATGCAGACCTCAGTGAAGGCTCGCTTTTTTTCTGCGACCGGCCTCGCTGAATCATGTGAAGAGCCATTCAGGCCAAGATCCACAAGTACTCCTGTTCCGTCCCTGACCGGCTCATCGTATTCAATGCCTCCTTTGGAGGGCTCCGTAAGTGCTTGTGAACCTGAACCAACCGTGGCTGTTGCGACGACTCGACCAAAACAAGAACGAAGACTACCGGAGAGGTTGAAAGACTATGTGCTCTTGCTCTACAACATTCAAGAGTCGACACTGGAGTAACCGCGCCAGGAGGTGGGACCAGATGTATCCCCCACAACGACACAGAGCTTTACACAATTCACAAGCCTAAGATTTGAGGAACGCTCAGAGTGAACTATGTATACGTACGATAAGTGCTCATCGGGAAATTTTTAGTATATCTGAACTTAAGCTCCTTGGTTAGGATTTAACTGCCACTAGTTTGTTTACTACTTTTTGAAGTAATATCCACTGAACTGTGTTCCTTTGTGTATTAACAAGAATTTGTTTTTTTTTTGCTTTCTTCAAACTCTTTTCACTTAGGACTGTCAAACTCCTACAATCAAGTCAGAATCACTGGTGATTTCTCTAGAGTCTGCTTTGAGCATGTTTTGAACTCTGGGTTGTGTAAGTTTAAGGTCAAGAGGCGTTTCTTCCCCAGAATTTTCAGGACTTTTTCGTCTGCAGGAAGGACGACCTCCACAAGAGTTTACCCCATCCGAGAAAAAAAAAAACAATAATAATAATGCTTTCTGCATTACCTAAAAAAAAAAAAACGGAAATGTATATGTAGTGGCGCACTGCACGTTCTAACGTGCCGGTGTGATACCGCATGATAGGCTTGTAATTAAAGAGATCGTGCTTGCATTCGGACAGGGCTGGTCGTGTCTGTCTTTGATCCTGGGCCAGCGTTGTCGGACCCACCAAAAATATTACATCTTCCTAACGAGAACTGGTGTCTGTCGCTTCAATATAAAAGAACAAAAAAGTCACCCTGGGAGCCTTGGGGGATGAAAGAAGGAAACGATCACCTCCTATTGTGTCCCCTCCCCCTCTTCCCCTCGCGTTTCTTTAAGTCCGCCCCCGGATGAATTCTTACCCCTGGCTATTTCGATCTGGATGAGCATCGTACCGGCGTATGGACGTCTGTCTCCACCGCGTGACGCAGGTTGAAGGTTAGCAGCCGCACTGCAGCCAGACTAGCAGCCTTACTGCACTGTCTAGATTTCTCATCCACAGCGGAGATACCAAAACTCCCTTGAGAATGACTCAAACACTTTCCGCTGTGCAAACATACGCACACAGCACAATTTATATCACTTTACAGAGCAGCCGCACCTACTGCCGTTTCTATGAATGTCAAGTCGTGCATCGAAGTACAGATGCGCAATGATTGAAGGATAGTCAACTGTCATGAACGAGCATATGGAACGGTGCACTCAAGCTGAATCCTTTCTTGTTCTCGCAAATGGAGCGCCGGAGAGTCGACTCCGGCCACCTTTTGTCTCCCTCGGTAGTTTGGTGCATTGGAAAGTCGAGGGAAGTTGTGACGCAAAAATAAACATTCGAAAACATCTGAATATTCATTTGCTTATACAGGGTGTCCCGGAGCGATATACAGGGTGTCCCCGAGCGATATTCGGACGTAAAACCATATTCGTACAAAGTAAGCTAATGAACGGAGTACAATTAAATTGTTTACAAATTCGTGGTTTAGCTTGTGCTTTTATCATAAAGTTTATGGGCGTAGGATCTTAGAAACTAAAACAAGAATAAAATATCCTGTTATTCCTATACACAGGGCCGAAAAGGGAAACAAAGCATATGTTTGACTCTGCTTCTAACAGATGGTACCTCGCACGCTGCCGGTGAATAAACCCTATAGACAGGGCTGTTTCTATTCCACGACTGTTGTGTGGACAGTTTCCTGGGACACGTCCCGTTCGTCGAAAGACAATTCGTAATAGGGCAACTCGTTGCAGGGCTATTCGTCACATAGGGCGATTCCTCATAGGGCGATTCGTCGCTGGGACAACTCGCCGAAAAACCTGAGATAATGCTTGAAGATCTTGTTGCCCGCGAACTGTCATTTTTAGCTCTCGGTCGCTTTTGTTACTCAGCTTCTGTGTAGTGTCCTTGTTAGAAAGTTTAGTCGTTTCATTTTTTTTTTTTAGGGTGCTAAACATTTTAGTTTATCTTGGAAGCATACAATATACAACTTTCAGAACTGCGACACAGCTACTGCGCATGCGCGACACAAACTGCACATGCGCGACACAGACACAAACTGCGCATACGGGACACAGCCACAGACTGTGCATGCGCCACGCGGAAAGAGTAGCTCGTCCACGTGCCCGACACAGGCACAGACTGCGCATTCGCGACCGAATCGGTTCACGTAACACCCCACTATTGCCTAGCCATCCATTTTTTCCATTAGTGGGTGGAAGAGGTGCCTAGTCAGTCTCTTTTAGAAATTAGTAAAAGTCTAATTTACTGTGTCGATAAAAAATAATTCAATCACTAGACGAGGGTCGCTGGTAATTGTGCTCACTTGCAAGAACTATCCTTTGTATACAAAATACTACAAAAATAAGAAAGAGATGTTAATAGTTGGACGAATTGTCATTGTGACGAACTGCCCTATGACGAATTGCCCTATGTGACGAATAGCCCTGCTAACAGTTGACGTGTGACGAATTGTCCTTCGACGAACGATTTTACCACCCAGTTTCCTACAGGAACATATCCCAACTCGTAGCGATTTTTAGGGGCTCTTTATTCAATCTAGGGAAACAATCTCATCCTTCAAAGTGTTCGGTACCCCCTTTGGCAAAATGTTCCAATTAAAAGTGTACATCTAGCAACTACAAATCCACTCTTAAAAGTGATTTTTTGTTGTTGTTGTTGTTGTTCGGTTTTGACATTTTTCAATCCAGGTGAATGCTCTTGGCAGTTATGACAAATTCCACTTTTGTTCCAAAAGTTGTACTCAAACGGAAACACATAACGGTAAAAGTTCGAAAAAAATATATAAATAAAGAGCGATTTGAAAAGCTTGAGTCATGTTTGCAAGACGAAAAGTCAACACTAATCAAAAATTAAAAAAAAAAAAAATGTTTGACTTCATAGAGATAGATCAAATATAAACAGCTGCAGCACGAAAACTGGTCTGAACGTGTACATTATGCCCCAAATATCAATAATAAAAATATCAAAAAACAAGTCTGACATGTGCGTCACCTGCTGCTCCTTTCAACGGCAGACCTATACGTACAATAAAGAGTTTTAGTAAGTCGTTCCGATCTCCCGGATAGCGATACCTGGTAACGATACAACGCATACGCGAAGGCGTTGGCGAAGTATCGGATATCGTTATCGGAGTGATTGCAAGGATCTTCTAAAACTCTCTAATACTGCGATGGTTTCGGGTATAAAAATTACTCGTAATCCCACCAGAGCATACATTCACGTGGTGCCAGCTACGGAATGTTAACTGAGCAAACCAACTCCCCCCCCCCCCCAAAAAAAAAAAAAAAAAGTTTTTTGTTGTTGTTTGTTGTATATACGCTATTGTTAGATGTTCATTCTCCGTCCAAATGTTACGCTAGCGCTCCACATAAAAGGTCAAAGTTCCAGAGCTGGCGGCTTTCTGATTCGTAAGTTAAAAGCAATTTTCGGAAATGTTGAATGGCGAAATGACGGACGACGGAGCCTACAAATTCATGAAGATTAATGGCGTCACCTACCGGGAACGGGCCCCATTCTCCCATTGAACGTTTCCGAGAATTACCTATAACTTATAAATAAGAAAAAAAAAACGGGTTGTTTGTCGAAATCGGCATCCGCAGGTTTAGACTGCTAGCCCTACATTTAAACGAACACTGAGCGTTCGGCGATGCTGGTCAAGCTCCCGCCAGCAAGAACCAAAAACATGCGCAAATACTGTGTTATTGAGCTGCCTGTGCGACTTGGAAATTATGGAACATACGACGTCACTGGGTTCCACACCGGACAGCGCGGAACAATTTGAATGTTGGTTTGGGCAGCTATTTACACAACGATTTTCTTTTTATCAGAGCGTTTCTCGTCGTAATTAAAATCTCTTTGTATGATTGTAATTTTGGCTCATTGAAACTTAAGACCCATGTTGTTGTAAAAAAAAAAGATCTCCAAACTCCGGCCTCAAAACATTCTTTTCGTGCAAGGCTCGTCAAATTATGAGACGCTGGAGAAATGCAGCATTCTGCGTTAAGTCCTTATTTTGAACTCTTTTTGTTCGCCTTCCGCCCATTGAAAAGCATGCGGGAAGGGCCTTAGAACGCACCTGGTATCGCTGCGCCGCAGCGTTCTTCCGCAACATAAAGTTCGTCTGGTTTCCTCATAGAGTTATTACAATAAACGCTAGAGGCTCAGCTGGCGCTAGTGTCTACGGGACTTCCGGTTGCAAATTGAAGCAGACAGCATGGAGTCTACATTTCCAGCCTCCCTGTGTATTCCTATGGGAAAACGCGCGTGAATTTTGTCTCTTCGCCGGAAAAGAACATGAATAACTTTTGTCATTTCGGTTGTACCGGATTGTATGTACCTTTATTTGTATTGTGAAAGTGTAATTGCTTTAGTTACAGCATTTTTCTTTACCACTGAACGATGTTAAACTTCGCTCTATTTCAGGCCCAAACCTCTGTTCCATGGCAGGTATGTAGAAACGAGCGACGATTCTAAGCAAAATAACGATCGAAAGGAATGTCAAGTGTGTTCAAGGTTCGCCAGCATTCCGTTGGTGCTTACTAATATCCCCGTCCTGTCACTATATGAAAATGACCCCGTCGTGCATCTTTACGAGTGGTAAAAAGAAACGATCGAAACGTAGAGAATAAAGTACGTGGGCTACTAAAGGTGTGTTTTCTTATTATTTCCTATGTCATGCAGTTTTTATCGGGCACCTGTTCTTGGAGCGTGCGGGTGATGACTTGAACCCAGAACAAGTATCTTCGCACATATTCACGAGCAGAAAGAATAAAGCAGTACTTATTTATTGCAAATCTGACTATATTACGTGACTTTCAATTTATTTTGATCGTCTGCAAACACAAGGAGTTACTTATCCAGTGTTACTGCGTAGTTCTCGCCGTCTCTCTTGGTTTTCCACATGTCCTTCGTTCGTTTGGCAGGTATATCCCCCATGCTGGAAAGCGCCGACGCCGTGTTCGCGCTAACAGTGTCCGACAGTGCACATAAATACACGTACGAAGTGGTTTTAGCACCGTTTGATTGATGATTGATTATTAGGTGTTTAATGGCGCAAAAAGCAACATAGGCCATGCTGCGCCAAACAACGGTTAAAAGAGTCTATGGTAAAATAAAGTGTTTACTATGCAGAAGATTTATAACTGGTTCAGGTAGCCCGTTTTTTTAAGAAAATCAAAAAGGTGATGAAAGGGGACTAAAGGTTCATCTCCCAGCAAGAAGGCTGGATGAAATGGTATAAATCCGGAAAGTGAAGGGAAATGTGTTTGACGTTCTTGATCGAAGAATTTGCAATGCCAAAGAATGTGCAATATAGTTAGCGATTCACCACAATGCTCGCAGATTGGCGTGTCCTCCCCACAGAGAAGATGTCGATGGGTCACACGTGAATGCCCAATTCTCAAACGACACATTAAAACTTCATGGCGACGGTCTCTATGGTGCGAACTCTCCCATACCCCCAAATGTGGTTTGACAACATGCAGCTTATTATCTATCTCTTTGTCCCAGTCTAGCTGCCAGGCGTCATAAATTGCTTTTTTGAGAACTGGTATAAAATCTTCTTGAGGCAGCCCAACGGGCGTTTCCAGAGCATCCCTAACAGAGGCTGCTAGCCTATCCGCCTTTTCATTACCTGAAATTCCCACATGGCTTGGTACCCAGCACAGCTTGATAATGTATCCCATTTGCGAGGCCAGGTTTAACTCTACACGTACTTGTTGCACAAGCCGATTCTTAGAATCACTGAGGGAACAGAGAGAGAGGAGAGCACTCTGGGAGTCCACAAACAAAATAGCTTTCCTGATATTGTTGCCTAATATATATTCAATAACCATGAGCACACCATAAAGCTCTGCTGTAAAAATGCTGGCAACAGAGTCAAGTCGTCGAGCTTTCTCAAAATGTTCTGAATATACAGCCGAACCGACAAAGTGTGGAGTTTTTGCACCATCAGTGAAGAATTGTGCATAGTCCTGATAATTAGCTTGCAAGGTCATAAACTCTTGCTGAAGAACTAGTGGCGCAACAGATCGTTTATTGTATTTCGCCAGCGACCAGTCACAGGTATAGTGCACCGCCTTCCAAGGAGCAATGCTTCGAACTCTCGTCATCAAGCTACGCTCAGGCAGTTTAAGCTGCAGGGATGCAGACATACTTTGAATGCGGAGGCTTAAAGGCCGTACTATACTTGGCTTGTTCTCAAAAAGACGTAAAAAGGGAGATACCTGCAAACAGCGGAAGGATGGGTGTTCGGGGTCAGATTTGACTTTATAACTGTAGCATAGGCTGAGGTACTGTCTTCGTTTTTCTAGTGGCATTTGGTACGTCTCTGCATACAAACTCGGGACAGGCGATGTTCGGAAGGCTCCCGTGGCAAGTCGAAGTCCAAGGTGATGCACGGGATCTAGCATTTTTAAAGATGACGGTCGTGCCGAGCCATATACAACCGCACCATAGTCGAGACGGGAACGAACCAGCGAGTTGTAGAGTCGGAGGAGGCACCTCCTGTCAGAACCCCAGGACATGTGTGCAAGTACCTTGAGAACATTAGCAGATTTAAGACACTTTCTCTTCAGTTCCTTTAAATGGGTCTGAAAAGTGAGCTTCTTATCGAAAATAACACCCAAGAACTTGTGTTCATGCCTAACGGTTATGTCAGTGTCATTCATCTGCAAGCTGGGATCTAGCGACAGCCCCCGACGTAATGAAAAAGGCACGCACACCGTTTTTTCTGGTGCAAACCGGAACCCATTTTCATCGGCCCACTTACTCATCCTATTTATTGCTATCTGCAATTGGCGCTCACAAATTGACAAGTTGCATGAGGAGAAAGCGATCTGGACATCGTCTACATACAATGAATAAAAAACTGATGGTGGTATAACTGCAGCGAGGCTGTTGATCTTAATTGCGAACAAGGTAACACTCAAGACACCTCCTTGTGGGACGCCGTTTTCTTGTGTAAAAACATCTGAGAGCGTGGATCCCAAGCGGACCTGAAAAAAACGGTCTGTCAAGAAGTCCCTTATGCAACGCAGCATGCGACCACGAACACCGCACCTATACAGGTCCTGGAGTATTCCGTACCGCCATGCTGTATCGTAAGCTTTCTGTAAATCAAAAAAGACAGAAAGGCAATGCTGCCGGTTCACAAAAGCCTCACGCACGAAAGTCTCCAACCGGACAAGGTGATCTAAGGTTGAGCGACCTCTTCTAAAACCACACTGGTTTTTATCGAAAATTTTCTTTTGTTCTAGAATGTATACCAGCCTTCTGTTAATGAGCCTTTCATATGTTTTTCCTAGACAACTAGTCAGTGCTATAGGCCGATAACTTGTTGGTAGGGAAGGGTCTTTGCCAGGCTTCAAGATGGGAATGATGTGTGCTCGCTTCCAGGACTGTGGAAAACAAGAAGCTTCCCATAAATGATTAAAGAAAGACAACAAATGCACCAAGGATTCAGCTGACAAGTGCCTCAACAGTTCATAATGAATCATATCTGGACCAGGTGCTGACTGCTTCCTTGCTGCAAGGGCCATTTCAAGCTCACACATTGTGAACGGCCGGTTGTAACCATTGTCGCTTCCAGAAAAATCGATTGGCTGTTTTTCTGCCAAGGACCTAAACTTTTTGAATTTGGTAGTGTAATTCGAGGAACTGGACACCTCTCGAAAATGATCAGCAAGAATGTCAGCCTGATCTTTTAGTGATGGGGATGATGAGGGAAAAAGGGGGATGCTGAAGGAGCGGTAAGTACCTCGAATTTTCCTAACACGATCCCATACCTCTTTTGCAGGAACAAAACTGTTTATAGAGGATACATATTTCACCCATGAGGTCCTCTTGGCTTGTTTACGTGTCCAACGAGCTTTTGCTTTACACTGTTTAAATTTCATCTTGTTCTGCACAGTCGGGTACCGCCGAAACCTTCCCCAAGCCTTATTCTGAGCTTTTATGGTGGTCGTACAGTCCTTGTTCCACCAAGGCTTGCATTTCTTGGGAATATTTCCAGAAGTTCGGGGAACTGACAAAGAAGCAGCATTTATAATTTTTTCAGTAAGGTAAAGAGTCGCTTCCTCGGGAGACATAGCTAAAAACACAGTGGGATCGACCACTGCCTCCAGAGAAAATAAAGCCCAGTCGGCTTTATCGAACTTCCACCTGGGAACACAAGCTCGAAGAGAAGGAAGTGATACTGGGCTTTCTAAAATGACAGGAAAATGATCACTACCAAAAGGATTTTCTAAAACCTTCCAAGAAAAGCAAGGAAGTAAAGTAGGTGATGATATGGAAAGATCAATGGAACTAAAAGTATTATGAGGTGCACTAAAAAAAGTTGGTTGTCTTTTGTTTAAAAGGCAAAGGCCAGATGACAGTAAAAAACGTTCTATGACACCGCCACGGGAGTCTTGACGAGCATTGCCCCACATGGGGTGGTGCGCATTAAAATCTCCTAAGATTAAAAAAGGCTGTGGGAGTTGGCCCACAAGTCCTTGCAGGTCATGTAAATGCACTGGAAGGTTGGGTGGAAGGTAAAGCGAAACAATTGTAATTACGCGGTCAAGCAGAACACGAACCGCCACTGCTTCCAAGGGGGTTGCGAGAGGGACAGGAGCACAGGCAATACCGCTCTGCACAACTACAGCTACTCCACCAGAAGAGGTGTTGCAAGAAACACGGTCTTTTCTAAAAACCTGATGTCGCCGTAGTACCTGTGTATGAGTTTCATTAAGATGGGTCTCCTGTAAACAAATGGCAACAGGCTGAAGCTCATCGAGAAAAAAGTTGACATCATCAATATTACGAAAAAGACCGCGACAGTTCCACTGCATTATTCCTATATTTTTAACCATTTAAAACAAAACAAGTATAACATAAAAATTGTATTAAAAAGGTATATTCCTTAGGGTTTAAAATCTATTTTTATACGCGGCGCACTTTGTTTTTTAAGGGGGTCTTTCTGCCTCCGATTAGGGTCTCCGGAGGCAGAAGAGGTGGACTCTGATCTTGAGAGGAGAGCCTCCTCATCAGACCTCGGCCCACTCTCGTCCATGGGCTCATCTGCAGTTACCGGCAGCTGGCCCTTGGAGGTCGACTGCCTTGGCACTTCCCCAGGCTTCCTCTGGGGAGCAGAGGTGTGGGGAGGTACGCCCCTGCCCCGAGAGGTCGAAGCAGCTGGTTGAGCAGGAGACGTCATCTCCTGTTCTGGGGTGGATGCTGGCAAAGCAGCATTCACCTTGCGGTTCGGAGGCGGTGCCACTGGCACCGCTCCCGGGGGTTTGGAGGGGGACCGTGACGGGAGATGCAGGTCGTCCGGAGACGTCTGCGTTCCCATCGAAACTACTGGCCGTGCTGGTCCCCTGCGCACGGCCTCGGCATACGAGCCTTTTGATACAAAGGCAAAACGCTTTTTTGCCTCAGTGTAAGAGATGTTTTCAGTGACTTTTAATGTAAGAACTTCTTTCTCGTCTTTCCACACAGGACAAGATCGGGAGTATGCTGGGTGGTTGCCACTACAATTCGCACAATGAGGCTCATTATCGCACGCATCTGCGACATGCTCCTTGCTGGAGCACTTTGCACAGGTGTCCCTTCCCCGACAGTTCCGTGACCCATGGCCGAACCTCTGGCACTTAAAGCACCGTTGAGGGTTCGGCACATAAGGTCGGACCCGGCACTGAAGGTAACCTGCCTTTACAGTCTGTGGCAGAGTGGTTGAATCGAAAGTCAAAATTATGTGTTTTGTCTTCCGTTCCACACCATCACGGCGGATAGTGATTCGTCGCGCAGCTATAACTCCTTGACTAGAGAGGCCCTCAATTATCTCTGGCTCAGGTGAGTCAAGCAAGTCATCCTCAGAAATGACCCCTTGAACGCTGTTCAGTTTGCGGTGAGGACTGACGCTTACTTTGTAGTCGGATACAAGGTTGAGTTTAAGAAGGGCATCACTTTGCTGCTTTGTGTTGACCTCGACAAGGAGATCATCAGATCCCATCTTCTTTGCACTATAATTGGCGCCAATAACACTCTCGAGAACTTTAGAGACCAGAAAGGGAGAAAGTTTGCCAAGTGGCTTGTCACCTTCCGAGTGCATTACAAGGAACTTCGGGAATTGCTGCAGTACAAAAGATTGTTTCATTGTGTTCAGTGCTTCGGTGCGGACCCTTTTGGGGGCCCGATCAAAAGATTTAAGCTTGGAACCCATATGAATGGGGAGGGTTTTCGGAAACTGTGGTGCACCGCCCACCACCGAGCCCAACAAGGGAATAGGTAACGCTCCATAACAAGAAAGGCTTGGCTGAAGACGTTACTCTATTAGTGCTGCCCAGTCTCTATAACCAAGAGTGGTTCTGGACAAGGTGTCTGTCACCACCCAAGGTTAGCCCTTGCCGCCAAAGGAGTTGAAAAGGAAAGAAGAGAAAAGAGAAGAGTGAAAAGAAGGAGAAGACAAGGGTGAAAGAAGGGAGGGGATAGTAGAAGTGGCGACTAGACTGAATCATCCTGGCCGGGCCTTACCAGGACTCCCGTCTATGAGAAGCGGGGGCCGAAGTGGTGTATTGCCTCACCCGGGGGGCCCCGAAGGGTCCAAACCTACCCCGGGCTCGGCTCAACCACCAGGATGCCCTTTTCCCCAGACACGGGAAAGCCACGCACAGCCATACGTGGGCGGGCAAGCCCGCATGGCTCGGGGTCCGTGGAGACGCCACTCTCCAAACACCTGCTTTCACAGGTGCCCCCTGCGGGCGTTTTAGCACCGTTTTTCATGCCACGAATTTTAAATAAAAATGCTGTAACTGGCCAATTATTTTGTCTGCGTGACTGAGAAATGTTCCAATGTGCCTCGTACGTACAAATTATTCGTGATATTTGCTCTTATAATCGAGCGCAGAGAGAAAATGCACTCGCTTTTTCCCATAGAAATGCATTACCGGAAGTCAATTTCTGACTGCTTGCTGTCTGCTTCAAAATGCAAAAGCACACTAGCGCCAGTTGAGCCTCTAGCGTTTATTGTAATAACTCTATGGGTTTCCTCGCCGTCACTATGGCAACGAACGCCAAATGAATGGAAGCACGCACGGTACTGTCTGTGAAGCCAGCAACAGCTGACGCCATTTTACGAACGCCGTCTGCTGGCCAAAGCCGAACGCGGTGCGTCAGATTGGCCGACTTCGCCAGTGCGCCGCTCAGTGATGTTCCATGCAGGGAATTTTCCCTTTTTCAGGAAATTTTCGGCCTCAATTTTGGTGAAAAGGGAAACGGGAATTTCACCACGTTTGCAGAAAATTTTAAGGATTAACGAGGGAATTCGGGAAAAGCTCTAGAGGAAACTAAAAAAAAACAATTCAAGTGGTCCAAAAGTTTTAAGAAGAGAAAGAAAGTTGTGGTGCGGGAAAAAGGTGTCTGAACGACTCTTTTTCAAGTAGGTTTAGAAAACTTATTCTTAACTCGAAGTAAATTCTCCGAAAATGTACTTGTACTTTATTTAAAGTAGTTTTTTTCCGGTACGTTCCGAGCAAAGGTACAACTTCCGACTTCAAAATATGTTCTCCGATTTTGAAAAAAAAAAGAAAAGTGTATTGTTATGTAAAAACACGCTATCGTTTTTTAAGATGTCATTTGGTCATTTCTTTGAGTGAAGTAATGGCGGCTATAAGACCGATGCAAATAAGTTCTGTATAGGATGATGACGTTAAATAGTTTGTCAGCGAGAGTGAAACAACTACTCCATGGCCACTTGACTTCATTGGAAAATAACTGGATCATCCTTTATTACCCCCATAAAAGACTGTGTTAAAAAGTACTTGTACCTTTGGAATTACATGATATTTATAGTACTTTACCTCAAGTAAATTGCACCCAATGTACAGTTCCTACCTTACTTGAAGTACATAACCTCTCATTTGCTTTGTACGTTACACCCAGTACATTATAGATGTACTTTACCAAACACTGCTGAAGGTTATATTATTTTTTAATAAAAAAATAATTTGACCACTCTACCAAAAAGCCAGTATAACTTTTCACCCATGAAACTGGAAATCTAACTGGAATTGTTTCTGGAAACCCAAAATGTTCCGTACATTTGTTTCTGGAAACCTAAAATGTTCTGTGATCAACAGCTGTCTATTCGGTAGGGTTGGAGGTTACCAGGGCGTTGTCCGAAACGGCTATTCCAGATAAGCACATGCCCGTATCTAAGTTAAGATTCAGTCCGGTGGCCCTCAAGCCATTAACCATCATGTCGGAATTGACGGGCTGCACAACGCTGGTGCCAGTCTTCAGGGCGAAACACATGCGCGTCAAAACCGTCCGATCCGACGTGCGAACTGCAGGAACGGACGTTCGAGGGCGAGGGTTTTCGTCGCACCGGAGGCTACGAAAACCCTCGCCCTCGAGCGTTCGTTCCGGCAGTTCGCACGTCGGATCGGACAGTTTCGACGCGCATGTGTTTCGCGCTTTCCGCGGAATACGAAGGCCGTGAGGTGTAACCTTGACACTGCACTTGATTGCCTTGGTGTTGTTGGCCAGCAAAAAAAAAAAAAAAAGGAGCCGGAGTCATGTATGTGTAGGAAAACTCCACGGGTAGACGGCTCATTGGATTGAAGTAGCCGTTGTACTTGCGATCGTGTGTATATTTAATTTCCAAGCTTACAATTACATTGCCCGGGTGGTGAGTACCATACTGTCATGATGCACCCGAACCCTTCCATAATCTCGGAGGACGCGCCAAATCTGCTGTACGAGGACTTCGTTACTCTCAGAACTCCTTCCA
Source organism: Ixodes persulcatus (assembly GCA_013358835.2). Taxonomy (NCBI): domain Eukaryota; kingdom Metazoa; phylum Arthropoda; class Arachnida; order Ixodida; family Ixodidae; genus Ixodes; species Ixodes persulcatus. The sequence continues at coordinate 461,063 of JABSTQ010011421.1, forward strand.
ATGCCTGTTCCTCTCTGGCCGTCCCGAAAGGCTTGCAACTGCTCCGCTTCCTCGCCAGTGGAGATGTCGGCACGTTGCTGTTCCGAGAACAGGGCGTCATCGATGAAGTTGGACACTTGATTTCCGTAAGGCCACTTGAATCCTGGCGACTCCCCGCCACATTCATTGTGATCACGTTTCGGTCCTGACAAGTCTCTCCGTATATAGAGGGTATGGTCAACAACCTTTTCTTTCACCTAATTCTCGGGACCAGTGCCTGCAGCACCAACGAGCGAGTGCCAAGAACCTCGCGATGCCCAGCCAGAAACAAAGTTGTAGAAAGTGTCCTTGTCAGGCAGCAAACATTTCCTCGTCAGCCTTCGACTTGGCGGGGAATGACCGTGCCTCAAGGCAATAAGGCCGCCCTCGCCCACAGACTTGCCGTGGTCTAATGGGTTGCCGGGACCCCGGTAGTGATGTCCTGGAAAGAGAGGTTTACCTAAGTAAAATCATCACACCGTTCATGATTGCCGACGACGACGACTTCGACAAGTTAAAGCTCCCACCAAATACACGCGGCTATTGAACTTTGTAACCTAACCTAACCTAACAAAACCTAACCTAACCTAATCTAACCTAACCTATCCAAACCCCCTCTCTTGTCTAAGTGATGATCTGAAGTTTTCAATAAAAAATAGCTGTCAATGAATCCCTCGAATGCATGAAGCTGAACGGCGCCAGTTACCAAGAGTGGGCCCCATCTTAGATTGACATTTCCAAGAAGTAACTTAAAAGTTTCGAAAGAAAAGAAAACAAAATAAGGGTTAATTTTGAAATGTTGCGATCTAGAGTAGACCAGCGCTACATTTGGGCGGTGGCTGAGCGTTCAGCAATGCGTCCTTAATTTTTGCGGTGAAAAACCCCAGTATATTTTTTGTGTGACACGCCATATATATATGGCGTGTCACACAAAAAATATACTGGGTTTCTTCACCGCAAAAATTATATATATATATATATATATATATATATATATATATATATATATATATATATATATATATATATATATATATATATATATATATATATATATATATATATGTCCTATAGACCTACATGCTTTTTACAAGTTGTGTACCAGATATGAGTCAAAACGTTCTGGCTGCACATATATTACACAGCTGGAATAACAGCAGTTCTTTTTTCTAACCGGATGCTGCCGAGACTGTATCTTTGGTTACTTACTTGTTCATACATTGGAGCACGTTCCCAATGAATCACCATTTTAGTTTTTGTTTCCTATATCAGCGGATGTCAGGATGTTTCTAGAAGTCTCTCCCAGGAACTGTTATTTAAGCCTGCAAAAGAGGCAACGCTGGCAGCATTACTGAAGTCCCATCTAACCTGTTCGACTTACTGTTAACCCACTTTTATATCTGTGAGTATAAATGCTTTTTATTTAAAATATGTAGTATAAGTAGCTTAGTTTCAGCATGTTTTTGGTTCCATCCCCAAAAGAACCCGATCGTATTTCAAGGTACGGTTGAAAGGGCAGTTCCTCCCAAAACTCTTCTAGAGTCACCGATATGTTCCCCTATATTCGAGATGATTCGACGAAATCACTCTATAGTTGTGATGCATCAGTCACGGCCTTATAAATATTTAACGTACAGTAGAAACACTTTAGAAGTAACACTCACAGAGTCTCTTTCCTCTTCAGCTTTGGCAAGTATTTTATTAAGTTTCTGCAAAATAAACTAAAAATTTAACACCTCCTGTCCGCCCTTTTGCCCCCCGCAAATGTCATCAAAATTAAAAAAAAAAAAAAGAAATTGAAATGGCGTTGTTCTTGCATACGAAAAACTCAACTTTCAGAGTATGAAAATGTATATCTACGTCTTCATTTTGTATTGGTTCGTAACACAGCCCCCACTGTGCTGTTTGCGAGGCTGGTTCTTTCTTCGGAACCGTACCCCTTACATCGTTTAACTTTTTTTTTATTTATTTAACACGGGATATTTTTAAAATGCTCGAGTCACTCGCATGCTCCCAGAAGGTTGGAATATCCGATGCCCGTGTCCTGTTTTCTTCGAAGTAATCCGCGATAAACACAGATTTTTTTGTTCCACGCCATGACCCCAAAAAACACCGAACAAAAAAACAAAAAAAACGCCCCCCCCCCCCCCAAAGAAATGAATTTGAATGAAAATAAACCCCCGAAACAAGGAAGAATAATTATAGGCGATTTTAATGAGTTTAGTGAGTTCGTTCTTTCTCTGCGCTCACGATGAAATCTTCGGCCTGAACGAAAGGCCTTAATAATACAACGAAGATGTGGAGGGCTGTGTTGCGGTTGCAATGGATGTCATGACACTTAACGTGTTTTTTGTTTGTGCGTGTTCGTTCGCGCGGGGGGGGGGGGGGCCTGCCTGAGTGCGTGCGTGTCTCTGCGTGTGTCTGGATCTCTGCGTGCGTGCGTACGTGTATGCGTGCCAGAGTGTGTGTTTGTGTTTGAATAACGGACCGTCCCCAGGTACCTTGTTTTGGGTTTAATTAAGACGTTATTCGACCGCTTCAAAGCATTCCTCTAGGTGGCTTTCTAAAGGAAAACAAGTTCCGTCCTCCCGATAGTAGCCAATATGATTACGTAATACCCAAAACCAATTTTTGTTTCTAGGCCAGCATGGAGAAGCCAGCGTACAGAGAAGTTGATGGCTACTATCTTAGCTGGGCCTTTGCCGAAACGAATGTCCGTTCGGCGTTGAACTACGTGCCCCAGCCTGGAGACGTGTTTATTGTCAGCTACCCGAAATGCGGAAATACGTGGCTAGAACACATCGTCTACAACATCTTCAACGACCGTGCTCCGCCGGGCAGCTGGATCGACCATTTCCAGGAGATGCCCTTTCTGGAGTTACAAGGCGCGGAAGCCGCAAGAGACATGCGAAGACCAGGATGCATCAAGACCCACATGCCTTTCCAGATGCACCCGTACTCGAGAGACGCCAAGTATATCTGCATCTGCCGAAATCCGTACGACTGTTGCGTGTCGTTCTTTCACCACACCAGAAATAGGCCGGTGTACCGTTTCTCCGACGGAACGTTCGACGAGTTCTTCGAAATGTTCCTAGCGGGAAAGGTGGACTTTGGAGACTACTTCGCCCATCTGTTGTCCTGGTACGAACATCGCGATGACCCCAACGTGCTCTTCATAACCTACGAAGACCTCAAGGAGGACACTGCAACGTGGGTGATGAAGATCGCGGATTTTCTCGGAGACGACTACGGGAAAAAGCTACGAGCTGACAAAAGGGCCTTGGAAAATATCTTTAAGAGGACAAGTTTCGAAGTCATGAAGAAACACGTGGATGAGTTGAACAGAAATTTGAATCCTGATTGGATTTCGATGCCGGATGATAAAAAACCCAAGTGGGTCGAGAGTTCCAGCAGATCCGTTGGTCAGTGGCAGCCCATCGAGAATCGGGAACCTGGAGACTTCGTGCGCAAAGGTGTCGTCGGAGACTGGACGACACATTTCTCTGCGGAGCAAGTGAAGCGTCTGAAGGAGCACATTGAGTTCAAGACTCGCGGTAGTGATGTCATGAACTTATGGCAGAAACTTCAGCTGCCCTAAAGAAAGTTGACTGCTTTTATTTGATACTGAGCAGTAAACATAAGGAACTAGGGGCAGCAGCTTAAGATAATTATTTAACTGGGCGCATTCATTCATACTTTAAATATAATATGAAATAAATCAGAAAGAGTACAGTCGTCTCCTTGTGCTTATACAGTTGTTCTTTGTTAGAGCTTCACTCTAAAGCAAATATGCGTTCATATATGCTTTGCTACCACCAGCAACATCGAGGCACATGATCTAGCTATTTGCACAGGATAGATTGATGGACATAAATTGGTTTAGTTCTTTTCCAATTGGACGGTGGCGTGCGACGCTTAACAAGTGTTTTAAGTTTCACCTACATGTATATTTATGTAGATGAATTTTAGCGATCATTTGGAATTGGGTGAAATTATGTAGATCCTCTCTACACCGTGAATGCCATTCATTCATTCAATACTTCTCAAAAGTGTGTATTTTGGAACTGATGTATATTAGCAAGATTGTTCTGCGTCATGCGTTGTTGTTCTATACGCTTAAGTACGCCTGTGCAACATTTCGCTGTGTAGTTACACAACAGCAGGTCCTGAATTACGCAGCTACTCAACCAAGTGTTGTCAAGTTGCACTTACTGCAGCTTTTCGCCCCAACAACCATCTTTCTTTTAGAACGAAAAATAAAACAATAATTGATTGATTGTTCTCGGGTAGCCCTATATCTTTTCTAGCAAAAAGAAAAATGAGTGACCAGAAGAAATAAAGTTTGCATAAATCTTTAATGCAAAATAAAAAAGAACACCAACAAATGCTTTCAGCAACAGTAAATCGCATTGCCAAAAATTAAAAACAAAAAACAAAGAAATATAAAAAAGTGGAAGAAGGAAAATCAGTCAATTTTTTTAAATTATTTAATAAATACCAAAAAAAAAGATGTCCCTGCCCATCAACACTGTGGCCGCACGAGATACTTAAAGGGGCACTGACACACCAAAATCATATTTTTTTTTTTTATTATCCGAAACGATTGAAAACGATGTCGGGACATTACCCTCAAAATTTGAAACTTTAAAATTCAGTATTTGTGAATTAAAAAAACAATTTCCAAATGCCGAATTTGAAGTTCCCGCGCGATCCGCGCCAGTGCAGTGACTCAAATTTTGCGGTCTCCTGCGACTCGACTTTCTTTCGGACCTCCGCCGTTGCCACGGCGACCAGAAGCGAGGAGCAGGTGAGGGATAGAAGGGCGCCGGCGGGAAACAACCGGTTTTTATCCGACTCGCCAACGAGCGCCGGCAAGTTTTCCAAGGGAGGGTACAAATCTAGGAAGCAACATCACACCGAACTCTGATTTCTGTTATTTCAAAAAGAGAAGCCTTAGTGCGTTCGCAATTGCGTTAAAAAACATGTTTTACGATTGCCGTTATTTAATGTTATAGAAATGTCACCTACAAAGCTTCTAAATTTCCTGATTTTTGACGTCACCGATCAAAAGAAGCGAGGAGGTGAGCAGCGGGAAATACAAACGCCAAAACTAAAAAGGCGCGCGCGCGCGCGGGAAAATTTTTTTTCGCGATGCGGTTTTTTTTGCGTGTCTATGACTACAAGTTGCATCGTTTTAGACAATAAAAAAAATACGACCTTTGGGTTGTCAGTGCCCCTTTAATGTTAATAGAATCGAAGTAGATTATACCATGGTACCTGGAGCGCGTCCCGTACTGGTGCGTTTTGTGTCATATTCCGCCTATACATCACTTACCATACACCACATGCCTTCAAAATTGTTTAGGCTTTTCGAGACGGAAAAGTCTTTCGCTCCCTTTCCGTAATATTCGCCCATTCTTGCATCGAAATATATAACTATTTTAGAAACTTGGCAGTATCTCAATACGCGTTTTTTTTTTTTTTTTTCTCCTCTGTCTAATAGGTTTTTTAGGTAAAATTAAGAAGTGGGGTTTATTTTTAGTAGATGCCGCGAACGGTTCGAAGAAAGCAGCAGACTGGAGGTCCGAACAGTCAACACATCACCCAGACCCTGTTCTCACTGATTCAACGCGAGTTGGTGCTGAACACTGACATAGCCTTCGTGTGCAATATGTGCCCAGCGATGGCCAACCGCAGGTGACGTAAAGAAATGTCTAGCAGTAGAGTTTTCTATATGGCTGGTGTTGCCGATCCTAAGGACGGATGTCGAATCTTGATTTGTCGAGTTGAGTGCGGCTCTCGTGCACAGCGGATATGAGTATGCGGTAGGCACTAGACTCAACACTGGAACATCTCTAAGGACCGTCTTTGTATGACGGTACCCGTGTTGAACTAGGACATACAGTTGGGTTGGCCGACAGAAAAGTACATAGTTTAAGCATAATTACGATAGAACTTTAAGACGCAAGAATATAAAACTTGCTAGAGGAATTCATTGAATATATACATCCTGGCCAGTCGTCGAGTAAAGTATTTTGGCGTTTTTCTCCAACCCACACAAATGAACAAGGCGATAATTTGGAAAAAAAAAAGTTCATAGCATTGTATTTTCTTACGAATAATACGGGGGGAGGGGGGGCCAGTAGTCGTCCTCGTTCAAGTCTTGCGTCTCCCCACAATTCATGATGAGCGTTCCAATCGCCACATATAATGACTAGGGCTGGACAGCGTTTACAAATTTATTTTACTATTGCGTCTACCACTACCTTTACACGAGGCCGTACATAAACCAATACGACGCTGAGATATTTTTCTCTAAGTTGCACTCTGGCCGCTCCTAGGTCTATCAACTCCGTGCACAAATTATCAACTGGTATCTCTATATGAGGCACTCCGTTACGCACATAGAGTGCTGCACTACCTTTGGGAAACGATGAGATCGATAGGTTTTGTACACGTCGTACCCAGATATTGTTCGCTGCAGCGGTAAGCCTGCTTCACATAGTGCAAGAATTGGAATAGGCATTGTTATTGTATTTTCGAGAAGGTAGACGGTGTTGGTAGTGAGGTGGTGGTTCAAGAGGTGCTGTCGTGTACCGGCGCAGGGCTGCGTGGGTAGCCTTGTATGCCGGTGGTGGTGATGTCTTGCCTTGTCAGTGTTGAGAAAGGAGCGGCAGCCACTGTTGCAAGCGTCGTCATGGTTGGGGAGTAGACGTCGGGTTCATCCGCGAAGGTGACCCAGTAACGGCGGAGGCCCACGTCCCCGCGGGCCCCGCCGAGGGCGAGGAAGGACACCGGTGAATGTCTACTTGTTTATTCCGAATCCCAGGGTCAACTGTTCCACAGCGGTACTCGTATGCACGAGCTGAGCACGCCCCACTGCGAGTGGGTCACACGCTTCTCGTTCAAACGTGCCCGTACGACCACTAAACTTGGCTAAACTCAGGAATACTACGATTGTTTGTAGCAGTAGCTTTAACCCGGGGTTGGATCCCAGCGCAGTTCCATTGAAGCTGCAGTGGTACTTTTCTTGGCGGATTTAAATTTCCTCCACTGCTCATGGCCTCAAATAAGGCTTAGGTGGTGAGGAGCGTGAGGAGCGTTGTCAGTATTGAGTCAGAGGTTTGAGCCTAGGGTGCTGCGATTGAGGCAAGTACATTGCAAAATAAATTGAGTATGAGCTTAATGATCGAGGTCCAGGTTGTCTCGACAGTGTCTTAGTGTCTTTTTCCACCTTTGATGTGTTTTTGTTTGCCTGTCTTGGTTCCTGCTTTCGTCCAGTCACCGTACGTGAAAGCTCTGAGTTTGGTCTTGTTTTGGCAACGATGGCTGGAATATTTGGTTCCTGGTTTGCCAGAGCAGCGGCATACGTTATTCCTGGACGTGGAGGTGGAGGTGTCTTTTGCACTTCCATCTTCTTGCTTGGCTCTAGAGTCAGTGGTGGGTCAGTTGATTTTATGTTGGGTTGTGAATATTTCTCTGCCAGTTGCACTGCGTCAGCTGCTGGAGTGCAGATTTCGCCGAAGGAAAGCTCAGATCGTGATTCTTGGCATAGGTTAGAATGTCTTGTTCATGTTTCTGCCGAAAGCATAAAGGTGACGTTGCCTCATGTGAACCTTTGCAGTTCAAGCACTTGGCGGGGCGATCCAAGCAATCGATTGTTTCTTTGCCTGTTGTCACGTGACACTCACCGCATCTACTGCATCCAGGAGGTCTCTTGCAGGCAATGGAGCGATGTCCGAAGCCACTGCAATTTTCACACTGGATCGGCCGATCCTTGAAAGCTGCCACTGAGTGTTGGACGTGGCCAAGGAGAACATGAGATGACAATTCAGTACCAGCGAAGTTAATCTTGACAGACTCGGAGCCGCCCAGTCTATGCAGTCTTGTTATGCGAACCGTGGATCTGATGTTCTCAGTGATCTCGGCGTCAGATAGGTTGGTTTCGACATCTCGAATCACACCTACTGCCGCAGAGCGCGAGGAAGGTTCGTAGGCGGTTACCTTTAGGCCTCAGATGGACGTGCAGTTGAGAAGCGTTCTCGTTGTCTCACCGTTTCGTGTGTCTACGACGATTAAATTGAGTCTGTCATTAACGCGTACTTCGATGATGCACTCAGGACAAAGCTTTTCTAGAGCTTGAGAGATCTTGAGGCTTCCGAGCGTAGTGATAATCTGATAAGGCTTGTTTGATGTAAAGATTACCGTCAGCGACTCAGTGCTTCTTGAGGTGGTGCCATTTCCTGAGAGATGCACTGTAGATGGGGAGGTAGAGCTCCCCTGCTTCTGCCTTTTTCGAGTTGATTTAAAGGGGCGGTGCACCGATATTCAATAGACCCTTTCCGAAATTCAGTGCCATCTGGTGGCTTGTATAGCAGTTTATATTTCGCCATACCAATGGCGGCAAGGAACTTGTATTTTATCGGGCACCGCCACTTTCGCAAGTCAACGGCAGGCGAGGAATTGCTCAATCTGTAGTTCTTTCTTGATCCCTTTCAATTCGATGGTGACGAAGATCCTGCAGTGAGAACAAAGCTCCAACCCACACAGACGCCTCGATAAATTGCTATACACCAAAGGGCTTTAAAGCCGATTGTGTGCTGCCCACAGATTGACTGAATCTGAGTTAGAAATGAACACTTACGTAGGTCTTGTGTTTCATTCCTACGTCGCGTCGTGCTAACCCCCGAATGTACAGGCCTCGCATAATCCGCTTAGGAGCATCTTCAACGTCTTCCTTTATCAGTCACTAGAAATCCGCCATTGGTATGACACAGGTGTCGTTCCACAGATGATGATAGTGATCAAAGTGGCCAGACTGAATTTCGGAAAGGGTCTATAGTATTATACTCGGCGACAACTTTTCTTGGCAATGAAGGGAATGCTATACCCGTTTTCACCTCAAGAACCGAAGTAAAAAAAGTCCGGCTCCTCGCGGAGCATTACTAATTTTTTCTTTTACGAGGAGAATTAATATATATGTAGGTGCATTTTAGATTAGATATGTGTTATCTAATCGAGACGTATACGTTTCAAACGCCAAAAGGATCGCTTCTTCCTCCGTCAACCAAATCTTGTAAGAACTACTGCGCCCGGCGTATGAACAATGCGCAAAACGTCCTTTTTTCTTGAGGTGAAAACGAGTATAGGGGGGGCGGAGCTCCTGCACATGTATCACTCCGCCAAGCATCCGGGCTTTCATCACGTCAGTTTTGGTTTCGTTTTCAGTTTTGGTTTCGTTGTCAACATTCAAGGCAAGCACTTTATACAGCTCGTTAGTGTCTATGAAACCGTTTCCAGTGGACATAGCCGGGCTTAGAGTTCCTGTATAGGCTGCCTACGGGAGCCAGAGTTGCGCGTTCACGCATGGCATGTGGATCCAGCTCCTCACGTGACTGAATTTGGCGAGTAGCAGCGCCGCGAATTCGAGGCGCGCGGCGGGCTCAAAAGCCTGGGAACGTACGCCGGGGCGCGTGCAACGTCTACTTTGCTGCACGACACTTGATACGGCTCCTCACGTGATCGGATCTCGGCGAATAGCGGCGAGGGCGGCACGCGGCATGTGGAATCAAACGCGCAACTCTGGCTCCCGTAGGGAGCCTATTAGCCCCGTGCGCGACCGAAAGCGTCGCTGTGGTCGGCCTTCCACGATTGGCCGAACGCTGACTATGACGTCGGAAAGGGGATTTATCATCGACGGAAATAAGAGGAATGAAAGAACTTTAATTTTGACGGTGTTGGCAGTGTTCCTTTGAGAGCGCAATGATTTCAAGCTTCCACCATGCTAATAACAAACACCATCGAACTTGTTGTTTGCAAGGTAATGACGTCACAAGGGGGAACCACGATTGCAAACAGGGCATCTGGCGGCCGCCATGCTCTTCCTCATGTGAGCAAGCACGTGGAATTCCAGGCCTGCCAAGGCTATCTTCACGTGCATGCTGCGCGTGCTTGCACGGATGGGGCACCAGCCGGGACGCCACGCTTGCAAACGTCTATACAGTAACTCTAGCCGGGCTCAGAGCAGATGCCATCTGTTAAGGAAGAGATCCCGGGCACGTCCGTTTTGATGGTGTCGGTTTATCGTTCCCTCTCGTGCCGTTCATGATCTCGTGGTTCTGTGCTCCTCTACCTCCTTTTCCTCTTGTTACCGATCTTTAGTAACTAGAAAACTAATTTCATTTTTATATTTTTATTGTTCAAGATTCATAGTGATGTGACAATTATTATTCAAATGACGAATATTAAGATTATAATTTACGTTACAGCCAAAACACAATTTAGACCCGGGGACTGTGTTCAGCTGCGTAAGAAGACAGCGTGCTTCGGCTCTGTAGCTTTGGCAGCATTGCAAAGAAAAGTTGCCGCCGAGTATAGTCTTTACACGAGCTTACTGGCACTACACTCGGCGACAACTTTTCTTGGCAATGAAGGGAATGCTAGGGGGGGGGGGGGGCGGAGCTCTTGCACATGTATCACTCCGCCAAGCATCCGGGCTTTCATTTGTCAGTTTTGGTTTCGTTTTCAGTTATGGTTTCGTTGTCGGCATTCAAGGCAAGCACTCTATACAGCTCGTTAGTGACTATGAAACCGTTTACAGTGGACATACCCGGGCTCAGAACAGATGCCATCTGTTAAGGAAGAGATCCCGGGCACGTCCGTTTCGATGGAATCAGTTTATCGTTCCCTCTAGTGCCGTTCATGATCTCGTGGTTCTGTGCTCCTCTACCTCTTTTTCCTCTTGTTACCTACTACCAGATCTTTAGTAACTAGAAAACTAATTTCATTGTTATATTTTTATTGTTGAAGATTCATAGTGATGTGACAATTATTATTCAAATGACGAATATTAAGATTATAATTTACGTTACAGCCATAACACAATTTAGACCCGGGGAATGTGTTCAGCTGCGCAAGAAGACAGCGTGCTTTGGCTCTGTAGCTTTGACAGCATTGCAAGAAAAGTTGTCGCCGAGTATAGTGGGACTCAAGGTTGCTCGCACGCAAACCCACTGGCCAAGAAACGCCTTTGTTGCAGTGTAATTTCAGAGACAAAAGCGATCATTTTCCATTCAATCTCTCCTTTGCAAAATTTGATGACCTAAAGTGGGGATCGCAGTAAAGTGGGGACACCCATTTGACGATTTTTTAATGCTGTTCATAGATTGGACCCGAGCATTACGTGGGCACTCGATTTGGGCTCGTGATGATTGCTCGCTCGAGAAGCATTCGGGTAGTGGCCCGTGTCGAATCGCTGCAACGACGACAATAGCCGAGCCATAACAATGTCTGGAACACAGCGCGTGTCAAGTGCTTTCCCAACCCCAGCGCGTGGCTATGATCAACATTGGCGGCATGTAATCGGCTCCAGATCACGTGGCCGCTTGTTCTGGCTGCGAGTTGAGGGAATGAACGCTGCGAGTTGAGGGAATGAACGCTGCTCGTTTTTTTTTTAATATTTTTACTGGGACTTCTATTGCGTGGGGTGAAAAACAAACGCGTGTTTCATAGGTCATTAACGTCAGGGATCCGTTCTAAGCGGTATTTGCGCAAAGTACAAAAATTGTTTCATCGCCCCTTTAACAGGGTGCCACTTGCCGGACGCACTATCCTCGGCGTCCATGTCGGCGATGTCACTAACGGATAACGGTGGGAAAAGTTCGTAACGGTTGTGTAAACGTATGGAGAGAATGGTGTATGCCAGGCTTATGTGGTGGATAGACACACAGAAGTTATTCCCACATTGCATGACTGGCTTTCGGCCACGACTCTGCTCAACAGACAGCATTCTTGATATTGTAAGTGACATCGAGCACAATGCCAATCAAGGAAGATCAACACTGGCAGTATTTTTCTATGTCACACGATCTTTGGAAAATTTTGATCCCTCAGCAGTTCTTCGATCTCTCACAGTCATGGGAATTACTGGTCGCGTCCAAGGCTTCCTCAGCAACCTGTTCAGCCACCGAAGTCTGAAGATAAAGCTCGGATCGTCCCTCCGCACTTCTCGATCGTTCGCTCGCGGTTTACCACAAGGAAGCGTGCTATCACCATTACTCTTCAATGTCATCATGGCTGGCCTTCCGGATGCACTGCCTAAGCTTTTTGTTCCAATCGTAATTTCACTATACGCAGATGATATTTGCATATGGGTCTTGAGTCACAGCCATAAAAACCTTCATGACATCGCCCAAACAGTCATTCACTGCGTCCAACAATACGTTCAAAGCGTAGGACAACAACTGGCAGCTGAAAAGACCACGTACATCTTATTTCCGGGTCGCCATCGCCGCGGAGCTAATTTGAAGCTGCATCTTGGAACAACACAACTTCGTTAAGTCCGAAAGTACAAGTTTCTGGGCGTTAAACGCGATGCTAGATTGGCTTTAAAAGATGCTGTTCCATTCAGCATCTATCGCAGCTAAGGCCGTACGCCGAGTGGCTGGTGCATCATGGGGCAATGCCCCACGATCAATGCTTGGACTTCATTTCTCACTTGTCCTGAGTCGCATCCGGTATATGCTATCATTCGCATCTCTCTCATCCACACAATATGAGAGGTTCGAGAGGCTCCACAGGAAAGGAATCCGCGCTGCTCTTGGTGTACCTCAAGCCGCTAGAAACGAGCTTATATACAGGGAAAGTCAAGCTGCACCTCTGCGTCTGAAGGCTACTGAGAAACTTCTTATTCAGCTCCTTTGTCTTCTCAAAACGCCTGCGGGACGGAGACTCCTTCAGAGGTTACACAACAGGAGCTACTCACACTTCAAATCATGCTTTCACACGCTACAATCACTAGGTTGGCGCCCATCAGTTTCCGTTGTTCCGACAGCGTTGCGGCTGGCTTGGATTGAATATGGGCCCATCTGCAGAGAGACCATTCCCAAGTTACACTCTAAAAGCAAAACTTCACAAGTTGTAGCCAAGGCTCTCACAGAAGACCACCTTTCTGTGACCTACCCGGACTTTCTTCGAGTTTACACAGATGGCTCAGTGAATGCATCATTACGAAGCAGTACAGCTGCTTTTGTCATCCCTGAACTGCAGTGCGAATGGGATAACAAATTTCATCGCATGGTCTCTTCAATCACAGCTGAAGTTGTTGCAATCACAGAGGCACTCGTCGCAGTAAGCCGTTACCATCCTACAAACGTAGTGGTGATCGGAGACTTCCGATGTGCTATTCGACGACTTCTCATGTGAACCGAAACGACAACCAGCAGGGCCAGAATTACCCTTCAACATAGAGAAGCAAACGGATTCGTGGTGCAGTTTCAGTGGGTCCCGTCGCACATTGGGATTAAAGCAAATGAAGCTGCTGATCGATTAGCCACACAAGCTCATCACCGGACCCCCTCGCTCGAACCACCTGACGACCCTCGCCAACATAGAGCAGCTGTTCGCCGACACATTGCGTCTCTGCATCTAGATACGGATGCTCACTACCCATGCATAACGAAAGGACTATCGCGCCTGGAAGCTACAACTCTTGCAACACAGTGTATAGATATAGTTGAAAGCATAAAAGTTCTTGGAATTATTTTTAATCAATACATGTCATGGGATGAGACTGTGCAACAGACATGTCAAAAATTATCAAGAGTTGTAGGTATTATGTATAAATATCGCCACATCATCCCGTTTTCGGTTATGCTTCTTATATATAATTCTCTCTTCTACTCAAAATATAATTATTGCTTCTTGGTATGGGGGAATACGACCGCTACAAACATAAAACTGATACATACTCTACAAAAAAAAGCTGTTCGTATTATATGTAATACTGAGTATAATAGTCATTCTAGTCCATTATTTAGTAAGTTGAATATTGTACAGATTCCTAATCAGTATTATTATAAACTTTTTCTTGCATTGAAAAGATCCTTTTGCCAAAAAGAAAATATATTCATGTCTATTTCCAACCTTAGGATGAGGGAGGTTACCTATGAAACTAGGTCTGCAGACACATGGTTAGTGCCGCACTCCAGAACGAACTACGGTAATCAGACGTTAAAATATATAGTACCTCGTTTTTTAAATCGCCTGAGTGAGTTGAATGTGGAAGTTTTGAATGAAACTATAAAAATGTACGTTCCATGTTTGTGAGAGAGTGCCCCTGGAATTTGTAATACTTGGCTAAATCGATTACTTTTCCCTCTTCCCCCCTCCCCCATCTAATTTTGTTTATTATAGTTTATTTTTGTGCTATAAGTGTGATGGTAAAAAAAAAACTTTCTGTGTATGTACATGCTGTCCTCTTTCGCTGCTGTGGGGAGGCAGAGGCTCGTCAAGCAACAACTGAGTTGCTTTTTTCTCTGTCTCCCCTCTCCAAACGGAGAGAAATAAAGAGTTTGAGTTTGAGTTTTGAGTTTAGATTATGTACAAGAAGTGCTAGGACACCCGCGTGATTATACATATCGGAGTCACGCAGTCTCCGCATTGCTCAACATGTGCCGTCCACTGCGACCAGGATCACCTGCTTCTGGAGTGCCCAAACTTTCAATCACAACGAGATACGCTTTTCCAGCGTCTCCGGGCGATCAGCGTGGCACATGCAACTGCAGATGACCTGACGTTTCCTAGCGGTTCACGATCACGCCGTAAAAGGACGCAGCGCTTTCTACTCGACTTCTTAAAATCGACGACTCTGCTTACACATTTGTGACCATACCTTCTTAACCGAACGATGCTCCCGATGTAACGCGTACTTTGGAGCGCACATAAGTACTGCTTTAGGACAATATGAGTGAATGTGAATATGCATGAGTGAGGTTGTATGTGAGCAACAAAGCCAATACATCAATGTTAGGGCAACCGCTTACTATTAAAACGTCATTCTCTCTCTCTCAGCAGTTCAGTTCATAATGCGTTTATTGGCGATAATCTAGGGGGGAAAAGGAGAACGAGGGCGTCGGTAACAACGCGGTCTGGACGCTGGCACGAACTAAAAGGGAGGGTCAGCGCTGAGCGATTCTGTTATTAAAAAAAAAAAAATGGGTTGTGTGTATGTTTATACAGCCTAGAACTTGGTCTGCCTCAACGGGTGACGAGTCTCCCAGCTGTAGATGAGCAATTTAGCCAGTGCTTTTTTTTTTTGTGCCTGTTTTTGTGCCTGTGTCCGCGATTTTTTCTTTTCTTTTCGCGCTGTAACGTTAAATAAAAAAATGTGGCGCTAGCGGTTCGAACCAGATGCGAAAGTTTCAGGACTAACTCTTTTCCTATTCACAAGTTATTAATGATCTTCTAATTCGTTCAGTGGGAAAATGGCGGCCGACGCAGCCCTTGAATCCATAAATAACAAAAACTGGCAAAATGAGCCCCATTTACGCATCAATATTATAAATATGAGTCCTTTTGAATTAGGTAACGGTTAGTTCTGAAAATTTGGCATCTGGTTTGGACCAATAGTGCTACACTTGGGTGGAAAATGAAAATAGCAATGCGTAAATATTTTTTAATAAAAAAACTAAACAAAAAAACTGAAAAAAACATGACCCTCGTTTTGGAGGGGGGGGGGGGGGCGGGAACGGTGTACATAAGAAGAGAGTTCAAAGGTGTGCCTGAACAATCAACTCAGACAGGCCAACACCACCAAATATGTCGGGTCACCTGGTCGCGGAGTTCTCAAAAAGCCCGGCTTTGACAGCAGTCAAATACATTACTAAGAAATACACCGTACTCCGCGGAAATGCGGTGGCCTTGACGGCCGACAGGATTTACGAAGTCAGAACGGGTGGTCGCGTGCTGCATCAAGGTTTGCCCCCCTTGAATTGGGAGGGGCGACTGCCGGCATCTATCATCGTGAAACTCGTGGAGACGGCCGTCTTTGCTGTCTCGGCGGATCCGGTCTATCGGTGAACCGGCGGCAGTCCTCTTCCTCGACGCAGCGTGAAAAAGCGACGGCGTGGAGAGATTGATGCGCAAGCGTTATCTTGGTCGTCGGGCGCCTAGACTTCTCGGGGAGATTTGGCGCTATAGGCGAGCTGTTTAAGGCAAATGAGCGGAGTAAAATGTGCTGGCCTAGTAACGTCTTCGCCTCAAATTTCATCAAACCTAATGCTACTCTCTCGCTCCCGCTGACTTCTGTTGCTTGAAGCGCAGTTTTATGTCTCTTTTCGGGCAGGTTCGTGTTTCTTTCTCCAACAGGGCCGACTCAGCGAACGTGTACTTGATTTTAGTCATCAAACTGGTTACCTTCAACTTTGCAGCAAACAAATCAAAACATATTGCAGGTTTAAGCGCTGCCCATCCAGCCGTAACTAAACGCAGAAACAGTAGTGAAATAGATAAAATAAACAAATACGGAAGGATTACCTGTTACACGTCACAAGAGTGCTAAAAAACTCCCACGTAGTACCAGTTTGAAGTGAATTTAATTGAATCGAATTTAAGCACTGTTGGATTTTTAGGGGTCAAGCCCGGTAGGGAGGTAGAAACAAAATACGTTCCTGCCTGAAGTCAGAAAATGTAGCTCCAATCAATATTTGAAAGGCAACCCGACGTTTCAAAACCAACTCTGTTTCTTCTTCAGGGGTGACTGAAGGCACGCGGGAGAGCAGCAGCTCTTTCGTCTTTCGACGTGGTGTGCCTCTTCACAAGTGTCCCAGTTCCCCTTGCAGTTGCTGCAGCCCGCGAAGCCCTCGAAAAAGACAGCACCTTGACCACAAGAACCAACCTCACTGTGAATGAACTGTGCCGTCTGCTCGAGTTTTGTCTGGGCAGCACATACTTCACCTTCAAATGGGAGCTTTTCAAACAGGTCAGTGGCACTGCAATGGGTGCGGCCATCTCGGTCACAACGGCGAACCTCACGATGGAAACAATCGAGCAAAAAGCGCTGAGGACTTTCCCCAACCACCCCAAAGTATTCTTGCGCTATGTGGATGATTGTTTCTGCATTCTCAAGAAACTGGACGTGGCTAATATTTTGGAACACTTCAACTCTATCGGGCCGGCCATTCAATTTACCGTCGAATGTGAGACGGATGGTACCTTGCCGCTCCTGGGTGTGCTGGTGAACCGACGAGGGCAAGATCTGACGTTTACGGTGTACCGAAAACCAACACACACCGGACGCTACCTCGATTGAGACTCCAACCATCCAACGAGTCCTAAGGCCTCAGTGGTTTCGACCCTGCTGCGTAGGGCAACGACTCTCTGCTCGTCGGAAACCGATAAAAAGAGGGCGAAAAAGACCATAATTGAAGACCTAAAGAAAAATGGCTGCTCTAGTAGCTTCATTGAGCACATCGCCCGACGCCAGACAAAACCAGATGCCAGTAGAAGAAAGACAGAGCATCGAGTCGCGCGCATCAGTGTCCCCTACGTAAAGGGAACCAGCGAAGCGCTCGCACGAGTACTGGGAAAGGAAGGTATTCTGGTGGCCCACAAGCCGACGTCCACACTGGGAAGGTTTATGCCAACGCCGAAAGATAGTCTACCAAAAGAAAGAGCACAGGGCGTGGCTTACACCATCCCTTGCGCAGAGTGCCCCGCAACCTACATCGGCGAGACGAAGAACTTTCCCCAGCGTATCCGCCAACACAAGAACGACGTGCGGAAGTTTGACAGTGAGCGCAGCGCCATCGCCGAACATTGCGATACCCTAGACCATCGCATTGACTTCGCGAACGCGCACGTGGTGGACACAGAGCCCAATTTTCGAAGAAGACTTTTCTTGGAATCGTGGCAAATCCAGGAAAAAGACGACGAGTTATCGAGGAAACAAGACGTGCGATCCCGACCTTCTGCCCAAGTCAAACCACTGCACCAACACGAAGGGGATCTGGAACCCAGTTGCAGCCGCCTTTATCATCGACGACTGCCAAAGACGCTTCAACCAGCCAGCCAACACACGAAAGGGCCCTTGGAGCTCCCCGAAAGGGGATTTTCAAGGGTCCAAAGATGAGCACCGGAGCAGGACCGGCTAAACCTACTGCTGCGCTTGCCCATTCCATCCAGGCAGGCATTGGCGCCAAAGCACCAGCGGCAACTACGTCCTACTGCATGACCCCTCTGCCCAGTACTCCTGTACCGGCATCAGCGTCAGATCCTAAATGCTCTAAGCAGACACCGGCTGACATGGACCACAGCTACCACAACAACCAAGATAATCAGTCAGGACACGCCAGTCTGGGAAAAAGACCTACTGACATTGACGGCGACTCCGCTGAATCGTCGATGACAATTGCCGAACAACAGGCAGCAGAAGTTATCACAATGGATCACGAATCAACAGAAGGAGACCTTGAATGATTCATCCTTGTGCAACATCGCAGACAAAGGACAACGAGAGTCCCGGTACTCCTGACGCCTACAAACGAGACACAACGCCCCCAGCAACAAAACCCGCTGATGTTGAGCACTGATGTCAACATGGCAGCAGGCGGCCCTATTATACGCCACCAATTTACTGCCAGGGGTGGTCTTCTAGTCGAATTTGCAGAAATCTCTTCTGTCAACAAACTCATGCAGGTACAAACTCTCGGGGGCATACCAGTACAAGTCACCATTCCTACTACCTACCTCCAGAACTTTGGACTAATCAAGGGATTACCTCTGTGGTACACGGGCGCTCAACTGGCTGAGTTCCTGCAACCAGAGGGTGTCGTCGCGGCTCGCCGCCACTATCGCCGTCGAGGAAAGCCTGGTGACGCAGGAACACCATCCGACCGTGTTGTTCTCACCTTCCGTCCGAATACAGAACGTCCATCGAAAGTGAACCGTGGGTTCACCCGGCATGAAGTCGCTGAGTACATTGAGGCACCACCTAGGTGCTACAATTGTCAGGCACTCGGCCATATTGCGAATTACTGCAAAAAAAAGCCCTAAGTGCAAAAAGTGTGCAGAACCACACCTCACCAAAGACTGCAAAGGAGAGGCACCTATGAAGTGCGCTAACTGCGGCGGCAATTATCCACCAGACTACGTAAACTGCAAAGTACGTCTTACTGCCCTTAAAAAGATCAATACCTTCGCACGTGGACCACGGCAAAGCCCTCCACGTACAGATGACCCACTCTCTTTGGAGTCCTTTCCACCCTTGGTGCAAGAAACATCAAACGCATCCCCCCCCCCCCCCCCAGAAACACGTGGTGCAGAAAAACAAAAAGAAGATGAAGAAACCCGCTCCACCGACTGAACAGACGGTAGAACAGAACGTGCCTGCTAATAAGCCACCACAAGCAACACCGACCTCAGGCGATTCTCTGTCACCTCAATCGAGGTCCGGCACGCGCACATACAGTAGCGTAGTCGGACGTACAGCCCCCGTCCAGGAGCCACCAATCCCTGCGTTCGGCTCCATGACGTTCAGCGACATAATAGGTATTGTCTTTTCTATTCTTCGAAATTTAGTTTCAAAACTGCCATCGTGCACCTTTAAGAACATAATCGAGGGAGTTATGGTCTTTGAACCAGTAATTATATCGATGATGAGAAGCACGTGCCAATCTAATGGCTAGTGCCCCCTCTTTTGAAGATCATAACACCCTAATAAAAAGGCGTACACCCTAATTTAAGGGTGTTCGGAATAACGCCGTCCTTTAAGGGTGTTAGGAATAACGTCCTTTTCTTAGGGCGTTTTGCTACACCAACAAGGGTGTTAGTTATAGGACAAGCCATTTACACCCTCAAGGGCGTCTAGATGTTCTGAGTTGCAACAGACTATAGCTATCCAGTTGGCCTCGTACTACAGTGTTGCCAACCTTTGAAGAAAAGTGTGAATTTGTTTTCTTGAAATCTTGAGATTGAGAATAAAAACTGTACATAAAATATCGTCTTGCTCATATTTTGCCCTTTTTTTACAAGTCAAGTTTTGTCGAAGCCTACCTCGTGTATTATTTGTCTTTTATGCACGTGAGAAAAAAAATGTAACGTTTATTTAGATTATGGCTCGGTATTTATGTATTATTGCTGGAGTCGGTTGCGCTTATAACATTCCATGTAAGTGCGTTTGGACTCGGCTTAACTCATATTTACCAGAGTGTATATTTGTAAGTGAATTTTCAATATATTTTCAAGAATATATTTTAAGACTAAGCTAAACTAATTTATATATAAAAATATATTTGAAATGCATATCATATCTACTAACATGCTATTTTACATTTAAACAGAGTTGACGTGCACTTGGAGTTTATTATAATACATATATTTTCTGGCGTAGATCTAAAAGTGCGTTTTAATAGTAAATAAAAAATTAAGGAGCGTATTTCTAGTGTACTTGTAGGGCACTTGTAAATGCAAGGTACGCTTAAATTGCATTGGGAATACATTTGGACATATATCAAACGTGTTAGTTTTCTCTAAGGGATACGACCTCTACAACATGATGACAACACCGACGACGACGACGCCAACGTTGAAACCGACGGCTCCGAAGACAAAGCCCGGCTACGACGTCAACAACCAAACCGACTACGGCCCCAACGACAAACAGTGTCTTCGTCCTTGACGACGAGACTGACGACGACACTGACGATGACACAGGCGCGACGACTCGAACGACGACATCGACGACGATCCTGACTACGACTTCGACGGCAACCCTCACGACGACTTCGACGACAACCCTGACGACGACTTCGACAGTAACCCAAGAAGGAACCGGACGATAACTTCCAGGGCAACCCCGACTACAACCATGACCTCGACCTTGATGACAACACCGAGAACAATACCGACGACCAATATGATGTCGACGACGACCAGGACGACAACTTTCGGTTCGTCAGTCAAGAAGCGGAAGAAGTCCGCCAGCTCGGCCCCATTTTGATTCAAGCCGAACAACTTGCTGACAATGGCCGCTACAATCTTTGTCGCCACAGCGAACAATTCCAGCCCGGCTACCAAGTGTTTATCTGAACACCAATACATCGTCGCAGCGAGGAAATGTTCAAGTGGTTCGGCTTCAAGGTTATTAGCTACCTGAGGGAGCGAAACAGCAAGCCGTTGCCCGACAGAACATGAACATTGTACCACGTCGCCCTCTGCGACCCGAAGGGGATTCACGTCGTACGACTCGAACTGTTTGAATTGTCAATTTTAGTTTGTGTTGCATCGAGACGATGCGTATTTTTAAGAGGGGAGTAATGCCGCGTGTACAGAGCTGAGTCAGCAGCGTTCTCTACTTCCACGCCGCTGGCTGGGGTTTGATCCCCGCCAGCGGTTGTCCTCTTTATCTTTTTTTGTTTGCTTGACTATTGAATGTTCCAGATGACTCGGGAATCTTCTTGTATGTTTGACCCCGGAAACTTCTAGATATACTTACGCACTTAAAAAAGGAGCTTCGCATGGCTGCTTGAGTGAGTCGTCCTTCCGTCGCCGTCAAAGTATGTCCTTGTCATTTTATGTTTCTCGGCAGAAGTTCGCTGCATTAAACCTCCATTTGAAGTTCTATTAGTCAAGTTTATGTTTTTATTCGTGACAATAGGGCTCTTATTTTCACTGAGCTGCTTAGGACAGCTACACTAGAAGCATTGGCTGCCGTGGCGAAACGTGCCGGCGAGAGCAGTGTGGCGCCATACCATGTGGTGGTTTGTGCGCGACACATTTTGTGGCTCCTAATCTTTGTCAGCATGATGAAGGTTCTGACATTGTGTTTTTTCACTATTTAATTGTACATTCAAAGTATACGTCTTCAAACAATGGCAAACGCGGATAATAGATGCAGCCGCTATTACATGGCGCGCACTTTTGAAAAGGGCCTATAGTCTCGCAGTGCGTGGCGTCCGTTTGTGGTGCAAATGTTTCAGATACTGCCGAGGTGGGATCTCTTCGTCAATTGCCATAGGATAACAGTGACTGTAGATTTGGTGAAAGCACGCACACGCGGACCGTTCGTGTCGACAGAACGCAGCTTCATATCTTTTGCTGCAGTTAACGAAAACTAAAGAGCACGAAGGAACCATTGAATAACGGAGTGTAGTTAAATCCCGAAAGATAGCCCATACACGGTGAAAAGAAATTAAAAAAAAAACAAAAAAAAACATGGTGAACGCATTTTCAAGAAGATTAGTCGATAACAATCGGGATTGACCAATACCATCCAGAAGACAAAGCTTGCCTATGACGCTATTATTGGTGGATCCCCGCCCGACCTGCCCAGAGTGGCAAACATGCTGAAGCTCAGCGAAAGTCGCCGCAAAATGAGAGACACATCCGTCTTGGAGCTAGTGCATACTGTAGATATTTTTGTTTACCTAAGTCCGGACGTAGCCGAAGCTACGAGCTGATTAATCAGACAGCATGAAAAGCGCAAGCCACTTGTTTATCCGTTTACATGTTTGGTTCAGGAATGATCGATCAGAGAAACACGACGAACATAACCTTGGCGCGCTTCTGACGTCGTTCGTTTGGCCCCATCGTCGCGCTCGTTGTTAGGTGCTCCAAGACGTGCTGATAACGATGCTGACGCAAAGTAGGTGGCGCTGCGTGGGTGACATATGGGGAGGAACTGCGCAAGCTTTGTCTTCAAGGTGGTATCGGATTGACATAGCTAGAGCCACTAAATGATTTACGCTTAGAGTATCGGCACTCTGTTCCCCGATATTGTTGCGGGTGTCGCAATTTTGTCCGAAAAAACGCTACTGCCGATCGTCACGATTCAAAAGTGCGACTTCCTCAGCATTAGATTCGGTGTTAGGAAGCTCATGTAATGTTGCTTTGGTATGTCGCGAACTGTTTAAACATTTGTGAAGGACGGAAAAGCGCTCCTTGTGATTTTACATAAAACTTAAGATAACTAGCAACCATGCTTTTAAGCCCCCAAGATGGGTAAGTGTCGTTACTCTAAAGCGTAGCTTATTTAGTGGCACTAAACAGAGCGTCAGATATAGAGCGAGGCAGCAGTTTTGCGATGCAAGGAAATCCGGTTGTGGTGTAAATTGTCGCTGCATTTGCCGGCCGAGGTCAGGTCTTGCCATCATTCCGTCAAGTGCCAGAGGTGAACAGTGCCTGCTTCGGTGAAAGGACGCGGACTCGGACCTTCCGAATCGATGAAACGCAGCTTCATACCTTTACCTGCTGTTGACGAAACGTGAAAAAAAGACAAATGAGTCATTAACTTACTTTTCTGTTGTTCAATTGTTGTTTTAATGAAAGCGAGCTCGAGCTCTGGCACGCGGCTTGAACCAATGTGGAGCCCAAATGCGTCTGCTTCTTGCACAGGGGCTGCGATGATGTCGAACGCCAAGCTCTTGTTGCCTGCTTAGAAAGAAATATTAGGTAGACCTCAAGGAATCTAGCATTGAGGTCTGCCCACTATTCTTCCAATCAAGGCCAATCAGAAGTCGGCGTCGTTCTGACGTCACCGCAACCCCTGCGCAAGACGCAGACGACTTGCTCTCCGCACACCATCTAGACGATAAGGCCTGCGCCCTGTCCTCTAGATATCTTCAGGTGCTGGTGTAACGGAACGCCACGTCATCAAGTGACGTCAAGTTCTCCGCTAAGAACAGCGGAAAAATTACGCGTGACGTCAGGCCACGTGACGTCAATTTATTTTAGCAGGGAAATTTGCCCGATGCCCGCAGACGGAATGTCAAGTTTCCCGCTAAACTTAGCGCAAAAACTTCGCATGACGTCGGATCAGGTGACCCGACCTCACGGTGTCGTGGTGTCACGCGATACCATGACGTCACGTGACATCGGGTTACGTGACATCAATTACCGCTAAATTTAGCGAGGAAATGCACGGACGAACGGCGTTAAAAGGCGCTTCATTCCTTGAAAAGCATTTAGAAGGCCATACAACTTCACCCAATAAAAAACTGTGATTACGAATTTCGCCCGCATTCAGCTACACTCGCACTGCTCGTACACCAGACAAGAAGACACGGTGTTCATCACAGACGTGATGGCAGAGTCATCTGCGGACTCGCCTCAAAGCAGGTTTGAAGCATGTCCAATGTGAGAGGGCCGTCGTATGCAAGGAAGACCCCAGACGATGTCCGCAGACTGTCTTTTGTACGATGTGTTAGCGGTGGAACTGCCAATTTACAGTCAGCGAAAGGCTAAGAATTCAGCTGATGCTCCGCCTTCAGCATGGGTTCGTTGCCCTCTGTCGGCGGGCCTTGGCTGAGCGGGCGACAACAGCTACCAAAGGCAGAAGACTCGCGCTGGAGGCAGAGTCTTTTCTTAGTTATTAACCCGTCACCGAGTATAGTTGGGAGCAATCAGAAAAGGGTACACACCGAACATCTCCCGAACAACTGCCTCCGGCATAGATTTGGGAAAGCCTGAGAAGAAAGGGGGGCAAGGGACGGTGGTTCAGCTCGAGGAAGTGCTTATGCGACACGCATTTATCTTGTCGAGACCATAAAACAAAATTAAGAAACTCTTCGAAGCACTTTCACATAAATTTGATCATTGCAACAAATCTCAATAAAAATAACAAAAAAAAAATTCTGAGGACACCTCAGCACTTGTGAGTTGTGAATGCGAAAGCATGAATGTCGTTCTTCCGCTCCCTTAGTTCGTCTGCGCTGTACTGGCGTCAACGGCCACGTTTCGCTGCTGCCGAGGTTGCGGCCGCCGACAATAAAGATGCCTCAGGCGCCGCTATGTTCCTCGGCGCCGAGAGGAGCAAAAGCGGCCGCAGCCCCCCACCCACCCCCGGCAAAGCCTGCCACGCGAGCGGCGGCCGAGCGCGCGCTCTCTTGAAGCGGCCACCAATGGCTATCTAGGTGCCGTTTTGCTCAGCCAATGGGAGAATGGATGGGCATTTCTTTCGCGTTTTTTCGCGGTTACACATGCCACCGGCTCCGCTCCATGAGATCGTTGATGCTTTCGCTTTAAAAACACAATTGACTTATTGTGCACTACCACGCATGCATGTCGCACCCTATATGCCATTCGAGGGTTTCAATAACCCAGTTCCTATTGAGAAAACCATGACACGAATTAAGCAACGATTGTCCAGGCTTTTCTCCGCTCCAACTGTTTATACGAAATTATTTCTGCACCAAGAGTCGACGTTTCTTTTCTGTTTTAAATAGAATTGACAATATAATTTTGTTTTGTTTTGTATCACTCAGCTATGACGGAGGCAACATAAAGTATTTAAAAAACCTTCAAAAGACAAAAAATTAATAGTCCCGTGTAAAGCCGCAGTAAAATCACAGCGATATTTTATCGGACTTTAAGTATACTTATGTACCTTGCACTTACGAATCGGGCGCTTTACGTGGTGAACCCAACGCCAATGTCTGCTCGGAGAGGAACACAATCCGGCGCTTTACGTGGAGGACCCAAAGTGGAGGACCCAGACATTGGCACTGGGTCCACCACGTAAAGCGCCAGATTCATAAGTGCAAGATAGATAAGTATGCAACTCTACAAATAATTGTCACATGAGTAGCTAGTAATCACGTGACATCATTACGTCATGAGATAATTTCTCTAGAATAATTTCTCTAGAATTTTTATAGAAAATTTATGAAAATAATATTAAATTGTAGAGCTTCTAAATTATAAGGAGTTCTATAAAACTTTATGTGACATAGTGTGATATCACGCCCCGCGTGACTCCGTGACGTCAAATTCAATCGATCAACCTGCACATGCTAGTGTTTTAAAAACTCAATGTTCACTGTGGAGAAAGAAATGATGAGTAATATGACCCTCACCGTCGTAAGTACTGTCATCATAGACGATGGTCCACAAAGCGTAGGAGAAGTTTGGTGACAGCAATGACTTCATCAAGGTGACGTATCTGTGTGATAAGGTAAAATTACATATCCAAAATAATTTGAAACAAAAGATTCATATATCTTACTATATTTATATTGGGCCATTCATTGGAGCGTTTTATACCTGGCGATGCCATCTACCGTAATACTGTAAACGAATTATTTGTAGAGGGCTCAATACTGCCGACTTGCCTGTCTCTGAGCTCCACGTTGATTGAGCTCAATGCTCCTCTATCCCACACAATGTCCATTGCTCCGGCGCACGACCTGAAATATAAAACAAAAATCAAGTAAAGGTTGCGTCAAACAATAATAAATAAACTTGTAGCGTCGTCACGATAGCTTCCTTACGATACGATACTTGGACACTGGTGCAGACTATCGGATGTGACTAACGTGGAGGATTCTGAAACCCCTTTGGTAAACCGTAGCACGATCATGGTGCACGCAGCCAGTCACACCCTCTCCCTGCTGTCAATAAAGGCGTTCATGGCTACCTCCCGAAAACAACAAAAAAGAAGCCCATGTCTAAGAAGCGCCTTTCCGCGTCTCTCGCAGAGTCAAAGCCCTTCAGGCCGGTTCAGACTCCAGACCATCCCGGATCTCAGGTTGCGGATAGCGGAAGCCGCAAGGTCGGTGAGTCTTCCGCTACCTGTGGCGGGGGAAACTTTTGGTGTTCAGTTTGGCCGGTTTGGATAGCCTTCACTTTCCACGATGCGGAAGGTGATACTTTTCTCCCTCGCCCTAGAGAGAAGACTTGCGAAAGAAGAGAGAAAGAAGATTTGCGAAAGAGGCCCCTCGCCCTACACGCTAAAGGTGACACGGGCCGTCGATCTAGTCACCTCGAAAGCGTCGCGGTTCAGGCCAACACCTTCTAGTTAACCAAGCTGGCCCAGTAGTACTATTCCTTGGGACAAATCTTGGTTTTGCCCGGCAATTTAGGACCTTCAAAGCCACAAAGACCAAATGCGTAACAAACTTGATATCCTTCGGCCAAAGCTGGCTATCTTGGCCGTAAATTTCCAAACAAGTGCCAGAGTTAGGTTTCACTGTCTTGGCAGCTCGGCTCTCACCTGAATTCAAGGATTGGTGTTCCACGCGTCCCACGCGCACGCCTTCCCCGTATAAAAGATTTGAAGTAAAAAATCAAAATAAAGCGTTGAAGAACGCGCGTGCCAGATGCAATTTTTTTAGGCCTTTGCTTTAGAAAAGTTACTACTGCTGAGGCCAGCACGTGCGTCGCGTGGAACACCAATCCCTGCATTCTCCGTGATGTTTGGGTAATTTAGCAATAGTTCTATTTCTGGTTGTACGAATATCACCTGGCAACTTAGGGCCAGGGCTAGGCAGCATCCCGATACAAATGTATCGCGATGGCATCTCACAGAAACCAAACCTTCGAGTCTCTGTACCTCTGTATAGAGATACACTTGAAAAATGGATTTGTATTTCAGTAGGGAAATACGTTGATGATGTGTGGCTTGTATCGCGATACTCTGCTAGGTATAAATATCTTTTTGCATTATTACTGAAAGTTACTGCGGGTATTTGCGATAAACTAAGATCACACTTTCGGCGCGGGTGGGGGAAGAATAAGTCTTATACACGTTACTCGAAAGAGGTAATCGATTACAATTACAACTACCCTTGGTCAAAAAGTATTCAGTCGGATTACTTCATTACTTGAGAATAAAAGTATTTGGCCGTTACTTGATGAAGTAACCGTTATTTACTTAATTACTTCAGAATTTCAAAACTACAGATTTCTCTGTAGGTGGGTCTTTCGTATTGCATGTCCATTATTGTAATATAATGGGGAAATTATAAGTAGTGTTTCGTGTTTTCGAATAAATCTGAAAGAAAACAAATCTCCGAAAAACACCCGCCGGTAAAATTTTGGTCAATTCGAATTTATTCAATAAACTCCCAATTTTGATGTGCCAATGCCCCATTCTTGCCCTTCCGCCCCCCCCCCCCCCCCCCCCCCCCCCAAAAAAAAAAAAAAAAATGACGATTTTATTTAATTAAGTTTGATCACCGCGTCACGGGAAAATGCCACCATAGTTCTCCTTCAAATCTCGGATTATTGTCTACAGGGGTCTTACCACTTATCTCGTCAAGGTTCGTTCAAGCGGTCATTGTACTTTCGGATCACGATAATAACCGCTGTTTTGGTTTCCAGTTTTGGGCTATACTTTTGTGCTTTAGCAGAGACTGTGTTTTTGTAACAATCAAAGCTATGAACCATAGAGATTGCATAAAATGGGAAAGAGGGGCGGTTGAACGTTCTCTATTACATCCTTAACCACTCCGCCTGGCGCGGCCGTGGGATCGGTTGATGGAATAGGATGAAATAAATACTAGCTTCCCAGGAGTATATCGATTTTAAGGTATCGGAGTTTATCGAAACATCACTTGTGTGCAAATTTTGTCGTGGGACAAATTAGTATTGCCAATGGCAATGGCACCACGGCGAAATGGAGCTGAATAAATACTAATTGATACAAGCGCGTTTTTTATTATTTTAACTTAAACACCAGGTGCTTTTTTTTTAATACAACACACTGCGAAATTAAACTGCGAATTTCGGAGAATTGAAAATAAAAAATAATAAACTCCGGTAAACTCCAAATTTCCGGCAAAAAAAAAAAAAAAAACTCCGAAAACACCCTCCGAATTTGACAAAAGATATACTCAGGAAACACGGAATCATAATTCTAAACTACTCATATTCTTAATCCACCAATTTTGGTACACCATCATTCTGTCAGGGAATTGGCTCGAGGATTGCGTTTTAAGATACTCGTAAAAACAAATGGTGCCATTAGAAAGGGGAGCGAAAAAAAAAGGTAACGGTTACAAGTAATTGTTAGTAGTTCTAAAAGTAATCAGATGATTATTAACTGCGTGTTGTATGGTTGATGCGTGACCTATCTGGCCGCTCGTGTTTGGCGCTTTGGCAATTAAGTGACGAACCAAAAAAAAGTCGTAAAAACGCCAAAGAAAAAGTACTTTGCCACCAACTAACGCCCAAGTTATGCACTTGGGATTGCAAAACTTAGGCCAAGTTATGTGTTCTCCTGGCGAGCTGTCTGGCGTAGAGTCACTAAAAAAGGCTGAGGTAGGGCACAAATCGGACACGACAGCTGCGTCATCGTGGGACTTTAACCATTGTTCTCACCGGTTGAACACAAATTCCAGCCGAACGTTTAGGCAACTCTCCTCTCCAATCTTTGACTTATGCGTAGGCCTTTCTTGTAATGACGCTAACATTCTTCATCGCGGATGTGTTATTTCGGGAGGTTTCGGCTCCTTTCAGGGCCCCGAAAGTTGAAATACAATCACCTTGGAATGCGGCTAGCGGAGGCAGCAACACGTCACTGCGATGTCGTCACACTACACGCCAGCAGTTGGCGGTCTCCGGTGCCCGCAACCCGGAATACACCGTCAGAACACCGAGCTCTGACTGCAAGGATAGTGGGTAGACGCAAAGGCTAGCTGCCCTTGTCTATAGGGGTGCAAGCCCGCGTGTGTTGTCGCCGCGCGGGAAGTCAACCTCCACCTGCTCGTGGTGCACCCTGCCAGCTTCATTGCTGCAACGGAGGCTCTGGCGAAAACCCCCTCACCTGGGATGGGGAACCTAGCACTGGGTTTTCCATTGGACGGGGGGGAACAAAAAGGGCCTGGTAAGCCCTAGCTTTCCCCGATGGAGGACGGAGCCCCTGAGGCGGGGAGCGCGGCGTGTGACGTGTGTCGTGATGACGTGGGGACGGCGTGAGCCCGCATGACGTGTAACGACCCAATATACATGTGTGGACGCATGACGTGTGACGACCTGAACTGAAAAGGGATGGAAGTGTGACGTGAAGCGTGTTGACATGGGGGAGTAGGACGTGGAGTGGGTGACGTGAGATCGGGACGTGTACACGCAGGACGTGTGACGCCGCGTGGTGATCCGAGACGAGGCATCCAAATAAGGGGGAGGCTATCATAAAGGTGGTGCCCCTTGGTTTCTCCACTTAGGGTGGGCCCCCCAGACGGGGGGGTGACCTCCAAGGGAGCCAAGGGATATAGAAGTGATCACTGCGGCGGGGCTGTGTGGTTCATGGTTGCCACTCAGTGACCGTCGGACCCGATGTGAGGCACGCTCGTGTCTTAGTAGCGGAGTTGGAGGGTGAGTCGAGCACTTGGGTACTTTTAGTACCGGCTGGTTTTCCCGGGCCGTCCCACTGGCTGCGACAGATTACTGGGTTCATTTATCCCCCTTAACTTCCAATTGGCTTTTTACAGAAATTACCATTTGATCCAAAGGATCCAATTCATTTTATTCGAATTGGCTTCAAGTCTGCGGTGCCTAACGGCGGGAGCGGACAAGGGGACTATTATTTTACATTCTTTTATCGAGCCCCGACCTTATATCTGCCCTTGTCTATACCTATTGTCCCCCTCTAATCAGGTGAACAAGAGCGTCGTCTGCTCTTCACGGCGGGGTTCCGTTCAAACGTCGAACGACGCGCAGGGCCCTAGGCGAGGAGCAGACGATGCCCTTGTTCGTTTTGATTAGAGGGATATTGTGTCCAACTTTCTGAGATCTACAGCTGGCAAGCTCCAAGCAAGAGCTGCATTCGAAAACGGTCCTGCTCTGTCGCCTTCACGCGGGCGGGCACGGACGGATAGCGTTACGCTTCACCATTGACAAAGCCTCAACTTTTCATGTCTACCATAAAAAACAATTACCATAGATTCATTTTCTATGGTAGGCAATGTGTATATAACGTTCCACCAGTTCCGGCTCTTCTGTCTTAGGGCGGGCTGATAACGTGGCAAGCGCCACCGAGCGGACACGTCACGACACCAGGCGTTCTAGCATGCATTCTAGGAAGCTTTTCAACTAACTTTAACCTAGTATCGTTAACCGTTTTCCAATTTTTCGTTTTCATTGGACCCTCCGCGCCCCTCCGCCCAATTTTTCTAATAGTACAAATCGGTATTTTGCACTCATTGAGCATTGTGTACAAGAGTAGTATACTTACTTCTTAAAGTCAAAGACGTTGCAGACGAATATTCGCAGTCTCTTATTGGGGGTCTGTGAAGAAATCGACAATGTGTCAAGACGTAAATTATATTCAGCAAAGGGTCCATGATACGTTGGAAACTGTTCCGCGCTCGTTGCAGATAATCTTCACAAAATCTTTTACTATCATCCTACGCTCCACAACGCGCTACTCACAGACGTAGCAAGAAGGGGGGGGGGGGGGGGGTCGCCTTGTCGACAGCGGGCTCGTCTTAACTCCGGATTAAGACCGGAATAAAGGTACATCTCGACTCGAAGGCACTCGGGTGATATAAAAAAAACACTGCTTTTGCACATGGACAGGCATAGTTCAGCAACATGGCGTCCGGCGATGGTTTGAGCCGGAAACATGTCACGTGAAACCGCCCTAAACATACCTGCCGACAGTGCCTCTGTTGCTGCGAGACTTAATTTTGCCACAACTCTAGCTACAGTGGAGTCGGCAGCCATGTGGAAAGGCATTAGAATTGCTGCTTGCAGCACGAAGACCAAGGGGGACAGTGATAATGACCGACTCCTGGGTGGACTTGGATCTTCTTGGAGAACCGGAAGAGGAAACCCCGCTAATGGCAACAACGGTGTTTGTTGTAAGGTTAAGATGGGTTGCCAAAGAGCCTTCCAGAGGCTACTGCTTTGGAGTTTCAGGCAACGAGAGGTCTGATTTCCTTGCAAACAGGCACACGCACTCTCCGGCAATCTGCCTTCTGCGGTTCCTTGAAGCACGTCCCTTCATCCACGAATATTGCCTACAGCGCCACCCTCATTCAGTAGTGCAAATGGTCGCCCACCACCTGAAACTCTAGAAAGGCTACCAAAAGTGAGGCGCATTCTTACTTGACCGCTTGAGGTCAGATTGCACAAACACCTGATCCACGCTTTAGAAACTTCCAAATAATCAATGATCCCAACCGTCAACAGTGCGGGGCACGGGAAGTAATTGGACACGTGCCTCTTTCCTGCTCGGTATATGCAGACAAGCGGAAAAACCACTACAATTGTCATGCAGCTAGTGGTCTTTCCCAGTCGACCGTCGAAGTTCTCCCAGGTGCACCACGCGGAACTGCGGACAGAGACTGCAAAGCTATATGAAAGTGTTTGCGGAAGACGGACCTGGTGAACCGTCTGTGAAGAGACATTCTGAACAAGAAGCCGAATCAATTGTATCCATTTGAATGCTATTGACCTAGTCTTTTCACCGGAACAATAAAGAGTTTTAGAATAAGGGCATGCACTTTGGATCCACCAAGCCTGGGGCGTCGCACTGCGTCGCACACCTATTATAATACTCTCCAATAATTAAAGCCCAACGATATATTTCTACACTATCTCTTTCAATCATCCTCAGTTTTTTCCATCCCCAAACCGGGTAGTGACTTGCCTCGTAGAGGAGGCGCACACATCGCCCGGCTATCACCCTTTTTTCTGGACACCAAACAAAGAAAACAAAAACAAAACAAAAAAACAAGCAGCAGAGAAGCAATGAAGCTTCTACGACATGCGTTCTGCGAATGTACGAGCTCTACTCCATCTTGCGGCGGACACCGACATATGCTTCCAAGGAATTCAAAGGGACAGGCAAGGTAGCTGCAGCGAGACTTCCTATATTTGGTTGTCGTTTCAGTCGGAAATGTCTTGTAAAGTAAACCCGTAACAATATTACAAGTTTTTTTAAGAATCCGGACGGTACAGTACAAAACGACTTATTACATATAGCGGTTGACGGCAAACGCGCACACTAACTAATTACAGACGGCAGTTGCGTCGTCTGCTGTTATCCAAAATTCTCTGAGAGCACCTACTTAAAATAGACCACGTGATCATTGTCATTATCGTAATAATCATTCTCATCATGACTTCCTTTCCTAACGCCAATAGTTTTGGTGCCTGTGCGTGGCGCCGCACTCGTCTTTGCTCTATTAAAAAGTTTTAGCGCGTTCCCTACGCCTTCTTTTTGTTGCCCTTAGATTGGCGTGCCCCCCTGCATTCCAATGCGCCAAAGACGCATTTTAGAGCACTTGCTCGCCGCAAAAGGTAAACACATACACTTATCATCAAAATTATACAGTAGATAGGCGGCGCAATCCGCCGTACCTTTCTATGGGTCATTCATCTACCGATATAACCGTACGAGAAAAATAAACATATTTGATCATGGCTGGTGTGCCTGGGAAGGTACTGCGTCATTAAATTGTCCGGGCGGTTAAAATCTCTACCTGAAGAATCTTGCACTTCAGTACAGGGCACTCGGCTTCCTCGAAAGGGAGGCTGTTGTCGACAAAAAAGTCCCGGGCAACCGTTTCAAGGAACTCCACGCCGACGACGCGATGTCCCTTGCTGTAGAACCTGATCACGACAATCGATACATTACAATCAAATTACAGTCAAAGTGAAATAGTGTACATCACACATAAACCAAGTTATAATTAGCGCAGCATTTTTGGTTTAGTGTCAAGAATATCAGGCCTCATGCCGATATCTTAATAATAAAACAATAATAAACTATTATATCTTAGCAAAAAAAAATGTTGACACTACGCACCATTCTTTCTAAGGTATGACAATGGAAAAGCATTCATCAGCGCCTTCTTTTATCTTAGCCCTAAGATAAGAATATTTATGACAAATATCCAGGCAATTCTGTTGAATACGTGAAACGTTCAGCATCAGAAACGTCTAGCGATACTCTGAGTTTCAAGACGCCGGACGACTACGTTGCGCCTGATGTACAGATGGTACATCAGGCGTACCATGTGTAGTACACCTGATGGTTGCTCTTGGAATGAAGCGACACTACCGGTAATATGGTTGATAAACCTGGCGATCTTCTAGAGCATTCCAGACTCGCGAACACCCCTTCCTCAGTGCGCACTGGTGGTCGAGCTCCCCCTCGCCTACCCCTCTGATCGGATGACCTCCCTGTACCCAGTCGCCGAGCTCTTCCTCGCCTACCTTACTCCTCCTCGCCTACCCCTCTGATCGCTTGACCTCCCCGTAACCGATCAGCGTGGAGCACCTCAATCATCCTCTTCCACCCGTCAACCAATCAGTGCCCAGCCTCGCGGCCACGCTTTTATCTGGGCTTCACGAAATGCCGAAAAACTAACTAAAGAACGTTTCAGGTTAAAAAAAAAAGCATCCTAATGCTCATTGTGCACCTCGACACGTTTGGCATATAAGGCGTCCTGCATCTTTGCCCCCCACCTATATGTGAGCCTTGTGTCCCAGCAATACCACCTAGAAGACAAGGTTTGCGCGTTACGTCATCGTTAGTTCATCCCTGACCCCGCCCCAAGCGGAAAACATGCTGAGGCTCGACGAGACTCGAGAGCCACCGCAAAGCGGCGGACGCGTCCCTCTTGGACGCGTCAGCCATCATCGCACTGGTTGTGAGGCGCTGCAAGACGCGCTGGTGGCGATGCTGACGAAAGGTAGGCGGTGCTACGCAAATCCGCTATTGATATCGTTTTGGGCACAAAGGCGCAGATCTTGTCCATGATAAGGTATCTATATCCTATAGAGGTTTGCAAGTACGGCCTCTGGACGCCACCATATTGTTTCTTGTGTGTGTACATCGTCCAAAAGTGTTTTAAGCCAACCAACTAGCCAACTAGCCCAAACTTCTACGTTAATCAACGTTACTAGATTACCTCAGTTGCGGAACTCCCGGGGAAAAAGGGGGGGGGGGGGGGGGAGCGAGAGGTAGGGGTACCCCTTCACTCGCTTCAATCTGTATCCCGTTGTCCGAAGCGCCATCTAGATTTTCACTTCAAAACTGCATGTTCTATAGGGTATGGTGAAACGCCATCTAGGCAGCTGTGCTTTGAGACACGTATTTCATAAAGTACATTTCAGTTCCCATAGAAGTACACTCTAAGAAAAAATGGAGGAAAAAGGTAGCAACGGCGCATTTTTCTCCCTTCTACTGACGCGCCCCCAAGAGGACACGAGAAGAACAGAACGCCGAGACGTATTTCTCCTTCCCCAGGCAGGCGGGAGAAAGCTTTCGCCCTCCCGACTCATCTTCTTTCGGTTTCGCTTTCCATGCACGTCGCGCACGTTGTTTAATGAATGTTGTTGAGTTGATTGAGCTTCAGCGACAGCGAAGGCCGCCTGTAATTCCGTCTCCCAGTCGAAACGTGCAGAACATTTCGGTTGCATTGACGTTTTTACCAATAATTTTATCAAACGAGCAAACGAAGCCGCTAGAAACAGCGAAGTGCCGGAGCAGTGCCAACAGCGCTACGTACACTGGGTAAGATGGCCGTCTCCGGATTGCGGGACCCACGCGGAACCACGCGGAACTGTGTCGACGTTTTCGACGTTATGGAAATTGCAAAAAACTGCATCCAAAACAGGCAGGTTTTGCTGCCGAGTGCCTGGGTGCCTTCTGTGTTGAGTTCGGTTTTGTTTTCCGATGCCGATTGCCAACCGGCAGTCAACGTGGTTCTGTATTTCTGTGTGTCAGCAACATTGCAGAAACATCGCGATGGCAGCGTTGTGCGTTGTGAACAGAAGACTGGAATTATCGCCGATGTGACCGTGTGTTCGCTTATCAGTGGTGTAACAACAAGATGAGATGACGTAAACTGTCGGGCATTGATGCCGCTGGTGGGGCCGTGATCGGAGGGACGGGGTGTCGCAGGAAGACATTCCGCTTTTCATGAAAGAGTTTAAGACCACTTGAGGGATTAGGTGCAATCGATCGACGTGCGGATAGTCAAGTTGGAACGCTGGTCTGAACCGTAAGCTCCTATCGTACAGTGGCCGATGTGATTGTAGGTTGTCTCCTCCCCGAGAGCGATTGCGCTCTGGGGAAGGGACAGTACGAAAATATGACGGAAAGTACGTATATTTAGAGTTTGAAATTTTAGCATTAAGGAAGAATGGTAAGTAAAATAAAAAAAGCTATCCTTTATTTTGTTGTTTAAATATACTACGGTTCCTGGAGAAAGGCTGCCCTCCAAGTGACGCGCTGGGATGAGCGCTAGATATTTTCGAGCTCGCCATGGCATAGCTCCGTAACTTAACACCTACCGCAAGTCGCGGCTTTGATTAAATTCAAGTTGATCGAAAAGCGATTTCTCTGCTCATGTAGCATCAGTTCCAGCTGAGTGAATATCCGCTCTACAGAGATTCATTCAAGACGACAATTGCAGCCGTGCGCGAACAGCACAAATAGAAAAGCAAACACCACAATAGAAATACTGGCTACGGCGAGCCGTGCGGGGAAGCAAACACATGGCTTGGAACCGTATTGGAGCGGCGTGATTTATTGGCTTTCAAATAATTACGGCATGATCGAGCGTTTACTTTTTATAAGAGATTCATCCCCTGGGCCATTCAAAATACTCTCAGAGGTATGGCATTGAGAGAGAGAGAACAACTTTTATTTGGAACCAGCAGTTGGCGGTAGCCCCTCCACACGCAGGTGGTGGTGACTACGCGCCACGCGGTACGACCCCCTCGGCTATTCCCCTCCCCCCAGCCCTCGACCCCGGGCGCGCCCCTTTTCTATCCGAGGCCGAGAGGGGGAGCCCATCGGACCTCCGCGAGCTCCCTCATCTCCCCCATCATCCCTTGCCCGTTGCCTATCTAGAGCGGTTGTGATTAGCCGGACGGCCCTACGCTGAACCTCTAATTCACTGCTCCGCGCCGCGTCTTCGAACTGCGGGGGAATCGTCGTCTTCTCGCTTGCCTCTCTTGGGTTGAGTTCACAGTCCCACAACAAGTGCGACGCGGTGGCCCTCGCCTTCTTGCGAAGTCCACACGTGTCGTCCGCGTAGAGTCCTGGATATATGTGTTTAGCTAGCACCGCGGTGTTAATAGCGACCCTGTCTGTAATTGTCTAAAAATCACAGCTTCCTCACTTTTTAGCTCGGAATGAGGGGGAGGTACTACTCTCCTACCTAACCTATACCATTTCACTATCTCGTTATACGCAGTCATGAGGTCCTTCGTACTAAACCACTCTCCACCACGTGAGACTGTCCCGTTTGTCGCCGCCCGGTTGGTGAGTCCTCGCGCTGCGACGTTGGCCGTTTCGTTGTAGTTGGGATTACCGTTCACCGACACTTCACTGCCCATGTGGGCCGGAATCCACTTGATCACCACTGCACCATCACGATCACGTCCTGTCGTTGTGGCCGCTCGCAAAATGCGAGCCGCCGCACCACACACTCTACCCTTTGCGAAACTAAGCACTGCAGTCCTGGAATCACTGATCACCGTGTTGCAGCCTGGGTTGGCCACAGCTAGAGCTATGGCCACTTCTTTCGCCTGATGCGAGTTGCGAACTCGGGTGCTGGCTGCAGCTCTGGTCGCTCCATTCGATGCGCTCACCACTACCGCCGTGTAGGCCTCTCCTCGGTCCTGGTATTCCGCCGCATCTACGTACACGGCTCTCTCGTCCTGCGCGTAGCTGTTCACAATGGCTCTCGCCCGCGCCGCGCGTCTCCCCGTGTCGTGTATGGGGTTCATGTTTCGCGGTATCGGGTACACCTGGAGTCTGGTCATCATTTGGCTCGGTATCGGCACCGTGTCCCCCGATGCGACGCCGCTGGGATTGACGCCCAAGTCTTGTAAAATCTTCCTCCCAGTTCTCGTGCTAGAGAGCCGCTCGAGGTGCGCCGTTCTTTGAGCTTCTGCTATTTCTTCTAGGGTGTTGTGCACCCCCAACTCGAGAAGCCTCTGCGTGCTCACGTTGCCCGGTAGTCCGAGAGCTATCTTGTAAACCTCGCGAATGAGAGCGTCTATCTTGTTTCGTTCGGCAAGCGTCCACTTGTGAAAGGCAGCCACATATGCGATGTGGCTGATTGCAAAGGACTGCACGAGTCTGATCATGCTTTCTTCCTTCATACCGGCTATGCGATTGGAGATTCGTCTTAGCAACTTGGTGGCAGACATGACCTTATTGTTGAGCTTGGTGATCGTCGCAACGTTCACCCTGTTCCTCTCGAAGAGCATTCCCAACACCCTGATCCTGTCGACCTTCGGGATCTTGAGTCCCCCTCTGGTTCGGATCGTGATATTTGGTCGTTCCACCATAATCGGTGCGTCTTTTCTCCGCCTTCCTACCCTCTTGGGGGGGGATAAGTAACAGCTCCGATTTTGCTGGAGAGCACACAAGTCCCGACCCCTCGAGGTGATCCTCAATTGCCAATACGGCTTCTTGCAGCCGCTCCTCTGTGTGTCCATCACTGCCCTTGCTGACCCATAGCGTGATGTCGTCAGCGTAAATGGTGTGTCTGAATTCTCTAACTTCCTGTAGCCGCTGAGCCACCCCTATCATGACCAAGTTAAAGAGCAGGGGGAGATTACCGACCCCTGTGGGGTACCGACACTTCCTAGCTCTTTCTCGTCTAGTTCTACGTCGCCCGCACACAGTCGAGTGGTTCTTCCCGTTAAGAAGTCTCTAATGTAGTTGTAGGACCGCCTCCCCATGTCCAATTTAGTAACCTGGGCAAGAATGGCAGAGTGTGCTACCTTGTCGAAGGCACTCTGTAAATCTAGCCCTAGAATGGCCTTATTGTCTCCGGTACTTAGCGGTACGTCTACGATTTCGTGTTTTAACTGGATCATCGCATCCTGCGTTCCCAACTTCTTCCGAAAGCCAATGATAGAGTCTGGGTACAGGCCCGAGTCTTCCAGGTATTGCTGCCACCTGCTAAGCAGTACGTGTTCGAGCAGCTTACCCACGCACGAGGTAAGCGAGATCGGCCGCAGGTTCTCCACGCTAGGTGGCTTGCCTGGCTTAGGGATCAAGATCGTCTTGGCCGTTTTCCATTGCTTAGGCAACGTGCCTTCTCTCCAGCACTTGTTGAAGTATTTCGTGATGTGCTTAATTGCATCATCGCTTAAGTTCTTGATCGCCTTGTTAGGGATTCGGTCCGGGCCGGCGGCCGACCTGCCGTTGAGCCTTTGCATGGCCGCTCTCACTTCACACTGCTCGATGTCTCTATCCAGGATCGCGTTGTCATTACCGGTATACTCCGGATGTACTATGCTGGGGGTAGACGGAAGGTATCTCTCGTTTAGTTGCTTCTTAACCTCTGCTTCTCCCGCCCTGCTCATGGCTTCGTGCATTATTCGAGCTAACTTGTTGCCATGGCTGCTCGTGGTGTTGGATTCATCAAGTAGATGCCGGAGCAAGTTCCAGGTTTTGCCTTTGCTCATCTGACCGTCGGTTTCGTTACATACTTCGTTCCACTGTTGAGTACAAAGAACCTTGAAGTGAGCTTCGATGCGTCGATTAAGTTCCGCCACCTTCCTCCTTAGCTTCCTGTTTGTACGTTGCCCTGACCATCTGGCCTTAATTGACTGTTTGGCTTCCAGCAAATGTGCTAATTTA
This sequence comes from Ixodes persulcatus, assembly GCA_013358835.2. Classification (NCBI taxonomy): domain Eukaryota; kingdom Metazoa; phylum Arthropoda; class Arachnida; order Ixodida; family Ixodidae; genus Ixodes; species Ixodes persulcatus. Next base: position 500,193 of record JABSTQ010011421.1, read on the forward strand.
CTGTCTACCCTCTCTATGTGTTCTTCCGCCTCGACCTCCTTGGTTGTCGCCTCCATCGTCCTGATGACACGGTCGGTCCACTGATCAATGTCCGTAATCTCGGATTGCCAACTACCCAGCGCTTCCCGAAAGGCGTCCCAGTTAGTGATTCTATGTTTTCTCCTTTCCGTGTGACTGCCGGGTCTCGTTATCGGGATTGTCGCCTCGACTATAAAGTTGTCGCTCCCTAAGTCTTGGCCTGTGTTACGCCACCCTACCGCTCCTGTTCGCCCTATCCCCCTGAAGAAGGTGAGATCTGGAGTAGTGTCCCGGGTAACCGATGATCCCGTCCGTGTGGGGTATGCAGGATCCGTGATGAGGCTGAGCCCCGCTTCCAATGCGTCCTGTAGCAGTTCTCTTCCCTTAATATTTGTTCTACTGTATCCCCACGCCTGGTTAGCCGCGTTAAAGTCGCCACAGATTATTAATTTATTATCCCCCGCCAGCCTGCATGCTCTGAGAAAGAGCTCTTTGAATCTTTGGTGATGATGATCCGGTTTGCTATACACGTTGACTAAGAAGACACTCTCCTTTTGTCTCTTCTTCCCTACTATAACCTCCACCGTGCAGTGCTCAATAGTGCTTTTACCCATTACCTCGTACTCTATGAATGTGATGCCTCTGCGTACGAATATACATACTCCCCTGCCCTTCCCTTTGGGCAGCTCGCAGGCGTCCGATGGCTTGTTGAACGCACGATAGCCTGTGCGCTTTGGTGTCTCTGTGGCATTGGATTCTTGCAACATGATCACATCCGGTTTCCTGTCCACCGTCTTTAGGTGTTTGTGTAACACCGCCTTCTTCCTTGCATATCCGTTGTAGTTCCAGTGCCGGACTACTAAGTCCTTCACTGGCGAGGTGGTTGTTGCTGCGCCAAGTGTCCCATCCATGATTGCTGAAGTGTAGCTACGATCCTGGCTTCCATACTCTGCATCTGCGTTTGTATTTGGGCTTGTACTTGTAATATCATCTGAGCCACGTTCTTCTCAATTTGTGCCACATTCTGCTCGAGCGATGTGAGTCGTTCCTCTACCTTGTCCAACCTTTCCCCGTGTCTATCTAGTCTTCCGTTCTCTAAGGCTTTCGAGGGCCCTCCTCTTCGGGCCGGCTCCGCCGCTCTGTCTGTCCTGGGACCGACCTCTATTTCTGGATCCTCCTCGACCTTCGCCGCCCTTGTAATCGCCGCCATGGCGGCCGGGCCCCCCATCTTGGCAACGTTAAGTCCGCCACGCGGTCTGACTACGATCTTGATGTCCTCCTTCGGCATGCTAACTGGCATCCTTGCCCCCTTAGTGATTGCCGACGTAATTTTATTGACGTAGTTAACCCTAGTTCTGGGTCTAGATTGGCGTTGAGTTTCATCGGACTCACCGCCGGACGTGCCGTTCACGATCTCCTTGATTCTCTTGCCCGAGACTTTCCATCCCTCGGTCTCACCCGGAGAGATTCGTTCCCCGGGTACCTCGACGAACGTACGCCCGTCCACGTTGCCGATTCTAGGCACCGTCTGCTGCGTCTTCTCTGGCATTGCGGTGGCCGGTTGTTCGACCAGCATCTCGAACATGGCTGCCTTCGGGTTAGGCCTAGCGGCCGGCACCGATGGCCGTGCTCGACCTAGGCCTACTTTAGGCTTAGCGGGGTGCCCCCGCCGGCCCGGGTGAAAGGTCCACGAATTCGGGAAACGTCACGTACCACTTGGGGAAGTTCGGTGTCCTTCGATAGTCCACACTTTCGCGCACACGTGAGAACCAAAATCCGGGTGAAATTGATTAATTGGCACCGCGTAAATTGGCTTTAGCTCAGGAGCCGATGTGGAGACGCGTCCGCTCCTCTCGGCGACCGCAGCGCCCTACCCGAAAATTTGAAACTCGGTATGGCATTGATGGAAAAAAGTTAACATGCTGGGAATATTTTTTTATTGCTTAGGCAGTCACCGAGAAATTCCGTACGTTCAAAACGAACAGTATAAAAGACGGAAACGCAGAGCTCGGGAGAGGTGAGCGGGTATACTTTGCCTTTTTTTGTGTGTATTCTTTCCGCATGCTTGCTGCTGACCAGTGTAAGGGGCCCGAGGACCAGTCAAGCTGCCTACTGCAGCTTTTTTCCTTTGGGCCCCCCATCATTTGATGGAAAATAAAGTTATTATTATTATTATTTGTATATTGATGTTTGTATGTGCCATGTATGTGTATGCGCTCAATGTATGTTCAGCTGATGCTTGTAGTATGCGTAATGTGTCTACATGTGCGTATAATAGAGGTTCCCGAAGATCACGAAGCGCAATGGTGACGTGAGGAAATGAAAATATTTTTGTAGAACATGAATAGGGCGTTGCCTAGCGCCACCTAGCCTAGCTACTTGCAATTACTCTGCTTGACCCTGCCATCTGGTGGCAAGCGATTTAACCTTCTTTTGCGCTACGCGATAAACAGCGGCTTCGAGTTTGTTCTTTTGAGAGCGGCTTTTGGTTTCGCGGATTGGTTTGACATTACACCGTGATGTGTGGTTAACGAAGAAATTGTGACTCGAGGAATAGCATAGGTAAGACGTAAAGTGCGCGAAGTAACTGGATATCGGTTGACTCCGTTTAACATCGCAGTACTGACGACAAGACTGAGTAAGTGCTTTCGAAACGCAAGTTGCTGTACCTGCGGGGTGAATCTGGCTTCGGAAATAAACCCAGTTCGCGGAAAGCTCGTGTTAAACTTTTATTTTCTACTCCTCTCGTCCCGTACAAGAGACGTAGCGCCCTCGCTAAGCCTTACTGAGCTCGATTTGCTCGATTCGGGGCCGCCATAATGAGATGCAGGTGACGGAGGAACTTTGCTCCCCTGCTTCAGGGACGAAAGTTCCTTCCTTTGTAAAGAAACATAGGTTACAAGACCGTTCCTCCCCTTAGGGGGACTATTGATACCATTTTTTTAAAGAGTTTAGTTCCCTTGAAACGGTGGCGTGTCGAACAATGGGAGGCAAGCCGTGGGGATAGAAGGAAGGGGGAGGGGGGGGGGGGGGGGTTGCTCGTGCAAGGAGCGTATATGGGCAGTTTCGTAACTGATTTAATCTAATAACGTTGATGATAATCAAGTCTTGCCACAGTGTACTTGTAGTCTTGCTAAAGCGTGTACACAGTTACCAGACTGTCGCTCAAACCAAGCATTGTTATCCACACCACAGATGCCCGCAGACTATACAGCTTTTGAAGCGCGGCTGCTTGCATATGCTTATGTCTGTGGGAGCCGAATGAAACCCTAAAGTCGGGGTCACAATGCTCATACATCACACAAAAGACAGTCTGGCAACACGAGTCACCGCACTATTCTTGTTTCGAATGCCGCGTGCCAAGTTTATCCTTGAACTCATTGCTATCCGGCATTCGAAGCAGGGATCTCGCGGAGACTTGCCTTCGAATCTGCATGCAGACTGTCTTTTATATGATGTATAAGCAGTGTGACCTCGGTTTAAAGCCGCGGTCACTGTGGTATACATTCTATAAAGGATAGTGCGTAGACACTATTTGAGGCGCGGTTCTTCCTCGTAAGACGTCCTAGTAGTCATACATAAGCTGTCTTTACACATGTTCGAAGCATACGTACGCACGAGGCAAACATTCTTCGAACTACGCTTGAGGCTTGTCTCCTGATAATTATGTCATCATGCCTGCAGCTAACACCGTGCCTTTTCTATGATGTTTAGCCGGATGACTGCGGCCTAAAGAGGCGCGGGAGCGTTTTCTTTGCTTTGCTTGTGTGCCCGCGCTATGTGGTTATTTCTCTGAGTCAACGACTTAGACTTAGACTGCGGCAGAAAATGTGACGATAATCGCCCCCACCATTCCAAATCGGGTGCCTTTCCACACATCGGGAGGTAGACCTGGGCATCTTGTTTTCCCGCCAGAATGACGTCCTGGTTGTTCTCTAGGAGCCTGCGTGAGAGGACAGACGACAAATGCTACGATGCTGTTTTGGAAGACACGCGTGTAGGCATGTCTGCATGCCAGCAAGCAAACAAGTACGCTTTCATGGCCCTTTGAGAGTATTTTAACACGAAATTTTATGACCCTTTTAAGGTTCATCGTGGCGATACACTGTTCGAACAAAGTCGTCGACTTATTTTCTGCGTTCTTACGAATAGACTCCGTCAAGTTGCCACGGCGTGTTCCCGTTGCTCCAGCGTGTGATCCAGTACTCGGACTGCGGCACGTCGGACGTGCCTTCCGTTCCCACCATGCTGGCTTTGAAGGATGAAAAACTGCATAATAAAAACACACACTCGGGTTACATTTTTGTGAAAAAAGTATTTAATTATGTTATTTTATTACTTGAGAGAAAAGTAATTGCACTTTATCTAAAAAATTAACAGTTACTTTTCCGATTCAGCTTTTCAAGACGGCTTTTTTTTATTCCCAGTTTTAGAACGGTCCTTTTGCACTGTCCAATATTGGATCAGAATCACCGGAGTACAAAATCAATCAATCACTTTTCGTAAACCATTCTACTGCTGGAGACTTCGTTCGAAGGTTCCACGGTAGGAGACTTGTGGAAACAAAAGGCGCCATTGGCAAGGGGAGGAGACAGGAGAAAAGATTCTTTCGTGAGAACTTAGGGGCAAAAGATAAGCCATAATGTGCACGAAAGCGATGTTTTGGGAGTTTGATCTAGGTTACAGTATCTCAAAGGATAAAACAGGATATAGCTTCGTTGTTGAAGAGAAAATTAGCACTCGCTTGTGGCATGCCCATGCAACTTCACACACAAAAAAAAAAAAAACTTTCAAACTTAGAATTCAGAGAATGGTGGAATCTTGACAAATGCCAAACACTTATTTTGCGCTTGACAAAGAGACCACATTTATTTTTTGTCATACCTTAACTTTGACACTATTTGTTTTTAGTCAAAGTTACTCGAGCACTCAATTGGAAAACTGCCATAGGAGCCTGCTTTGAAAAAGTGGTTCCGATCCGTACTGGAGAACCAAACAAACGCTATCGCAACGCCGCCATTTCTCCCGCAGCAGCCACTGAGTGAACTACACCTACAGGCCACTCTACTACACGGCTACACGTATTGGTTCAGGTCCAGTCGCGAAAGGGCCGGTGGCACCATCTCGCAGGGCCATCTCGCAGTAGACATGTAAAGCAACTTTTATGTTTTGACTAGTCACTAAGGGGTGGCGCTGTTATCGTATTTAGTTTAGGGTGCCTACATGTCTGTCCGTCTCAGGGTGAAGACATCCATTGTTCCCTGAATGTGCCAGCGCGAGACGCTCTGGCGCACTCGGCGAGTGACTTAAGCCTGGTTCAGACAATTGCGTTTGACTGCGTTTGACTGCGTTGCGGCAGCGTGAAACCAGAGCCGTATATTAGGAGAGTTTGGACAATAGGCGGAGCAAAGGCCTCCGCCAGCGCCGAATATTCCCCCCACGCTTAGAGCGTAAACTAAATTTGTGACACAGCGTCGACCAATCAGGAGACCTCTACTCCATCTCACAAATGTCTGCAGTGAAGACAAAGGCACAGGCGCGTGAGCCTAGCTCAGGGAAATGCTTTTGTGTGTACGAGACCTCGTGCATAGGAGGCACTTTCCAAAGCCACGCGCTCGTGCCCATGCCTTTGTCTGCACTGCTAGAACAGCGTCCTGAGACTGGCTGAAAGAAAGCAGTGCAAAGGGTGGGGTGCGCGAGCGTCTTGAGACGCGGAGTTCCGCTCGGCACGGCTCAAATTATACTTCGTTTCACTTTACCTGCGAGCGAAGCCAAAGCTAGAAGCGCGAGACCAGCGCTTTTTGCATTTCTCCCCAGCTCGCGCGCTCGAGCAAAGCCTGAACGCACGGAGCTTCCGTGCTCGCGCTTCCAGTTTTGCCTTCGCTCGCACATGGCACAAATTTAGAGCACGCGACCACCGCTAGGGGCTGTTTCGCGGCCTGTGGTTGGCCCGAGATGCTCGCCTATTCAAACCAATGTATGGCCAAACTCTCTCAATAAACGGCTCTGGCCCCGAGATGCTCGCCTATTCAAACCAATGTATGGTCAAACTCTCTCAATAAACGGCTCTGCGTGAAACCAGGACATCCCTGCTGATTATTTTAGCGTTCCAAGATGATTCCTTTAATTGAATTCCACGTTTCACACGAAGCACAGATGTGCCGGTGACTTGCTTTCGGTTCTCGACGCAACGCAGTCAAACGCAAGTGTCTGAACCGGCCTTAAAGGCTGAACTCCATGGGACGAACATGCTGCGAATAACCGACGAATTTTGCCCGGCGGCTTTTGCTCTGCGCGTGGAATGAACACAGTGGCTGCTACGTCGCTCGCAAAACGAGCGTGCCGTCGGGCGGCGTTCGCCACTTATTCGTCACATAATTCGTTCCATGGAGTTCAGCCTTTAGGCGGTAAAATGGCGTCTATGCATTAGCCAAAGTAGCCAAAGCTACGCGCTCGAGCTGAGTGACACCGAATCGCGCGCACTTCAAAATGCATAAGAAAAAACGATTGGGCGGAAAAATGGCTGAGATGTCACCACTCAAGCAAAAGCGCGCGCGTGTATGAAGGCACTATAATTTAGTTTGGTCTCAGTGGACGCCAGCGGTACAGGTTCCGAGGGTGAGTTTCCCAACTGAGTGTTTTAGTAAAGTTGGTTTTGGTTATATTAGGAGTACTACAGGGAGTATTCACTGGACGCCATAGCTGTTGGGGCTGTTTAGAGCGCACGCTCAGAACGCGCTCAGATTTGTACATGGTGGTAAATACGCCCAAAAACACAGGGATAAAGAAAGAAACAATCAGGGACAAAGAAAGAAGCAGACAGGACGAGAAGTAACTTGCAACTGAACTTCACTGAAGGAAACACATAAAAAGAAGGATAAAACCGTACATGCGCAAAGGTGATGAACTTTCATTAACCACCTGGAAAGCCTGCCGCCACTGTTGAGTGACCGATAAAAGCCTGCTCCTTATCGGATAAGGCAACAGAAGGAGCACTGATACATACATTTGTACAATGGGCCCTTATCATAAATGTCTCATGTATCTCGTGTTCCAATTTTGTTTTTTCCCAGAATCTTGGTACTATTAAACTCGGCCTGGGACTCACACCTATCACAATGTGCAGCCAAGTGGCCAGACGGGGATTGCCTGGTGGCGGCGGAGTATTCTCTGATTCTATCATTGATGAACCTTTCTGTCTGGCCAACATAAACCCTACCGCAAGACAGGCGACCCCGAAGTGACCCCTAAGGTACGTACATTGCCGGAACTTGGTGGCATATGACGCTTGCCGCACACCCCTCCGCATCCCCCGGCACTCCTGCATTATTTATTATTTGGCAAAGCTTAGAAAGTTCGTTTGGGGCGGAAAAAACTACAGGAATGTGAAAGTTATTCGACACCTTTTTTCCGCCCCAAGCAAACTTTCTAAGTTTTGCCAAATAATAAGTAATGCAGGAGTGCCGGGTAATGGGGAAAGGATGTGCAGCAAGCGTCATGCCACCAAGTTTCGGCAATGTGCCTTGGGGGTCACTTACGAGGTCCCCCTGTCTTGCGGTAGGGTTTATGCTGGTCAGACTGGGAAGTGCACTATTGATAGAATCAGAGAACACTCCGCCGCCACTAGGCAATCCCCATCTGCCCACTTGGCTGAACACTGCGTTAGGTGTGAGTTTCAGGCCGAGTTTAATAGTACCAACACTGTGGGGAAATTCAAAACAAAATTGGAACGCGAGATACATGAGGCATTCATGATAAGGGCCCATGGCTCGAATGTGCGTATCAGTGCTCCTTTTGTTGCCTTATTCGATAAAGAGCAGGCTTTTATCGGGCACTCAACAGTGACGGCAGGCTTTCCAGGTGGTTAATGAAAGTCCATCACGTTTCGCATGTGCGGCTTTATTCTTCTTTTTATGTGTTTCCTTCAGTAAAGTTCAGTTGCAAGTTACGCCTCGTCCTGTGTGCTTCTTTCTTTGTCCCTGTGTTTTTTGGCGTATTTACCACCATGAATAAGTACCAACTAGCCCAACTCGCAGTCTTAAATCAGATTAATAGGTTGCGAAGGTCGGTAATGTTCATGGTGTGGAATGCACGATGCAAAAGGACTAGGGAAGCTCGTTATCAGCACGCGCTCAGCTGTCGCGCACACAGATATGGCCGCCAGTGTATATACCTTTCTTTAAGAGCGCAGCCATCTTGAGAATTACGGTGCCAACGACGCCGTCTAGCGGCTTAAAGCCTGAAATACCGCATAGTTCAAGCAGTACAGCTATTTGAGTAGGCAACGGTGTATGGGCGGAGCTTGGATAGTCTTGGCTATGGTGGGCTACCATAACTTTGCCGGAAATTGACCGGTTGATTCAAGCTGGCTAATGACAGGCCCACGACATACTGTAATCGTGTACAGGTCGTGTACAGGCCATAACCGTGCCTCCTCGAAAGAATGAGGACGAAGACGGTAGAGTGTTCTGATTGAGCTTCCACAACGAAGGTTTATATGAGCAGTTTAATGTAGTTTATGCAGGTAAGCTCCGGCATTTGATAGCTGTATCTTGAGTGGTGACACGTAGACGTTCTCCTATCCTCCACGTGCCATGAACCAATAGCATACCTTGCAGTGATAACATAATCGGAGTACCTGCACCGACTTTGAATCGGTTTTCTTGCTGTAGACGAAGCAGTCCTGAGCATACATATGACGATGAGTCTGTCACAGCCCTAGCAAGTCACGCTCGCAATTGATACAAAAGGATCCTTGGGGAACGTGTGAAGCTCAATAATATTGTCACGAATGACAATGGATGAGGCGGTGATAACTGCAGAAACTAAACGTTTATTGGGGCGAACTTGTGCCCAAAAATAAAAGGAAACAGGAGATAACAGCAGAGCGTCGCGGGCGTCGAAGTCGGCGTTGCAGCAGAGTCGAACGCTGGGGCGAGACTGACCGCAGGTCGCCACGCGGAGTCCCTTATGTACGCGCGTTGGCTTCTCGAACAACCGGCCTAGAACGTTCGACGATTAGAGTATTCGGAACTTGATCAGACGAGAATGATCTCGAACTCACGAGAACGCAATGTTGAAAGAAAAAATAAAGGAACATTCCACTGACTGGACTCGAACCTACACTTTCCGCCCGACAATCAAGCCCGGTAACCACTCGGCCCCGAAGGCGGTCGCTCGCCGACGCGCGTAGCAATATTGCAGCCACACTCGCTCTCCACCTTCTTGTGCTCATCGCACATTTCCCGCGATTGTTCTTGTGCCCATTAAAATTATTTGTGCACATGACGACGACGCAGCGTTTAGCGATAGCCAAAAAATTGTAGATTTGGGGAAATTTTAACACGGTGAAAAAGAGCGCTCTGAACTATGTCACCCACAACGTCCGTTTCTAAGTCTGTTTCCCCACATCCTTGGCGGTTGCCTACCCTGTGTCAGCGGGCAATATAAAAATGCACCGGGTCGAGGGTACGTCAGTTGCGCCCTGATATGAAGTTATGCGAAAAAGGCCTATAGTCCCAATAGACAATTACAAGCATGGCGCCCTGACTGGTGCCCCATGCGTGCAAGCACGTGCAACGTGCGCGTGAAGATAGCTTTGGCAAGCTTGAATTGGCGCGAACTTTCCCGCAATAGGAAGTATTCACTGGCGGCCATAGCTGTGTGCGCGATTGCTGAGCGCGTGCTGATGGCTAGCTTCCAGGGTTCTTTTGTAACGTGCATTCCACACCGTCAAAATGGTTGGTCTTTGCAGCCTATTAACGGGGGCTCGTTTTGAGCATGCGCTCTAGACAGCACCCACAAATATGGCGCCCAGTGAATACTCCTTATAGCAGAGACATCGCGGCAGCTCAGCGAACAACGCTGTCAAAGCTGCTGGCGCGAGAAGGGGGTGTGATCTCCCAGATCATATGCACGCGTTCTCACGCAAACGAAACCATAGAAAAGGTTATGCTCTCGCGCCAGTAGCTTTGACAGCATAGACCAGGGGTGACCAAGCTGACCCGGCCTATGAGCCGCAAACAAAACCAAGAAACTTGTAAGAGCCGCGGGGGGGGGGGGGGGGGGGGGGGGGGCTATGAATGACGTCAACTCCAGCTTCCACGACCTTCAACAAGAAACGATAGGGAACATCCGTTATCTAAAGGGGACAAGTATCACCGGCGAGTGACAAAGGCCACGAGACTGAACATTTCCTCGACCCCAAGACAAAGTGCATGCATGGTTTGACAGTCCCTGTCCTTGATGCCTTTCCCCCTAGGGTCCGGCCAACTCCCTCGAACAATGAAAGAAACAGGATCTGCGGAAACATACGTGTGAAAAGCGGTTCGACTGTACGTAGGGGGGCACAAGGCTGCCAAACCGCAAGCTGTTCTTTATTCTGAAATCCTCGGGAAACGCGGAAAGGGCAGAAGGGGAGGGGGAAGGGGGGGGGGGGGTCCCCTTATGAGGGATCCGTGAGCCGCACTTGGACCAGCGAAGAGCCACAGTTTGGCCACCCCTGGCACAGACCTTTCCCAAAAGGAGCTCCTGGCCGGTTCCGAATTCTGTGTTCGTGCATATGGCGCGTGATTTGCTGATTTTCGGAGGCAGCGAACATGAGTGTGCTGGACTAAGGAGATTGCAAGCTGGGCTGAGGAGATCAGACGCTGGGCTGAGGACTTGGAAATATTGGAATGGTGCAGGGTAAGGTGGGGCAAAGCGAGACCAACAATTTTCATTTCAATGGTAAATTTTAATTTCGCTTCAATATTTAAAGAAACATAGCATGGGGATATTCTTAAAAGTCCTGTGGGGATCGGTGACCGGGGGGGGGGGGGGGGGGGGGGGGTTAGCGCACACCAGCTCGGAGCACGTCGAGCGAAAGCTCGCGCCGCAGAACCCAGGGATCCTGGGTTCAATCCCAACCCCGGCGCGTTACGATCTCGATGAGCATCGTACCGGCGTACCGTCGTGTATCACAGCTGCGTGGTGCACGTTAAAGACCCCAGGCTAGCGGTTGTACTGCACTAGCTAAATATTTCATCTACAGCTGAGAGACAAGTCACCCGTTGAGACAGACTAAGTTCTAGGCTGTATAAATATACACACACCCCAATCTTTTTCTAGAAGTCTTAACTTTATGCTCAGTAAATATTACTTAACTGGAGCAAGCTACACATGAAACAAAACAAAAACAATATCTGAAAGTCACACAATGTCCCATTTTGCCCCGCCCTACGGGGCAAAATGAGACAATGTAGGGGGGTAATGCGAGGCACACTTCAAAAACCTGATATGCGTTCAGTGTTTGCAATAAAATCACTCTTTGCATTCCACACACTCGAGATATACTGAAGGCAGGGATGCTAGGCTCCAAAGTCCTCTGCATACCAAGCACTGGCAGTCTCTTGTAGCGTGCATCGCACGGTCTGCAGAACGCTAGGACATTGCGCGATTCTTCGGGGGATGACTAGTGATATTTCTCTTCGATTTCGCGGTGTTTTGGAGAAGAAGTAAAGCGCCCGTCCTTGGTTGCTTCCGCCAACGTCAGCTTTGCCTTGTGGGGAGATGACGTATAAAACAGTGGTACTCTCCGATCTGCAAGTGCTCTTTTTCTACCCTACGCTAAGTAGAGAAGAAATGTTCTATGAGAAAATTTTCTTCTTCATCAAAAAGAAAGCGCGTTATGTAGACCAGTCGTTTTTTGTACAGCCGCTGCTCTTTACATTCCCCGAGTCGTTTGGCTCGCCTTCGAAAAGCATCCTTTGGTACGTCAAAAGGTGTGGCAGCAGCGGGAAGGAAGTGACGCTGTGGCTTGACACTTTCAAGAGCTTTGTTCGGATCACTTTCGCGCTAGTATGAAGCCCTTGCTATTTTTCTTTTATACGATCGGACCATCCTAGACACTGGGAGAAAAAGAATATGGCTCAGGAAAAACCAGGAGACTCGCGCGTTATTGACATGCGCGTCAAAGAATGCCAGATTGTCGCATTTTGCCCCGCGCGTATTCTGTTACTTAAATATATATTTCGTAAAAAGAAGCATCCACAGGTCTCTCAAATTTGGTCCGCATGTAGCTAATAAAGCGTAACAATTAAATTAAAGCTTACCTTGGCAAAATAGTCGGCGCCAACCGAGGTGCACGTCTCGAAGCGAAACCTCGCTCTGAATTATGCGCCTTTTTGGCGGAGAGTAAACTCGTTAAAGGGATACTGAACCAAGGAATTTAGTGTTCATAATAAGTGGTGCACGTTCTTTCCACGAGCCAACAGCCGCCGGTGTGCGCGAGCACACGCAACAAAAATGACGTCAAAGACCTCCATTCGCGGTTAAGATGACAGTGAAATGTATGGGCTTCGGGCCAAAGGAGAATAAAGACAAGTTTTTCATCTACACAGTGGTGTCTGGTTTAAAGGGTAAGCGATTAATTGGTCTAACAAACACGTAGCTTTCACTTGTAGAGATGAAAAGCCTGTGTATATTCTCCTTTGACCCGAAGCCGATGCATTTCACTGTCCTCTTAAGCGCGAATGGAGGCCTTTGACGTCATTTTCGTTGCGTGGGCACGCGCACACCGGCGGCTGCTGGCTCGTGGAAAGAACGTGCGCCACTTAGTATGGACACTATATTCTTCGGGTCAGTATCCCTTTAACCTCAACCCCAGCAATTGTGTTCTCCAGAACACTCTTGCCGACGGCTCTTATATTTTACTCACGCAAAGTGGAAAGTTCACGGCAGTTTTCAGAAAAATATGAAACTACTCCAATTGCTTGTCTAGGGGACGGATGGCGTAAAACACAAACTGTCGCATTTTGCGCCGTGTCTCATTTTGCCCCACCTTACCCTGTACAAAGTAGGAAAGGGAGGTGTGTAGAGGTGCCTTAAACTGGATTTAGCAGTTTTGTAAGAGGGAAACTGAAACTGTTGTAGGAATTATTAAAGAAGAATATTCTACATTAATCATCAAGCTTCGCATTTAAATGCTTTAGTAGAGATTTCAGCCTTCATTTCCAGCTGCAAACCGAACAAACCGCTCTATACACTCTATCAAAATGGCGATGCAGGCGAGCTGACTCATGATACAACTAAAATAGCACACAAAAAAAAAAACAAGTAACAATGTCATTGTTATCAGTGCGCTGTTTCCAGTTGTAATATAAATTGTTCAGACAGTCTGCCTCCTTTCGTACAGCCAGGTAACATACTTTTTACTCTTCGTTGTTTGCAAGATTTAGAAGCTGTAGTCAAACTAGGATGGTGGTTGTGAAAACAAAATAACGGTTACAAATAAGTGTAATACATTCAAAAGTAGTCAGATTTCACCATGATTGCTAAAAAGTAATTAAAATAATCTTATCACTACCTAATAAAAGTAACTGGTTGATTACAAATGTAATCTCAAAAGTAATCAGCTGGTTACAAAGTTACTCCTAAAAGGAATTCATTACAAGCAATTTGATAACTTGTAATGAATATTGTACAAGTCTGTCAAAATTAGTTGATTTAGTTAAGGGAAAGCCCTTACCTCGGTCTGACTACAGGAATCAGCTGGTCCCTGCCTTCCAACCAGAACAGTTCCAGTGGGTTTGAACGTGGAGCTCCACATACTTTATAACGGGTTCATGCCGTCATACCACTACCCTCCTGAAGTCCCGCAACACCTGCGCTCTCTCCATCCCTCCCTCCCGCTTCCTTCCTTCCTCCCCTCGTTCCTTCGCTCTATCCACGTATTGCTCATTTCCTTTAGAAACCTACACGCTTTTCAAAAGTTCATCGAGCAACATTGGTGGTCTCCATCTTGTGGGTCGACACGAACCGTGTGATTCGGTCCGAGTCTTCGCGGAAACGCTGACGTACGTAACACTCGTTTGGGACACGAACCAAAGCAGGGCTCTCGCCAAACCATGCCAAACGCTCAGGCAGGCAACACTCGTGCCCATATCATGTGCATGCTCAGAGTACGTGCCCAAGTAATTGCGGACGTTGATGATTCGCGCCGTAGCGACTGGGTGGCGCGCACCTTTGAAAAAAAAAAAAAAATAAAGGTGCATAGTTCGGAGCACGTGGAGTGAAAGCTCGCGCTGCAGAGCCCGGGGATCCTGGGTTCATTCCCCGCCCCTGCCCGTTTCGACCTGAATGAGAATCGTACCGGCGTGCGGTTGTGTATCTCTACTGCGTAACGCACCTTAAAGGGGCACTGACAGGTCAAAAACACATATATATATATATATATATATATATATAAAGTCAAATTTGTTGTTAGTTGTTTATACAGCAGGAGGTTAGTCTGCCAGAACATAACGACATTGCTACCCACTGTAGATAAGCAATTTAGGCAGTGCAGTACGACTGCTAGCCTGGGGTCTTTAACGTGCACCACGCAGTAGTGATACACACGACCGCACGCCGGTACGATGCTCATCCAGATCGAAACGGCCAGGGGTAGGGATTGAACCCAGGATCCCTGGGTTCTGCAGAGCGAGCTTTCGCTCCACGGTACATTCAAAAACGTGGCTCTTGATTCTCGCAGATGATGATGATACCGAGTCTCTAAAAAGCTCATAAACAAAAAATAATATTAATACAAGTACGCGTGACGAGACAAACAGTGGGAGGATTGCTGGAGCACATCGAGCACGTACCACGTTCCGGCAAACGTCGTACCGCGTTTCATGCGGCGGCGTGTGCTTCCAGAACACCTCCGATTCGATATTTCGTTTCCTGTGCATTAATAAGACACATAAGAAACGCCAGAAAGCCAAGGTGGAGTCGTGTAGTGGTCAGCACACCCGATAGGACATTGGGAGGCCCAGAGTTTAAATCCTGGCTACACCATGTATTTTGGCTTTCGACGGGGTCGTAATTCTTCGAATCATTGGATTAAATACGGTTCATTCATCTGATTCAAAGCGATGCCTGTACATTACCTTCAAAAGCTCAAAGCTAAGCAACTCAATATTTGTGAAGTAAAAAAAAAAAAACACTTAAAAGCCGAATATCACGGTCCCGCGCGATGTGCGCCAGTGCAGTGACGTCAAATCACTCCCGCCTCCGAACCGTCCCGACCGGAAGTGTCATGTTCTCCCGCGTTCTGCGGGAGAACACGTCATTTCCGGGCGGGCCACCTATCGCTGTGATAAGACGACGCTTCGCTTTCGAGCTTGAAGTTTTTATCAGACATGTACAGGTTACTCAAAAAAAGTAATTAGGTTAAGTTCCTGGATACTGGCCTCAAAAGTAATCTGAGTAGGTCAGAAAGTACTGAAATGGAAGGTCATTGAGTAAATTACTAACTACCATAACAAAGTAGCGAATTACTTTTGAAGTTACTTTTATATTTTTTTATAGTTACAAGAAAGTACGTAAATGTTTTGATCCCTTAGCGAAATTCTGCTAGTCAAATATAACACGGCTTGTGTTCTCACATAAATGCTTTGATAGCTGGTTCTGCTTCTGTGGGATTATTTGTTTCGTACCTTTTGTTTTCTGATCAGTGACGTACTGCGGATGTATCATTTCTACTTTGAGGTTTGGCCATGCCTGAGCTTGACTTGGCGGACAGTGTTTGCTAGTTTACAGTGTTGCGTAAAGTACATCTAAAAAGTACTTGAAGTAAAGTGCAAAGTCAATGAGAGGTTATGTATTTCAAGTATAGTAAGTACACCGGGTGCAATGTACGTGAAGTAAAACACTATAAATACAAAATACTTTTCAAGTAAAGTGCAAATAATTTTTAACACAATCTTTCATGATGCCCTTTCATACACTATTATTTTTTTTACTTTGTTTTAACTAGTATACTTTGCTTCAGGGGTAATCGGGGGAGCATCAGTTTTTTTTTTTCGGAAATGGCGGCAAATATTGGGTAACTGCAAGTCGCCATAGAGTAGTTGTTTTACTCTCGCTGACGAACTATTTAACAAATTACACTTATAAGGCACTTATTTCTATCGGTATTTTAGCCGCCATTACTTCACTCAGAGAAATGACCAGACGACGTCTCTTAAGACGATATCGCGTTTTCACATGACGAATCCCCATTTTTTGTTTCCAAATTTGGGGAATCTACTTTGAAGTCGTGAATTTTACTTTCTTCAGAAATCACCAGAAAAAAATACTTTAGTAAAGTACAAGTACATGCTCAGAGAATGTACTTCAAGTAAAGTACAAGTTTTCTAATCCTACTTGAAGTACCACTTTAAGCACCATTGTCTTAGAGTACTTCTCAACCCAGCTTGTCTTTTCTTTTGCTTTTTTTAAAACGTTGAGGTAATTATTAAGCTTCTCGAGCGATCTTCGAATGTTGGAACACCTGCATATGCTGAGTTTTTGAAGAAAAGGCAACGCAAAGAGGTCACCTTTGCGTTACCCTCAAGTACAGCACAAACTACGGGAGCACCAGATGGGCTTCAGAGCGGGTGTTGCATTTTGTTGACTCCTTTGAGTGAGGCTGCAGTGTGTACACCTACTGTAGTGGGCGAGAGTTCCTACGCTGTGGAGAAGCGGGGACAGACCCTTTCTTTTAATACGGTCATTCTTTCATTGAGCTTCGGGACACAAAGAAATGCCAGTCTTCGGCGCTTATCCCGCATTTCCTGGACCTCACTTGCGACGTGTCTGTCCGCTCCCCGCGCCTTTTAGCAGGGTTGTTGCAGTGGGAAGCTCGTAAAATGTTTAGAGAGTTTTGAATCCTCCAAACCACTCCCCCACCCCTGCCTACGCCACATGCTTCCCCTTCTTGGGAAGTATCAGCTGATCTTCCAACATCCTATCTATTTTTGTGCTGGAATGTATGTTGACCAGCAAACCTACCTCTATAATTCAAAAGTAATTTGTAATTTGAGTAGAAGTTGCTCGGAAAAAGTAATTGAAGTAAACAACTAGTTATCGCAATAAAAATGTGCTTGAAAGTTGCTGAATTACTCAGAAAAGTTGTTAAACTACAGTAACTTGAGCAGAGTAGTTGAACTGCGTACAAGTCATAGTTATTGCAGAGCCCTTTCTACGGTTTGAGGTAGAATAGGACGCGCAGTGGACTTTTGTCAGCTACGTGAGGGGCCATGTCGCGCCGGTGCTTTGTGAAAGGCTGCCTCTAAGGAGTCACAACCGAAACTATGGTGCGCAGACACTAAAGCCATGTTGAATAAACCTGAGACTGGCGCAGAAATGAACATTTCTTCCCCAGTCTCAGGTTTATTCAACATGGCTAACATTCACCAGCTCGACTGCATCCTTACTATATTATCACTAAACCCAGTTGTTATGACCGTTTGACGATTTCCTTTTCGAAGTCTGAAAGGTCACCGGGCACCAAAAAGAGAAGTTCGTCTGATTCCCCGAGTCCCCGATCATCATCAATGCTACGTGTGCCGAGCGCCGCCATAATTTCCGAGGGAGGATAAACAGCCACGAGACGACATCCTTTCCGGACTTCGATTTTCGATAGTTCAAAAGAAGAGCCAGCGCGTTTTGAATTGTTATTATTAAAATTAGCGCAAAGACAAGGAAGGAAGACAGCAGGACAGGAAAGAGCGCTACTTACAACTGGTTTTAATAGAGAACGATGAGGAAGAAGTAGAGTAGTAATGTTTTGATTGAAAAGAAAAGAAAAGAAAAAGGAAATTTAAAGGTGAAGAGCATGAAGGAAAATGATATAACAAGGTTGAAAAGACCAACTAGCCCACCAGATGATACTAATACGTTTTGAATTGCGTTAAGAAAACATGTTTTACAAATGTCGTTACTAAAATTTATAACAATTTCGCTTCCAAAGCTACTAAATTTCATAATCGATTACGACACAAAAAAAAGTGAGGAGATGAAAAGAGGGAGAGAAAAACGCCAAAAATAAAAAAAGCACGCGCGCGCGCAGGTGTGTATTTATATATATTTTTTTTCTTTTTTTTTGCGTTGTGGTATTCGTTTGAGTGTCTATGACTACAACTTGCGCCGTTTTAGACAACAAAATTACGACCTTTGGGGTCGTATTCTAGAAAAAAGTGCCTGTTTAAATGGACCATGAAGGCAGTTTCGAAGTTTTATTCGACGATTGAAATGGATGTCAGGCACGTCTCAGATACCGTTGACCAAGTTCTAGCCCGAACAGAAGTTTGGGTGCCGCACCAATCGAGCAAACAAGCGCGGTAATAATAGCGCCGGGAACGATGTCTGAGACCCCACCGAGGCGGCGGCAGAAAGGTGAACTAAAGTGCGCCGTTGAAGCGTGACGACAAAGGGGCTCCTCGTCTGGCGATTGGTTCAAACGATAGACGCGCTCTTGGTTTCGATTTCGGTGGTGAGATGCGATGAAAAAAGTTCATTTGAACGTTGGATAATCTTTTATAGTTGTAGTTGGGAATTAATAGGTTTCATACCGTGTATAAAAGCATAATCTGAAGCGATCCCTCCGTTTGTCACTGGTTGAACGCAGCCCGCACTGCTACCTCGGGCGCGTAACAAGCGTCGAGCAACCGTGGAAAAAAAAGAAAAAGGTACGAGCGCCGGGGCGGCGGACTTTTGGTTCTGGTTTCGTGCGTCGTCTCGTGTTCGCTTTGCGAACTGGTGTCTCACCAATCATGCCGCGTTTATGTGCAGTAGTAGGTTGCGCGAAAGGTCGGCTAAAGACGTGTGGTCGATGGGGCGACGTTAGTTTGCATAAACTGCCGACCGATGCAGCAATGCGCAGCATTTGGTTGCGCGCCGTCGTCTTGCGTAGAGCTGTGGACAGCGGTGTCAGGATTTGTTCGTTGCATTTCCGACCAGAAGACTTTGAGCAGCACCTTCACGTCAGCCGGAGACGCTCTGAGGTGGCGACCGAGGAGCTGGTGGTAGGTCTGGGGCGCCTTCGTAAAGCGCCAATCCAGAGTTCAGCGTCCTTACCAGCATCTCCCGTTCAGTCGGCGTGAGGTCGCTGAACGGGAGCTCAAACTCGTTTGCGAGCGCGGCGTTGCCGCCCATTTCTTCCAGGTTTTCTTCACAGACCGCCGTGCACTATAGCGAACCACGGGAACCACACTGAGTGTGCACTAAATCCTACCGATGCCTGACAGTGCTCCTTGACGTCACTTCTCTTTCCAGAGGCGAAAAAGGGAAGAAATCTGAATGTTTGTTTCGGTTTCGCAGATTTATTTGCAGGTACAGAAATAAGAGTCACAAAGTTCTAGAAAAAATTGTGTGGCATGCCAGGACCCCAATGCTTCCGAAAACACCTTCTTTTTAAAAAAAAATTAAATTGCCTTCATGGTCCCTTTAGGACACTTTTTTCCTAGAAAATAACTGGTATTTCTCGTTTTATTATAAACCGAAAAAAAAAAGTCGTCCTTGGGAGGTTTGGGGGAGGAAAGGACGAAGCGATCACCTCCAAATCCTCCTCCTCTCTCTCTCTCTCTCTCTCTCTCTCGTTTTCTTCTTAAATCCGCCCTTGGTTCAATACCCCTGACCATTTTGATCTGGATTAGCATCGTACCGGCGTGTGGTCGTCTATCACCACTGCGTGATGCCGGTTAAAGGTCCCAGGCTAGCTGCCTTACTGCACTGGCTACATTTTTCATCCCCAACGGACACACCAAAACGCCCATTAGGGTGCGCACACGCAATTATGCTGTGTGCGCACATGCGCACACAGCACAATTAATATTAGGTTACAGAGCAGGCGCACATGCTGCCGTTCCTTCGGGTGTCAGGTCGTATACCAAAGGACAGATGCACAAATGAATGATAGTCAACTCTCATGAACGGGCACGTGGAACGGTGCTCTGAAGCTGACTCCTCTTTTGTCCTTGCAAATGGTACGCTGGAAGGTCGACTCAGGCCACCTGCTTTCTCTCTCCATAGTTTGGTGCACCGGAAAGTGGAGAAAAGTTCTCACGCAAGAATAAACATCCAAAAACGTCTGAATACTTATTTACTCAGCGATATAGAGGGTGCCCCCACGAGATATTCGGGTGCAAAACAATATTCGTACAAAGTAAGCCAATTAACAAGGTACAATTAAGCTTTTTTTGCAAATATGTGCTTTATATAGCTGGTGCTTTTATCAAAACGTTTGTCAATGTAGTCCTCGAAAAAAAAAAGAATAAAATATTCTGTTATTCCTATACACCGAGCAGAGAACGGAAACAACCCATCTGTTTGACGGTGCTTCTCACAAATGGGAGCACGCGCGCTGCCTGTGAATAACCCCTATAGACAGGCTGTTCCAATTTTACGACTGTTGTGTGGACAGTTTCCTGCAGGAACATATCCCAATTCTTAGAAAAGTTTAGGGGTTCTTTGTTTGATCTAGGGAAATAATCTCAATTCCAAGTGTTCGGTACCTCTTTTGGCAAAATGCTCCGATTCACAGAGTACATGCAGCAACTAATCAATCACTCTTAAAAAAAAAATAGTTTAATTTCACCTTTTTTGGGGTTATTCGGTTTTGACATTTTTTTCAATCCAAGTGAATTATGCTCTTGGCGGTTATGCGCAGGTACACTTTTGTACCCAAAGTTGTTCTGAAGCGGAAACACGTTATGAAAAAAGTTCGCAAAAAGAAAAAAATGCAATTAGAAAAGCCTGAGTCATGTTTACAAGGTGGGAGGTCAACGCAGCCCAGAGTTTTGAGAAAAAAAAAATGTTCAACGCCATAGTGGTGAATAATACCCAGCTGCAGCACGAACACTGCTTTGAGCGTGTAATACTGTATATGCTTTACGTGGCAACAATAATTAAAAAAATAAACCTTATCGACATGTGCGTCACCTGTTGGTCCTTTCAAGTGCAAACCTATACGTACAACGGGGAGTTTTAGTAGACCGTTCTGATACCTTCGATACCGATACCTGATCTTCCGCCGACGCCATTGCGCATGCATCCCATCCTTATCGGATGTCGATATCGGGTGCATCTGAAAGATCTACTAGAACTTCCTAAGAGAAAGTTTTAGTGGATCGCTTCGATCACCCGGATAACGATACCTGATAACCATACAACGCATGCGCAAAGGCGGTGCGGAGTATCGGCTATACTTATCGGAGTGATCGAAACGATCTTCTAAAATTCTCTAATAATAGGGAGTTTTCGTAGACCGCATTTTCCCGTCAGCTCAGCCCTCCGCAACGAAGAAGCCGCTCCTGCGCCTGCGCGCCGATGGCCTTGGCTGTAGAGTTCCGGGTATCGTAGCGGGTTGCGGAGAGCGTTGCGGGACAGCGGAAACGATCTGCGAAAACTCCCTATTATGACTGCGATGGTTTCGGGTATAAATAAATTACCCTCAAGCAAACCAGAGTATACATTCAAGTGGTGCCAGCCACGGAATCTTAACTGAACAAACCAACTCCCCCTTCCCCTCCCCCCTCCCTACAAACGCACACAAAAAAAACCTTTTTTTACTATATATTAGGTATTTTTACGCGTTCACTCTCCGCCCAAATGTTCAGCTAGCGGTCCACATCACAGGTCAAAGTTTCAGAGCTGGCGGTTTTCTGATTCATAAGTTAAAGCGATCTTCGGAAATGTTCCATGGCAAAATGACGGACGACGGAGCCTACAAATGCGTGGAGATTAATGGCGTCACGTAGCGGGAACGGGTCCCATTCTACCATTGAATGTTTCCGAAAATTATTTACAACCTCTAAATAAAAAAATAAAAAATAAGTATGTTAGTTGAAATTGCCACCTGCAGGTTTGGACTGCTGGCGCTAAGTTTAAAAGAAAGCTGAGCGTTCGACGATGCCGGTTAAGCTCCCGCCAGTCAAAACGCAAACCATGCGCAAATTACTGCGTTATTAGGCTGCCCGCGCGTCTTGCAAGTTAAGCAACATGTAACGTAATCCCCCCAGTGGAGAGCGCGGA
Source organism: Ixodes persulcatus (assembly GCA_013358835.2). Taxonomy (NCBI): domain Eukaryota; kingdom Metazoa; phylum Arthropoda; class Arachnida; order Ixodida; family Ixodidae; genus Ixodes; species Ixodes persulcatus. The sequence continues at coordinate 522,027 of JABSTQ010011421.1, forward strand.
ACAATTTGAATGTTGGTTGGGGCATCACCTTCATAAATCGTTTTCTCATACAGCTATGTTTTTGTAATTCAGAGATAATAAATAGCTCGTCGGAAAAACTAAAGCCTGGGTATATCGAATGTGCGCTTTGTTTGGATAGTTCAAAAAACCTCCGGAGCTGCCCTTCAAAAAAAAAAAAAAAAAAAAGTACAAAGCTTCTTCTAGGTATGCACCATTTCAGCACGTAACACCCAGACGAAAAACAAAATGGCAAGTCGCTGGTCTTGGAACGCATGCGCGGAATCTGATATTTCTCAAAAGAGAGCTGTTGCGCATGCTCAGAAATCGTTGCGCAGCCCAGTAGACAAAAATGGCAGCGCGCAGACGGCGAATACTGGAATGTTCTAGACTCACCGTACGATAAATTTGAACTATATACTTATTTATACCGATTCTTTTTTCCTTTTCTTATTGCACAGGGAAGCTTTTTATTTACGTGCCCGTAAAAAAAAAAAGAGGCTATTGAGGCATTAGGCGAAGTTTCGGGAAGGAAGTTTCTGGAAGAAGCACATGGCAACAAAACAATTGGGGTGTGTGTCTGTTTATACAACCTAGAACATAGTCTGTCTCACCGGGTGACTTGTCTCCCAGCTATAGGTGAGCAATTTAGCCAGTGCAGTACGACTGCTAGCCTAGGGTCTTTAAAGGCCACGCAGTAGTAATACACGAACGCACGCCGGTACGATGCTCATCCGGATCGAAACGGGCAGGGGTTCGGATTGAACCCATGATACTTGGCTTCTGCATCGCGAGCTTCACTCGGCAACAAAACCCAAAGCTGTTGTGTCAGAGCGAGCCGTGGAAAATAAAATATTAAAAGCACACAACACCACGAGGGAGAAAAAAAAGAAAACTCTTTCTTTTAGCTACAACTGGATCCAATTTTTCGGCAAACAATCCATTAATCGAAAGAAACGATTGGGTCACACTCTTCGATCCGTAAATATCCAATCGAAGAGGGTCCCCCATAGTTGCCGACCCCCGAAAACCATTCCGCCGGATCCCCAAAGTCAAACTCCCAAGTTGGACCAATTCCCACCGTCAAACTCGAGTCCACCGACCTCCATTACGCCTGTAAACTTTTTTTTTTCCTCCGTGTAAAGGGACGAAAACAGTTTTCTAACGACCAATTTTATTATTATTTTCCTCGTCGCCGTTCGCTCAATCGAAGGGTTTAGTTAGTTGACGCTGGCCGCTTGCACAGAGGCGAAACAAAGAATAAACCAAAAAGATGGGGAACGTAATGGCGACAATAAAGGCGTTAAGGGAAAGAGTGGGAGAGCGGTTGAGGGGAGCCGTTCGATGAGGGAGGAGGAAACGGATCGGGACGCACGTACAGCCAAGCCCGGTCGATACAAGACGGTGCTCTTGCTGCGATGCTGCTGAACGTCAGTGTTTCCCCTTCCCCAGTTGCCAAGGCAACAGAGGCGCGGGAGCGTTATTTGCGAGCGACGGACTTTGCGAGGAACCGTCGGCAACGGTGCGAGAAGCGCAGATAATTCTGGAGCGTCCGGCGCGAAAAGGTAGCAGAATCGTAACCCTCACGGATTCTATGTTTGCTCGAGGGGATGAGGCTCCCCTGGTATATCGCCTTTAGCTGTTTGTCCGCATGCTTCTCTTCCTTTTTCTTTTTTTTTTTTTTTAAGAGCGTTGGTGGCGTACGTCTATGACAGATTCTGGGATTGTAAGTGGCTGTTACGCAAAGAAGAAAGAAATAACGTGCACGAAGAGCAAACACAGCAAAGCGTGCCAATAGGAGGCGCCAAAGTTGGTTGATAGTCAGCGCGGCTGGTGGCCAGAATGGGAAACTTTGAGCAGTACTGCCTGCGCCACCAAACGATTGGACACGGGCGCGGCCTCGCGGTTCGGCCGGACACTCGGGTGCTCGAGTTCGATATTGGGACCACCAATGAATACAACCCCGTATACGTCTGAGTTGCATAACGTTCGCACCAGATGGCGAGTCCCGCCGAGTGTTTTATTCGGAGAGTCTTATTAACGGTCAGCTGCCAGTGAGCTGCGGCACTATACAATAAGAGCGCAGTATAAGAACAAGTAACGCAACTAGCCTCAGGATAAAGAGCCATGCCGAACATATCTTGAGCTGTCGGTGACCGTAGGAGCTTGAGTTCGTGTTCTCGCGCGGTGTGGGGTAACTGGACATGTGTCCGACAGCGGCTGTGGTCAAAAAGTAACGAATATCGTGCAAGAAACTGTAACCGTCGCCTCTCACCAATACGTCAGCCATGCTTCGCTACCCAAACTTTGAGGCAACGAGCCCGATCGCGATGCTCGGAGGCGTCCATGAAAAATGCATTTCTTTCTGTACATAGCTTCTATGTAACAATGCTGCCTGGAACGCGCCTCCGAGGGGTGTGTTTACTGCGTCCAAAAAAGTGGTCCCAGGATGTCCGCCTGATGACGTCATAAAAGTGGCGTGCTGTTACCGGTCGCGATCCTGCAGCGGTGTCGCAGCAATGGTGGTGCATGTGATTTACAGGCTGGCTCAAATAGCGGCCGGGCTCCTTAACTCGACCGCAAAAATCGATTACTTAATCTTCGGTGCTACGATTTTGTGCAGCGTTGCCAACAGGTGGTGCATTTTTTCTATAAAAGTTGCGAAGAGCGAACTTACTCGTGGAAAAAGTAAAAACAGGCTTAACACCTATAGAAACGCTGCGAAGACACCGGTCTTCAAACAATAGGGCGCCTTATTGTTTGAAGAACGGTGGCTTCGCTGCGTTTCCATAGGTGTTAAGCTCTTTTTTTTTACGTTTTCCTGAGGTAAATTTTCTATTCGTAAATTTTATTTTAAACAATGCACCACCTGTCGCCAACGCTGCACAACAAAATCGTAGCGCGATAGGTTAAGAAGCCGAGTTTTGCGGTCGATTTAAAGAGCCTGGCCGCTATTTGAGACAGCCTGTAGGGCGGCGATGCGAGGTAGTAGCTTCATACCGACGAAGGGGCAAACAGCGCGCAAAAGACAGGGACAAAATAGAACAAGTGCACACAGGACAAGCGCTGCCTGTGGGAACTTGTTGCGCTAGCGGTTCACATCACAGATAGGCAACCGGGCGCTTGTCCTGTGTGCGCATCTTCTACTTTGATTCTGTTTTTCTGCGCGCTGTTTGCCCTTTGGTGGTGGATGCGGTAGACGCCGGTTCTGCTGCGGCTCGCTCACCGGCTTGACACTCTATGGAAGCTTCAAAAGCCAGGAGTTGGGACTCCATGACGACAGCGACGCTCGCGTACTCTCGGGAATTTTTCGCCAGAACTTCTAAAGCCAACCGCCAGGATCGCGACATCCGACAACATGACGCGCCTGCATTTGTGACGTCATTTTGTTGCACCTTCGGGATGACTCTCGATGCATGGTCGAAATAGGACGCTAAACACACGAGTCGGAGACGCGTTCTAGGCACTGTACACTCTACAAAAAAAAGAACCGGAAATTCGCAGAAAACATTCTAGACATCTAATAAATCGTTGAATACTTACTTCGTGAAGTTTACTACGGGATTCCCGGGGAACATATCGAGATATGACTCGGGTGCCCACTGCCGATATAGGGGGCGCTGAATGTTCGCTCAATCTCGCCTGGTGCAATCGGTCGGCGCGTTTTTTTGGGCAACGGTGCCTTTGTAGGGAACACGCAGAAAACAACTTAGACGTCTAATATTTCGTTGAATACCTACCCCATGAGGTGGACTACGGAATTCTTGGGGAACTTCACGAGATACAACCTGAATGCCGAAATAGAAGGCGCTGATATTGGCCTCTTTGACTAAATCTCGCCAGGAGCAATCCGAAACCGCGTTTTTCGGGCAACTTTGCCTTCGCCGGGAACCCACAGAAAACAACATATACTTCTTCCTATACTTCTTAGACCTAAACTTATACTTCTTAGAGAATACTTCTTATGCTTCCTAAAAAATTCGTTGTTCTGACCATTTTTTTTCCTACGTCTCAGGGTTACTATGAATGTCATTCACCAGCTTCCTTGCGTTTCTTACCTTTCTAACCTATTCTTGATTTCAACTCAAGAACTGGAGCAACAAAAAATCTGACTCCTCGCGGAGTATTACTAATTTCCCCCTTTATATAAAGAATTAGGATATATGCAAGGCCATTTTAGATTAGAGTGTTGTTATCTTATCAAGGTGTACAGGTTTCAAACGCCAAAAGCATCGCTCCCTTCGACAACCAAATATTGTAAAAACCACTTTGCGCGGCGTATGAACAGTGCGAAAAACTTACTTTTCTCTTGAGGTGAAACAACCTAAATGTCTAATATTTCGCTGAATACTAACCCGATCAGGTGCACTAAGGTATTTCCGGGAAACTTTAGAAAATACAACATGAATGTCGAAACTGAAGACGCTGAATTTGGCCTCTCTCGCCAAATATTTCCAGGGCAATCCGACCGCGCGTTTTTTTGGGCATTTTCTTCTTCATAACGAACCCGCAGAAAATAGTCTAGACGTCTAATACTTCGTTGAAAAAATTTATTGAGAATTTAGGCTACATTCAACATACAACACCTTCATTCGAAAAATACAAGTTACTACCAATAGAACATGTCTTCTCACATAAATTGGCAATACTAATTTTTGATCAGATCAAGCATGATGAAACATATTTGATACTTCTCTTCATAAACCTGCGGAATACGATCTCAGGCGTACCAAGTATACAAAACCGAATGTTAGAACTAACTATGGAACTCAAAAACTAGATTACCAAATTCCCAACCTACTAAATAAACACCCAAGCATTGTCGAAATAGCACAGGAGTGCAGAACAATCCTGGCGTCCAGGAAAAAAAGTCAAAACATATTTCCTCGAAGATGATCGCCTACCTTAGGTTATTGTAAAAAAATGTAACTTTCATGTGTGCTTATTTCAAATATAGTGCCTTCAATGTGTCTTCCTTTCAGGGTGTCATAAAGTGTTGTGATATGTTAATTTCAGACGTGCGTGGGATGATATTGTTGATAATGACGATGTTAATGTCAATGGATGCAGTTTTCTATTGTTGATGTTTCACAATGTTTTTGTTTTGTTTGTTTCTATATTTCTTGGTTTTTATTGTGACGCATTGCTTATGTTGATATGTTTATATAGATGATATTGATCGGAATGGTTCAGAAATGTCTATGTTTATTTCAATTTCGTTGCTTAATTATTGTATGCTGTTTCTGTTGACTGCTATAAAGGAGGGGGGGGGGGGTGCTGGCGGCGACGTCAGAGGGCTCTTTGCCTTTTTTTTTTGCTGCAGCCCCCCAGACACATGTATGACATATGTGTGTCTGAAATAAACTATTCTATTCTGTGAGGTGGACAACGGGATTTGATACGACCTGCAAGCCGAAATAGAAGGCGCTGAAGTTGGCATCTTTGAGTAGATCTTTCCTAAAGCTATCCGACCACACTTTTCCTTTTTTTTTTTTTTTGGGGGGGGGGGGGGGGGAGGACTGCGTTGTCGCGGGAATCCGCAGAAAACAACATAGACGTCTCATTTTCGATCGAATAGCTACCCCATGATGTTGACTACTTGATTCCCAGAGAACTTTGCGAGATACGGCCTGGTTGTTAAGATAAGAGGCGCTGAATGTGGCTATACTTCGAAAGAATCACGTTCCGAAAGTGCGAACCTTCGAGTATTTTGGAAAAGTGCGCCTCCACCAGGAACCTGCAACGTGCAAGCTATTTGGCCAAAAATGATTTAAACATCTACTCAAAGAGTTGTGCTACATGATTTCCCTGGAACTTTGCGAGATTCGCATTGATTGTTAGATAAGAGATGCTGAATTTGGCAACTTCGAAAGAATTACGTTCCGAAAGCGCGAACTCTCGTGTATTTTGGGAAAGTGCGCCTTTACCAGGAACTCGCAGCGTGCAACCTATATGAAAGTAAACGTCTTCGACAGAAATCTGTCTGGTTTGGGGAAACAATCCGAACAAAAGTAATCTCAAGCCAAACGCTCAGAAACAAACAGTTCCCAACGTTTTGGGGTCGACTTGACTCCTTCTTCAGGGGGTGACTAAATGAAATGGGACTGCGAGAGCTTCGACCTCCTCTTCCTCTTCAACCGAATTGATGTTTTGTTAACGTGACGCAGGCCCTAGACATAAATAGATGATAAGGCCCCGAGGGACCTGTTAATGTTCCCCGGTGTGTTCTGAATATGCACGACTCCAAGAACAGACGTTATCGGATATGTGGCTCCGTCTCTGTCACGTGCGCGTTCCAAAAGTCGATCCGATAATCACGTACCTCACAACGTTCGGCGACGGTGCAACGCTCGCGATCGAAACTGCGCACATCGTTCTGGTGCTGGCGCATGAGTTCGGAAAAAGATTTTGTTTCGTCGATGCAGGCGGCGGGGCACTCTGCACACGGTATCTTATAGACTACGCCTTGTGCTTTTTCTTTTGGGAGGCGATCCTTCGACCTTGGCATCAGTCGTCATAATGTTGACACTGGCTTTAGCGCCACTTGAATTTCTTCTTTTCAAAGCACGCGGGATAGTGTTTCGCTCGTCACTTTCACATAGGGGACGCTGATGCGCGCGATGGGGCGTGGCTGTGTGTCCCCCGGCGAACCATGGTTATTGCGCGTGCAACACTGTCGACGGGCTACGCGTTGAACAAAACTCCTTGTGTAGCCGTTTCTTTGGAGGTCAGCAAGGATGGTCTGTTTCTCCTTTCTTCTATTCTTTTCCGATAAGCAGATGGTTATTGCTCTAGACAAGAAAGTAGAGACCACTGACGCCTTTTGACTCACTCGGTGGTTCGATTAAAAATTAAGGTATCGACCGGTGTGTGCTGGTTTTCTGTTGACTTTGAATCTCAGCTTGTCTCCTTGCCTTTTCACTAGAGCATCGTGGAACGGCAAAACTCCATCTCTCTCGTGCTCTACAGTGAACTGGATGGCCGTTTCTATAGAGTTCAGGTGTCCCAAGAAATAATTCACCTGATTTCATCACGATGCAAAAGCAATCATCTACATAGCGGATAAACTCTTTAGCCTAATTGGCGAAAGTGCTTAGCGCCCTCATTTAAACCCCTTTCACTGTAAGGTTTGCCGTCGTGACAGAAAGAGAGACGCCCATTGCCGTCCCGCTGACATGTTTGAAGAGCTCATTCTTGAAACTGAAGTATGTACTGCCAAGGCAGAACTCAAGAAGGCAGCATAGTTCATCCACACTGAGGCTGGTTCTTCAGCCCAATGTTTCGTCTTTCTCGAGGACCTCTCTGACTGCAGCAACAGCTAAGGGAACTGGCACGCTTGTGAAGAGTGACACAACGTCGAAACACACGATCGTGTCATCATCGCTGAGTCTCACTTGCGAGGCACGTTCCACGAAGTGGAACGTGGCTCGCAACCTAAATGGCTTAAAAGTATTTAAATATCTAGTTAAAAAGTTGTGATACATGACTACCCAGGACCTTTGCAAGATTCGTATTGATTGTTGAGATAAGAGACGCTGAATGTGAATTACGTTCCGAAAGCTCAAACCCTCGAGTATTTTGGGAAAGTGCGCCTTTACCAGGAACCTACAGCGTGCAAACTATATGGCTCAAAAGTATTTAAACATCTTCTAAAAAGGTTGTGCATCATGATTCCCCTAGAACTTTGCGAGATTCGCATTGATTGTTGAGATAAGAGGCGCTGAATGTGGCAACTTCGAAAGAACTGCTTTCCGAAAGCGCGAACCCTCGAGTACCTTGGAGAAGTGCGCCTCCACCAAGAACCTGCAAGCGCAAACTTTATTGCTCAAAGTTATTTACACATCTACTCAAAGGGTTGTACTACATGATTCCGATGAAACTTTGCGAGATTCGGATTGATTTTTGGGATAAGCGACGCTGAATGTGGCTACTTCGAAAGAATTTCGTTCCTAAAGCGCGAACCCTCGAGTATTTTGGGAAAGTGCGCCTTTACCGGGAACTCGCAGCGTGCAACCTATGTGGCTCAAAATTATTTACCCATCTACTCAAAGTGTTGTGCTACACGATTCCACAGGAACTATGCGAGATTCGCATTGATTGTGGAGATAAAAGGGCGCTAAATGTGGAAACTTCGAAAGAATTATGTGTTGAAAGCGCTAACTCTTGAGTATTTTGGGAAAGTGCACCTCCACCAGGAACCGGCAAATTCAACCTATATATGGCTCAAAGTTATTTAAACATATACTCAAAGAGTTGTGCTACATGATTCCCCTGGAACTTTGTGAGATCGTTCTTGACAGTTAAGATAAGAAGCGCTGAATGTGACTACTTAAAAAAAAAACATTTCGAAAGCGCGAATGCTCCAGTATTTCGGGAAAGTGCGCCCTTACCAAGAACTTGCAGCGTGCAACCTATATGGCTCAAAATTATTAATACATCTACTCAAAGAGTTGTGCTACATGATTCCCTTGGAACTTTGCGAGATTCGCACTGATTGTTGAGATAAGAGACGCTGAATGTGGAAACTCGGAAAGAATTACGTTCTGAGAGCGCGAATCCTCCAGTATTTTGGGAAAGTGAAGTGCGCCTCCACCAAGAACCTGCAAGCGCAAACTTTATTGCTCAAAGTTCTTTACACATCTACTCAAAGGGTTGGTACTACATGATTCCGATGAAACTTTGCGAGATTCGGATTGATTTTTGGGATAAGCGACGCTGAATGTGGCTACTTCGAAAGAATTTCGTTCCTAAAGCGCGAACCCTCGAGTATTTTGGGAAAGTGCGCCTTTACCGGGAACTCGCAGCGTGCAACCTATGTGCTCAAAATTATTTACCCATCTACTCAAAGTGTTGTGCTACACGATTCCACAGGAACTATGCGAGATTCGCATTGATTGTGGAGATAAAAGGGCGCTAAATGTGGAAACTTCGAAAGAATTATGTGTTGAAAGCGCTAACTCTTGAGTATTTTGGGAAAGTGCACCTCTACCAGGAACCTGAAAATTCAACCTATATGGCTCAAAGTTATTTAAACATATACTCAAAGAGTTGTGCTACATGATTCCCCTGGAACTTTGTGAGATCGTTCTTGACAGTTAAGATAAGAAGCGCTGAATGTGACTACTTAAAAAAAAAACATTTCGAAAGCGCGAACGCTCCAGTATTTCGGGAAAGTGCGCCCTTACCAAGAACTTGCAGCGTGCAACCTATATGGCTCAAAATTATTAATACATCTACTCAAAGAGTTGTGCTACATGATTCCCTTGGAACTTTGCGAGATTCGCACTGATTGTTGAGATAAGAGACGCTGAATGTGGAAACTCGGAAAGAATTACGTTCTGAGAGCGCGAATCCTCCAGTATTTTGGGAAAGTGTGCCTCCATGAGAAACCTGCAGCGTGCAACCTATATGGCTGAAAAGTATTTAAAACTCTACTCGAAGAGTTGTGCTACATGATTTCCCCGAAACATTGAGTGATTCGCATTCAATGTAGAGATAAGAGGCGCTGAATGTGGCTACTTCTAAAGAATCACGTACCTAAAGCGCGAACCCTCGAGTATTTTGGGAAAGTGCGCCCTTAGCAAGAACTTGCGGCGTGGAACCTGTATGGCTCATAATTATTTAAACATCTACTCAAAGAGTTGTGCTACACGATTCCCTTGTAACTTGGCGAGATTCGCATTGACTGTTGAGATAAGAGGCGCTGAATGTGGAAACTTCGAAATAATTACGTTCCTAAAGCGCGAACCCTTGAGTATTTTGGGAAATTGCGCTTTAACCAGGAACTTGCAGCGTGCAACCTATTTGGCTCCAAAATTATTTATACATCTACTCAAAGCGTTGTGCTACACGACTCCCCTGGAACTTTGTGAGATTCGCATTGATTGTTGAGATAAGAGGCGCTGAATGTTGGCACTTCGAAAGAATTACGTTCCGAAAGCGCGAACCGTCGAGTATTTTGGGAAAGTGCGTCTCCACTAGGAACCTGCAAGTGCAACCTATATGACTCAAAGTTATTTACACATCTACTCAAAGAGCTGTGCTACATTATCGCCTTAGAACTTTGCGAGACACAAATTGATTGTTGAAAAAAGAGGCGCTGAATGTGGCTACTTCGAAAGATCGAATGGTAGTGGTACCCCATAACAGGTGACAATATTGAAAATATGAACAAAAAGTTAGGGCGCAAATAAGCTGGTGAAGGTTTAACATTTTGGACAAAACCCCGTCATTCTTTTTGGTTTTGCGGGCACCTGTGCCCTATAAAACCACGATATTTTGTCCAATAAATTTCAGCTGTGTTTGAGACTTTGTGTTGTGTTGTCCCTTCTCCCCCCCCCCCCCCCCCCCCCCCCGCCCCCCAGTCTCGGGGTTTTGTCCAAAATATTAAAAATATGACTGCACGAGGCCGTGAAAAATTATTAACTTAACAATTGAGGTGAAAACTGCACGGTATCGGGATAGAGTAACAACAGTTTTTCTGGCTTTTTTATGTATGTATTGTATGTGCTCATTCCATGATAAATTATCTGAAAAGATTACACCTTATATCTTGAATGACTTTACTATCTCGATTGCTTCCCCAGCTATGGGGATTTAAGTTAGAATGGAGTCACGTTTTTGGCTCGGAACAGCATGCACTTAGTAGTATTATTTATTTTGATACGTAATTCATTTATTTCCGTCCCACTATGTATCTGCGATAGCATACAATTCGCCCTTTTTCGATATTGTCACATCTAGTGCCTTTCAAAAATAATATACTGCATCGGCGTAAGCTATGACTCTGCAATCTGGAATACTTTCTTCAGTGTCATTAGAAAATGAAATAAATAATGGAGGACCTAAAACACTACCTTGAGGTACTCCTGTATGTAATGTTTTTGTAGCTTAAACTAATTATTGATTTGAACAAATTGTTTCGTTCAACCAGAATGACTTAAACAAAATGAGTACATGACCCCGAATACCATAGCATTTTATGTCGTAGAAGTACGCTGTGGTTACCGAAATGAAATGCCTTAGAAGTCTATAAATTTGACTACTGGCAGTAATTTATCTTCTATATTGTTTATGATGGCTTCTTTTTGGACCAATAGAGCGGATTCAGTAGCCCCCTTCATTTGTGAAGCCGTGCTGACTGTTCGTTAACAAGGAAAATACTCCAAATATACCCACAGTTTTATATGCAGTATTTTTTCGAATCCCTTAGAAAAATTAGAAAGTATTGATATTGGCATATAATTCCCCAACAAGTTAATATCACCACCCTTTAATAACAAAATAACTCTAGCAATTTGCCTAAGTTTAGGAAATATACCCAACGACATTGAAAGACTAAATATAAATTGGAGTGGTGTAGCCAATAAGTCAAAAACAAGTTTAATTGGTTTAAGATTCAGGTAATTTACATCGTCTCCTTTGCTATGCTATATGCTTCGAAATTCCAAGGTTATTCCATTTTCATCAGTTGGGTTTAAACATGAACGTTACTTTATATGCCTACTACTAGAGTCACTGAATGTTCCCAGAGTACCGAAACGCCCAGGCTCGAGGTCTCAAGATGGCGGCTCAATTCTTTACTGCGAAAAAGGCACTTTTTGAATAAATATTTTATTGGAGATTAGAAGCAAATGACAGCAGCCTGATGTTTGCATAAAATATTAGTGTACAAAGTTTTGCGGCACAGTTAATATTGTTTTTATACAGCCATATCTCACCGGTGACTTCAGATAGCGCGTCCAGACCTGGGTACGCCCCAACTTCGGTGATTGACGGGTCTTGGCCGCCCTATAACCCCTTCCACTGTATACGTTTGGGCGCCGAAATGGCCGATAAAGACCAAAACTTTAACAATAACAGCGGACGGTATCGAATGCGATACTCCGGCTGCTGCGAGATAGCGCAACCGCACTTGCGCGACTCGACCAGAGCAAGGTCAAAGGTGAACGGCCAATCTCTGGCCGAAGATGAACGGCTGAGCTTGGGTCAAAGGTGAACGGCCGAGCTTTCGCCAAGGTGACCGGCCAATGAACGGATTGTACTCGGCCGTCTGTGGCCGAGTGCATGAAGACTTTGGTCGCCTTTCGAAAGTCCTTTGGCCGATGGACGGCAATGACGGCAAAAAACCACATTGGACGTCCTGCAGAGCTCTTTGATGAAGCCTCGGTCGAACTCTGGCCAAAGATGAACGGCCCAACTCCGGCCAAGGTGAACGGCCAATGGACGGATTGTACTCGGCCGTCCGTGGCCGAGTTCAAGAGGACGTCGGCCACTTCTCGAAAGTCCTTTGGCCGAACGACAGCCGATGGACGGCATCGACAGCCAAGGACCACATTGAACGTCCTGCAAAGCTCTTTGACCAGGCATCGGCCGAGCTCTGGCTAAAGTTGAACGGCCGAGCTCTGGCCATAGTGAACGGCCAATTGACGAATTGTACTCGGCCGTCCGTGGCCGAGCGCGTGAGCGTGAGGACGTCGGCCACTTCTCGAAAGTGTTTTGGCCGAAGGACGGCATTTACGTCTAAGGACCACACTGGACGTCCTGCAGAGCTCTTTGACCAGGCATCGGCCGTCGAGAAGTGCCTGGCCATACGATCATCAGCCATCGGTTGGCCGTTCAGGTGTGTGCTGCTTGGGTGGCGAGCCAAAGCAAATTGTTGTGTGTATGTTTGTACAGCTTTGAGTTAGTCTGCCTCAGTGGGCGTCTGAGCTGTAGATCAGCAATTTAGCCAGTGCGGTACAACCGCTATGCTGGGGTCTTTAACTTGCACCACGCAGTAGTGATTCACGACCGCACGCCGGCACGATGCTCATCCAGATCGAAACGGGCCGGGGTGGGGATTGAACCCAGGATCCCTGGGTACTGCAGTACGCGCTTTCGCTCCACGTGCATGCTCTGAACTGGTATGCGTAACGTTCCTAGATAACGCTATGCGAGGTAGCGACAAGTCCTCCTCCTCGCCCTCCTCCCCTCGCTCCTGTCGCCTGCCAGCGCGAGGTCCGCCATGTTCATTCTAACTCGCCCACCATGGCTGTGTTCGAAATCGCCCGAGCTGCACCGTCGGGTCCTGTAACGTGGCAATCCAGATAGAACAACGCCGGACGCGGGTAGGTTTTCGAACGTCGAGGTATCACACCTTTAGTCGAGAGTGAGGTCGAGTCAAACCTGCCATGTCCTTCCTAACCGGAAACGAAACGCGGGCACGGACCAATGGGAGAGCGCGCCTGCACACCAATCGCTGTCGCGACTTAGCAAAATCATTTATCGAAGTACTTTAGTTTGCGCAAGTGTGCGCTAGTCCACTCGGTCACCGACCTCCTTCGCTCGCTGTGGTCATCCAGGCATCTGACACACTAACACATGGCGCTCTTTCACGTGGCGTTTCATGCGGCACACGACGGCAACTGCACATCAAGCTATTCTTTAACGCGTGTCGCAATGTATTTGGTAAGAAAAAAACTGCAACTTGCCGTAATTGAATGAAAAGAGTTTTAAGGTATAAAACTAAACTTCACGCGGAATATATCGATATGAAATTTCTTGAAAATGTCATGTTAAAGGATGCTTCGAAATGTAATGTTTCGTAATTTTCATTAGTTGACGTGATTCCATTTTTATAGCACGATAAACATCACCATTTTAATATTTATTTTCTATTTTAAATTATAATCCTTTATACGGCTCGCTGTTTACTTTTTTAGTCCTTTACAACCAAGCAACCATTCACGTAAATTATAGTGGACGTTACTCCGTTATAACTCGAGAAAACATTTGGGTTAGAGACTATGGTTTATTAAAAGCTGAGTAATAAACTAACGAGTAGGAATAATTGCAATATTGAGACATAACACTATAGTCAAGACATGGTTCTTTAATTTGACATTAACTTTATGACTGTAGAATAGATAGGAAAAACGTTATAAATCGTAAAAAAAAAAAGAAAAAAAACGCGTTCATGGCGGGATTGCACCTTAAGGGGGTCGAGCCGCGATTTATTTGTAGCCTTTTTCCCCATAGATGGCGCACAATTTTTCCGAAACAAACGAGTTGCTCCCACTGATACGACTCTAAGAAAGGTGGTGTCAGTTAGCGGACTATGTTACGCGCGATTACACATGTGACGAAATGCCTGATACCTGCTACGCATTATTTTTTCGAGGAACGGTCCTCCTCTCAAGCATCCAGATCTAAGTGATTTAAATAAAAAGTTGTCTACCTCTCTTTCTCAAGTAAAAATAACATTCAAGTGTCTAGCTTGATTTTGTGTTGTTGTTAAAACATCTTTTGTTGATTTTAATAAGAATAGTGAGAAAGGGAGAACGATGGGTGGCAGCCCCTATTCCGATCGCTCCACCGGCCTTGGAAGCTGTTGCCGCTCTCGTTGCCAGCAGTAGCTGTTGGCTCAGGTCCTCGCTGCGTAAGGCGGCCTCCCATCGTTCCGTCGTCAGGTCCGTTAAGGACACTAAGCCTGGGATCTTCTGATGGGCCCACACGGCTTGATACGCATCAGCCCGTTCGCACCCGCAGTGCGTGAATGTGGGAAACAGGTGGGACGAGTACCACGCGTTGAGTCTGTCCGACGTTGGTAGTGAAACCGTCTGGAGTCTTTGTATAAGGTGTTCTTCTCTCGAGAGACGCTTGTGCAGCAGAGGGAATGCCGCCTGGCGAGTCGAATGGCATTCAGTCGTTCGGGGTATGATGCCTCGTCGTCAGCGTCGTCGCCGCGGGAGGGGAAGGCCCGGTTGGGAAGTAAACCTCGGGCCGTGGCATGAGCCATCTCATTCCCTTTATGTCCCACGTGGTCAGGCGTCCACACAACATGTACCGCCTCCGCTGGGTGCTTTTGAACCAGCCTTGCTGCTACGGGTTCGATGGAGCCCGCCGTCAAGTTTCGACACGGTGTCTGCAAGTCTGTAAGCACGGTCGCCTCGGGCTCCAAGCGATGGCCAGAGCTATGGTCACCTCCTCCGCGCGGGCTGCCGAGTCGATCCTCTTCACCGACTCTGCGCTGATCGTCTTCTCTCGCTCCGAGAGCATCAGGGCCGCCGTGGCGCTTCCGTCCTGTCCCCGGGCCGCGTCTACATACACGGTTCCGCTCCTGCGATCCCACGAGCACCCCTGGGCATCGGATCTTGCTCTTCTCCCGTCTGCGTCTCCTCGGATGCATGCGCTTCGGTATTCTGCTCACCTTGATCTTGGCTCTGACTTCTAGAGGAAGGTCCTTGGATGGAAGGGCCCGGCTCCCCTCAGCTTCGAGTTTCAACTTCTCGGGCAGCCATCTGCTGTTGGCCGTCCCGTCCAGCCACTTGAGGTGCGCGGCAATCTGTGCGTCTTACAGTTCCTCCAAAGTGTTGTGTACACCCAGCTTCATGAGCCGCTCGGTAGGTGTACGCTCTGGCACTCCCAGTGCTCACTTGAGGGCTTTCTTGATCACGACGTTCAGCTTCTTCAGTTCGGTCTTCGTGAGGCGAAGGTAGGCCGTTCCATACGTAATACGGGAGATCGCGAACGCCTGCACCAGCCGGATCGCTTCTTTCTCCCCAAGTTCGTGTCTCTTCTTGCGTATTCTTCTTAGCATGCCTGTCACTTGTTCGATCGAGGTGGCCAGTTTCCGAATCGTCACCATGTTACCTTTGCCCTGGGTGATATTCTGCCCTAGGATCCGACCCACGCTAGGCTTCAGTATCGGTTGGTCGTCGAGTTTGACGTTGATGTTTCTAATCAATCTTTCCCAGGGATTGCGGAACACGAGCAGCTCCGATTTCCTTGGAGCTCACTCGAAGCCCCCTGCTCTTCGCGTACGCCGCGACCGCGTCCACCGCCCTCTGCAGCCGTTTCTCGACTTCGGTGTCGCTGCCCGTCTTGCACCAGATAGTGACGTCGTCGGCGTAGATGGCGCGTTTGATGCCCGGTATCTCGTTTAGCTTGGCCGGGAGGTCCCACATGGCCAAGTTGAACAGGAGCGGGGACAGCACGGCGCCTTGAGGCGTCCCCCTCGGGCCCAGGGTGATTGGTTGGGACCTGATGTTGCCGAGCGTCAGAGTGGCCTGTCTCCCCGTAAGAAAGCTTCTCATGTAGTTGTAAATTATCTTGCCGCAGTGCACACCATTCAAGCACTCGAGGATGCTGGCGTGCGTGACGTTGTCAAAGGCCCCTTTCAGGCCCAACGCAAGGATGCAGCGCGCCTGGTGCTTCGGGGAGGTTCTCCATTAGGTCATCGTACATCCACAGGAGGACTTCGCGCATAGACGTGTGTGGCCGGAAGCTGAACTGAGTGTTGGCCAGTGGGGAGTGCAAAAACATTTCGCTCATTGCAACAACACAAGTGACGCCTGATACAAGTGGTATACCTGCAGGAATGCACCCGAAAGGCATTTCCAAGCAGAATTAGAGAACACTGTTGATTATGTTTTATTTATGTTCGTGTATTGGCAACACGTAACCGTGAAGAACACAATCTTTATTTAATCAGATTTATTTTCATAATTCGTCGTACGCAATCCAATTAATCACCTCTCCCCTTTCCCTATTTGTATTTTGTCTCGATCATCAGCATAATGTGGGAGTTCCGTGTTCCACAACGACAGCGTTTCGTTCACCTCTCGTCCCCCTTACATCGCAGGACTGGAACCACCTTTCCGTGACAATTGCAAATATCATGGATTCTGACATTTTTAGAACTGCCATTAAAATAAGTGTTCTTGCTGATTGTGCCCAATCTGTAATTTTTTTTTTTTGTATTTTGTTACTGTCCATACATCTCTTGCTCTCCCTCTCGATAATGCCTTCGGGCCCCAAGGAAACAATAAATGAAATGTGAAGAAGTGAAGCCGTCCTGTCCTAAAATAAAAGATAACACTTACATCTCCGATGGTTTGTATGTCATTCGTGTACTACATTTGTTAGCGTAATAACGTTTGGTGAGCTTGGCCTTGCTTTACGGTAGTTGTTTTCTGGCGGATTATTGGCATCTTTGGAAAGTGTGTATTTTATATTCACGTGTGCTTATATACCGCAGTTGTTGTTTTGACTATTAGATTCATATGTCCCTCTAGTGCACTACAGTTCTTCGCTGATTCTGCGAAGCGTTAAAAAATTATTTTTTATGCTTGCGAGCACCTTTACACTTTTGTAAGAGCCCCAAAAGGTCTAAAAGTATAAGTAAGTAAAATAAACAAAATTAACCATAAATTTAGTCGCGAAACAGAAATACAGGTACGAAATGTTTCGCTGTCATACTGCCGCGATACTGCGCCCAACACTGGTGAAGATAAGGTCGTTCGTTTTCGACAACTCAAGAGTTCAGGGCGAGAGAAATGAAGGCTGGAGAGGAGGAAGCAGATGAATTGCTGGAGAGGAGAGGAGGAAACATCCCTCTCGCGCCAGTATTCCACCTGCTTCCTCCTCCCCAGCCTTCCTTTCCTGTCACCAGTATGCCGCTGGCATCTACTTTGCCCTTGGCTCGCTTTCTGTAGTAGCAGCTGGCTCTACACTCCTTTTCGCAGAGTCGCACCCAGCTGTACTCATGGAACTTCCAGTTGGAGAGAAAACATTATTTTGCCCTGAAGAGACAAATGGAAGGTTTCCACGTTTTTATCACTACTGTCAATCCTTTTTGTTTAGCTTTTTCTATATATTTTTACAATTTTCAGGCTGTGATGCCTTACTTTTTCTTCGTCCTCCATACCAGATGTGTGAACTATCTGGCTGAGGACGAGGTAAGAAAAACTGTCTATATATATTTCCTCTTCTAGCCTGGGCAGAGCTCTGCACACGTGTATTTTTGCACCCTTACCCGTCCGAGTTGGAGACAAAGAGCGGCTTTCATCGATATCTCTTCGTACGTATGCGCTATACGTGTTTGAAACGGCGGTATCTCTAGTGGTTTTTAGAGAGTTCCCGCTACGCATAGGAGGGCGCTTTTCTTTAACCTCCAATGAAGTGGGTAAAAAAACAAACGAGTGCAATAAAAATGTTTTAATATACACGAAATTTAGACACCTACTATGGCTAAATTTTCTCGTGACCACCGTGGACATATAGACACCATGGTATGGTACAATCTTTTGAATGCCATTCTCAAAAGAGGTTGCCGCCTGCAGGTTCGCATTTATTTTATTACGCTTAAACGAGACCGTCAGCCGTGGCTACCGACGAGCAATGTGTATGAAAGAAATGGCGTTAAGTTTCAAAGACGAGCAGACGTTCATAATGATGAGGATCAGGGGAGAACATCTGTGGCGACGGACGGTCTTCTTGAACACGCGATGGAACGACTAAAAACTCAGGTGGTAACCATCTTTGAGTATTCGAAGAGTTTTGTCACGTCGTGATAAGCGTAAAAATCCCAGTGGTGTTTATGTGGAGCCCTAGCTATGGCATCCATCTAAATTTTGTGTGTAGTCATATAGTGAAACATTTTTCATCACGCTTGCTTTTTCTTACCCAGGTCATCTAAAATTGGAAAAAAAAAAAAAAAAACTTGTATTTCTTACACACAGCAAAACCATATAGGTGCAGGAAGCACTTCGAGTCCTTTGGACGCAGGCATGCAGACAATTTATTACATTATTTTAGGCCTATGCTTCTACGACCCACGGCTTCAGTTTCTTCTTCCCTGACTACCATTGGCGAAGTTGGAGATGTGACTACATGTTAAGTCTAGCAAGTTCCCAAAGAAAAACAAGTGTCCTTTTTAAATAATTACTAGTTTCATTACTTAAACAAATGAAACATAACACTTAATATATATGTCTCATTCTAGATATAAACTAGATACAAACCCACATCGGAAGAGATGGCGCTCAAGGCCAGGATTGAAAATGGCATTGTCTATTCCCCGTACCCCTCGGAACCCTTGCCGGAAATGTCAATTTACCAGGTTGTAAAATTATGTTTTGCGCAACATGGCAACCGAAACGCTCTGGTAAGGTTATAAGCGAGTTTTAACTAACTGCTTTAGTATTTTTCTGCCAGGACCGTACACCCTTCATATCTTCGTACGAGTCAGGAGTCACTTAAGCAAAACAGTTGCTTTCTAAAAACTTGACTATAGCAGCGACTGACAGTATGAGAACGGCAGGGATGACATCCAGTTGTCCCGCCGGCGAGGTTCCTGTGCCGAGCTCAAGTTCATCTGCTTCTTTTGCAGAAGTTGTTGTGACGTCAGAATGCCGAGCTCTGATTGGTTCTGATTGAAGGAGAGTGAGTAGACCTGAATGCAAGCTGCCTTGGGGCCTACCCACTATTCTTTAATAAGAGCCAATCACTGGTCGGCGTGCTGACGTCACCACAAACCTTGCAAAAGAAGCAAACGAACTTGCACTCCGCATAACTTCGACCTATTCGCGACTTCAACGACCTATAAGGGACGCCACAATCCGGAAAATATGGCAATACGTACAGCCCATCCGCGAGAACGTTTTTGGTGCTAGGATAGGTGACCGGTTTTGGCTTATGCGAGACCTGGTGTTTTTGCCGGCGGCTTGCCACGAGGTCCTTTAGTCGTCATACCCGGGCAGTGAGCTGAGCTGACTGCCTTCAAGGTTCGTGCTATAAAGACCCCGAATCTCGCCTCAGGTACGCATACCCTCCAGTGCCAGAGGGTCTGCCTCAGATCCCCAACTTTCTTGGGCATTAACAACTCGGCGCGTGGACTAAAATGAAAATTTAAAATTGCCAACAAAAAACATCGCATTTTTTCCCGGTAATATTTTAGATGGCAGTCATCAAATATCAATAAATATCAATCAAATACCAATACTTCACACAATCAGTTTTATTATTCGATATATTTACATTATAACTAAAATAGTATGCAAAGAATTGTAACCGATGTCCTGCAGGGGCTCACACAATTGCATCGTCACAGACTCATGGTCGTTCATTGTTGTGCACCAAGAAGAAAACAGCAGAAGTATACTTTATGTTATATTTAGTTGATCGGGAACAAAGGGTTATTCGAAGTTCTAATAATTTTCCCTTGAACTTACCGCGTTTTTAACAGTAGCTATACTAAGGGCGCCCCCTTTTTGTGAGCAATCTTTATGTCTTGTCTTAGCTTATCTGCCAAGCATACGTCAAGCTCCTAATGCAAACTTTCGTTTAGGTCTATGACGACGGCAGTATCACTTTTGAAGAGCTCCTCAAGATGTTTCAGCGTTATGCAGCTGGGTTCCAAGGACACGGTGTAACCAAAGGCGAGAAAGTCCTAGTACACCTGGATAATTCCCCAGAAAACACCATTGCCATGTTCAGCGTCGTATTTGCCGGGGCAGTTGCTGTGACGTCCGACCCCATATTGTCAAAAGGTAAGGAATTGAGAAAGCTGCTGTTACAAATATTAAAGTTTAGGAAAGTTAAATGTATTTATAGTCATTGACCGCTCAATAAACGCAGTGCATGGCGAGCCACGTGACTCTTATTATCGCTCTGTAGTCGATAAGACTGCGGCATTAGGTGATAAGAAAGCTGAAGGACAAATCGCAAGGCCAAAAGCGTGAACAACCCAAACTACATTCCGCATTTCTTGGACACCGCCCGATATATTTTTGGCATTGAAAAAAAAAACAGTCCAGCTCTCAACAGTATGACCCAGAAATACGCCAAACATTCTCCAGAATCACAAAACGTACATTAGGAAAAAGGTGCGTACGACAAAACTTAATAACAATTCTGTGTTAATCAAGCGGAAAAATTGTAAGTTTAGCGTATAGTTTGCAATGGAATCTATGACGGATTCATAAGATCAAGATCAATGTGACCCGAACATCTTTCGGTTCAAGCACATTTCTACGCACTCGCTGTGCGCGTCTCGACTTCACACAGCAAAGTAAAAGAAAGGAAAGAAAGATATGTTCTGAGCTACACGCCGTGGCACGGCCACTAGATCAAATGATTCCCAGAAACAGCTACAACGACAACGATACCACCGACCGGCCGTGCTCCACAGGCGAGGCCTACCAAAAAGCTCGCGTCGAAAAAAAAAAAAGCGACATATTTAAACTTTAAATTGCGCGTACCCCGTAATTAGAGGGTCGTCCACACGGTGTTTATTTGATCTGTAGCCACGTCCAATAAGCCAGCAGATCGAATCGACGAGAGTGTCAATACGCGGCGAGAGCATTGACTGGTGATCTACTTGGTGTATGTCAATGTCTGTAATTTGTATTACTTTCAGATGATATTCTTTATAGGATTCGACACAGCAACGCCACCTACATCCTCACCACAGAAAGTGAGGCTTCTCGGCTCAGAGACATGCTTGACATGATCCATATGAAGGTGCGCATACTCTGAGAAAAATCGGGAATACAACCTGCACTTTTAGGTTAGATCGACTACGATCAATTGAGGTGTTTGATGAGCACACTATTTTCACATTGAGTTATTCTGATATTTTTTATCTTCTCGGCTGGTTAGAAATGATGAATGTTTTAGGGAAGTGTTTCATGTAGCACAGTCTTTTAGGCCAAACTCTGGTTTTAATGCAGAAGCATTATATGCCCAATTACGCGAAAATTCGACGTCGGCAGCGGCGTGACCCCGCGATGGTACTAAAAATAGCCGAAGGCGCAAAGAGTAAAAACACGTCAAACGTGCTCAGATCGACGTCAAATTTCTCAAGGAGGTTCCTTTAAACAAAGTAAATTAATGTCTTTGAAAAGAAAATTTAGTACATTTCTGTCTGGTTGGGGAATCGAACCCGGGCCTCCGAGGTGCGAGACGAGCATGCTTCCCGACACCACTGCGGCTCCAAGGTTCTGGCTGATTAAAGGTGTCCCCAGTGGGTACGTCATCGCACACGTCACGCCGCAGTCTTCTGGCTGACTAAAGGTGCGGCCTAGTGCGTGAGCCATTGGGCAAGTGACGGCGCAGCCAATAGGGAGGAGGTGGCGCCAGGTCATCGGTGTATAAAAAATGAGTGCGCTGATACGACGCAGCATCGTTCGTCGTGCGCACTATACCTCAAAACATCGTACCAAAATCACTCGTACTACTAAGCGACTCTAATAAGAACGTAAGAAAAAATAGCAAATTATAATGCGTTCGCATTCCCCCACGTAAGCAGTCTTAAGTGTTTCTGTCGAATTTTTCGGCTGGCAATTTAGGGCAAAGAAAGTCCCAAAAGCAAGTATTAACCAAACACATTTGGCAAGAGCGGCTATGTTGGCTCTAGATTGCCAAACAATAGACACTTTTGATGAAAGAGCGTCATCTCTCGCACGGAAAGGCAACTAGCCTCCGATGCCATCTTGAAGGACACTGCGTCGCAAATGCCAGCCCGCGCACGTCTCAAAGTCGCAATAATAATCGCAATACGTTCGCGTTTTGTTGTGTAAAGTCAAGTGGAGAGAGGTTTGGTTCCCCGAATTGGTAAAGAAACTGTATTTGTCTTGTTCTGCCGCGACGTCCAGAAAAAAAGTCAGCGTGGCGAGGCCCGTTTCACGCGGAGATTTGCAAATGAGCTTGCTACTCTACAGATAGAGTTACTATTGTTATTCAATAAAAGTGTGTGGCTATCGCTTTTTGAATGAGGCTATATGCGTATGAGAAGTTGCGTTCGTAGGCGTGGAATATAAGTAAAACTACAACCTAGCGTGCTTGTATGGCAAGTTTAAACAGCTGATTAATTACAGCGTTCATAATGCTTAGTACAATTCAAAGTGACGTTATCATAATATTTGTGTAGTTAATACGTGTACCAATTGTTTTCCAAGGATTGGTCGTTTTAGCAACTACGTTCGACAAGGCGCGGAAACATTATTCGGCCAGGGATATTGTCACGAAAGACTAGGTGACGAAACAAAGAATAAACGAGGAAACCGAAACGTTTAATGGGGCGAACTTGTGGCCAAAACAATAACAACAGAGCGCCGCGGGCGTCGAAGTCGGCGTAACAACAGGATAGAACGCTGGGGCGAGACTGACTCAGGCTCGCCACGCGGAGCCCTTCTGGCTTCTGGAACAATCGGCGTAGAAGGTTCTGTGGCAGAACTTAAAAACATCTCCGTGAGAATTGCGATCCAATCAAATTTGTCTTTTACATAACCAGTCAACAGAGATGACACGCTAGAGCCACCCAAGAAAACGGAAAGGAACACTGCTTTCAATAAACTGCTTCTAGACATGAAGCCTACCTGCGTTGCGTGCAGCCTGCAACCTGCTAGCGTGTTTGGCAGTCAGGGGACTTGCGAGCGCAGCAACTAGCAATCGGTGAACCCGTAGCCAACAGATCGCCGACAAATGTGCACTGCGTGTTACATAAGCTCGCGACTGATCGGGACTAGACTCTAGAACTGGGGTCTCCAAACGTTATGGCTTAAGGGACCGGGTTAGGTGTCTGTCGTAGTCTCGGGGGCCAGAAAATAAACAACTAAATATAAATAAGAAAAAAAAACACTGAAAGATTAGACCTTGACATTTAAATTCAGAAAATCAAAGTGTAATCAAACTTTTTTTTTAATAATTTAAGGTGTATTAATAGAAAACTTACATGTTAATAACAAGACTTGAGTAATGCAGTTCAAGATATAACATAATTTATTATTTGGCTAATTATGGCATTTGTCAGTAATCGTGGCCAACAAAAACTTACCTGGCATACATCAAAGTGCCTAGGAACGTTGGTGTATTCGCAGAGGGAAGGAGACAAATACGAATGGTTCTGATGATAACAATACGCAATACTTACGACAAGGATATTGGGCACATCATACACGAGAGCGAAAAATAGTTTTACCTTAGTTACAGATTGCATGACTCGGGGGACCAAGAGTGGAGATGCCGGTGATGACAATGTGCAATACATATGACACGCAACTACCAGAGGAATAAGAACCAGAACGGATACGAAGCTTTCGCTGAGCGTCGCGGGGCCGTTTATTTGCATGGGATTATTTTTGCGCCAGCGGTCCTACTGGAAAAGGGACGTGGGCCGGGCGTCGCTGCAGTCACAGCGGCCGGACGCGGGCCGGGGTTTGGAGACCCCTGCTCTAGGATAACAGGATGATGCAACAGTAAGCTTTTGAGATCGCGTAGCCACACAATCTCACTTATCCCTCACAACAAGGTGGCTGCGACCGCTTCATCGATTCACATAAAGGGCGGTCAAGAAACTGACCTTTAATAAATTAATAGTACCACTCAACTCTGTTGTTCTTACTCCGAGCAAAAAAAAAAATTATCAGCGCGTGACCAAGAAACGGCAGTTTTATTTCACCCCCCGACCGCCTCACCAGACCACGAAACTCGTACTGAGGCGATGCACAAAGACCGGGAGCATCGTGCAAGATGGCGTCCGCTGCCCAGTGTACCCAGTCAGATCTAGCTTTCTTTTTTCTTTTTTTTTCTATTATTGTCAGACTTTTTGAAAAGGGTCTATAAGTGCCAGTGTTGAGCTTCGGTTCCTGGTGGTTCGGTTGTCACCTGGCTTTTGTGGGCCTCAGTCCCCGAGGAAAGACCAGAATTCAGCTTTACTTCTCGTTCAGTTTTTACTTAACGAATTTGGTCCTAAATTGCCAAACAACTGCCAGAATACGGTTTCACTGTTGGTTGCTCGGTTGGTACGTGGCATCTTTGGCTCATGTCTGACGCTTGTGCAATTATGTGGCAAACCAGAGAAAGGTGATATAAAAGCAAAACAAAAAATTACTATGGCGCTGGCTAAAGCCTTGAATCAAAAGCTTAGTAGGCCAGAGTTAGGGCCCTAGGATTGTCAAACTTGGGTCAGGTTAGGCGCTCCTCTGGAGCGCAGCCTGCGGTGGGAAGGTGCCTTTGAGATTAAATGACTATATATATTTTGCGTCTACACGTTTTACCTTGTCGGACGATTAGGCTGAACTTTGACGCTGGTTTTCACGCTAGTAATAATGTAAAATATCCGACATTTTGAATTAAAATTGAAGTGATTAATATTTGCAAGCAGGAATGTTCCCAAACTCTAGTAAGAAAAATATTTCCTTAGCCTAAGCATAGTACAAGCTGGTACGAAGCATCATGTATTATAATTATTTTTATAATAAAATAATCGAAATTTTTGGTTGTTCAAAAAAGAAACAACAAAAAAAGATTCGCGGAGCTGAAGTAAGAGTTTCGAAACTTGGGAATTAATACAAAAACGTCCTTCGGTTTCGTTGGGGTCTTATTATATTATCTTCTGGGCATATGTCAGGTAGTATGCGTCGGAAAAATACTGTTGATTTTTAGTTATTTCTCAACATTATTTTAATTAGTAGAGCTCTATAATATATTTTTTAATTACCAGGGAAGTACTTTTCCAACAATAATTAAGTTGTTCAACCTTTAAAGCTACACGGGGAGAGGGGGGGGGGGGGGGTATTACTGGACCATATCCGCGTGTTTGCAGACTTATTTTGATTCATTCATTGTTTTGCGAAAGTTTTCCATCCAACACTGACAGATTTTTCGGAATTAACGATTACGTATATGTTTTCTGCTTCCAGGGTTACTTTACTACAGGAACCGCGCCAGGATTTGTTTCAGTCACTGAATTCAAGAAGTTGGATGAAAACACTTACGAAGAGGTTCCTGTAGAGAACGTGAAAAACGAAGTGGCTGTACTGATTTACACATCCGGAACAACCGGTATCCCGAAGGCCATTGAACTTACGCACTTAAGCTTGATGCCCAGTTTACCTCGCCCCGGGTGGGTTCTATACTTGCTCCCACCTAAAGTGCAGGCGCAGCCGACGCTACGAGCTGAGAGGACCAGTCAGGCAGCGTCAAAAGCGCACCATCATGGTGCGTCTGAACTTAGGCTTGAACAAAATTAAGAACGTTGGCCTACACGTTCCCAGCATAATTTACATGTTGGCATAACTTCATCAGTCATCGACGCATTTCTGAAATGTGTTAAGGGCCGACGACCAGACTCGAGATTCTGCAAGGCAGAAGATCCTACTCACACTGGGGGGACAAGGAAACAGGCAACGGTGTACAGGGTAGAAGGAGGGGAGGGGAGGAAGCGAGGAAAAAGTGAAAAGCGCGAACTGGTCGGTCGGTCTTTAAGCCGATATTCTTGTTGAAACTGCTTGCAAATCAGAGTCTCGTGGAATATTAACGTAACATTTCAGCCAGTGTCACCAGAATTAAGAGCCGCTCGATGAACAAAAAAGAATCTTTTAGGTTAAAATTTCTTGATAACATCTATATCAATAAACTAATATTAAATAGGAATGTGGTTTTACGGGAACCGTTTTTTACGTTAGGAAGAGCGAATTACCAAAGCTAAATTCCCACCTCTTTTCAAACTGATGTGTCATCTTTTTATTGTTGTCTTTTTCGAAAACAAAAAGAAATGGAATAGGCTTGCGAATTATTTATTTTTGACAAATTTTTAAAGCAGTGTTCTAACTAGTTCTTTGAAGTTTGTTTGATGAATTGTGTTGTTTTTTTATATTCCAGCTGTTTTTAATTATGCTTCTTATATTTCAGATGCTTGTTGCCTCATTAGGCAATATATTTATTTATTACAGCGATGCATTTACAAATGCATATTTGTGCGCTAGTTTTATTTTTATGTAATTTTAATATATTCCAGTGAGGTTTTATAAATGCCTCTTTGTAAAAACCACGCCCCTGCTATACTCTGTTGCAGGCAAGCTCCTTCCGGAAGGTCCTCCACTCTTTCCACTCTTGCGAGCGCACTCTGGATACAAGGCGAGAAGGAAGACGAATCTATTCGCTTCCTCTCCACCGTACGCTCAAGTGGAAAGAGTTCAGGGTTTCGCGGGAGCAGCTTGTCCTGTTTTTCTTGACCTGCAACAGAGTTAATAGTGCCTCACATCAGTCCAGGTTTACTTGTAAATTATAAAAAAAAAAAAACTGTATAACCGACATGACTTTCATTATAAAAGCCTGCATACTTTCCGACGAACACACATGCTACACCATCCGTACTCTAGATCACAAGAAGTGCCCAAAAACGACTACTATTTGTGTACAGTATTGTGTTCACGTTCCTCGACGCGATTGCGCCGACAAATGGTGTAACGTCCCTTCTACTTCGTGTCAGTTTCTTATTAAATCTCTTTAGACTGATATTTTGTATTTAGGCTGTGCAGACTTTTGTTTTTTACTTTAGCACCAATTCCTTTCGTGATCATGTATCTATAGTAATATACCCTTTTCAACAGTGCGTGCCACCACCTGTCCACCGTTGTTCGCGCGTGTACTCTGACCTTCTATATATTGGCCACGAGCGCTGTGTTAGCGTTCAGCAAGGACTTAAGATACAATCCCACGCTTTGTGCCCAAGAAATATTGACCACCAATGTTGCACGATGAACTTTTGAAAGGGCTATATTACATTCCTTTTAAAATGCACGTTTGGAGTACATTGACAGAATTGCTGTGATACTAGTCGTCTTGCAGAAGCAGTTAATCAGACCTTTATTTATTTATTTCTGACAATTTAAGGCTCCATAACATCTACAATGATCGGGATATTGTTGTTTCCCGGACACCTATTACGTCGGGTTCTGGGTTTCGGAGCTTCCTGCGAGGGTGGACACCTGGAGCGACGTTTGTTCTGTTAGCGAGAACATCCAGCACAACAGAAATCCTAGACGCCATGAGAAAATACAAGGTATGTCATGCTCGTCATCCCCAATGTTAATATGTCGATTAAACATGGTTGCATGATCGCACCCAGACTCTGTAGGCCGGTCGATTTCTCTTTCTCACAGTTAAAGTGTTTGTGATGCAGAAATGTTGGTATGGACTGTTGTGAAACATGTATGATATTGTGTGACTTAGCGCATTTGTTTGCTTGCGAGTGTAATTAATGAATTTATCTCGTCATGCATTTGTTTGTTATGCACAAATGCTATGTTGTGCACACCGCGCGTAAATAAGTATGTATATGTTATGTTTTGTTGTCCCACACCTGTTTGGGTCTTTAGTGCAGCCACAGTAAAAATAAACGAACGCATTGTCAGAGTGCTAAATCGTCTGGCTGTTTGTTTGCCATTAGAGTCTAATCATTTAGACTTATAAAAAAACAAGCTAGAGCAGTTCACATAGCGTAATCCTCTACACTGAAAGTGTGCTGAACACAACCCTCAACCAGAAGAATAAGGTCTGGCGAGCTTTCGATAAATACGTTGAGGAGCTATGACAAGTCATAATTCTGTATTCGTCAGGACGTGCCTGTCAGGAGGGTCCTTGGAAGAAACAGCACACGCCTTATCTGGAGAAAAACTAAGGGTGAGGAGGAGACAAGAACACGCGGGTACGTCAGAAAGCCGAGCTCTGATTGGAAGGATTAGTGGGTAGATGCCAAGGCTAGCTGGCTTTGTCTCTGCTCACTGCTCGGACGCGTTCGAACACCGAACGCCAGCGACCGGCGTTCGAAAGCGAGACACTGCTCGAGGAACAGACGATCGCTGTTGTTCGCTTCGATTGGAGGGGGAGAGTGGGTAGAGACGAAGGCAGCCAGCCTTGGCATCTACCCCCTAATCCTTCCAATCAGAGCGCGGCGCTCGGACGCCCCCCCCCCCCCCCCCCCCCCCCCCCCCGCGCTCTCATTACCTCCTCGCCCTCAGACTTTCTGGGTAAGCGGCAAGCAAGTCATCGCCTTCTTGCGGAGGAGTTGCGGTGACGTCAGAACGAAGACGAGCTCTGACTGGCTTCGATGAAAAGGATAGTGGGTAGACATCAATGCTAGGCATGCCTTGAGGTCTACTCACAATTTTTTATCAACCAGCCAATAAGAACTCGGCGTTCCGACGTTATCGCAACCCCTGAGCAAGAAGCCGAAGAACTTTCGCTCCGCATAGCTTTCGCGAAATACCACAACGAAGCCGGGACGAGAACCATTTTTCTTTGCTGACTGTGTGTCTGCTTTCACTCAAATGGTTGAGTTTTCAGAATAATGAGAAGAGTACGGCGCTAATGGGTTTTAAATCTGGTGCTCTCGTGCCCTCAAATTCGTAGACATTTAGGGTAGATTCCAAGGAATGATTTTAGATTTGATATGTGTGCCTCAGGGAATTATCATTTGGTATATTCGTGACACACCCTGCTTCGGAACCACCCAGGAAATACACGTAACGTGCTTTCTTTTACTTAGCGTTAGATAACCAAACACTGTACCTATGCATTCACTTCAACCTACACGGCTTCAGCTGCTATAAAATACTAACCTGAACTTTTGAATTTCATTTTTTCCGCCTTACCTCTGATGTTTGTTCGCGCAGGCGACAACGCTGTTGGAGACTTTGTCCATCATGTTGACGCTCGCCAAGAAGATTGAGGAAAAAGGTATCCGGTTGGATTCTCTGAAGAAGGTTATTTTGGCCGGTACAAGTGTCGCGTATCAGACTGTGAGACAACTTGAACCGTCGTTTGATCTGGCTATCATAAAGAACGTTTATGGAAGTACAGAAACTGGCGCAATTTGTATACCCCCAATGGTTGCATCAAACTGGTACGGCATTGGATTCCCCGCTCCAATGGTACAAGTTAAGGTAAGGGTGAACTATTTATTAGTAATTACATTTTTTTGCGCATAGAGTATTTAAATTAATTTATTTTCACTCGGAACCCGGAGCTATTACAAAGAGGAATGGGCACTGTAACATAAGAATAAAAGTGAAAACAATAAAAAGAGAAACATACAGCATAGTGCGAAACACATTTTAACTAATTAGTAATTAAATGTGCGAAATCAGCGGTGTTACCAACTGCAACTATCACTGTGGGAAGGCAATTCCACTCAACGGAGGTTTGGGCTAAGGAGGCATTAAATATAGATGTGCTGCAACGGGGGATACCAACTTTTAGTTGATTGGTGCGCCTGATGGTTCTGAAAATGGCGCACTGTAATAAATAGGCGATATAGTTTTTCTACGAAGGTAGAGATTAGACAATGATAGAGATGTCGCGGTACTTAGACGTTTATTGGATCCCGACAAAATCAGAGTTTATGGGGACTTATATTGTACGGAGGTCACATATTATGCAATGTGGAATTTGGTTATCTACGCGAACTAGCCAAACGTATCGTACCTTAGAATCAAGCATTATTTGAAACCTGACGTTTTTTTGGTATGCTCTTACAAACAATTGTGCTAAATGGTGTCATATACTTGCCGCTCATGCCTTTGTCAAAATAAGCCTTGCTTCAAGTATTCTTTTAACAAGTTCGCAAAGCTTAGACTAAAAATAACAAAGTCCAGAGGATTTCCACTTAACCACGTTCTGCGAAAGTCTATTTAAAATCATGACTCAGTTTATGGGCTGGAAGCATGCCAGTCAAACAAAACATTACATTCATGCACAACCTATCTTATTTATTTTTTTACAAAGTCGCTATCAAAGAATGACAAACTCGGAGTAATGGCAGACAACAGAGGGCGCCGTCGAATGATGAGTACAGAGAGCCGGTATTAGAGAGTTTCCAACTGCTCGATCAGAGTCACGTGGTTTATGGGCCGCATTTGCAATACGAGCAGCGAGGTTGTGGCAAACGCGTTAGTCGTCGGCAAGCGTGTCTGCCTTTCCGCCTGCTTTCCTTCTCGCCACGTGACAACGAAGCGCATGCGCATTTACAACCACCAATCTCCGCAGAAGGCGCCCGTCATTAGATTGCAAACGCTCCCCGTCGTTTGAGGTGAGCTCTCTCTCTCAAATCGAGGCTCTCTTGGAGAAGCCAACGACGCCTTTCTCGTCGTCCGACGGCTCTCTCTGGCGTCTGCGATAGTTCTGAGGTAACCGATTTTTTTATACAGATTTTAATAGAGAAATCGACCATGCGTAAAACTAATGTGTGTGTGTTTTTAGGATGTTTGGAGTTTTTAGGTTGAGTTGTGACCATAAAGGCATTTGTTTAGGACAACGGTGGAAACTAAACTTGTTGCGTACGCTACTTGCTTTAGACGCAAGTTAGAATATACATCTGTTCTTTGGAACCCTCATCAAAAATATCTAATTCACAGTCTGGAATCCATACGAAAACAGGGCAACTCGGTTCATACTACACACATACTTACATGTAAGTTTTACACAGCTGAAAGATTCCATCGGTTTACCCGCGCTGAATCAGAGGACGTATACCTCGCAAGGTTCTCCCTTTTCCAAAAGATTTTTCATAGCTCATATGAATTTCATAAGTATTACGTCCTACAACCTGCACACATTTTCCCCCGTCATGAATATTCTAAGAAAGTCTCTATTCATTTCGCGAAGACTATCTTGTTTAAATTTCCCCCTTTTGTTCTGGCCACGGCTGACTAGAATGAGTTGGGTAGGGAAGTATCTCCGACCAGAAATCACAGTCCCTTCATGTCATTGCTTTGTAACTCAGGATGACCCACCGCTTGTAAGCATGTTTATCGCTGACTTTACGGCAGCACTTGTGATTATTTTGCGCAACTTTCCCATGTGTGTGCGTTGGTGACCGTGACTATCTATTATGAATTTGTCTTGTCATGCACAAAACCACCGTATCGCACGCGCGAATTTTACTCAGTGACGAGCAAGATAATCGATTTCTCTGTTAGATAGGGCAATAGAAGGGCAGCTAACACACTCGGCGCCTAATCTAGATATCTCCAACACCTCGATTATATCGCAGGTTAGTTGATCGTTAAACTAATAAAACCGATGCTGACAATATGACATACATATGACGAAGGATTCTGAGCTGAATAAACGTGGGAACGCATAGGAACTTTAACATACATAGTTACACAGATATGAAACAGGGGACTAAAATGGTGATGGCAATTTCCAATAAGGAATATGACGAGAGGACACGCCTTACGATAAGTACTTTACTCTAGTTTTTTTTCTTTTCTTTTCTATCTTCGTTTATGTGGGCGGGCGGGCGGGCGGCCGGACGGACGGACGGACGGAAATGGCTATACCCTTTGTAACGGGCGGCAGCTTGAGTCACCTAGCCTAACATTTCGTCATCCCTTCTTTTTTAAATTTGTATAAATTTTATTCTAACACAACCTCCCCCCCCCCCCCCCTTTTTAAAGTGTTTCCTTTACTTATTTTTATCTGTATGTTTACTCCTCCCTAGATGTTTTCCACCAATCTTCCAGTCTCCTCTTAGTTACCGCAATTCTTTCCCTATCCATTCGTCCATTCATGTCTGCAAATCCCAGTGCCCCCTCCAAATCCGTAGTCATCCCCACCAAGAGGGTGGGACGAAGACCCGTGCACCTTAAAATTATATGTTCTATAGACCTTTGCACAAATCGCCTTGTGCGCGCTGCCATCTTTGTCTGCTGGGCTGTGGAAGGCCTTCTGAGCATGCGCTGTTGCTCTGCTGTGCGGTATATCTGATGCTGCGCATGCGTCCACAGCTCAGTGACTCAGCATTTTCCGCCCGGGCGCTTCGTTCGAGACTGCCGCTGGAAAGGTCTATAGTTTCCCTTTCGCGGTCACATGTCGCATATAATTGCAGCAACACCTTTCTTTATCTTTTTTTTTTTTCTTTTTTAAGCGCGTTTTTGCGCCGATAGCAGCAGGCTTGTTGGAAGCGGGCCCCTGGCCGGGTTTCATTCAAATTACCACTGCCAGCGACGGCCCGGTCGAAACACCTCCGCGGGCCGTATGTGACCCGCGGCCTGAGGTTTGGAAACCCCTGGTGCAGACCATGCAAGTTTTTTTTTTTTTTTTGTCTTTTTCTTTTTTTATTATCCTTGCCAGATAGTGGACGTGGAGACTGGGGACGTGCTTGGACCGAACGAAAAAGGAGAGGCATTAGTGAAAACGCCGAATTCTATGAAGGGCTATTATGGAGATCCCGAAGCAACATCAAAGACCATCACTTTTGATGGTTGGGTGCGAACAGGTAGTTTCACCAACTATTACTATTAATAAAGTGAAAAACGCGTAGTATCAGAATCAAGATTTGTCTGGCGTACAGTGAACCTAGAAATAAATTTTGGCTAACGAGAGAGTCCAAGAACCAAGAAAATCTGTACTTGGAATATGTGTCCTGAGAAAAATATAAGTAATGTGAAATGCATTGGCAGTTATCGGAAACATTTTTATACCATATTTTCATTATAGTTTGCCGCCCGAAGTCCGCTTCAAGGGAAATTCACAGAATTATTTAAACGTAAATCTTATTTTAAAGCGGCCACAAAACAGGAACGATATATAAAAAAAAAGTTTGATGTCCCATTAAGTACTGATGTTAACAAAGTTATAACTTTGGTTAACCTTCGGAACAATTGATGTAAATGGAATTAAGGACCGCTGATAATATTTTTCATGAGGTAAGTGAGGGAGTCCTGGTTTTAGTCACGTTAATTATCTACCAACGTGCGTGCACACTCCCTCTTCGTTAGAAATGCTTGACTTCTTGAGTGCGTGAAACTTGTGTAATATTTTTGACTGCACTATATCAGCTTCACCATCACAATATTTTCACTCATTTTGATAACTTTTTATCCCTATTGTTCATGAGCTCAGCAGGGAAGTCTCAACGGAAAGAGGTAAGAAGATTCAAAGCTGAGGTTTAAAACAATGACTGCAAAACACGGCTTATCAGCTGAATACGCAGTGGTTAACATAAGCTGAACTTTTTTTTTTTTTTAATAAAGAGCCGCTAGAGATTTATTATTTCCGTCTGTACAGGTGCGCTATACGGCCAGTTGGACATAATATATAGCTACACTCGTCAAGATAAGTTAAATAATTGACTAAGATTTGATAACCTTTTCATTTTTGAAAACAAATATATGGTTTCACTGAGACAATTTGGTGAGCGTCATCCAAAACCACAAATTAGTCACTCGTTGAAAATTTTAATTGGTTGCGCGTGATTTAATTTACTGGGTTTCAAAATGCATCCAAATTGGACGCGCTCGCGCAGATTTTTTATTTTTTTATTCGCGCTTTTGCATTACAAGCCTCGCACTTGTTGCACGAGTGGTAACTTTAGCGCACCGCTGAGCCCTTGCCACGCGCTCCAAATCTTGCTAAAATGTACTGATTTAACCAGCTTCTCGCGACGCCCAGCAAGCTTACAATTGGAACAATATTTATATATTCAGTGATTATTAATTTCAATAAGGATTTGAGTTCATTAACCTACTCAATATGACTGTTAGTCCCCTATGCACTCTCAGAAAAAAAGGGTGTATTGTTACACCCTTTTGTCCCATATAATGCACCCCAAAGCTTCAGTTCGACGTCAGTGCGCTGTACGTCCAACTGAACGTTTGGGGTGCATTATATGGACCAAAAAGGTGTAAAACGACACCACGTTTTTTTTTTTTTTTTTTTTTAGAGTGCGATTGTTCCGCTAACCGTATAACTCACCTGCACAGACCGCATTAATGTAGTTTTCACGGCTTCTCCAAAAACAAATTTGTAAAGCCTAAAAAAAAAACAAAAAAAAAAACACCGTGGATTCTGCACTGTAAATCTGGAAGTCTGCTCTTTCAAATTACTAAGAATGCCATGCCTTTCGTTTCTAGTTCACTTTTCTTCACGTGGACTGGAATTTTAAATTTGATTAGTAGAATACGCTTTCAGGTGACATCTGCTACTACAACGAAGATGGCCAGTTCTTCTTCGTTGAGAGGATTACCCAGACTTTCCTCTGCATGGGGATGCGCGTTGCACCTTCCTCGATTGAACGCGTGTTGCTCAGCCACGAAGGGATTGCGGACGCCGCAGTGACTGCCATTTCTCATCCAGAATATGAGGAAGTAGCAAAGGCATTTGTTGTGTTGAAGAAACCTAGAAGCGAAATCACGGAGGAAAAGCTTCAAATCTTCGTTGCAGGTGAATATCGGTCTTGATATTATTTGCATTGCCTGTCTAGTATATTTTGAAATCACCTTACATAGTATGTTAAAACAAGAAAGAAAAAAAAAACGGTATGAGTTATAATTTTTTTTTTTTTTTCATAAATGGATGAATGAATGATGAAAACAATATTGCCCGAATACGTGGCTTGCACATGACGTCATTTCCGATGCCCTCCAGAGAAAAGGGAAAGAAGGAACTCCCCTCTTATCAGGATCCTCCTTTGTGCCTCTCGGATTTGCACACGCGTCGCTATTCTCCTCCCGGAAGATTATAGAAGATTAACCTAGCTGTCACTCAAAATTCTTACAAAAGCAGCTTCCCTCTCCTCCTTTTACATGGTGTTCAAAAGTATGCGATGCGACGTCAGTGCAAGGAGCCTATAGGTACTCGCCAATTTTTGTTCCTAAATTTCTGGTTTCCAAGATGTCGATGATGATGATGATAAAACAAATAATATCGATAATGATAATGTTTATTTTTTTATCAGGGATCCCATTGTATGTATCGGAGCAGACCAAAGCCTGAGTACGCTTGTTTGGTCAAAACCCAGCCTCCAGTGATGATAAATATGATGATGATAATAATGATAATAATAATAATAATAATAATAATAATAATAATAATATAATAATAATAATAATACCACTAATATTATTCTTTGTTTGCTTGCTCCCACAAACAACCATAACTGGTGTTTTGTGTGGTGCAGATTACACTAATCGTTGAAGCACGTTGAAGCATATACTAAAACTCAAACAATAAACTCTAGAGAAACAAAACAAACGCCGCAACTAGATATATAACTTGACATACTCAAAAATTATAATATAGATTGACACGTATGCCAATTAAGGTTATGAAGACAGGTAGAAATATATTTCTTTACTAAGGATAAATCGATGGAGATGTTGGCGCCCTCTTCACAATCCCGGCTACTTAATACCAATTAAAAAAAAAACGGAGAACAACACATGATAATGTACGCGTATGTCACGCACATAAGACCGGTATACGCAGTCATAAATATGCACACTCATGAACAATTATCTAAACAGTTCTAGCCGCATGAAGTCAATAGTTTTGTGCGATATCAGTTACGGTGAGAAAGTCGCGAACAGCATGCAGAGCTGTCTTCTGTAGTGCCGGAGAGGGCCGTGGTCCCAGCACTTTTGGAATTATGAGCGGTCGATTGTCCATTACTCAAAGTCGTTGCTCCAGACGTTGCCGTTCCCTTGAAAAACGTCCACATTCAAGTATAAGATGCAACACATCTTCGAGTACGAGGTCGCAGGTGCGGTCTGGTGATGTTGCTCGACATATCTTGAAAATAAACTCCTTTGAAAATGCGACATTCAGTCGGAGCCTGTGAATTAATGTATTAATATTCTTGGCAAATCTGTATCTCTTGGAAAGTTAAGATGAGGATCTATGGCGTAAAGAAGAGAAGTTTGGGCATGCTCATTGAACCCGGCAACATTGCATAAGCGTTCACAGAGGTCTTTGATTATGAAGCCTATATCACTGTCACATGGTGAAATTGAAATCTCTTGTAAGTCCACGCCGTTATGTCCTAGCGTAGTAAGTTTATCACCTGTTACATTCCCAGGAATACCGCAGTCCCCGGGAACCCATTAAAGTATGACGTTGTGTCCCTCCTCTGTCGCGCTTGAAATTTCCTGAAGAATCCGGTACACAAACCTAGCATTGAGACCACTTGTGTTCATGGCTTGTAAAGAGGCAAGGGCAGCTTTGGAGTCTGTTCACACCACCCACTCTCGAGCACTGTTGATCTGCCCAACAAAAAAAAATTATTATTTATTTATTTATAAATAAATAAAAAGAAGAGCAGAAAGAATGTTACGAAGAGGAAAACAGCGCCAAAAGTACGAACTCGTTCGTACTTTTGGCGCTGTTTGGCGAGCCGTCGTTAAGAGCAATGTCATTCTTATTAATTGTATCGTCGAATAAATGGCCTCGGGCATCACAATGGTCACTTCCGCAGATTGTGTTGTGAGCATTAAAGTCTACACATGTTATAAACGGCGTGCTGAGGTGTCGAATGATGCAAGTTATTGATGCCCTCACTGCTGGTTAAATGTATACACTATACTTCGTTTCACTTTATCTGCGAGCAAAGCCAAAGCTAGAAGCGCGAGACCAGCGCTTTTTGCATTTCTCCCCAGCTCGCGCGCTCGAGCAAAGCCTGAACGCACGGAGCTTCCGTGCTCGCGCTTCCAGTTTTGCCTTCGCTCGCACATAAGGTGAAACGAAGTATAGCAATCAGTGTTGGGAAGTACTTGAAGTACATTGTAGTTAAAGTACTACTTCAAGTAGGTTTAGGAAACTTGTACCTTACTTGAAGTACATTCTCTGAGTATGTACTTGTACTTTACTTAAAGTATTTTTTTCTGGTACTTTCCGAGCAAAGCACAATTCCCGACTTCAAAGTACATTCCCGAAATTTGGTTTTGTTAAATTTATATCACAAAATGATGCTTTGTCAACTTCGAAGAAATACTGGGAGGGATATTCTACCCTTACCAGAAACGTGAGACGACAACACATTGCTCCGTTTGTTCTGAGGGCGGCTTTCCCGTAGCTTTTCGAACTCTCGCTACCTCTCGGTCGGTCAGTGCGATTTTACAACGAAGAAAAAAAAATTTTAGAGCTATATTTACGGCGCTATACGAATTTGTAGTTGGCGCCCGCGGGCGCCGCGGAAAAGTGGCCCTTATTTATCACGTGACTGGCCCATATTTGTCACGTGGTGCTCGCGCTCTTTCGGAAGCTTCCTATGGCCTCTAAAAGTAACATTCATCTTTGTTTGAAGTATAACAAAAAACTAAGATGAATAAGTAACTTTTAGAGCCCAAAGGAAACTTCTGAAAAAGCGCAAGCAGACGTGATAGACCTGTGCGCCGGTCAGATGACGGCGGCGGCGCCCCGAACCAGACGAACTTGTGCGGCGGCGGCGACGGCGGCGTGGAGAAACGAGTTGAAGCGGCGTTCGCACAACGCTCAGCGTGCGGCGGCGGCGTCGCTTTACGGCTCCGGCGACGCAGGGCGGCGGCGCGCGGGCCTACCACGTGACCAGCGGCGGCCCCAGCGGGCGCCAACTACAAATTCCTATAGCGCCATAAATATAGCTCTAAAAATTTTTTTTCTTCGTTGTAAAATCGTTTTATAATATCCTTTTTCCATCTAAGCTGTTTAAAAAAAAATGTTTTTTTTTTCTTTGCATGTGTCCTTTAAAATATTAGGCGAGCAAAATAATCATAATGTAGCACCTGAGACTGTGGCGCGGAAAAATTAAACTTTCGAGTCGAAGAAAAAGACAAAAGAGGAGAACGTCAGAATGTTTTGAGAAATTCTCTTTTGTCTTTTCCTTTGGCTTGAAAGTTCCTTAACTTTTGCATACTCCAATCTCAGGTGTCACATTATGCTTAATTATCACCAGCTCGCTTGCACACTCACTGTTGTTGTTGTTTTTTTATTGCTTGCGGAAGCTACAGGGCTGACGTCATGCTCTCTCCTAGTACATTTAACCCCCTTGGGTGCAACAATCCAGTGCAAGAGAATCACTGTACAGTTATTTTCAGGAATTTGGCTCAATTCTTGAATATAAGTGCTCTGTGGCCACTTTATCACATATTCGCCGCTGTTTTTGAAAATACGCCATGCAGCCCTGATTACCCCTGGGCAATGCATACCAGTTAAAAGATCACCGTACAGGGGAATTAAAGGGCATCATGAATGACTGTGTTAAAATACTTGTACTTTACTTTGAATTTGAAAGTACATTGTATTTATAGTACTTTACTTCAAGTACATTGCACCCAGTGTACGTACTACTTTACTTGAAGTACATCACGTCTAATTTACTTTGTACTTTACTTAAAGCACGTTTTAGACATACTTTACCCAACACTGATGCACACGCATGCCTTACCGAACTGAAGTTTGCAAGTCACATATTTAGGCACGTCGCAAGGACTAGAGGAGCAAATAAGTGATGAGGTAAGGTCACTGCGTGCACAAAGCATTGCACAACTGTGGTCACTCGGTCCTTTTGATTTCTAAGTTAGTATTTAGAAGTTGTAGTTTGTAGTTAGAAAGACGAAAATCATCCTCCATTCGTGCTTCCGAAATAGACAAAATAAGAAACTGATGTTGAGCTACGAAACGCAGGAAGTCCCCAGTTTTATTAGCCGAGTCCGTTTACATTCCACTGAAATATAGCACATTTTTTGTAGATCGCATTCATAATTCTGGAAACGAGGGCCAGTGCAATCAGAGGCTTCATGGATATAATAGTTTTAACTTAAGGGGACATGTTGTTCAAGTCCGGGAATTCGCGAAGAATCGCCTTCATTGCAGCGAATACTACTAGAAAGAGCGTTTTCTCAATTGAAATATTTCCAAGTCCTGTATTTTGTGTTGCTGTGCCACCGGTCCTGTGGGCACGTCGTTTACGAGGTGCAGGTAGAGGAGAGAGTGTCGTTGTTACTGACGAGGCCCCCTCATTTCTGGCTATCGAAGCACAGGTGTGATGGTGTTTCTGTTCTTTTTTGCATGTATCGATTGGGATACCCGATGAAAAGGGGTTTGCGTCTGGTAAAGGGGTATTCACACGAGGGAGAAATCCCGGGGATTTCTCCCCGGCACGCGCATCCCACGACGAAAACGTCAGGCTTTGCGATGTGCAAAAGCCTCGCGTTTTCATCTCGTGAGGCGCGCGTGCCGGGGAGAAATCCCCGGGATTTCTCCCTCGTGTGAATACCCCTTAAGCGGGGAACGTGAGAAGTATCATCTATAGTCCGTTGCAACTCAAGAAGGTAGGGCGAGGGTAAGACGGGCCGGTGAGGAGGAAGCAGACGGAACGCTAAGGAGAGAAGAAGGTTTCCCTTTCTTTTCTCCAGCGTTCCGTCTGCTTCATCCTCCCCGGCCCGTCTTACCCTCGCCCTACCTTCTTGAGTTGCAACAGACTATATGGAGGAAAATTCATCGGCGCTGGATGGATCCCATTAGAAATCACTGGCAGTGAGCGTCATCTTGTAGATTTTCCAGGTTGGAGTTCTTTTTTCCGCATCGTGGATGTGGTTTTTTTTTTCTAGGGCAGCCTCCATAAGATGCTGTGTGTTCTCCTCCGCAATTTGCACAGCGTGGCTGTCGTCTTGACCTGCAATCTTTGTGACTTCTGTCCTGCATACACTTTATACCACTGCTCTCCTCGGCAATACTTTGCCACTTGGCCATGCCGTTGACACTTGAAGCACTGCACAGCCGTCTCGAAGTACTCGTGGTCGGGGTGGCTCGTGAAGCCAAGCATACCCCTTGTCGGTGGGGGCTTGTCAGCTCGGAAGTTCAGGGTGACGCTGTCGCCGTGCTTGATCTCTTTTGTTTCATCTCCGTTCTGATAGTAAGATGCCTGACGGCGAAGTGACAATACTTTATAGTCTTTGAGGTATTCCAGCAGTTCGTTTTCTCTGTACTCCACAGGAACACCTGTGATTTTTCCGATGAACTGAGAGTACGACTTCGGAACAATGGCTGTACATGGAATTCCAACGAGTGTGGAAATTTCCAGCAGTCTGTTCGCAGATGTCAGCGATGCCACGTTGACTGCTAGGTTGCCGTCTTTCGTAAAACGATGAGAAAGTAACTTTTCTTGTGAAACTGCCACGATTTCTGACGCCAGGATGTTAGGATTGACGCGCCAGAATGATGGTCCTGGCTGACTTGACTTGAAAAGAATGGGAATCCCTGATGCCCGGTCTTTCGTGTACGTTATAAAAGCAAATGGTGCTCCTTCATTATTTCCATCGTTTTCCATTTCGTTCAGCGAGTATGTCGTCGTGGCCTCGTCGTTCTGCTTGGTACATGTCGTTTGGTGGTCTCTTGACTAAGTGATCTCCACTCAGTGAGGTGCTAGGAACAGATACAAAATATTCCAGAGTTCGAGGTTGTCGGCATTCACCAGGATGGGTTGTTTCAGCATTTGGTATGCAAAAAGCCTGTAGTGTCATGTGTAGAACCGTGGAGCGGGTCGACCGCCCACCGTCAGAATTTGCCTCTAGCTCCTGCCTAAATGATTTTAAGCAGCGGTGCAGGAGACCTTTCTGACTTACGGTGTAACTTCAAATTAGAATAAAAAATGTCTGTTCTGCCAGACAGAAGGATGTATCGACAGGAGCAAGTAAGTCTACGCTTGCCTGCTATCGTCGTCGTCCAGTAGAAATATCAGTTACCTTGATGCACATTATATTATTTTTTTAATGTTTGATAAAGTGGCGAATGGTGCATAACACAGTGCCCATTTTAAACTAGTACACTCTGAAGAAAAAAGGGTGTGAAATGGTGTATCGTTACACCCTTTGTCCCATATAGTACACCCCAAAACTTCATTTCGACGTACAGAGCCCTATAGTCGAACAGACGGCCTCAAATTTTACGAGGGGCTTGGTAACGGTGCGATATAACTTTTTAAATAGCTAAAGTGCGTATGAAAGACCACATAAAGAAAACACCGAGTTTTTACAGTAGGGCCACGAAAACATCGATTATGTTTTTTGTAGTCAGTAAAACGTACATTAGCTATTTTAATAAGTTGTACCACACGGCTATCAAGCCCCTCGTAAAATATCAGGCCGTCTGTTTGACTGTAGGGCGCTGTGCGTCGAATTGAAGTTTGGGGGTGTATTATATGGGACAAAGGGTGTAACGATACACCCTTTTTTCTTGAGAGTGTATATGGCGTACACATTAAATAAGTAATAAACTTACTCTTCGTGTTTTCTATAAATTTACACATGTGACTGAGTTTTTGCTTGCTCTTTTCTCTTCAGGCCAAGTTCGACCCCACATGCAGCTTCATGGGGGTGTCAAGATCGTCGAGAAGATACCGAAAGACAACCGCGGCAAAGTCCAGAGGAAACAGCTTGAGCTGCTTCATTAAGTCGCCTAACAAATATTGGTATTGGTCTGAAAAAAAAAAAAAGTAAACAAACATTCGTGCAGATCTATACTTCGTTTCACCTTATCTGCGAGCGAAGCCAAAGCTAGAAGCGCGAGACCAGCGCTTTTTGCTTTTCTCCCCAGCTCGCGCACTCGAGCAAAGCCTGAACGCACGGAGCTTTCGGGCTCGCGCTTCCAGCTTTGCCTTCGCTCGCACATAAGGTGAAACGAAGTATAGACAAAAACAATAATCGATCGAACGACCTTTATTTGAAAGGTATTGTGCTGCTTTGTGAAGTTTGCAGCAACTTTTTTTTAGACTGAACTGATACGAATACTGAAACTGGAGAGGTATATATAAAACTGGGGTTTGGAAATATTGAGCGAAAATATTAAAGTATGCGTGGTTTATTTCCTTGCGTTCTATATTTTGCTTTCTTTACTATTACACTACTCTAGTTTTACGATTTCTTTAATACTGACTCAAGGTAAATCCGCACAAGGCGGCACTTTCAATTCTCAAGATTTGCGTTAGCTTCGCTGATTTTTTTTTAGAT
Organism: Ixodes persulcatus; assembly: GCA_013358835.2. Classification (NCBI taxonomy): domain Eukaryota; kingdom Metazoa; phylum Arthropoda; class Arachnida; order Ixodida; family Ixodidae; genus Ixodes; species Ixodes persulcatus. Next base: position 564,338 of record JABSTQ010011421.1, read on the forward strand.
GCAGTCTGCTATTGTTTCGCTTTCAAGTCAATCAAATGTAGTCTGATCAAATCAAATCAATGCAAGTCAATCAAATGTGTGTCACGTGGCCATTGAAAGGGGCGCAGTAAAGCGTATTCCATTGAAACGCTAAATTGACTAAGATAGCTCGTAACGTCCGCTACAATCTATTGTAATTATTAAAGCTGTACAGTTTTGTATAGATAAATGAATCGATCCATTTTAACAACGGGCTACCCACATAAAATACTATCCTTGGAACGAGCGCAGAGCAGCGCAATCAACCAAGCACAACGCCATATAAGTACCGAGTGCGCCCCAAAGTTCAGTTTTTATAGAGAAGATCAATCACATCACTGAAAAAAATCTTTTTTTTTTTTGTATAATGCTTTATGGGATCTGGGAGATAATGTCATTAACAGACATTTCCGGAAAATCCCGAAAGACCTTGCCACGAGGGGAATTACCGGGCTTTTCGTGTGTACTTGGATAATTTTACGTGTCGTAAATCTGAACGTCACAATGCGTAAAGCCGACGCTGGGGCCACCACATATTTCCGGAAAAGCCGACTACGGCCACTGTGCATACGGTGCTCGAGTAATAGACTATAGTAGGTTACAAGTCAAGAAGGTAGCGGCAAATGCCCCTCGAAGGGAATCATATATCCCTCCGCCACCTCCCCATCCAATAGCGTCCCATCGTTTCCGTGACGTCGTGGCCAACGCAGGAGAGGGTTTTGCCTTGCTTTGAATATTTGCTTTATCGTTCGACCTTGACTTAGCGTTGTGGAAGCCAGGAGAGGGAGATTAGAAGTCGTTTTTGTTTCCGATGGAAACAAAAACGACTTTGGGGGATTAGCTTCCCCTTCCGATGGATACAAAGGCCACTTTCAGGGGCTCGGTTTCCTCTCCGATGAATACAAAGATCGCTTTCTTAAAACGTGGAGGGGGGGGGGGGGGGGGGGGGGGGTCGGAGACAAGTTGGCATCACTCTGTAGCCATTATCTATTCATTGAAGCGGAACAAGGGGTGTTTCCAGGGAACTATTCTTTCGACTGCGGATGGATTTCAAACAGTCGTCGAGACAGAAAGCCTGCAAAGGTAACTGACTGCAACATAGACCTGGCAAAAGGCTCAATTTTCTAATTTGAAACCATATAATGCAACTATGTTCTGCGGAATATGAACTACCAGTTTCCAAGGGTTCATCGAGGGAAATTTGTAGAAAATCAAGAATGATCTGTTTCTTTTTTTTATTGGCGCGAAAATTTTACAATCTAACTTTTTCAATATCTTTTCGTTGATTAAATTTGATTTATTTACCCTTCAAGTCCCCGAAGGGCATTACATAGGGGGGCGGGGACGGGGGGAGGAGGGGGAGGGGGGAGGTGAAAACGTGCAACGCTGAATCAGTGTTACGCCTTTTCGTAAAACTCGGGCCTAAATCGCTCCCGCGATATCTACGTATCGCACAGAAAAAAGGTTGATGCCGTGATGATCTGTGTCAAAGGACCCATTAAGGAAATTAATTAACTTTCAGTATAATTGGATAATTATTTTTGAGTAATTAAATTGTTAAATATTTATTTTTAATTGGAATCTTGTTGGGCATCATCGAGAACTACTAAATACACCCACATGAAAATGATATAAGGTACGCGTAGCATTTTACGGCGTTCTGAGGAAAACGCTCGATTTGGACACGTTTCTGCGTTTCGGTCTCTCATCGGAGCGCATTTCCGGGCGGGCAATCGCCCCCCCCCCCCCCCCCCCCGTGCCTAAAAGGCGCAACGTGGGTGCGCCTCCGGGTGTAGCCCGAAACAACCCATTCCCGTTTGAACCCGTCCCATTTCGACCCATTCCCGAATCGACCTTCCCGTTTGAACCCATCCCGTTTCGACCCATTCTCGAAACAACCTTCCCATTTGAACCCGTCCCGTTTCGTCCCATTCCCGAAACGCCCTTCTCATTTGAACCCGTCCCGTTTCAACCGATACTCGAAGGACCCTTGGCGTTTGAACCCGCCCCTTTTCAACCCATTTGTATAAGACCCTGCGCATCGCAACCTCTTCGCGAAAAGTCTAATCGTTCTAACCCTGGTCTGCGCACCTTTTCTGCTTAAGAATATATGTTCTGAAATATTATTGCATGCCAATGTTTTCTAAAAATATTCACCTCTTTCAAGCAAGCTTCGAAGTAATGTATTATTCTTACTTCAACCACCTAAAGTGTTTTTGCTTTTTTTATTTCAAGATGATCCCCATAACGCGCACCCCCGAAACGGTCTATGACACTCTGCGACACCGTTCCTGCAACGACGACCTTGTCGCTTTTTTTTTAATTTTACTTAGAAATCGTATTAGCAAGCATCACATTTTAGGGTACTGGCTCAGATGAACACTTCTAAAGACAGTAATAGTTTTTATGGCAGCCTTTTAATTCTATGAGATGAACAGCAACATTGCCGATCGCTTGTTTGCGCTACATTCAATAATGAAGTCTCGTGTACACAAGCACAATGGGTAAGCTAAAAATAGCGTCGCTATCGCGACGCTATTTTTAGGGTACCTAAAGTGCTTGCGAACGTTAGTATAAAACCTCATATTAGTGATCTTAATAATTTGGAGAGCGATAAATCAGACAGGGTGACAGGCATATGATTCCGACTTTATTTTCTTTTGCGATTTCAAAGACTTAACACTCGCGCACACAGGAAAATATCATAGACCAGAAAATGCCTTCGCCTTGTTGAGAAAGTCGAACAGGGAAATAGTGCCATCAGAAAGGCGACACTCCAGTTCTGATAGTTTATGGTCCTTGCTGACCCACTTGAGCCCCCTGGCCCGCGCGGCACCACTCTTTGCAAGCTGCTGCAAAGATACCCTTGCCAAAGCCTCATCCCGTTTGATCAAATCAATGAAGCTGTAAATGCTCGGGTGAGCCCTCCCTGACGCCGTGTTTATCTCACGGTGCCAAGTCTCCAAGGCTGTTTCGGGAGAGGGAGTAGTGAGGTCAGCCATGAAAAGGGGCATTGGACACTTGAACCTAATCAACTGTTAACGAACAGTACAAACGAACCGACCTAACTGACAACAAACGATGGCCGAAGCGGGAAGGTTGTTTCGGGATAGGGCGAAATGGGAAAAGATGAAACGAGAAGGTCCTTTTGAGCCGGGTCGAACGGGAAGGTACAAACGGGAGGGTTGAAATGGGAATGGGTCGAAACGGGAACCACCCCCCTATTTCAGTGTCTGTGTAACTATGATCTGTGTAATAACTCTTGCATATTGTCGGCATCGGATCTATCATTCTCATTTATCTACTGTTCTGTGTTATTATGGCAAAGTTTGATTTATGACTGCGAGCTCTCTGGGTCACAATTATTTTGTAATATGTCATAATTAGGAACATATTGGATTTAAAAATATACATATGTATTCACATCCACCTATCTTTCTTAAGTTTTGTTCTAGTTTAAATTTGTGTATTAAAATGCTTATTTAGGGCTATTTAGTATTTCCTTGTTTATGTTGTGTTATCTGTTCTCCGCAAGGGTTCTCCGGCTTTCGAGACTGTGACAGGTCCCCAATCCAATCCCTTAGCCAAAACGTATGGAGATTCCCGATTTAAACCATCGTAGTAAAACTAGTGCGATTTAAATCACAATATAAATCATTGATTTTTACTCTCCACCCTGGAAATCACACGCGCGCGCACACACACACACAAACGGACCGTGTAGTACTAAAACCTTGCAGAAATCGGACGGTCGAACGGGGCAACGAAGTTTTTTCGGCGGGTATCGCCATCTTATGCACAATTCTCGAAACACCGTACGTGGCCCCAATCACTTCGACACAACCTTGCACGCTCGTCCCCAATCATTCTGTTTGCCTAAAGTTGCCCTTTTTGGAAACCAGCCGTGCTGACTAGAAGCCGACCGAGGCGACTCCTGTCAATCACGGCATGCGCATGACGACATCGGCGTGTCCTGAGCAGCAAACACGCTGAAACTCGAACGAGACTTCCGTTTTTCTTGGCGTTGCCGCGTGGTAGCGTCGCGCTCGGTGCAAGACGCTGCAAAATGGGCGGACGGCGATGCTAAGAAAGTTTTGCGCAAAGTAGTTCTTACAAAGTTGGTTGTCGGAGTAAGAAGCGATGCTTTTAGTGTTTGAAACGTGGACTCATTTTTCGTGGGCTGAATATTTTGCGAATAGGTCAAAGCTGAAGTTTTGGAATAATTCGCGGGTTCTAATTTTCGCGACGCGGTGGGATCTCGATATAGATTCCATTGTGTTTACAATTTACCGAAATTGCTCGCGGGACCAATTTTTTGCGAATTGTAGGCGATTCGCGAAAATTAAATCGTTTACAGTATCTAATCTATAAAACGCCAACGTAATTATCTACATGAGCTGGACTTTTTTTACTACGGCTCTTGAGGTGAAAACGAGTGTCGTGATGGCGCTCATGGGGGTGGGGGGAGTTGCAGGCCTCGTCTTCGTTGCAACCGCTAAAGAGAGAAGGAGGTTCCCCCCTCTCTTCTCCAGCGTTCCGTCTGCTTCCTCCTCCCCGGCCCGTCTTACCCTCGCCCTTCGTTCTTAGGTTGCTTTGCGATGTGACGTCACATATGCAAAAGCCATGTATATCATGATACAAATATATCCTTGGAGAAGGGGAACAAGAGGGACAAAGGACAAACACAAATCTCCAAACACAGCTAGGTGACTGGTGCGCGACCCAAAAAATCCGACAGTGCAGCGCTCTACCAACTGAGCTAAGCAGGGGTTAGACGTAGATCAAACGGGTTTTTTGCAGCTGCCACCAGTCTAACACCAACAAGGAGGGTGAAGCTTGCAATTTAAGGTTATGATTAATAATGCAATAAATGCAAAGGTGCAAGCGAGCTCGCTTTGCACCTTTGCATTGCATTGCATTATTAATCATGTATTATATATGTCTTCCGGTATGCGAACGCAAAACGGTTCGTACTCCATGCGTCATTTTCGTGTACAGGCAGTTCTTATGTTTACCAGCCGTGCGCCCCGTTTCGAATACTGACTGCACGCAAATAGAAGTATTTTTTTCGGTTGAAACCGGTTGAGGGAAGTTTGTAGACGTAATCCGTTCCCGTTGAACCCAGCTCATCCCGTATCCCCATCTTTCATTTTTCTTGTGTCGTAAACGCAAGCTTTCCTTCGCAAAAAATAACAAGTACAGGGGATTACAGCCGGCTTGACGGCTTATTCGGATTTACAGCTAATCCGTTGACCAAACGAAAGAGCAGGAAAAGAGAGGCAGAAAGAGAAAGAAATTAAAGTTGTGTAGAACACAAAAATAACAGAACAAAAATCGTGAAAAAGCTGGAAATAATCCACATACAAAGGAGTTCCCCACCCACAAAGTGTGGCCAGGGCTTTCACTCCAATTACCTTTTCACCTAGGTTTTGAGGAATTATACTAGTCCGCGAACGTTGACACACTAGCGATTTTGCCTTTTATCTCTCTGTTGCATACTTGAAAAGCGTCTATGCAAATCATAAAATTTTGCGTTTTTGCAACTATTGGTAGTTGACACCCAGGATTTTTTTTTCTTAGCTTTCATAAATGTAGTTTATTAATTACAGAACGTCCACTGCAGTGGACAGCATGCACTGGGGGCACAAGATCCCTTCGTCCCATGACCATTTTTTCTTTTTAAACTCGACGTCTTTTTCTTGGTGGTGGAGCCTGGGCTCCAGTGTCGCGATCCTGTTCATCACTGTCATCATTTTGGCTGGCATCTTCCCAGCAATCATCACACCTGCCTTGATCATCCTTTATGGCACAATCGATGTCGTCCTCCTCGCTCTCCTAAATATCATAATCACTTCCTGACGACAGTCCGTTTTCAAGTAGGACACTGATTTCTGACAGATAGTGGAATATATTTTATAAAGCATTGATGTCTGCTTCTCTCAAAGGTGATTTGATAGCAGATCATTTGTCTCTAGAACAAAAAATAACAAAATATAGTATTTCTTTCTTGGAATATGTAGAATTATTGCGCATTATTTATAACAATCGAAAATTGGACAATTCCAGTATATTTACAGCGCTGCTGACCAAATAAAATTTGTGCATAGCTCATGGCCCTGTAATGCTGCTGTTCATGGTGTCCACCAGAGTGGACAAGCTACAAATAGGTCACTTACTGAACAGTGAAGACTTATTGGACATTCATATTTATAAAGATTACACCTCAAAACTTACTCGAAGGCATGAAAACGTTTAACAGAGGAGTACTAAGTTTTTGCAACAGTTTACGACGCTCTTGCGAGGATGCTCGTGCTTGACCTGGAAATTGTGGAAGCTGCCATCATTGGACGCTGAATATGTCAACACCAGTGAAATTGTGACGCCACCTATGAGTGGCAATCGAAAACACATATGTCCACTGAAGTGGACACCATGTGTACCGGTATTATGTCGCCTGGCAATTTATTTAAAAAATAATTAACTTTGTCCACTGTAGTGGCCACTATGCAACAAAGGGTTACATGTATTTACAATGTAGATCCTATAATGGCTCTAGAAACACAAATATTTTTTATGCGAACATTAGGGTAGCTTTCACGCCAATCAAGAATTAATGTGTGACAAAGAAGAAGAAAAAAAATGTTTGAAGCTTATGAACAAGTCATCTCCCCCTCCTATGCGTTGCTCAAAGTGGTTAAAAGTCAATATCTTTATTTTCATCAGATCAGTTTATTGCACTACTTGGTTGTACTTCTGATACAACAAACATATTTAAAAGATCATCAATATTAAGCAATGTATGTCTTCTCATCTTGAACCTGGCAAGTGATAGATAAAAATGATGTTTATATCGTAACGCACTCTTGGTCCAAAAGACCTAGAGGTTGTAACAATTTGTAACAAGTCTTCTCAAACTTAAAGAGCAGTGACACATAAGCTACAAAACTGAACACAAGATATAATCTATGTGAAGCAAATGAAAAGTTAAAGGGGTAGTGCAACGATTTTAGTGTTGAAAGAATTGGCAATTTGTATTTTTTATATCGATTATCCAAGCATAAGTGACCAAAACGCGTCACCTTGCCCCGAAAAACTTCTATTCTGGTGCGTAATCGCAAAGAAAAAAAACGAAACATTTGCCGATCTGCAGCCGCTTGCAGGTGGTTAACCGAACTGATGTGTGACATACTAGGGGGATACGCGGAAGTGAACAAAACCCGTCCCCCTCCACTGCTGCACACGCCAGTCAGCCCCGTGGCAAACCGTCTTGTCTCGATCGCTGGCTGCGACCTTCGACGATACTAATCCTTTAAAAGTCGACAATCGCAGAGCAAACGGCTGGGGTTTCTTAAGAGAGAACCGGAGGGGAAACCACGTGATACCCCAGAGTACGTCACTGAAAAGGCGACGCAGAGAGTTGAGAGGCACTTTGACCTTCGATTTGTTTCATTTTTTTACATAAAAACTAGCGCTCGCAAAGAAAATACGGTTTTCTGCTCTTCGTTCCATGGGTGACACAGATTAATTTCCGCAGTTAATTGGCCAAAGTCCGAAAATCGGTGCAAAGATTTTCGGACTTTGGCCAATTTACTGCGGAAATTAATCTGTGTCAGCTATGCAACAAAAGAAAACCATATTTCTTGCGCGTGCTTGTTTTTATTAAAAAAAAAAAAAAGAAAATCGAAGGTCAAAGTGCGTTTTAACTCTCCACGTCGCCTTTCGAGTAACCTACTCTGGGAGATCATGTGGTTTCCCGTTTGGTTCTCTTCAGAGACCGCAGCCGTTTCCTCCGCGATTGTCGACTTCCAAAGGATTAGCATCGTTGAAGGTCGCGGCCAGCGATCGAGACAAGACTGTTTGCCACGGGGCTGATGTCGCGTGTAGCAGCGGAAGGGGACAGGTTTTGTTGACTTCTGCATATCCCCCCCGAGACGCTGTCATCGTAGTTCCCGTAACTGCCACACGCGGCTGCAGATCGGCAAATAATTTATTCTTTTCTTCGCGATTACGCAGCGGAATAGCAGTTTTTCGGGCAAGGTGACGCGTTTTTGGTCACTTGCGCTTGGATAAACAATATAAAAAATGCAAACTGACAATTCTTTCAACATTAAAATCGTTGCACTACCCCTTTCAGAAAACTCGGTTAATGAAACTGTACAGGCAAAATGATTAAGTAGCTCTTTGTACTCGGGCGAAACAACACAAGGACTTTCAAGACCTAAACTGGATTACAATTTACAATATACGGCAACACTGCCAAGAAAATGTCACAGCATAGTCTTATCACATGCTGTAATAGGCATACGCGACAGACTTGCCAGAACTTAGGAGGGATCATATTTACAAGAATCACATTTGGTCCTTCGACTAGCACACATTACAAATTATTGAAATACCAGAATACCAGGTGTTCATACAACAAACAAAAAAGTCTTTTTTCGCCGCAAAAATAAACCACACTTCGTCACATGCTCGGACACCACCTAAACTTATTGCTAGCAGTTAGGACCAGATGGCAAAATTTCAGAACTCACTGTTATCCCATTCGCAACAAGAAAATAAGGTCAATTCCCACGGTAAAAGACGCCATTCATCTCCGTGCTTTCGTGGGCTTTGTTGGCCACTATTTTTTCTGAAAATTGCCTATTGTATAACATTCGAAATGGATAACAGTAAGTTCTGAAACTGACATCTGGTGCAAACATCTAGCACTACATTTGGGCGGAGTGTGAGCATTCGTTTACATTTGTAGTGAGAAAAACATACTTCTCTTATCTCCCAAACAACCAGTACAACTTCCATTTGTCTTCAAGATACTCTCATGACAAAGACCCTCCCAATGCAACCACACACGTGCACTATGCTTCAAGTTGCAGCATTTTAGAGAAGGCATAGACAGAAACGGCTTCAAAACAACAAATTTCCATGCCCAAGTTTTCCAATATCGACCATGGATGTTTAGCTGGTAATTGCCCGATCCTCCAAATTTTCTCACGCAGCAGATTAGTGTGGTGGAATGAGCTCATGTTGAAACTCAACGTGGGTGGTAACCTTTGGGGTTTGATGCCAACCAACAATAATGCAAAAAAGGTCTAATATTATGCTTGCACTGCCATGCACAGCATACTATACTTAGTGACAAATTAAGAATCCATGTAGCGTTGCCACGTTTCAGTTGTTTTCCGCATGCTCTGTCTACTGTCTCGCACTCCTACAATCAAGAATCCATGTGGCAATGTCGCGTTTCAGTTGTCCTGTTTTCCGCACGCTCTGTCTACTCCGTCTCGCACTCCCACAAGCTCCGAGAAACTCGCATTTACACTGCAACTGCAGAAGATGGCACCCACAAGTAAAACATACACAGAGCGCTCACACGCGCTTACCTCGCACGACACCCGGTTGCTCTGCGCCATCCAGTCTCCATGTGTGTACAGTTTCTCCACACTAACACATCGCATTCTGTGTTACCACTGCATCTGCAATGCTAGTACGGCAAAATGGCAATTGTTTTTTTCAAATTAGGACTGGTCGTTGGGACAATAACTTGTATATTGAGGAACACTATTTTTATCACCCAGGTTGATAGCTCAGAGGAGCCCTTTCCGCCGCAAAATCAGTTTTGATGCCGGTGTTTCATAAGGCTAAGAAACATGAAAAGAAACAGAAACAAGGAATGCATTGTTTTCGTTAAATATGTCACACTCCACAGCCCTTGCTGTTTGGCAGTTGCCAGCAATATCACATGACATAAGCAGAAACATAATTTAAACCCCTATAACTCGAGCCCTCACACAGAAAAGAAACATATCAAGGAATCTAGGGGAATTACACACATAGTATTTGCATCAGCTCCTGTCTTGGACCCTCTTAACCATCTTTGTTTACCTAGTTGCTTGCCTGCACTGTGAAACCACGTAACAAAAAAATTACCGCCACACTATTTTTGGCAGTTACTTAGGGCCACCCACATGTCACGATATCGGTCCCCAGTAGTGCTCGCAAACGAACGGAAACCTTTCTTCGAGCATCATTAAATATGAAAATAAACTCTAAAACTTTGGCACAATGCTAGAGCCACAAACTAAAAGTAGAGACAACTTCACCACTGAAAATATTGTTGGCGATCTTAAGATGGTCCGCAGCAGATGATACAAGCCATCCCGGAAAATCCTCCACTGTGAATTCATCATGACAAAACCCGACCCAATATCTAGGCCAAGGCTTTAAGATTGCGCACGCAAATCACTTTGCTGTCCACACTTGCAGCACTCACATCTTGAAGAACACAGGAGTGCAGCTGTAACCTAGCAGCCAACACAAAGTGCGAGTCAAAGCCGCAATTTCAAGAAGAAGCCAGAGCCCTAGCCAATACCTCAGCTGTGGCTTCAAGACCCTGCATGCAAGTCACTTTGTTGTCCACACTTCCAGCACCGACATCCCGAAGACCAGAAGAGCGTGGCCGTCACCTAGCGGCCAACAACACGGGGTGCGAGCCGAAACCGCAAGTTCAGGACGAAGCCTGAGCCCTAGCCAGTATCTCGGCCGTGGCTTCGACGATCCGAGGCCAGAGGTTCCGTTGGAGGTGTTCCTCTTCCTGGTTGAGTTCCTCAATCTGGCGCAGAGACAGGTGCAGATCCATCATGTAGTCCAGCATGCGGCGCCAGCGCCACATCAGCTCTGCCTCCTCACGACCACAGCGGAATGCCAGCAGGCGTTGGTTGTCGATGAAGAGACACGCTTGATCTGTGGCCATCTGAGACTGCGTCGCGGCATCAAAGACGTAGTCCTTGTTGCCGGAAGGTGACCCGAAGCGGAAATGACAGAAAAAAGGGAAAAATCACCTGCAGGTTTATACATTTCGTCAAATGATACAAAGGTGTGATATCACTTTATTGGGATTTTAACAATCGTCATTCTCTACCAGAATGTAGAGCATGTACCTGCCTGGTAAATTTGGGGGGGAATTGTGACATGTTCCGTAACCCTGCAACGTCGCACAAACACCATAGCATCACGTGACACAATAGTGACTACCCCGCTAAATCTTGCGGGAAAAGTCATGTCTCGTGACCACATCCCGTGACCTCAGATCACTGACATTGTGATTAAAAAGTGTGATGTCGATTTCCCCGCTAAAATTAGCAGAAAGATTGATGTCACATGACACAACAAGAAAGGCCCGTGGAGGGTTCCCATGCAAAGGTAGCGCTTTAAAAGGAAGACGACGGTTGTGAAAGGTCAAGCACGAGACTTATTCCGTCTCAACTTTGCCCAAGCCAAAAAAGAAAATTGTAGAGCCCTTCCTCTTCACATGAAGATGGAGAACCAGATGGAGAATGTTTACGACTTCTAGGACGATGCCTAGAGGACGACGTCTAGGACGACCTTGAGGACGACGCCTAGAGGACGACCCAAGGACGACTTCTAGGACGAAATCAAGGACAATGTCTAGGACGACCTCGAGGACGACTTCTAGGACAACCTCAAGGACGACGTCTAGGACGACTTCTAGGACGACGCCTAGGATGACCTCTCAGACGACTTCTAAGACGACGTCTAGGAAGACCTCAAGGACGACTTCTAGGATGACCTCGAGGATGACGTCTAGGACGACCTCGAGGACGACGTCTAGGACGACTTCTAGGTCGACTTCGAGGACGATGCCTAGAGATGATAACAAGGGATCGGGCCTCACTGTCTAATAATGCCAAGGAAGGCTGACTCACGCTGATTGCCCATGCATTTTATTTTTATTCATCCATACTTGCCACGACCAATTGGGAGTTTTCTGTCCGCATGTGAGGACACATTTTTTCCTGGACCCTAGCATATAACAGCTTGGATGTAAAAAAAGTGTGCGAAACCTAAGCTGCAATCTCATGTGCTGTACCTTGTTTTCAATATTTGTCTTGGCCGGCTACCACTGAATTACAAAGGAGTCAGTCTCAATTGGAGACCTAGAACCCAAAGCTAGGCTAAAACTAAGCTACTATACAAATGCTTGTAAGGGCCACTTTTTTCTTCTTCAAATTTTGGGGCCAATCTTTTAGGTGCAGCCCATACACAAATGAAAACAAAATAGTTTTGGATGTGCACAGGGATGGAACTGGGCAAAGCAGCTTTGGAACAATGTTGGGAGCAGAAAAAACTTTAGTTTGGAGCAGGCTGGGAGCAGCAAAAACAATGTCTTGGAGCAAGTTGGCAGCAGCATACGAGTTTTAAGAATGTTAAAATAGAGCCTTAATGTCACCTGGTTTTCAAAACGAAAGAAAATATGGCATTCAGGTACCTCCACGTGAACTTAACGGTAGATTGAATAAAATTTTTGGTACCAAATATTTTTTACAAACTTATGTGCAAATTACACTTATGTGCAAATTACACAAGACATAAACAAAACTGCACATGACAGTGTGACACGTGATAAAACCAACTTGCAAAGAGGTAGTTACAAATAGCTTTCATTGCTCAGCATTGACTACTAAGGTGTACCGCAAAATAAAAATGCAGGTACAGTCGGGGACAAAAGTCCCTAGGACGCGCGAGCTGCGACTGAAACGCATTGCTCTGCCACCTGCCGGCGGGTCGCCTGGTTTCGAGATCACACAAAAGCGCATGCGCGTCCTACTTTGCCTGCAAACATGTGTGTTTTCCCACTCTTCTGCGGCGCGGCCCCTAACTCGGAATTGGGCGCGTGGTACCGCCTCGGAGATAGCGCTTACTGACATGGCACCTATAAAGCAAGGAGTCACGGCAGCTCAACAGAGCGATAAACTCAACTGTTTATAAAGCAAGGTGCGCTGACATGGCGAAATGCGGTGCAATGCCACAGGCGGTATCTCCAGTTTCGGAGTGTGTAGCAGACGCTCGTCAGCCGCAAGCGCTATCTCCGAGGCGGTACCACGCGCCCGATTCCGAGTTAGGGGCGGCGCCGCAGAAGAGCAAGAAAACAGACATGTTTGCAGGCACAGTAGGACGCGCATGCGCTTTTGTGTGATCTCGAAACCAGGCGACTTGCCGGCAGATGGCAGAGCAATGCGTTTCAGTCGCAGCTCGCGCGTCCTGGGGACTTTTGTCCCCGACTGTACAAAAGTGGTCTTTCATTTTTCAGTAACTAGAGTAAGATAATAAATGCACTTGTACATAAACTCTACTGGACTTCCGTCAATTTCTCACGGATAAACTTCACTTTTTCGAAATTCTGAGCCAATTTCACATTAGTCTCTGCTAACAGTACTTGTTCAAACTCAATCCCTCCATCTCCTTTTTTTTTTTTTTTTCCAGATTGGTTCTAATGATTTTGCATGCTTAAACATAGTTTGTGAACAGATGATGCGCTGTTAAAGTTGTCGCTCTTCTTCCTGAAGACGAGCTCTCTTCGTACTCGCTTACCTCGCATCACTGTTCTTCCTCTTCTGCCTCTCGTCATCTTGCTTTTCGACCTCTAGCCGTTCTGTGTAAACTTTATGAGACTTCTTCACAGTTTGCAGCAAGTCTACTATCAAAGGTACTTTCGCGACATCACTGCCAAATCACTTGAAAGCGCAATCACGATCTGGCAGCTCGTAAGTTGCTCCGTCCTACGCCTCACTGCTCGCTTGCCTTTGTTCCCAAGTTTTCTGCGCGGGGCCACGGCACACGTTTACTCCACTAATCAGATCTTCAGATGAAGTGACTCCAGGACTTCAGAAAAGCACGGTTTAGCAGGCAGCAACGGCAGCTAACGTTGGCGGCAGCAACCTTCAGATAGATTTTTGGATTCGGATCCACTGGCATCCCATCTGGGCCAGAGGTTCCGGTGTCAATGTTGCCAACAGAAGTTGCGACAGCTAATTTCGACGAGGCTCGTTTATAATTTCAGTTTGGGCGCACCTTGGCGCAATTTTGTTCTTATTCATAGTTTTGTATCAGTGTGGCACATGAAAAGTCATTAGGCACACAGGGGCGCAATTGGCGCAGCAGTTCCATCCCCGTGTGCATCAAAAAATGTATGTACAGTGCGCCTCAAACTTAACACCGCCACGGCATATGCCATTTCCGAGAGTCCCTGCGGAGGCTGATTGAACTATCTGAAGAATGTTTGGGTTCCCGATTTCTATCCCATCCTGAGAAGCCATTCCAAATGTTTTGGTGACAAATTTAACAGCAAGTAGCCCACACGAGCTCAATGTTCGGAAACCCAGCAGCGGCGTTAAGTTTGGGGTGCAGTGTACTTGCAATCGCAAGCAAAGGTCTCGAGTGCCTTTATTTCTGTCTCTATCGTCGCAACATGCGGTATTTTCGGCGCTCGAGTCTGGCCAGCAATAACAGTGGCCAGAGTTGCACTTCTTCAGCCGTCCAGTAAGCGGCCTTTCAGAGTTCATGCTAGCCAGTTATTTCGTAAAATTTCACTTCCACGTCCATTTTGATGTTAACGTCGAGCGGCTGCAACAGACCAGTCAGCCTGCCTTGGATTGCGCACGTTGACAAGCACCGTACGCAGATCTTGTCGACACCGTATTCGCAACCTGTTGCATGCCTGCCGTACTTCAAGGCATAAGTGACAGTTCGAAAATACTTACCCACTGCCCCCAGCTTGTGGGGCTGGCATAAAACAACTTATCAGAACGAAACATTCACAAAGCCTACCGGCAATGTTCGGAAACCTTAGCGATCGATTTCCTAGCAGCCACTATCACACGGGCGAAAGGTGACCGTGGATGATACAAAAACTAAAGAGGATAGATTTCCAAAGCTTTTATCCCACAATATTTCATATCTGCCCTTCAAAATGCAGCAAGAAACGCAAGCAGAGGCGCGTACATGGTGGGGTAAAAATGGCAGAGTGGAGACGCAGAGCACGTGCCACACTGCGAAAACGGTCGGTGCGCCTCGAAAAGGGGGGGTTAATACATAAACAATTTTTTTAATATTTTTTTTAAAAAATATTTTGTTCCAAATATGGAAGGTACGGCTTGTACACGACGAGTGCGGCCCATACACGCAATTATTTGGTAACCGTATTTGTTGGAGTTAAGCCCAACCTATTTTAAGAACAGAGCATGCAGCACTCCAGCTCTGCAGCTCGTCGGAGGAGATTATACTTCGTTTCACCTTACGATGAATGCCGCAGACACAATGAGCCATACCAGCCAATCCAGCACAGCGATTGTATCACGTGACTATGTGCCCTGCGTGGCACTATGACCCTCCAACGGTCACGCGACACCCATACTATGGTGCCTGGAACGCGTCTCCGACTGGTGTGTTTACCGCGGCCAAAAAAGTGGTTCCTCGATTTCCGCCTCATGACGCCATACAAGTGTCATGCTGTCGCCGGTCGCGATCCTGGCAACGTCCTAACAGTTGTGGTATATATGGAAGACGCCTGTTCTGCTGCAGGACGCTCTCCACTGTGACAGTCCACGGAAGCTACAGCAGCCGGAAGTTGGGACGCCTGGGACGCCGTGACGACAGCGACACTCGCGTTCGCTCGTGCTTTTCGCCAGCATTTCTACGGCCAACCGCCAGGATCTCGACAGTCAACAGCATGACACTCCGGCTTCTGTGACGTCATTTGTTGCCACTTCGGGACCACTTTTGATGTATGGGCAGATAGGACGCTAAACACACCAGTCGGAGACGCGATCCAGGCACCATACCCATACGGCAACGCACTGGGTCCTATGGCTCGTAGTGTCTGATGCAGCCCACTGCAAGGTGAAACAATATAAAAGACGACGGGGCGCAGGTGTTCGGCACTCTGCGAAGTAATCTTGAGCTTCACAATGTCATGTTCCACAATCAGGTACCTATATAGTAGTGGTGAAAGTTACGACACCACATAGTCACCCCATGTAGCGGCGATAATGTTGTTTGCCAAGAGAGAAGTTTTGAGTTTGTTATAGATCGTACATCAGTTCTTGTGGAGTTTAGGCTTCATCAGGTAGCATTCCCAAGGCTATTAAAAAATATGAGAACATGTCCTTATCACTGGAGTTCATGCCTAAACAAAACAGGAAAATTTGATTTCTAATGATGATAGAGGACACAGGACTTGCAGCCATTTTAACGTCGAGACTCTGACGACGGTTGCGCCAAGCGAGTCCAGTTTGGCATGACAAACTTCACACTGATTTACGAGAATTGCCTGCCGAGTGGTCATGTGGACCCTTCCAGGGTCTGAGAGGGCAGTGTTCGGCTCACCTCTGCAAGATCCAGGCTGAGTCCCGCAAAGAGGATGAGGTGGAGGGAGGTGACGAGGGTGCAGTCATACACTGTGGTCGGCTGGTGCTCGGAGGGCTTCATGGCGCTCAGGTAGACCAGCCAAGGGTGCTCGTACTCCGGAGGCTTGCGGTGGAGGAGGGACTCCTCCGACACTATTGAACGCTTCGAGTTCCTGGTATAGAAACATGTTCACTCGTTAGAAAGAAAAATCCCAGCAAAAATGATTTTCTTTTTTTTTTTGTAAGATTTTTTTGTTATTTTGAGGGAGAGACAAATTTCAGCAATTACCTATTAAGCTACACCATGGGTTATCAAACTGGGTTCCTAGGAACGCGGGGGTTCCCCAGACTACCCTCGTGGGTTCCCCAAACTTTCCAATACCTTAGACAATCCATACTCCTAAATACTGCCGCGTGCATAACCGAAAAGGACCGCTTTTCCAAACTTCTAGAAGGTTAGAGTTTACTCTTATCCAGAGTGTAAAAGATAAGGAGCCAGACACTGTTATGTTCTTGTGTTAGTACGTCCGCATGGCGGTGCCAGCGGCGAGCAGTCTGGCAACCATGTTCAGTCTGGCAACTGAACAACATCAAGTCGGTCTCAGACCGTTGTTGGAGCTAGTCCTGGCCCGCAATAAATGTTGACGCCACGGAGTGTTTGTTTCCGCGAACCCGACATAACAGTGGCGACGAGGATGGGATACCTGCAGGACGGCGGCACTGCGGCCGCCAAGGAAAGCTAACTCCGTTGCCCGGCCGCTCAGCATGGCCACCGCTCCCACCGAGGCCTACATCGAGGCTTTCGACTTCTCCCGACCTGAGGACTGGGAGGATTACGCACAGCGGTTCGAATTCTTCCTGGAGGCGCAAGGTATCACAGATGCCGGTAAGAAGCGGGCGACGTTCCTCAGCCGTTGCGGCTCCGCTACGTTCCAGTTGGCCAAAGCGCTCGTGGCGCCGGCCCCGCTCGGGGATACGCCCCTCGAAACAATCCTCACCGCGCTGAGGGAGCACCTGGCCCCGAAGCCTCCAGAGCTTGCGAGGCGACACGAGTTCCATCGCCGTGACCAGGCACAGGGAGAGTCTGCGGCGGCCTACCTCGCTGCCCTTCGTACCACAGCGCAGCATTGCCAGTTCACCGCCCTCGACACTGCGCTCCGGGATCGTTTTGTGTTCGGGTTGCGGAGCGACAAAGTGAAGCAACGACTCTTGGCTAAAAAAGAAGTGACCCTCGCCAGTGCTGTCGAGGAAGCAATCGCTGCCGAGGTCATCGACCGGGAAGCCTGCCGCGACTCCCGCCCAAGCGTAAGCGCACCACGCATCGAGCCCGTGCACCAGGGGACAAGCGCGGGTATCGACAACGAGCAAGACGCCGCCGAGGACGTCTTGCGCCTAAGGATAGACCAGCGGAGGGACCCGGAAGGAACGGGAGGCGCCTTCTGTGCTGGCTGCGGAGGCTCCCACGAACGGCGGCTGTGCCGTTTCCGGGATGCCCAGTGCAGGGGCTGCGGAAAAACGGGTCATATCCTTCGAGTCTGCCGGTCCCGCAGGCCACGGGACTACCGCCAGAATTCGGAGACGGACTGCAAGACGCCTCGCGTCAGGGCGACGACTCGCACAAACATTGCCTACTGCGACGATCAAACCGTGACTGCTATCCACGATGTGCCCGCACCGGCCCTGAGGAAGATACATGTGGAGGTCATGCTCGAGGGCAAGCCATGCCCAATGGAGGTGGATTCTGGGTCAACGTTTTCGCTCATTTCTGAGGCCACAGCCAGGCGGATCTTCCCAAATGGCTGCTTGCCAGCCCTGAAACCACTGGATATCACGATGAAGGACTATCAGGCCAACAGCATCGCAGTGCATGGCTATGGCATGTTCAGGGTGAAATTCAAGGACTTCGATGGCCTATTGCGTCTCGTCATCGTCAAGGGTGAGCGTCAGAGCCTCCTGGGGCTGGACTGGTTCCCAGCCCTGGGCATCAACATCATAGGAGTGCAGCACATCACCCAGCCATCTCATGCGATCAGTAACATCCTTAAGGAATTTGAGTCCGTGTTTGATGGAGCGTTGGGATGCTACAAAGGACCACCTGTGCAGTTTTCACTCAATCCTGAGGTCATGCCCGTGCGGTTGAAGGCAAGAAGAGTACCCTTTGCGCTTCGGCCGAAAATCGATACCGAGCTAGACAAGCTCATACAACAAGGGGTGCTGGAGCCTGTGGATCAAGCTAAATGGGAAACACCTATTGTCACGCCCTTGAAGGCAAATGGGGATGTGCGTATCTGTGCAGACTACAAGTGCACGATTAATAGGGCATTGCAGCAACATGCATACCCAGTGCCAGTCGTGAGCCATCTCCTGGCAGCCCTTGGAGGTGCCACAATCTTTGCAAAGCTTGATTTGGCACAGGCCTATCAGCAGCTGCCAGTGACCGAAGAAGCAGCAGAGGCCCAGACCATCGTAACTCATCGGGGCGCTTTCCGCGTCCGCAGGCTTCAGTTTGGGGTCTGTGTCGCACCCGGCATCTTCCAGAGTCTCATGGAAAACCTCCTGAGGGGACTACCGGGTGTCATCGCTTATTTTGATGACGTGATTATTGCTGGAGCCTCACAAGAAGAACTGCTCGTTCGCCTGCGTGACGTTCTAAGGCGGTTTCAAGCCGTAGGGCTCAAGGTCAAGAAAGAAAAATGCCACCTCGGTGTGACACAAGTAGACTTTTTAGGGTTTCGAGTTGACGCTGAGGGAATACATCCGACACCGGGAAAGACCGAGGCCATCATGAATGCCCCATGCCCTGCAAACAAGACTGAACTACAGGCATTCCTGGGACTCCTCAACTTCTACCATGCTTTCCTACCCCACAAGGCAACCATTGCAGAACCACTGCACCGTCTATTGAACAAGAATGCTAAGTGGACCTGGGGCCGAACACAACAGAGAGCCTTTGATACGGTGAAAGAGCTCTTGGCATCCAACCAAGTCTTAACACACTTTGATGAAAAGAAACCCTTGATCCTGGCTTGTGATGCCTCCCCATACGGAATAGGAGCGGTGCTGAGTCACCACATGCCTGATGGGAAAGAAGCACCTATCGCATTCTATTCCAGGACACTGTCTACCACCGAGCGCAATTATGCTCAGATTGATAAGGAGGCGCTTGCAGTGGTCGCAGGGGTAAGAAAGTTTCATGACTACGTATGGGGCCGCCAATTTCAGATCCACACGGACCACAAGCCACTTCTGGGGCTGTTCACCCCAGACCGTCAGACACCACAGATGTTGTCACCACGGATGCTGCGCTGGTCGATATTTCTAAATGGGTACCAGTACTCTCTCCTCCATCGGCCTGGGAAGCGGCTGGGCCACGCAGACAGCCTCAGCAGAATCCCCTTAAGGCAACAGCACCAGGACGATCCGGCCCCAGCAGAGACCATTATGCTCCTGGACATGCTCCCAGAACCTCCACTCCAAGCCGCTGACATCGCCACAGTCTGCAAGGGACCCTACCATGTCTCGTGTACTCAACTGGGTGTGGAAGGGGTGGCCACCAAGGCACAGCATCACTTCTGAGTTCACACCATTCGTGTCAAGGCAACATGAGCTGTCTGCTCACAAAGGTTGTTTACTGTGGGGTGACCGTGTGGTAATACCGCTGAAGCTACGGTCCCGGATTCTCGAAGCCTTGCACGCCGGACATCCAGGAATTGTTCGGATGAAGGCACTTGCCCGCAGCTATGTATGGTGGCCAGGAATGGATGCGGCTATCGAGGAATGGGTGCGACAATGTTCTCCCTGCCAGGAAACACGGCCAGAGATGCCCCGAGCACCAGTCCATCCATGGGAGACGACCCGGGCACCGTGGTGTCGCCTGCACATTGATTTCGCTGGGCCGTTCCAAGGAAAGACATTCCTGATCATAGTGGACTCCTATTCAAAGTGGCTGGAGGTCATCGCAGTGTCATCCATGACATCGCTCACCGTGATCAATGCCTTACGGAGGCTGTTCGCAACACATGGTCTTCCAGACGTAGTAGTGTCGGACAATGGGCCTCAATTTACGTCCGCCGAGTTCCGGGAGTTCCTTGAGGCCAACCTGATCCGCCAGGTGACATCTGCACCTTTTCATCCATCTACAAATGGCCAGGCTGAAAGGATGGTGCGAACCACCAAGGAGGCTCTGTCGCGCATTGTGCAGGGAGATTGGTCACGGCGATTGGCAGATTTCTTGCTACAGCAGCATGTAACTCCACACTCAAGCACGGGGCGATCACCGGCCGAACTGTTAATGGGCCGCCGGGTATCGACCATGCTGGACCGGCTGCATCCCGACAGGGCTCCGGCCAAGTCATCCCAGCAAACAGGACTGCTGCCAGTGCCACGCTCATTCCTGCCTGAGGACCCTGTATTTGCACGCAACTATGGCCGTGGCCCCCCATGGGTCCCCGCTGTGATTGGCCGAGCGACCGGGCCAATCTCCTACGAAGTGACCCTCCCAGATGGCAGGGTGTTGCGGCGGCACGTTGACCAGCTCCGGCGCCGGGCAATGGCGCCTTGCACAAGCGAGGTACCGGCACCAACAGAACAACAGCCAGAGGTCTACCCCACACAAGGGCCATCACCAAGGGAAGTTTATCCTCGGCAAGGGATACCTCCAGGTCAAGGGAGCAATGAGCCAGCCGAGAGTTCGTTGGAAGAGCAGCCAACGGCTGAACCCTCTGCAGGCGACACAACCATGTCCCAACCTGTGCCAACGACCGCACCACGGCCAGTGTCGCCGGAAGGACTGGAGGGGGATCCTGAACCAGCGACCCTGCGCCGTTCGCAGCGAGCTCGGAAAGCCCCATCCCGCCTGCGAGACTTTGTGCTGGCACTGGCCGAGTGTTGAGACTGAACTTAGGGGGAAGGGGTGTTATGTTCTTGTGTTAGTACGTCCGCATGGCGGTGCCAGCGGCGAGCAGTCTGGCAACCGGGGATGCATGCGCCATCACGTTCTGCGCGTGTGCAACATCAAGTCGGTCTCAGACCGTTGTTGGAGCTAGTCCTGGCCCGCAATAAATGTTGACGCCACGGAGTGTTTGTTTCCGCGAACCCGACATAACAGACACGACCTTGCCAAGTTGGTCTTGCCCAAGTTCACTGTCGAATGTTCTAGATCAAATATTCGAGATACAGAGTGTGGCAGACGAAGAGCCGAGTGTAATGGATAAGGAGCCGAGCGTGGCCTTGCCAACTCGCTCTCTGTCACAGTCTCATTTTAGCCAACGCTGCAATGTTCACTTCAGCTTTTTCGATGCTCGATTCTGTTTTTTGTTTTTGGCAAAAGTTTGCTGCATGCACGATCGAGATGGAACGCTTCACGGTCATGCACACGGCAATATAAACCATATTACAAATTTAAGCACTGTTTTAGTATATCTGAGCCATCCATTACTGCATGAGGTGCCAGTCACTCCCTAGTATACTCATTATTGTTTAAAAGGTCTGTAGGCCTCTACGCTGCCTTACTGCTGGAACTGGTGGGGGGGGTTCCGGCTGCAATTTAAGGATTCAAGGCAGGTGTTGGCTTCTCAAGACTGAAAAGTTTGAAAAATTTCCCGACTTTTCCAAGTTTTTCTTTGACCACTCTGTTGGACTCCTAAAGGGGCAGGACATGTCTGAAGTTCAGAGCCTATCTGAAAAGGGCGGTACTGTCGAGACCGGTTATAACGAAGTCGGTTATAACGAAATAGCGGCTACAGCAAAGCGATCACGATTTCCCATTCCCATTTGCACTTTTTCAATGCATTTGTGTCCGTTTTTAGCGAAGGAAATTCAGCGGCTCCCGCGAATATAGCGAAGAAAAATTGTGATAATTTAAAAAAATAATAAAATTTGGAAAGTTTACCAAGTCTCTGACCGCTGCACTTTGCTGCCGGGGCCAAGAAGCCACCCAGAACAGGCTGCAGAAGCCACCCAAAACAAGCCCCCCACCCCAACCCCTTGAATGACGTAAAAAAAGACTGGGTGTCATGCTGTTGGATGTCGCAATCCTGGCGATTGGGCGTAGAAGCTCTGGAAAAAAAGCGTGAGAAGGGGAGTTTTGCTGTTATTGCGGCGTCCCGATTCCCGGCTGCCGAAGCTTCCGCAGACTGTCAGACTGGAAAGCGGTCTGCAGCAGAACAAGCATCTGCCACATCCACCATTGCTACGTGACACCACCAGGATAGCGGTCGGCAACAGCCCGACACTCCTACGACATGAGGAGGTAGTAATCGAGGAACAACTTCCTTGAAAGCGCTAAACGTGTACCGGCACCGTACCGACACTCTGGATTCCCCTACGTTCTCCTCGCATGCTCAGATAGCTCCCGTCCCACGGATGCATCGTGGGCAGTTGCAACCGGCCAATCTAAGAACGTAAATCGCCCGGCGGACGCACAGGCAGACGAAGTCGACGGCGTTGCGCATGAGCTGGTTCCTGCCCTTGAGGCGCCCCTTGCAGACGCGCAGCACTTGCGGGTACAGCGCTGCCGTCAGGACTCCCGACACGAGGGGAGCCATGCACCACGACTTGCCGTCAAACAGCTCCACGCCACTGCCCTTCAGCGTCTCCGTCAGCATCAGGCTGCGGGTCAGGCTCTTCTCAAACTCCTGCTTCAGACCTGCAAACGGAAAGTGGGGACGTACAAGCCAACCCTGTTACGACGGCCTCGCTTACCATAACAGATTGTAAAGTCCTTCCTTACTACGGTCGCCGACGAGAACGGCGGGGAGGTTCTTCAGTCGTGCCACCGCCAGCATGAGCTTTTTACCTTTGACTACGCTTTGGTGTCTAGTGAGCCTTGAATGGGGATGCGCAACCAGAGCACGGCGAAAGGCAACGAGCGTGTGCTAGAGGCCGAGTGTCGGAAAGAGATGTCCTGCCATTCTCACACTGTTGGCGACTGAACCATTATTTAGTGTTGCGCGAAAGATTCGAATAGTAGTTACGAATAATATGGTATTCGATTTTCGCCTTGATGTGAGCTATGATACTCATACTTTTCGAAGTGTCGATCGCGGCAGGTTAGCCTCGTTAAGTGCGTGTTTCACTGAGCACCCGTGCGCTGCAAAAGCAAAAGCAGCAAAGCCCGCGAGCTCCGCGGGTATCGCTTCTTCACAGTGCACAGGTGCTCGGTGAAAAGCGCACTCAGTGGGTGCATTCAGTAGCAGCTCCCTCGGCTCCGAATGGAGTCACTTGAGTCGGAGTCCTCGAAGCGCCTACTGAACGGCAAAAAAAAAACCGCGGCTCCAAACCTGCTTCTACGCAATTTCCGCTTCCTCCCCTGTGCCAGACGGTCTCCGAATAAACTGGAAGCAGACGATGGTGAGCCCGATCGCTTTTATTTGACGCCGGTATTGAAGAAGTCTTGACAAGGTCGTTGAAGAAAAAGCGAGTGACTGTACACATCAGCGCTGCTGTTCGAAGCGATGCAACGCGATCGAGCCCACTGTTGGGTGATTCCATGTCAGATCATGCAATGATGATCCGGGTCATAATTTTGATATTTTTGTTAAAAATATATATGAAAGCCATGTTCTTGGGAGGAACATTCAGCTATATATGAACGCCGTAACATTTGTTTTCACCGAGATATAAAATAGAGAAGCTCGAGGCGTGGAAATTGAGAAGATTTCACGATGCTACTTTGCACAGTTGTAATTTTCTCATCAAAGCTTTCACGTCACCATAACTTTTTTAATACATTTTACAAAAGATATACAACACATACACAAAAAAGTAAAGATATCAATAAATTATTTCTATGCAAAAAAAAATATCAAACATGGCATAAAAACACATTTCAGAGACATATTCACAATTATTTTGCAAATAAACCATTTGTCATAATACTTCACAAAACATATCAAAATGCGCGTCTTTAAACAATATTTACGAATATATAAAGATAATATGCCCACCCTTAAAGGGACCATGAAGGCAATTTATTTTTTTTTTTAAAGAAGGTGTTTTCGGAAGCGTTGGGGTCCTGGCATGCCACACAATTTTTTCTAGAACTTTGTGACTCTTATTTCTGTATCTGCAAATAAATCTGCGAAACCGAAACAAACATTCAGATTTCTTCCCTTTTTCGCCTCTGGAAAGAGAAGTGACGTCAGGGAGCACTGTCGGCATCGGTAGGATTTAGTGCACACTCAGTGTGGTTCCCGTGGTTCGCTATAGTGCACGGCGGTCTGTGAAGAAAACCTGGACGAAATGGGCGACAACGCCGCGCTCGCAAATGAGTTTGAGCTCCCGTTCAGCGACCTCACGCCGACTGAACGGGAGATGCTGGTAAGGACGCAGAACTCTGGATTGGCGCTTTACGAAGGTGCCCCAGACCTACCACCAGCTCCTCGGTCGCCGCCTCAGAGCGACTCCGGCTGACGTGAAGGTGCTGCTTAGTCTTCTGGCCTGAAATGCAACAAACAAATCCTGACACCGCTGTCCACAGCTCTACGCAAGACGACGGCGTGCAACCAAATGCTGCGCATTGCTGCATCGGTCGGCAGTTTATGCAAACTAACGTCGCCCGATCGACCACACGTCTTTAGCCGACCTTTCGCGCAACCTACTACTGCACATAAACGCGGCATGATTGGTGAGACACCAGTTCGCAAAGCGAACACGAGACGACGCACGAAACCAGAACCAAACGTCCGCCGCCCACGGCGCTCGTACCTTTTTCTTTTTTAGATGCGGAGCATCTCTTGCTCGGGTCTATGTCCCGCGTCCGCGATGTAGTCGGCACTCGAACTATGCACGCGCAACTCTCCTCCTTCCCTCTCTCCAACAGCTGCGCGTTACTCTCTCCGCTCTCTCTCTCTACCAGCTGCGTGCACTGCGCGTGCGTTGGCTTCTCCTCACACCGCGCGCGCACGCGCAACTCTCCTCCTCTTGTCTCCTCTCCTTCAAGTGTTAAAAAAATAAAATAAACGGCGAGCGGCGAGCGTTCCAACTTTCTCTGCCGCGAGCCGCGACGAAGGCTCGCGTAGGGGGTAACGCTAGGGCAGTCGGTGGCGCCATCTCTCGACGTCAGCACGCAACTGACTCTTTCCTCGGAACCAACACGATGCTCCGCATCACCCCATGGTTCCCCTCGGGAAGATAGCACGCGGCACGGACGCACGCATGTACGCAAAAAACAAGGAAGTTGCGCAAGAGCTTGTGATTGACAAGGCGGCCGACTTGGCCCGACGCCAAAGTATTTGTCACGCGATCGCCGGCTTTTCCGCTTTCCCAGCATCGCTCTTGGTCGCTTCTTTGGTCCGCTCGCTCGCTCGCTCGTTGCGCCTGGTTGGTTTTTCTATTTTCTTGCAGAATTTTCTTTCTTTTTTTTTTACTAACTAGGAGAACATAGTGGTGACGTGTTTTCACGGAACAAACGTTTGTGCTCTATGCTGATCGGTGGTGTTCCTAGCGCATATGCAAGCAACGGACTTCGTGGTAGTAAAACATTCTTTCGTGAGCATTTTTTCTATAAAACAATAAAACTAAATCGAGTTTTGAGTTTAATGTATCTGTTGCGTAGCAGCGCTAGATACGGAGAGAAAACTGGGCGGCTTTCTCCGCTTTTATTAACTTTTTGTGCTCACCCACCGAGACATGGCCCACCCCACTTTTTCTATGAATTTCAGGCGGCAGGGGGGTGGGCGATGACTCGGGATATTACGGTATATATGAACGCCGTAACATTTTTTTTTCACTGAGATATAAAATAGAGAAGCTCGAGGCGTGGAAATTGAGAAGATTTCACGATGCTACTTTGCACAGTTGTAATTTTCTCATCAAAGCTTTCACGTCACCATAACTTTTTTAATACATTTTACAAAAGATATACAACACATACACAAAAAAGATATCAATAAATTATTTCTATGCAAAAAAAAATATCAAACATGGCATAAAAACGCATTTCAGAGACATATTCACAATTATTCTGCAAATAAACCATTTGTCATAAAACTTCACAAAACATATCAAAATGCGCGTCTTTAAACAATATTTACGAATATATAAAGATAATATGCCCACCCTTAATTGTCTGCTTGTTATTAACGCGGAAATGCAGCTGATTTCTCGAAATGTGGCAAGATTGGGCATCAATATTTAGAAAACTCCATCTTTTATTTTTTTTAAACTTTCCTTGGCACTTTGCAGTGACTTGAACTAACTTGGGATGGCAAAACATTGAGTAACACATGACCTCATAACGGGAAAAGCTACGACAAACCTTCACTCGGAGCGAGCTGACGTCTTCGTCATAGCGGCTTTGCCGCACAGCACCAAACATTTTGAGCGTTAAGTTAGGGCATGTATTTTATATTTTTCAAATTCTTTTTTTCAGAAGGGGTTAGTATAACTGACACGAAAAGAGACTTTGAGCTGGAATGCCATTACTTAGCCTACAATTCACAAAAACAAAACGGTCCCACTCTGCAAATTCGCTAACTATGCATACATAAGCTTAAAACTCTCAGTTGCGCAAGTGGCCATGTATACATCCGGCCTGTCGGCATATGATGACTTCCACAGATGAGATGCCTGGATTCCTCTCACAGATTTTACGGTGGCCCACTCTACTTGCTTCACCGCACGAAACTCTCGAACCCGTTCCGCAGACAAGTGGAACATGCAGACATTTGTTACTTTTTCACGCAGCACTTCCACAAAGTCTTTAGCGGTGACAATCGTTGAGTTGAGCGAAGATCTCAAGTTGGTGAGCGTTGCGTGGTGTTTAAGAACACCACCTACTCCATCACAAGCGCTTTTTCCGTGTCCAGTGGCTGAAAAGATCCATCTTGCCATAGAGTACGGCTTCCGAGACAATTCGCGCAATTGGAAGCAATTCTCGAAATGCGCCGCCGCTCCGTCTGATACAAAAATTATTTCAGAAAAGAGCGGGTAATGTTCATCAACATACCCTTCTATGGCCTTTGTGGCTAGAAGAGCTTGAGCTGTGTCATGTGTCGTGTCATCGCTGACAACGGCAAAGCTTTGCGTGCCTTGTGTGGACGTAACCACACATGTGAAGAGAGACACTTGTTTTTTTCCAATGAAAACTCTGCACTTCGGTTCGGAAGATTACTGTCCAATTTTCTGCCAAATCGAAGTGGAACATCACTGACTTGGGTGGTAAGGCGGTTCTTGTGTCACGTATCAGGCTTCGTTGAAGGTCACGGATGTAAGAATGCCTCATATACTTTTCGCTCCATGACTCCAGTTCCTTTAGGAAGGCGGAAGTGTCCATAACCTTTTTGACGAGTTCGCCGGCGTCCCATAACGCGAAACAGATCTCTTCGTCTTCGTCGAGATGGAGCGACTGCAGCAAGATGCTCTGCATTTTTGGGCACTTTTTGCAACGGCGCAGGAAGCAATCGTTCTGTGGAGCACTGCAGAGGTAGATGCGCTTGAAGTCGATTTCAGTAAATGCCTTCTGTGAGGCATTTGTTATTGCCGTTAAAAGCAACTGAAAATTGACGCAATATATGCATGCGCACACCTCATGCTCGGGACTCTTTTTTACCCATTTTGGTCGTAGGCAATAAAAATTAGAGATGCCTAGTTCTCGATGGGGATGGTCCTTCCTAAACAGCTGGTAAGCTTCCTTAAAGGGCAACTCCGCTCAATTCCGAAAAATTTAGGCTTACATGTGATTCCGTTTCACAAACCATCACTAAACAGCTCTATGTCTTCGGATTCGCGAAATGTGGAATATTGTTTGTATAATCTTAATTTAAACATCAGCTGATACTGAAATCGAAACTTCAGTTGTGTCAGGCAACATTGGTCTCGTGTCGTCAGAGGCATGGCCATGTCACGTCGAACCACGTGGTCTTGCAACGTTCGTGGGGGCGAGGTACAGGATACGCGACGCAGGCAGGCCGCTTCGCATGGCGTGGACGGGGATGGCCCGGGGGAGAGCGGGAAGGGGAGAAGCCGAAGAGGAGAAGGGTAGCGGAGAAACAGACCGATAAGCGCGCAGGGCAGCGCAAACTAGCGCATCCGCGTTACGGTGATCACGTGGATGCCGTTGAGCCAACACCGGGAGGAGAAACTCATGACGTCATCGTTCAATTTCGCTCTGAGAAGTAAAAACAAACAAAACGTGAGAATGACGTAGACATGCCTCTGACGTAGTGGCTCAACGTTGGCCGCTCTAACTCCGTCGCATTGACTGCGCTGACTATTGCGCCTCGCGTCGCACGCTAGAGTTGGCAGATTTCGGCGACTTGGATCATTTGAAAGTTTGCTGGCCAGTTTATTAAATATATAGACGGAATTAGATCGTAATATTTGCACATGGGGTCTTCCTATATGATATTGAAGAGGGCTGCATAGTTTTCTAAACATCAAAAATGAAGCGGAGTTGCCCTTTAATAGAGCGGATCATAAACCTTTTTACGACTTTGGTCTTGTCGTTGATCATGGCTTTGACGACGTCCTTTTTGTTGGGGCTTTGAACAGAGCATGCGAGGTCGTCGCGTGTGTAGTACTCAAGTGCAACCCTCACGTCTTCTGCATTCGCCCTTTTTCCCATGTAGGGATCAGGGGTTGCCCATACACCACCTTTACGCTTCAGTTTTCTTGTTTGATCAATCATGTAGGCAGTCGCTTCTGGCACCAGACACAATATTTCTTTCTTCGAGATGCTTGGTGGCAGAAGCGTGTACAATCGCTTGCGTTTCTGGTGGGAACTGCATGCCTTCAGCGCTTCGCGGAACGCGTCAAACCACTCCCCGCAGTGCTCACAACTGTCTTCGCCGGTTTTTATGCCATAAACGCCTGACAGCTTTCTTCTGATCGAAGAACTCACTTGAGCTTGTTTTTTCTTCAAATATGCTTCGCGCCTTTTTTTTAATGGTTTTACGTGGTTTCAACGGAGTTACCGACGGACTAGCAGCACACAAGTCTTGACTCACTTCAACCAGAATTTATCAGAGTCCCGGAAAGAAGAGTCTGATGTACTCACGTTGTGAGGAGAAGCAATCTCATTCTGGAGGTATTTGTAGCAATGTTGGCATAAAAGGTCAGATTCGTTCACTGTCTGTGGAGACAGTAGCTTTTCCAACCGCATTTTGTTGAGTCTCGCTACCGATAAGAGGTGCTTATCGCTATACACTTTCTTCTTGTGTTTCCGTAGATAGTCCACACAGAACAATTGCACAGTGCTGAATCGTTGGGCCATGGCTGTTCGATTTGACACTAGACTTTTTGCTCGCTTTGTAAATGACAGAACTTGAAACGTCCTCGCAAACGCCTATTTGAGGGGTTTTCAATTCCTCTCTCCCGGTTCCGAATATCCGGTCAGAGTTCCAAAAGAAAATGTCCTTGTGGTTATCAACTTCTGTCTTCCCTTGTAGATATAATCAGTGCGTCGCGCATGGTTAAGCTGGTGTTGTTTGTTTTTAGTTCCACTTATTGAGCACCAAAGACACCGAGTCTCCTGTAAGCATAGCAATAGTCAGCCGTCTTTTTTTTTTTTTTTTACCTTGTAAAAGTTTTTTTTATTGTAATGTTTTTGGGATTTTTGGTGTTGGAGTGTAGTTTGTCTGTGTGTGTGTGTGTGTGTTGGGGAAGGGGGGTTATGGCAGTAAAATGGAAGAGAGGGTTAGGGGTTCGGTCGGTCTCGGTCGGTTCACATAGCGTGGTGAAACTCATCTGTTCAGGTCCTTGGGAGAGGTGCCCCTTCCCGTTGCTTTCCTTGACCTTGGAGTGATTTAGTTTCTCTGGTTAGGTTCGGTCAAGTCTTTGCGGTCGCATGTCTTGATCTTCCCTATTTTTTCTTTCTGCGTGGACATGCATTTATTGTCGCTCTTCTTGTGAATAAGCTCAGCTGGGTTTGAGATTTCGGTTCGCACTGTCCGTTATTTTTGTCTTTCCTCGTCTCAGGGTTTAGATTGCAATGTTTCCTGACCAACTGACCTGCATATTTTCCCTTACAACTACTCTCGCCTTATTTTGCCGTAACTGACACTTCACATATTTAGCTTTGGGTTTCAAGGCAATGTGATCTGCTTACGATTCTTAACTGCGGCAAGCAGTGATGTTCGCAGGCGTTTCTTTGTCGTGTTAAGGGCGGGAAGAAGAGGGCAGGGCGGGGGGAGGGGGGGGGTTATAGTCACACAACGATAAAGCAATGCTCGGAACAGCACGACTTTCCGCTCTCTATGACAGAGTCCTGCTTTCCAGCTTTTGACGCTTCCATGACGGGGACGTTATGTGGCAAAGCCGCTATAAGGAGACGTCGGCTCGCTCCGAGTGAAGGTATGTCGCAGCTTTTCCCGTTCGGAGGGTCACATGTTACTCAATTTGTTGCCATCACAGGTTAGTTAATGTCACTGCAAACTCCCAAGGGGAGTTTAAAAAAAATAAAAGATGGAGTTTTTTAAATATCCATGCCCAATCTTGACACATTTTGAGAATCAGCTGCATTTCCGCGTTAATAACAAGAAGACAATTAAGAGTGGGCATATTATCTTTATATATTCATACAGATAATTCAAAGACGTGCATTTTGATATGTTTTGTAAAGTATTATAAAAGATACCGTAAAATTCCGAGCGAACGCCCACGTTTGAAGGATCGCCCACCCGCCCCTTTTTGTCCAACATCTGTTGGGAACGGTATTCCGATACATCGCCCTTCCCCCGATTCCCGCCGGACGTCACGCGATGTCCGACGGGAATCGCGCGTCAACGGCGCGATCTGCGGTCTCGCGTTTTTGTCTGCGATCTGCGCGCGTGAAATGCGTGAAATGCAAATCTGCTGCGTTTGCGATCTGCGCTATCCGTTCCCAAGTTTTCAGCGGATTCCCGTGTTTTTGCCCACGATCTGCACGCGCGATATTGATTCCTAGCTGTAACACGCGCGAGTTGTTCCCGCGTGTATTATTGCATCGTGAAATGCGATTCTGATGCGGCCGCGATCTGCTTGATTTGTTTCCGTGACATGCGGGTTTGCAGCGGATTCCCGCGTTTACGTCCGCGATCTGCGCACGCGATATTGGTTTCTGCGGTATCCGTTCCCGTGAGATGCGAGTTCTCGGCGGGTTTCCGCGGGTTCTTCGCGCTGTCAAACGCGAATCTGCTGCGTCTGCAACCTGCGGTATCCTTTCCCGTGACACAGGAGTTCGTAGTGAATTCTGCGTGTTTATCGCATCGTGAAACGCGAATTCGCCGTGTCCGCGATCTGCAGTATCAGTTCCCACGTCACGCGGTTTGTAGCGGGTGCCCCGGTTCTTATCATTATTTCTGATAAAATTTTCTGTAGCATCCCCAAAGATAGCCCACCCCATGTTTTTCACCATTTATCTCTTCATTGTGGGTGGGCGTTCGCTCGGAATTTTACGGTAGTTTATTTGCGAAAAAAATTGTGAATATGTCTCTAAAACGTGTTTTTATGCCATGTTTGATTTTTTTGTTTGCATAGAAATATGTTATTGATATTTTTACTTTTTTGTGTATGTGTTGTATATCTCTTGTGAAATGTATTAAAAAAGTTATGGTAACGTGAAAGCTTCGATGACAAAATGACGAATGTGCAAAGTAGCATCGTGAAATCTTCTCAATTTCCATGCCTCGAGCTTCTCTATTTTATATCTCAGCGAAAAAAATTGTTACGGTGTTCAATATAGCGGAATGTTCTTCCCAAGAACATGGCTTTCATATATATTTTTAACAAAAATATCAAAATTATGACCTGGACCACCATTGCATGAACTGACGTGGAATCACCGTTATAAAAACCGACAAAAACGTCGTCAGCACACGCAAAATATAGAGCTCGGCGAATCTACGCCGCCGGTTGCGATACTTTTATACGACCATACGTTTGTTCTGCCCTTCGTAACAAACTTCCTATAAAATGTATTTGTATACACACAGGAAGTTCGGCTGCGCTCAGCGATCAAGGTTTTGTCGGCCAAAGCGAGCGTCAGCCAACGTGCACCCCGATTTAGCTACGCAAACAAAACAACAATCGGGATCATGCTCTGCGTGAATGTCCAACCGGCTACCGAATTCGCGTTCATAACCTGCCTTGCTCTGTTCAGCGCGGACAGGACTATCGTTGATATTCACAGAGTTTCAGTGCAACGGCGATCAAGACACGTCAACAAATCAACGTTTATGTTGTTTATTAGCATATTCAAACCAAACAAAATACGGTCCAATGCATTTTCCAAAAAGAGCCTTACCTGGAAAAGAGATTCGAACGCGTTATTCGTCTTACCTTGAGCACTTTTCATTAACAAAAGCGAGCAAACCGCACACCCGCGACAGTACCGACGCAGCTTATCCCGCCATTTTGTTTTTTTTTTTTCTCTTTTAGCGCCGGAAATCGTCACCAGTCAGGAAATGACGTCATCTTTAGCTCCTTTGACTCTACGTGCACCGTCTCCGGACTCGGTGCTTTGGAGCTTGACTCCGAAGCCCCGGAGTTACGTGCACTGGAAGTGGCTTTTGGCCGTCCAGTGGAAGGAGTCAATGACTCCTTGACTCCGGGGCCGCTACTGAACGCACCCAATGGGGTTAACCCGCCGCGATTAATTATGAGAGATTATATGTTGGGCAGTGATGTCTCGACAGCCCGTGTTCATTATTTGTGCTTTTTTGTTTGTTGTTGTCAAATTGAAAATAGATGAAAATATTTGCATATAGCAAGCAGATTTAAAAATCCCCTCAATCAGGGTAGCTGCGACAAATCTCTCGAAGGGGTAGATCAGCAGGACTGCTCGCAAGAGACCCCATCCGGCACCATCGTCACCGTCTCCGCCACCGTCGTCACGATCTTCAAGCTCAACTGGTGCTTCGCGGAATTCGGAGCCTACAGCTTCATCTCCGAATGCTGATCGGCTTCATGTCTCCTCCGAATAGGATGTTCTGACCACGTTCGAGAAGAAGCACAGCCTGCTCGATTTTCGACGCGAGGACTAACGGACGACCTGGAGCCGACAGACGCTCCCGTTGAAAAGCCCCGGACGGCTATCGGCTCCTCAATGTGTCCGCCGTGCAAACGCTTGTTGCGATTTTACACTGCCCCAAGTGCCACGGAGAACTTCTGAGCTTGCGAGAAAAAGGAATTGGCATCAAATTCCAGTTTGTTGTTAGCTGCTCGACTTACGGAGACATCGTCGCGACATCGCACTCACCATCAATCGGCAAGTCTCGACAGAACAAACTCGCGGTGAGTCTCCGTGTCGTTGGAAGAGACTGTGGCATTAGTTTCACAAAGCTCACAAATCTTTTCGGAAGCCTCAACTGCTCCGCTCCCGATGCTCATGTAGTTGAAGGTGCCACCAATGACTCGGGTAAATTTCGAGTTTCTGGCATCGTCCGAAATTAAAAAAAACAGAAGTTGATAACTTCAAATGCATTTTTCTCAGTTTCACTTTTTGGCAGGAATTCTTGTTTTAGGAAAGCTATCGTTTGACATTCTAAACACAGAGGGACATCATTCAAGGTTTTCTGGGACTGAAATTTTCTGGGGAACAAGATAGGACCACTTTAGAGCTAAAAAGTCTACTCCTTCATAAAAAAAAAATAAAAAAACGACACAAACATTTTACTTTTTTTTTTAGATGATGTTATTTTTGTCATAATTGAATATTTTGCAATTTATTTTTAATCTAGGTAAGCACTGTGGGTATGTTCTTCACATTAAAGGAAGAAGTTTGCCACCAGCTAATGTTATTTTTCTACGATAGACTTCTTAACGAAGTGTCTTTCTTTCTGAAGTGCGAGAGCCGTAGCATACTGTAAAGTTGACCGATAATGCTAAAACCTTGCAGATTATCCTTCCTCATAGAGCTTAAATAACCTTCAAAATTTGAAGCAGATTAGGTGAAGGGTTCAAAAGTTGACCCTTCTAGGCCATAACCCCCCTTAAGCTGAATTTTCAATCAAACACGGTGCACGGTGGTAAAAAAAAAACTTTCGAGAAACTATTCGATATTTGATTAGAAAATATTTTCCCAAAACCACCATTCACTTCAAACTAAAAATCTACTATTGGCACGCGACTCCCACATTTTACACGATCGTATTTAAGGCTTCCAAACGCTCCCCAACGGCATTTACTCGAAACGGATGTCGTCGGAAAAATAAACGCGCCACGAGAAAACGGCCGCTTCCAATGCTCTCGGTAATCTTTCGAGCCCACGACAAAAAAATCATGCACGAAAAAAGGCTCGAGGTACACCTAAGCACTTCTTACGAGTTGTGAATGCGAAAGCATGCACGCCGCTCTTCTGCTCCCTTCTTTTTTTTTTTTACTTGCATCGACAGTTGAACAAAAGTCCTCGGTGCGCTGACCTTGGGCGTGGAGCGGTGAAGCCGCTGCCTCGCGGACACACAGCGCCATGGGGTGGCGGCAATTGAAACTGACACGCAGCGGCCAATGGGAGCCTCGTCGTCGCGCGCCAGCCAATGGGACCGAAGGCGAAATCTATCAGCTTCACTCCGCTCTTTGGGATTGGGGAAACTGGGTGCTGTTTGGTTAGGCTTTTTTGCGTGGTTTCATAGCTGGGAGCTGGCTTCACGTGGAGAAAGGATAAGGTGCCGTTTGGCGTGGCTTCAAAGCTGATGACGTCAGCTAGCTCCATGGGACAGTTAATGCTTTCACAGTAAAATTAGAAGTTACGTACGCACGTCGGAAGCTTTCTGGGGCTACCCGACAGGTGGCGCCAGTGTTTTCTCCCGTCATAAGCGGTCTTAAGCGATTGCAACGCGCCCAGTCGCACACAGATGAAATCCTGTGAACCAGCCCCCAAAGCGTTTCGAGAACTCCGTGGGTGGGAGACTCCAAGGAAGGGAGAGCTCGCCTTGCGCCGTCTTCAGGCAGAAGATGTTGAGAGAGTGCTGCTGACAGAAACGGTGCTGCTCCAGCGGAGAGTCGAGCTGGCTCCACCTTGAGAAGATCTCGGCAAGGGCCAGGTGATCGCTCCTCATGCTCGGGTCGTGGCAGGCCTTCACCTGCAAGCGTGCGGGCAGCGCCGTCAAAATGGCTGGTACCAAGAAACCGTCTTGTCTCCAGATAACTCTCAACTTTTGACTTCCTTCGTTCGTGCAAGGAGAATCGCAAGCGTGCAGGACTTCTCGATGGCAATGCCAATCCGAGACGCAGCTCTAGACCAGTTGGCAACAAAAGGCAAGATTCTCTGGTTGGTCGCATCGCATCTCAAGTGTCCAAGACATAAATCCGGACGTTTGACAAATAACCTAACACATGGGTTCCCCGAACTGGATTCCTAAGAAACTAGGGGTTCCCCAGACTACCCTCGGGAGTTCCGGGAGCTCCTAAGCTTCCTTGACCATCCCTGACCCCAGATAGTGGTTTTCCAGTTTGAGCGTTACTTAAGCAGACCTGAGCCACTCATTGATGCGTAACTGCCGTAAAATCCCATAAGAACGCCCAGTCAAACGAAACAAAAAAAGATAAATGGTGAAAAGTATGGGGCGGGCAATTTCTAAGGATGCGACGGAAAAACCTTTTTTTGGTGAGAAGTATGGGGCGGGCAATTTCTAAGGATGCGACGGAAAAACCTTTTTTAAAAATTAGCGACAAACACTGGGGCACCTGCTACGAACCCCATGACGCGGGAATAGACACCGCAGATCACGCGCACAGCAAATTTGCATTTCGCAATGTGATAAACAGGCAAGAATTCCCTATCAACTCTGGTGTCACGGGAAAGAATACCGCAGATTGTGGACGCAGCAGAGAAGTTTACACGCTGGCGTTGCAGCGTGGAAAGCAAGAAAATGTTGGAGTCGCACCCATCTGATACTCTTGCTGCTGGATTCCCGGTCCGTAAACAAGTTTGAGGTTTCAGACAGCAGGGCAGCAAGAGATAGCACCGGGCCCAGGCATCTGCATTTTGTTTAAAAAGACAATAGACAATGAACGACAAAAAAAAAAAAAAGACTTCACTTGGCACAAGCAGAGAACTATAAAGGCTGGTTTGCACATTTGAAATTGAGAGTGAGCACTTCCAATCTATGAATAATTGGATATATCACGCATCATTCTTTGGCAGTGTGCTTGAAACAATTCTGAAAATATTAGGAGAGAATTTTTCATAGACAGTGCAAAGATGTGATCAGGACAAATACAGCGCAATCCTTCAGTCTAGTTATACATAGATCGGAGGTGTTCCAGGGTGCCAGCAGATGGTGCCAGCATGTGCTCTTGTTGTCAGCAGTCACAAGCAGCTGCAACGTAGTCGATCAAAAAGGTCGTATATTTTTTGTTGTCTAAAACGACGCAAGTTGTAGTCATATCCACGCAAAAAAATACCACAACGCGAAAAAAAATTTCCCCATTGTGTGCGCGCTCCTTTTCATTCTTTTGCGGCCTTCTCCCACTCCTCACCTCCTCGCTTTCTTTTTTAATTGTGACGTCAAATATGAAATTTAGAAGCTTTGTAAGCGAAATTTTTTATAACATTTAATAACTGGAATTCGTAAAACATGTTTTTTAACTGCAATTGCGATTGCACTACGGCCCTTCTTTTTGAAATACCGAAAATCGGAGTCGGAGTCCGATAAAAAGGGCCTCCTGGCCCTTTTTATCCTCCCTCGGAAAACATGGCAGCACTTGACTCATTTAGCAGAGGGTGATCGGTGAGTCGGGGAATTGTACGAAGTGGTCTTTTTTAGGTGCCTAACGACCACTCAAACTTTGAAAAGGAAATCGTCAAACAATCAAAACAACTGGGTTAGGTGTCTGTGTATCGTAGTTTCGGTTGTGACTTTGTTGGAGCAGCCTTTCACGCAGAACCGGCGCGACGTGGCCCCTCATGTCGCTCACCAAAGTCCACTGCGCGTTCTCTTCAACCTCACACCGTTTCAGGAATTTGAGATTGCTGAAAGGGCCCTAAAAGAACTTCAAACTCTATAGTCAAGCGTCGCCTGCTCGCAGCGATAGGCGGCACGCACGGAGGAAACCGATTGTTTGCGGACACCGGCGAACACGACACTTCGGGTGGTGGCGACTCGCAGGACGGATCAATATCCGACGTCACTGCACTGGAGCGGATAGCGCGAGAACTTCAAATTCGGCATATGAAAATTGTTTTTTTACTTCTCAACTACTGAATTCCCAAGTTTCGTGTAGTTGCACCACGACTCCGGACCTTCGCAGCAGAGGCCATGCTTAGGGACCTCATAAGTTCACGACATGTGCCACAGCATGGCCTGAACAGCTGTCTTAGTCAGTCATCCCTTCCCTCCAAGTTGTTCACCTTGGGCCTTCTTTTTGCCAACCAGGGCACGCAAGGCTGCCCCCATCTGCTTGTGCACGTGATTGATGCAATCTTTTCTATCTATCTTGATTAAGTCATACACCGCATCCCTTGTCAACGTGTGGAAGGTCCGGCTATCTCCATCCGAGAGCATCGTCGTGTATAGTCGCCGACCGATTTTTCGAACATTTTTGCCGAACCGTCACTCCCCCCATAGGGTTAATGTATACTAACATTGGCCGAAAATTCCGACACCATAAAGCTTATTGCTCGATAGTTCGGAAATAAATTGCATGAGCTTAGTTGTTGCCATTTTGGTTGTTTTGATTTTGCCCTGTAGCCTCCATACCACGTCCTACGCAACAAACAAGCTGGGTTGAGGCTATAGTTGGGTTTTCCGGTTCCACTATAGCCAACATGGCCGCTTTCTGCCCATTCTTATGGTTCTTCCAGTTCTTCTTGTGGTCCGTGTTTTTCGAGTGCGACTGTGAGAAGAGCGGCCGTCTACCGTTCTTGTGGTCTTTGAGTGCGAAGGTTTTTTTGCCGATAGGCTTAGTATTGAAGCGAGCTTGGTGGACTAAATGTTGTCTTCAAATAGTGCCAAATGGCACCAACTTCAACTTCACTGTTTGTGCCAACGAAGGCTCCGACAAAGCGCAGCACTGTGATGAAACAGATCAACAAACAAGTGAAAAGTGAGCAATATAAAGCGGAAGTTGCACGAGAACTTAAAATTTACATCAAGCAAGTAGAAAGTGTACAATACGCAGCAGAATATGCGCGGAAATTTGATATTTTGGTTGAAATCGATTTTATGAACCGCTTGATTATGGTGACAATTTCGAGGTCCCCTCCGAGTCCGAAAAATCGGTCGGCAACTGTACCGCAACTTGCGCTTGTCCAGGGACCTCTGGAACATGCACAGGGAAGCCTCCTCCTCCATTCCGCCAGCCCTGCAGTCAATGTTTTTTTGACGCTTTGAAGCATGTTTGGCAACTGCTTACCCTTCCTCATCGGGTTTAGGTCCAGATGAGCAGCGCAAACAAAAGTTAGAGCACCATGTGGTCGATGACCAGCCCTGTGCGCGTTTCAATGAAGCTCCCAACAGAGACGTGCGAGCTGTGTCCCCGAGCCAGTCAGCTACCATCAAAAGTGACGTCAATGTTCGCTGATGGGATGTCGAAGTCCTTGTACAGGTCTTTGATCTGGGCCACACTTGCAGCCTCGCATTCTGTAGCAGTCGCGTAGCAGGCTTGAACGATCTTGTTCATGTGTCCCTGGTAGGTTTTGTGTTGTAGGCCACAGTGGGGAAATGTTAATTGCGGCAAAAAAAGTCGGACAGGACTGCTGCTCCTTTGCCAATGCTCTGAATGGCCTTAATTGCACAAACATTAACTTCGAAGGCTGTTATCGTGGCATCACCAGCCACCCTTGGAGAAGATAATCATACCTTGCACAAGTCACATGTCGAGCACAAGCTTAGCACAAAGCCCATACTCTTTCTCTTGGACACAGTCACGGTTTTTGCAATTCACTCGGGGCAGGGCATGAGTGCGAAGAACGAGTTGATAATGCTGAAGTCCATGACCGTAAAGTTTGTGCCGCTGTCGCTCACCTTGTCGACATTCAGTAGCTTGAACTTGCGTTCCGCTGCCGACTGTGATGACAAGCACTCCTTTACACTACCCCCATTTGCTGCAGTAGCCTCCTCCGCTGAATAAGATGGTGTCAATGCGGTTTTTTCTGGCACTTGGGACGTGGGCCAATGATGCCCTGATGCCAGATGCACTACTGCTTGTCTCCAGTGTGGTTACAGCAGAATCCTCTGGTTCTGATGCAAAAAGTGACCCTGGCAGAGCAACCTTCTTTACGGCCTTCTGCCGTACATTCCATGGACACTTTCGTTTCTTGCCATACGCCCCACGCATAGTTTTCTTTAGTCGAAAGTCATCAGGTGTTCTGACAACAGACAAAGTCGACGAGTCCACCCCGTTTCGTAACGCACTGTTCACACGAGCGCCCTTACAACACGGAGCGACAAATGCCACACAGGTTAACTAATAAGAATGCACAAACACAGACTCTATTAAAAAGGCAAGTAATAAAGATTAAAAAAAGCGATATAAAATGAGGCGAAAGAGATCGAGCTGAACAGCAGAAACGTGAGCAGACGACAGAGCGAACGCAAATCGGCGTCAACCCACTAAGAGGCGAGGAATTTGGAGAGGAGAAAGGCACGTCCTGCGGAAGGGGAGGCTAATGAAAGACGTGCACTCCTCTGACTGCGCGCTTCGGCCTATCAGCGGCTCGCAAACGTCTTCTGAAAAAACCCAGAAAAGAGGGAGTTTTCTTCAGCGACACCATATTGAAATGTCATTCGTGCTCATAACTTCTGAAGAGGTGCTTGGTCTAAACAACCCAAAAACATTTTTTTTCCAAAATAATTTGTCACCCCTCATAGAACATTTAAACTCAATTCCACATTACTGCTTTGTTAAATCCGTTTAGTCTAAAAGATCTGACAATGCGTCGATGGATTTCTTTCATAATCGGCATATTCTGACATGGGTCGCTGGTCACATTAAACAATGTTATGACAAACTGGACTTACAGCCAGCAAGTTGCTCTACTAACCTAAAAAGGATGAATGCAAAGCACCAACTGCAATGATAATCAAAGCCTTACCAAATGGCACCAGGGTGTGACTCCATACACCCCTAAGCTGACAGTGCAGTGCGGCAGAAGTTATTCAATTCAATAGGTAAGCGGCGTTTGGCAACTTCCGGTTCCTTAGGAAATTTTGTTTCACCATTGACAAGTGACGACAATGAGCTGCAAGCCTGTGCAAGCATAATTCTGAAACCTCCAGACTGTAGTTTTCAGAACCATGCTTAGACAGGCTTGCAAATCATCGACGTCGCTTGTCAACAGCTAAACAAAATTTCCAAAGGAACCGGAAGTTGCCAAACGCCGCTCACCTATTCAATTCGATGTTTATTTTCGCATGCTTACCAAAAGCTCAAAGACCTTTGCGGTAAAGCACGAAGCATAAAATACATATTCATCACAAATTTACATGCTTCAAATTATACAGATGTTTTAAAACTTATACATATGCTTTACATTAATACACATGGGCTCGTTGAACCAGCCATATATCTATGTTTTGCTAAGCAGTCATGATCCCAACCCTATCCATGTGCACGGAAGGGGAACAGATGATGAAAGGGAGGCGGTCAATTGGACTTGTGAGCACGCTCTGACTGCACTGTCAGTTTAGGGGTGAATGGAGTATTGTTTCAACCCGGTCTCAAGGTACACAAAGGAAGAGTGGTGAGACTCGATCCTTACCCAAAGAAGGCAGCATACACGAGCGCCTTGGCCAGCTGCGGAGCCATGCCAAAGTGGACGAGGCAGTGGCCCAGCTCCGTAAGCTCCTCCTCCGCATCCATGATCCCCATGGCCTGCAGGTCTGCCATCGCCTTGCGGATCATCTCGGGAGCCGGCGGGTCCGGCGCCAAAGAGAGCAGGTCCCCCACGGGGGTTGTTGGGCAAAAAAGCTGCAAGCGGCGTGACGTCCAGTTGGTCGTGCCACGGTCCTCAGATAAGCTACTTACTGGTTTGGAAACTCTGGCACTTTCCACCCAAGTAAAATTTTCTCACCTCCCTTCACTTCGTGCGGTGCAACACTGTCGTTCGCATTCATTATGACATCAAACCGACGGCAGCACTCTGTTGCAGACACTCTATCCGATAGCTTTGTTATCACGGTGCAACCAGTGCAGACAAGCAAGGTCCATGCGGGGTTTCCATGTCGTGCACGCTTTGACGTCAAATAAAAAGCTGCGGTCTCAGCTGCTGATGCTCACTCAAAGAGCCTTTCAGTGGCTGACACTCTTTCTATGGCCTTGGCATTAGAGTGCGACCAAAACGAGCAAGCAAGGTCCATCCATGCGTGGGTTCCCATACTGCGTGCGCTACAATGTCAAACCAGCAGCTGCACTCTCGACTGCAGACACTCTTCCAAAAAACAGCTTTTTTCTGATGCTTCTTTTAAAAGATGGCAATGTTGCCGACACTTTCCGTGAGCTTGGCATTCGAATGCCACCAGAACAAGCAAGAAGAGTCCACGTGGGTTCCTACATAAAGTTATATGGGTAGAAATTGAGAGAGAGAGAGAGAGAGAGAGAGGAGACGAGAGCCGGCTGGGCCGTCAGAATGCCGAGCTTTGGTGGAACGATCAGTGGGTGGACGCAGAGCTAGCTGCCTCTGTCTCTACTAGCCGTTCGAACGCATTCGAAGAGAGCGTAAAAACAAAGGCAGCTAGCTTCGTGTCTACCCATTAATGTTCCAACCGGAGCTCGGGTCTTCAGACGGCCTCGCACACTCTCATACCCTTTTCTTCTCAGTTTCTAGTCACATAATCTGCAATCCCGTCCCACCTTGCAGTCCATGACGACCTTGGTGAGGGCCGTCGTCTGCATCTCCGGCCGCGGGAACTCCTCCCTGGCCTCGAGCTCCTCCCGCGTGAACAGGTGGTAGCACTCCCCGGGTCCGACCCGGCCGGCCCTGCCCAGCCGCTGCCGGGCGCTCGACCGCGAGGTGGCAAAGGTGCCCAGGAGCGGCACCCCCAGCAGGGGGTCGTAGCGCTGGTCCCGGTGCAGGCCCGAGTCCACCACGTACACTACGTCCTCCACCGTCAGCGAGGTCTCCGCCAGGTTTGTCGAGAGGATCACCTTGCGCACCCCTGCGGTAGTTTGGTATGCTCGGTTTTCGCTAGCGCCCCCGCAACGCGTCTCAGACCGGTGTGTCTAGCGTCCTAATCATCCACTTGCACCAGTGGGCCTTACACGTTTTTTATTGTTTGTCCCACCTGTTCAATCGACACACCAGAGGAAAAAAAGATGAAGCCAAGCTAACGCGCTAATACAATCGTTTCATAATGTTCATTAAAAGGAAACCAAGATGACAGCATCGGTATGACTTTCACATAGACAGGGTCCGAGCAAGGAATCTCTACCTAGATGACATGTTTCTTGGTTGGCAAACACAGACAAAGAGTGTTGATAAGTCCGCGAATCAGTCGTAGTCAGTCCACCGGTCGGTCGGCATGTTGGTGGAACCGTTCAGCAATCGGTCAAGAAACGATTGAAAGGAATGCAGGTGCTGCAGAACCGAAAATGGCGAAAACACGCCACAGGTAGCCTAGCCAGACGTTTTGGGACACAAAAATACATTCGCTGCATTTAGAGAAACTAACCATTAAAATAGATGTTGAGCAAAAAAGAGAAACTCAGATACAGCAAGGACGAGTTATAAAATGGATCACAATTCAAAAGTAAAACACACATGCAAAATAAAAAAAAATAAAAAAATTGTGACGCGATTTGAACTTGAAACTTTTACGCTGCGACGACAAGTCATGGCTCTCCTACCCCTAGACTACAGCAGAAGGCTCAAAACTCTGTCGCTGGCGCAGATATATAAATATACTGACAGCCGCTTTTATCTCGCGTGATTTCTCTTTTACTTCGACTCATATTTACCTTTCCTAATTGTAACTTTACCTGGTGCTCGTGAAGTACAAAGGAGTGGTTAGTTGGACTCCAGATGAAACCCTCTGCGGTCAGTTTCTGCGAGCTGAATTTTTTGTACTCGAAACGACACGGATATCTCTGCCATTAGGCAGGGACACTAGGTACTTCCTTGTCCCCATGAAGCTGGTCACGTGACATAAAAATCCCTCTTGGCCGCAACCGCGGCTGCGAGATGAGCAAACCGCCCCTGGAGGTAGTCCAGCCAACTTGCAAGTTTCCGTAAACCCAGGAGGCGACAACGTGCCACAAGCTCTCACCAGGGGGAGGCGTGTCAAAGATCCGTTGCTGCTCTTTGAAGGGCAGCCGCGAGTGCAGCGGGAGCACCCAGTCCCAGTCCGGTGGCTGGAGCCGCTTGCAGAGGGCCGTCCGCACCCTTGAGATCTCATTCCAGCCAGGCAGGAACACCAAGATGGCGCCGGGAGGCTGGTGCCTCATCAGGTGCGCCACCACATCAGGGACATACTTCACCGAATCGGCGTTGGCCTGGCGTGCACGCGAAGAAATGGACTGGTCGGAATCGGACCTCGGCTATACCCTATTCACCACAAAGCAGACGGGGTGGTGGAAGCTATGTGCCTTTTACGCCCCGTCAGCTTCCAGAACTTTTGGATAATAAAGACTGATAAACCTTCCTTTTCGTGTTGTGGCTGCAGCTCGAACTGGGACCCACTGCGACTGGGACCAGTTGCAACAGGGAAGCAGTTCCATAAACTAGTTGAACTGGGACCAGTTGGATTCCAGTTAGAAATTTTCGCTTGGGATCAAGCTCGCACGCATACCTACAAGCAAACATTGTCTTGTCTAGACTGTATGTATCTTCTTTTATTTGTTTTACCTCAGACATTTCCTTCAGTTCCATGCAAGAGGTATACTTTTTTCTTAAATTTATTTATTTTGTGCTGCTAGCTGTCCACTGGACAAGGCAGAAGAGGGCACAAGTTAAAAACAACATGCGATCATTTGTCATTTCATGCCAAGCGTCCCAGGTGCCGATACCGACCAACGCCGAGTTCTGCGAAAAAAATAGTGGTTGTTTGTTTATTTCTAAATAGGCATTTGCCAAAATATTTTTATAAAAAAAAATTCTTAATCTTTCGAGCACTTTCTGAAATTTTGGCAGTGAACCTGAACTAGGTATAGTAGGTAAGCTAAAAAATCTTCGAAAAATCTTAATGATTTCCATAGGATAGCTCAATTCTTTTCTTTTTAAACACTCTGCTGGGTTTGTTCTTTGTGTGATGCCACAGTTCATAATTTGCAATAGCTTTTTTTTTCTGCACTTTTTCTGAGCAAAGCAGAAAATGTGACATGTTCAGCATTTAAAACAGAAAGCA
The DNA here is from genome assembly GCA_013358835.2 of Ixodes persulcatus. Taxonomy (NCBI): domain Eukaryota; kingdom Metazoa; phylum Arthropoda; class Arachnida; order Ixodida; family Ixodidae; genus Ixodes; species Ixodes persulcatus. The sequence goes on from JABSTQ010011421.1 coordinate 608,760, forward strand.
CTGTTTAAGTTGAAGACATTTTAAAACCTTATCTGGGCTGTTGCTACATTTTACAATTAAAATTAATGAAGAATGATAGAGCAAACAGGTTTTTGAAAAATAAACCTCAAAGTTGCCCAATATTAATTTTTTTCTGAAGATTCGGAACTATATTAAGCAGCGAAGCCCATCTGATAAAAATATGTGGGACAGCTCATTAGGTACAATGGCGTGTTACCTAGCGACTAAAAAAGTTTTTATCAGAGCAAATTTTGCTTCAAGCGAGAAAAAGATGTTTACAGTTGAGCACATGCGTAATCGGTTTTCATGGTGCCGTTCTGTGCCTTCACTGATAATGTGGAGGCTTGAGCTAGTTGGTATCCGGTTGGTATCTAGTTAGCATATCCACGCTGTTCCATCCGAGCATGCCTTCACTGCACAACACGCACATGCCGCTGGTAATTTGACACCTGCCACATGCCTTGCTTTACCACTACTTATTCCATAACAACGTAGCTAAAGGTACATGCAGCATAAGACCCAAATTTAATGTGCTTGGGACCGCAAGGCATATGGGGTGTCTCGAATCACAAGCAACATGTGTATGCTGTGCAGTGGAGGCACAATACGGGGTACCACGAAACTGATTTCGCCAGGGTTCGACTTCAGGAATTTGTTTCTCGCTTAAAACAGAACTTATCCCTATAATTTTGATAGTTACAAGGTAACAAGCTCATGTACCAAATGAGTTGTCCCACATATCTTTATCAGAAGGGCCTTGATGCTTAATATTGGTCTGAGTGAGTGTGAGTGAATAAACTTTATTGAACCAGAATTGATTTAAGTCCCCGTAATTACGGGGACACCTTGAGGCCTGGCTCGTGGTGAGCCAAGGCCTTCAAGGCGTGCTGGATGATGAAGACTTGAGCTCTTGACGACTTCCCTAGCTGGGGCTTGGGCCGGTTCACAGTCTTCATTGTTGCTGCACTTTCGGAACACCAGGGCTTGGACATGGGGGTTCTGAATATCTGGGTGGCATGTGGATAGTATGTATTTTAGGTCTGCCTTTTCCTCTTTGCAGTGTCTGCATCTATCATTAATTTGTGGGTTAAAGATTCTAAGTCTTGCTGGAGTAGGGAGTGTGTCCGACTGTATTCGGCGGAAAGTCACTTCTTGGTGTCTAGTCAGTCCCTTTTCTGGAAGTCTGAGCTTCCTTCTCGTGTGCTTGCAGTATTTGAGTGTTTGTTTAAACGTCTTGCACGGTGTCATTTCCGGTGAGAGATTAGGGCTGGAGAGCTCACCACAGGTGAGGTTTCGCGCGGATTGATGGGCTCTCTCATTCCTGTCGACCGGAGACGACCGAGTGTGCGCAGGGTACCATGTGATGGTGACCCGATGGGGGTTGTGAGCCTTTCTGAGCAATGCGCTGGTGTGCTTAGTAATCCAATTTCTGGTATAGTTCGTTATAGCTGACTTAGAGTCACGTAAGATGTGTTCGCATGTCGGGATAGTGTAGGCTAAGGCTATGGCTATTTCCTCCGCGTCAGAGGGAGACTGGGCTCGGGTACTGGCTAGTCGTACCGTTTCACCCAGTCCGTTGATGACAGTGATGGCAAAGCGGGTACGCATTCCTGGGTACTCAGATACGTCTGTGAAAAAGGATTTGGGGTTTGAGTTGTGTATAGTTGTGAGAGCTTTGGCTCTTGCCAGTCTGCATTCTTTATGTTCATCCGGATGCATATGCCTGGGGAGGGGCCTGATGTCAAGCAGGCATTCCCCAGGTATAGCTGTACGGTCAACTCCGTTAGTGATTGTGTACCTTATGTCTTGGAGAACTTTTCTACCCGTGGAAGTGTGCATGAGTCTTTCCGCATGTGATACTCCTTGAGCCTCGATAATTTCCTCCATGGTGTTGTGGATTCCCACCTCCTCTAGTCATTGGTTGTTAGTCGCTACCGGGATCCCGAGGGCAACCTTGTATAGCTTCCTCATTTTCTTGTTTAATTTGTCGAGTTTGACTGCGTCCAGAGCTAGGAAGGGTGTCAAGTATGAGATATGAGGCACTACAAAGGCTTGTATGAGCCTGAGCAGGCCCTTTTCCCTCATACCTGCGTGCTTGCAAGTAATCCTCTTTACTAGCTGTATGGTTTCGTTCATTTTCTGAATAAGTCTGCCAAAAGCTGTGGCGCTGCTGCGGTCGCCGTCAATTGAGAGTCCTAAGGTTTTGATGGGTGGGACTACGGGAACTACGAACCCGTCTCTAGTGTGGATCTGGAAGAACGACTGGTGTTCCTTGTACATGTATCTGCGCCATGGTTCGTAAATTAATAACTGCGACTTCTGAGGCGAGCATTGTAAGCCGGTGCCTTCCAGGTATCTTCAGAAAAAAATTAGTATTGGTCAACAGCAAACAGGTTTCGGGAAACCCGTTTGCTTTATTGTTCTTCAATAATTTTAAGCATAAAATATAGTAGCAGAGCCTAGCCCAGATAAGGTGTTAAAATATCTTCAAGGTCATTGAGGCAGACCTGCCAACCCTATAATGTTGAAAATACTACAGGGGATGCCAAAAAAAACACTACAATTGTGTGAAGAAATACGAAAACTGTTTTATTCTTCAAAAACTTGGTCTAGGTAAGAAAAATGCCACAACTAGGGCACAAACACATCATACATATCACGAAATGTCTTATTCTTTAGAAGTAGAAGGTTGAGCCAACACTGAGGAAGTTGCAGCTTTTGCTTTTCTAAGAAAGTTCTTGTCGAACACTTGTTCATGGCACTTTCCGGACTGGCTGCATCTCACAACTAACAACTGTTCAAGAGTCTTTTTCGACATGGAGGAGCGGAACTGCGTGTGTGCCTTCTTCACTTTGCTGCAAACTTTTTCGCCTGTGCCTGGTTTAACGGAGACGTTAAAGAGCAAAGTTCTTGCTCTCTAACGTCTCCACAACAGCCGCCGTGAACGGCACTTTGTGTTCGATCAGAAATGCCGTAAAAAGGCATTCTGCTCGGGTAGTGTCGTAATCCGTTGATCGACTACAGCACCCTCCAAGCTTCTCGTTGGTTTCAACTAAATTTGCAGAGTCCTTGTGCTTTTTTGTATGCAGATGACACAGAATGTCCCGGCGACCAGCGTGCGAAATGTTGACATCGCAGCGACACAGACTACAAAATGCGTACCTTTCGCCCTTGCGCGACGTCTTCATAAATGGAAAGTCTGTTGAATAGCTGGGAATAAACACTTGAAAGTATTTTTTTCCCCGACATCTTCTAGCAAAGATGGTTTGAAGGGATCATGAGTAAAAGTTCCAGTAGCACAACGCACAACGTTCGCCACAACCAACGTCGCCACAACAAAGAAGATTTCCTAAACAGTTTTGGATTAAGATGGATGGATGGATGTTAGCGGCTATACCACCCCTTACAACACTGGAGCGGTAGCTTGCGCCCCCTGGCATACAAGTCGATGTACCAGTGTTGCCAACCCCAACTTGTAAAAGAGGCGAAATGCAGCTTAAACAAAAACTTTTTTTTTTTTTACACGGGGAGCGGAAAATCGTACAAATATTGTTGTTAATACGATAACCGTAAGAAAGCGCTGGAAAGCGGACACTTTACGATAACGATTACGATTACGAATATAGTTCCTTTGTACAAATAATTTCGAATTGAATCAAATAATTTTGAAGCAAAGCGATTAGCTTGCGGTCGTCAATACAGTCACGGTAGAAGACTAGAGACCCCCCCCCCCCCTCCTCCAAAAAAAAGACAAACACGACAATGTTTGAATGGTTCTCTACCCTAATCAATCACCAGAACGCCTGTACAATTATTCTTATTTGAATATAGTCATGTCTCTTTAATGATGCTTTGGTGTTAGTTATTACAAATGCTAATCATAACAGATTCAAAAGAGTACAGTTGTTGCCCCATTTTTATTGCTAGTGCTTGTGTTCCAGCTTCGGCTGGTGAACTAATTTCAAGTATGTACTGCATACTATTTTCGTTAATGTTTCCTTTAAAGGGATACTTCAACGAATTCGAAATATTCCCGTCGTGTTCAAAAATAGGTTGAATATGATCCACAATATCCGTAAATGACAATCGCACGTTTGTATTTTGATCCTGGTGGCTGTATTTTTCGTTATAAACGGCCCACTCTGGCAAGCGCTCGGAGAAGGCCCAGCTTAGAGCACGTGACATCCAACGCAATCGTGACGTAGGTCGTCTCGAGACGAGCAAAGCTACGGCGAGGCTGACGCCGAGAGGATGGCCTAGTCGTTCCAGCCACCGAAGCGGCTGCTTTTGTACGAATTTTGAGTGACGGGTTAATCTTCTATAATCTTGTAGGGGGACAATAGCGACTTCTGCGACACACAAAAGGGATTCTCGGGAAGAGGGGAGTTCCTCCTTCCCCCCTTCTCTCGTCGTGGCCGGAGGCGAGACACTCACCGTCACTAGCTGTCAAGGTTCCTAGATGAGCATTACAAATGAGGAGTTAGCGACATCCACCAGGTGCTCTTTGCTAATCGTTTAATTCGTTTTAAAATTCCTTTTCGAGACTTTTTTAACAAGATATTGGTATGTTCCATGTGATACTGCTCTTTTGAACAGATATAGACCAAAAAATGAGCGCCGAAATTTCGTTGTAGTATCCCTTTAATCTGAATTAAGGTATCTGTCACAGCATTTAAAACTTCAAAAATACTCGAAGTTGACGAAAAGCTCTATTCGATTAAAACTTTGAATCGAATTATGGCATTATTCGCTTATATTCGGAAATGCGTGGAACACGCATTCGGAGCAAAACAAAAAAACTTTCCGCCTTTCCACTCTCGTGAAGAAGGAAAACCAGCGAAGCTGTACTATGGTGGAAATGGAGTGTTTACAAATGTAAGGATTAAGGTGTGATTGGGAAATTGGTTATGTGACAACCGTACTGTCCCCGGTTGTCTTTGTTATACCACGTCAACCGCCAAAGGCTCATGTACGGGAGTCGAGGGGCCCCTAGTCGTTCCTCCACCACGTCCAACCTCGGGAGATGCTCCGGTACGGGTGGGTACTTGTAGCCGCTCACGGTCGCGAACCAGGGCACCGTGCCTTTGAGCAGGGAATCTCGGCACGTTCTGCACGCCGGCTCTTTGTAGACGTCCGCCGACTCTATAAACCAACACGCGGCCCTGACGTCACGCAACTGCAGTGGCACTGTCGACGGCACTGCGCATGCGCAGACGCTTCACTTTACGCGAGTTCGGTTTCTGCGCATGAGCAGTGCCCACACCTGGTGTGGGCAAACGCGGGCTTGTTTGTAAACAGCGTGTCGGTCTATACACTGCCGCAATGCGCACGAGTCCCGCTTCTTCTCGTCCGACACGCCGCCGATCGTGGATAGGTCTCCGGTGAACCAGAGTCGGTCGCACACGGCGCATCTGACGCCAAACGGGTTCTCCACAATCTCCCTCCGGAACCTCGCCGTCGTACCCGGGAACTGTTCAGCGGACGTGGAGCGCCGTCGTCGCCGGGCCTCGCGCTTGCACTTGGCCTTTGTGGCACGATCGTCGTCCGTGGCGTTGGCCCTCCGGCGCCATTTACATTGCTGGTTCTGTTCTCGGCGGCGGCTTTCCAGGCAAGCGATGTTCTCTCGCACCCCTTCTACACTCAGTCTTCTTTCCCCGAAAGGGCACGCGGCCGACCCATCCCGAGTCCAAACCGAAACTGATAAGAGCGTAGGGAAAAAGTGCGCAAAACAGACGAGGATGAAGAAACACACGTGACGTGTGCTCCGCTCGTCACATGCGCTTCTTCGTCTTCGTCTGTTTGTTGCGCCGTTTCCTGCGATGAATTCCCACCAACGCGCCCAACTATCCATTCTTCTATGATAGCTGGAAAGGTTGCCGCCATCTACGAGTGACGGCAGAAACCAGACTGGTTGTGTGCTTGCCGCCGTCGCTTATAGATGGCGGTAGCTGTCCAGAAGTTTGTGTAGGTTTGTGTCGACACGAGTTTGGTACCGGACATGATCCTGGGGAACCTAGCCCTTAACAGCTCCGCTGTAAAAGCTGAAATGCATAAAAGTTCCTGAGTGCAAAATAAAATAAAATAAAAAGCACTATTTGGACTCTGGATAGTAACCTATCTGCCCTAAGCATTATAGAAGACCCAAAGTTACAGCCATTGCGTGGCTTTCTTTTCCTTGATAAAAGTGTGACCAAACACCGCGATACGCCCTCTTTTTTTATATACGTACAGTGCTGTAAACATAATGGTAACGAGAAAACCCAAAAATTCTATCGTTCTAACCGATTATCGTTGTAAATCGACTAGAAACTGATTGTTTCTAGTCTACAAACTAGCCGTTTTAAGCAGTACATCGCTATATATGGCATCGTTATAAGCGTACTGTATATCTAAAAACACTAACATACCGCAATGTTCGGTACCAAGTTTAAGGGCGAAAAAAGACATGCGTGATTTTAGTTTATTAAAATAAACGGATAGAGTTTAAATCTGATAAAACTAACTTTAAAAAAAATTCGGTCTCAAGAAAGAAAAAAAAAATCTCGCTAGGTGGCGCAAGTTACCGCCAAATTCAAAGAGAAAAGCCGCTATGCATCCATCGATCCTATTTTAGAGAGCCCAGATTTAAAGGGATACTGAAGCGAAACTTGAAATACACCTATTATGGTCAGAAATAGGTTTAATATGATCAATGATATCCGTAATTCATAATCGCGCGTTTGTATTTTGAACGGATGGCTATATTTTTCACCCTGAGGGGCCCGATTGGGCGCACGCTCGAAAATTAGCCATCGGAGAGCCCGATGCGTCTTGGGATATTCGGCGCATTCGTGACGTCACTTGTGCCACACGAGAAAGGCTACGGCGTGATTGTTGTGGTTACGAGCGTTGGCCACTTGGTGGCGCGTCGACGATTTACAACCTGTGACAACGTGGCCGTTTGAGATGTGCAAGGGCTGCACGCACGCTGCACCACGGCAAGTCGGCAACCACGGCACCACTGACAAAACCAGCTCGGAGGCCGGATTCTCAAAGCGAACTTACGACGAAAAAAGTGCGTACGACACATTTGAAAGAAACCCCGTATTCTCGAAACGAAATTGTCATTACTTTTGCGCAAGTTACGACAGAGTCCTACGACAGCTCCGAAGCTGTCTTACGCATTGTTTACGATCAAAGCCGCATGGCCGACAGCGTCGCTCAGTTACATGGTCGCGACGACCAACGGACATTTTTTTTCTATGTGCTCTTCTCGCGCGTCCCGACTTCAACCAGCAAAAAAAAAAGGAAGGAGTACTTGAAACAAACCACGACGAACAAGAACACTGGATCCACAAACACCCGAGAAGAGCTACAACGGCCACGATTCCACCGACCAAGCGAGCTCGGCAGAATATAGTAGGCCTAGCAGCAACACCGACTCGACGCACCGTTGCTCCGGCGGTCCTTGGCCAAGACCGTCTGCCCATGACTGGCTGGCCTGCTGAATGGAATATGCCTGCGCGACCCTTGTGGACCCTTCCCAGATGAATAGTTTGATCCCTGAACTAAATTTCAGAGGTCAATCTTTTCCCCTTGTCATTTCAATCTCTTTGTTTTCCGAGGCAGCGGGGACGAACGGTGTCGTCGAAAAGGGACTCTCATTGATTCTATCTCCTTGTTTTGTGTGATATAGAGCTCAAATAAACGCCATACGGATTACCTTCGCAACACGGTATGTACACTTTGTTATTAGTATGCCATTTTTATTCTGACACGACGCTACGTCACTGTCGAGCTATAGCAGTTCGTGGGAGCTGCGCGATGTCGGTCCAACCTTTCTTTGCAGAGTGTCACGTCAGTATCGAGTAGCAATCGTGAAAGATCGGTCCCGAAGCGCTTACCGAAACGCGGTCTAAAACAGAATGAATCCAGCACTTCGATCAAACGTGCGCGTCCGCTCCGAGTGTGAACAGGTATTTGCGTGGCTCTTGCTGACACTCTTGTAGTTCAAACGTGACTTTTTTCACGTCGGCTCGCAACTCGCAGCAACTAATACCGGCCGTGCCAGAAGCGTGCTCGCGTGTTGTCGTGCATAGAGCCGCAACGAGAACGAGCTCACTGTGGCCAACTACGCTTAGGCTTTCTCCGCCAAGGCTTTGCAAACGCACTCAGGCCTAGCCTAATTCTGCCGGCACGCCGTATTTCCGCAGAACAGCGCTGCTCCTATGCCACAAGTGATGTCACGAGAACTTCCCACCATCCACAAGATGTGAAGTTGAAATCGTTTAATTAGGTTTAAAATTAGTTCTCCTGTGTTTACAGCGCGATATTGATATTTCCGAGGTGATGCCTGTCCCTAGCCCATATTTATGCAAAAATATGGGTGCTAAAATTTCGTTTCCGTACCCCTTTAAAAGAGGGAGCAAGCAGACCTGAAACCACGGAGACGGCTCCTGCGGAGATTGGTCACAAGTGTGCATGCATTGTGTGGTCGCGTGGAAAAAAAAGAAGCAAGCAGAAGAGCGAAGAGGCTTGCCTGCAATCAACGCTTTAGTCACCTCCTACCAGCTCGTATTACGAACGCAGCTGTCGAACAGTTGGAAACACTCAAATATGGGCACACTATTCTTTTTCAGTTCTGAACCCAAATTTGCAGCTTGCGGTTCCAAAACGACGACGACAACTCGGCTGGTATTGCCAAAATTCTTTGATTTGTCAATAAGAAAGCGTGTTTCACGTGGTGAACGTGGTTTTCTTTTTGCAATTGTGTTGCGTGTATGTTTACACAGCCGAAAGTTAGTCGACCCCAATGGGAGTCAGGTGTCTCAGCTGTAGATGAGCAATTTAGGCAGTGCGGTACAGCCGCTAGACTGGGGTCTTTAACCCTTTCACTGCCGGGTTTTTTTCCGACTGCTCCTCACCCCCTGCCGGGTATTTTTCTTCAAAGGCACGGGCTCTTCCTCACTGTCGTCGCTGGACAAGTCACTTAGCTGAGCTGCATCATCGTTCTCACTCTCATATGAGTCAGAATTCATCAACAGTTTCTGGATTTCCTCCTCCGTCAAAGTGCGGACGCACGTGGCACGCTTACTCGCCATGCCGGCGCTGTGGCGCGCTGCTGAGACAACGATGAAGCAACGCGGATGAGGAAACATGCGCTCCATCTGTTGTCTAAAATTTAACCTACACGTTACACGTGTTTAGGTGGCCTCTCCATAGATGGCGCAACATGCCCGCTTTATTTTTTTTTCGCACGAGTTGTCTCGGGAGTGGCAGGGAGTGAGTTTAAAAGGCAACACGAGTATACTCGGGAGTAGCAGGGGGTGTGCGTGGGTGGTGTCCCGAGTTATCTCGGGAGTGGCAGTGAAAGGGTTAACGTGCACCATGCAGTATGATACACGACCGCACGCTGGAACGATGCTCATCCAGATTGAGACGGGCAGGGGTGGGGATTGAACCCACGATTCCTGTATTCTGCAGCCCAAGCTTTCGCTCCCTGTGCTCCGAGCTGGTGTGCGTTAGTTAGCCCTCTCGGCCACCGATACCTGACTGCATGATCGGCCACTGATCATGCAATCGCCGGCTTTTTTTAATGAGCCAAGTGCGTTTTACATTGACGCTTCAACTTAAAACGAAGAGGCTTTACTTGTAAAAAAAAAATTAGGCATGGCGCAGAATTCCGGCCTGCCAACAATTCCTATCTGCGAGCGGCGCAAACAGGACGTTTTCATTGCGATTCAAGATTAGACTGTGTCGCGATCGTGATTAAATCTGCGCGCTACGAGATTTCTGGAATTCATGATCTTCTTTTGATTCTTTTAGCCACTGAGCTAGATCCTTGCGAGACTGTAAGACCAAAATGGGTTTCTCGCATAATCTGTCACACATCCCTGCGCTAACACCAAAAGAAAAAACAGCTCTTGCGAGTCCTCTGCCGAACTTATACCGTATTTACTCGCACAATGAACGCACTCGTAATAAACGCACCCCCCAAGTCGGCCCTCAAAATTTTGACTTTTTTTTTTACTCGCATAATAAACGCACCCCCAACTCGGACGTCAAAATTTTGACCCCCCCCCCCCACGCGCGCGAAATGAAGGCACTTTTCTATCCTCGTGCAGCGAGGTCGCGAAGGCATGGGCGAACAAAGCGCCTCGCAAAAGGCGCTAAAAAATAAAAAAAAAAAAAGATCCAACGGAAGCAAGAGAAAAAAAAAACATGGAGAGGAGCTTTTTTTTCTTTTCGCACAGCGCAGTTTGGACTTTGGGTCGCGCGCCGCACGCAAGGAGATAAGAAAGAGAAAAAGAAGCCCTCGCTTAAGCAAAGCGCGCATAATGAAGGCATCCTGCCCTCGCCCCCTCCTCGCACTTTGGAAAGAGAAGCGAGAAGCCCTCGAAGTGAACGCACTTTTCTATCCTGGTGAGCGAGGTCGCGAATGCATGGGCGTGGGCAAACGAAAGAGCTCGCGAAAAGCGGCAAAAAAAAAAAAAAAACCCACGGAACCAAGAGAAAAGAGAAAAACATAAAGAGGAGCTTTTTTTTTTCCTTTTTTTTTTTTTGCACAGCGCAGTTTGGTCCGGAGGTCGCGCGTCGCGCGCAAGGAGATAAGAAAAGCGGAGAAGCGTAGGCAAACAAAACAACTTGCGAAAGGCGGGGGAAAAAACAAACAAACACGAAAACAAAAAAAAAGAGGAGCATTTTTTTTTGCGCATTGCAGTTTGGTTTTGGAGTCGCGCGCTGCGCGCAAAGAATAAGAAGTTACGTGGATTTTTCCGGATTTAGAGGTCCGTTGATTATGCGAGTAAATACGGACGCAAAAATTTTACTTCGCGTAATGAACGCCCCCCCTAACTTTGCATCGATTTTTCGGGAAAAAAAGTGCGTTCATTCTGCGAGTAAATACGGTAATATATTCGAGCGACCGAATTCAAGAAAATCGATTAGTGAATCAAACCATTCAGCAACTTACAATGCGATTCGCATATTTTGCCGATGGATCCCACACCTCAAATAAATTGACCAAAAACGCACATTTCACTTCTGCAGCCTCTCACCTTGCTCACGACGGGCGGCACCATCTGGAGGTGGCGGATGTCGTCGAGAAAGTACTGCTTCACAGGGTGGATCTTGCCTGGTATCTTCAGCATGGGTGCCCCGCCAAAGTATCTCGAGAACTTCTCGGCACTCACTGTAGCGCTCATCACCACCACCTGTCGGGCAGTCAAGCAGTTAAACGAAGTCCTACAAACATACCATGTTCCTACTTTCACAGCATCAAAGACACCGCTACACGTCGTTTCACCTAAAGTCCAGATGCAGCCAACGCTACAAGCTGATGGGACAATCTGACAGCATCAAAAGCACACCATCGTGGTTTTCGTGATGCTTCTGTGTGTGTTCTATCATCGTTGAACCAATCATAAATGAAAGAGGCCTAGCGACTTGCGCTACTCCGGGAATGAAGGTCGCTGCGAATCTTTTAATCCCGAAGAGGAGAAGTCCATCTTTCAATGTGGTGCCAACGATGCCTCACGCAACCTCCACTTCGCTTCGAGGCTCGACAGAGCGACGCGGAGGGGCCCTCCGCGGAAACTCACCTGGAGCGTGGGGTTCACCCGGAGCACGTCTCGGAGCAGCACGAGCAGGAAGTCGGTGCAGACGTCCCGCTCGTGCACCTCGTCCACCAGAACATGGGAGATGCCCCGCAGGGTAGGGTTCCCCTGCAGGTGGCGCAGCAGGATGCCCGTCGTGCAGAAGAGGACGCCCCCCCGCTGGCGGAGCAGCTGCTTGCTCAGCCGCACCTGGAACCCGACCGACTCGCCCAGCTGCGATGGGAGGAGGAAGAGAGTCGAGACACCTTTCCACTGTTGCTGCAATGCAACTCCGGTTCACCTCATCGCCTTACTGCACTGCCCTTCCTCCTTGGGAGGAGAGTGTGGCAACAGCCTTTCTGCTGTGCTCAGTTTTCCCGGTTCTGCATAGAGACACCGTACAAGCTACCGTATTTACACAAATGTAGGTCGACCCTATTCTTAATTTTTGAAAATCTGAAGTGGGGGCGTCGACTTATAATCGAACCAAAGCATTCCACCGCTAGCAAAAACGAAACAATCGCGATATCATGAACACCTCGGCTTGTTACGAGTTCAGCCGGCTGTACCGCTAGCATTGCACTATTCTTTGCGCTCATTTTACAAATTAATTATTTTTTTATTTGCGCGAACGAGTATTATTGATAGCGATTCACAAATTAACTCGAATATACGGCGGTGAACAGCGCACGGCGCGCCCGACTCCCGGGGGGTGGCAGCACTTCTTGCAAGAGCCACTCCGGAGGCCGCTGGAACAGCCTCACGGCTAACTCTACCCGCGGCTTCTCTTCAGTTTTTCACGCGATTCACGGTCACAGATTGTTTGATCGAGTGTCGAGATCATGCTGGAGCGCTAACTAAGTTTATTTTGTAATGACACGCTTGATCCAGGCAGTTTAGGTTTTCGGTCCTCGTTTATGGCCATTCTTCACTCAGAAGCAACCAACAAGTGCGCTGGTGGACGCAAGTTTGACCCGTCGGAGCGGGTGATGCTCCAGTGGTGTCTGCAATGGCGCGGGATCTTAAACTGTGCCGACAAGCAGCTTTCAGGCCAAAGTCTAGATAGGTGGGGATGCCTTCCAGAGTTGGAGGTCAGGCTTGCAACGTACGACGCAAAAGTGTGCAATCGGTCCCAACCTGTGACGTCCAACGCGATCGCCGAGCAAGCGCAGAAGATGCAGTTGATCCTGTCATTTGCGAAGTGCGAGATTTCGTTGGACGACTTCAACGTTGTGCTTCGAGAACGTGGCAGTGATTATGACGGGACTGACATCACCAGTGCGGACGAGTCGTAGTCTAGACGCGGACGGAGTGAGAACGACAGTGAGCAGCTTCAGTTGTCCTGCCTCCAGTGTGAACTTCCTAGTTTTGAGAATGCCTGGGCATCTCATGCATCTCATGCACCTCGTGCGTGAGTGCGCAGCCAAAGCACGTCAGAAGGCATCGATCGCGTGTTCGAGGCTGGGCTTTCGAAACAGATAGTACTTTGCAGTTCTCACGTGTTCGCAGTAAAATGCGCATCTAAAGATTTCTTTTTTTTTTTTTTTTTTGCTGATGTGCAATGTGGGGGGTCGACTTATAATCGAGTCGACTTACAATCGTGTAAATACGGTACGCTTTGGCGTAACGATGCAATCATTGTTGCCAGTTATCTGAAACTTTGTCCGAAATCGCAGGAAACGATCTTCTGTCCTCTAGAAATGTTAAAACAGTCTGCGGGAAATCAAAAGGACATCGCCCGAGCTTCTCCACGTTGTATCTAGACTAAAGCTTGTGAAGGATGTGGCACTTCGGAATCGTAACTATTGCCAATGGGCCTTTCCGAAAAAATTTCAGACCGGTAGCGTAGGGAAGTAATTTGCAGTCACTTTAAAATGTGAAGGGACGACCGGGCACCCACCTCCTCTCCCCTCTCCTTGGCGATGCGCGCGGCCATGCTGATGGCAGAAATCCGGCGCGGCTGGGTCACCACGACGTTGCACTTGGCACCCTCATCCCTGCGGATGAACTCCTCGAAGATGAACTGCGGCACCTGCGTAGTCTTGCCAGACCCGGTCTCGCCGGTGAGCACGACGACCCGGTTGTTCTCGACGGTGCGCACAATCTGTTCCCTGGGCAAAAATGGGGGAGAGGAAAACGAATTGGGGATCTCGGCAGAAGCAGTTACGTGAGCAGATAAAGGAATGCAAGACACCTCTCTTTTCAAAAGAGCGAGACCCACATCGTCGCATCAAAACCTCGTTGCCGAGAGCACACGCAAGGCATACCGTATGGAATGTACGACAACACGAAGCTAGGATGCATGCTAAACTTTAAAGAGGTACCACGGAAATAGGAAGCAAGAAAGGCGAGTTCAAGTAGAAGGCTACACGGGACAAGCGCATTGTATTTCTCTCACGCTTTCTATTTTCATGATGTTTAAAAAACTAGGCCAACAAATTATTTTGTTTGAAGAGCTATTCCAGTGATTTTCTGAGCTACCCCAACTAAATATATGTTCTGAAACCCCACCCCAGCCTTTATTCTTTCCGGCATGCTATTTGGCATTGAAAAATTAGGAAGTTCTTGCGAAATTGGCAAACGAAAGTGATGCCGAAACCAACATTAAAATATACACCTGCTTTTCAGCGCTGCCTCCGGTCAGGCAGCACTGAAAGCTTGCAGGTCAAGCGGGCTGTCCAGGAAAACAAAGTATGCCATAATTGTGAAATCACCCGAGGCTGTGGTGACGACAGGAAGGAAGAAAGATGTCTCAGCTACGTATGCCACAGATTTGTTTCGTGCTGCTGTGCGACGTCTGGAGCGAACTTCAAAAGCATTCACGTGACACCATCAAGCTTCTTGAACTTAGTTGAAAAGAAAGTTTACTGCCCAAAGAGCAAACATTTGCCTGCCACTGGCATCTTTCTTTTATTGTAGCCAAGATAACCAAAAAAAAAAGTTAATTTAATCATTTTGCAAAAATGACAATACATTAAGTTCCTAGTTAAACAATGTTTGTTGACGTGCTTGGTCAATTCGGAGGCAAATCGGGAACCATAAAGAGAACGTCAGAGTGCCCCTTTAAGGACTGACACACGGAAGACTCTCATTTATTCAAACTCCAGGAAGCCACAAATTTTGTTTAAAATATCAAAAGTATAAATATTTTTTTTTTCAGTACATATTACAGACTATATGGGTCCAGGCAGGATGGGCAAAAAAGATATTGCATACACATCAAGCGTGACAATCAATGTCACGATCACAAGGCAAATGTCACTATTTGACGCTGAAAGTGTTCTGACCTCACACCCGTGCACACACAAAAAAAAGAAACGCCACTATAAAATTAGCTTACATGATATTTAGTGTCAAAAATGTATGACACTTATAAACCTTAATCTTATACAAGAATATTTATATACACACACAAAAAAACACAAAAAGCAAACACTGAAATATATTTTTTTTCTGCTATATCTAAGAATTAGACAACGCTTTCCAATAATGCTGTAAAATCTGCACTAGAAAATAATTCGCGAGGCAATCAATTCCAATCACTTACAGTCCGAGGGATATATGAAAACTTGATATATTAGTACGCACAAAATAGGGAGTTAAAGAGGATTCATGATTATGTCTTGTTGACCTCGTAGAAAGCTGACTTAACCTTTTCATGGTCACTGACATACCTGTACGTCAGCGCGGGAGCGTCCCGCATGATTGCTGACGTACCTGTACGTCCGCGACAGCTCATTCAAAACTTTGCCCCTCTGCTTGAACGAGCGCGTTCACAGGGACGTGCTGCCATCTGGTAGGTTTGTAGGGAACTACGACCATATAACTCCGGTCGTGTTTGTTTTGGCGCGGCTTTTTGAAATGATGAAACTGGACGCTCTGTGCAAATGATACTCTCGAGATGGCCACGCGTGCCGACTGCTCCGGAGGTAGCGTAGCGGAGATGGGAGCGATGGCCCTTCATGTTCAAACTTTGAACCCTCCTCGAACTCAGAGTCGGAATAACCAAAATAAGGCATTGACGAATGCATGTGCAAGAAGCCATTTGTTTTAGGCTTTTGCTTTAGAACAGTTACTGGTGCCCCGCACACGCACACTTTCTCCGTATAAAAGATTTGAAGTAAATAACCAAAATAAAGCGTTGACAAACGCACGTGCAAGATGCCATTTGCTTTAGGCTTTTGCTTTAGAACAGTTACTGCTGCAGATGCAGGCACGTGGAACACCATTCCCTGCATTCTCCTTCATACTTGGGTAATTTAGCAATAGGTCTGTTCAGCAGATAAGTTATCAATAGGCACCATTTTCAAGATTAGTAGACTTTAAGTACATAATAAAGGTTTCTCAAAGATTTGCCACAGTGCGACCCGCGTCGGCCATGTCCGCTCTCTCGGGGTGGCGGTCCCGTCGCGTGTGTCTACTTTCCGCCGGCTCAAGGCGAGTCTGTGTCGTGTGCTAAACAGCACACTACGACTCTCTTCTCGGGGAGAAACTCCGTCGTGCCAATACACCATTAGCATTTCCGAACAACCCCTACCTCTACGAACTGCTTGCAATGTAGTAAGTAGGAAAGAACCCACTTTACGATTTCTGGGGGAAGCCCAATACCATGTAGTTTTGAAACAAGTTTCTTATGGGGAACTCAATCAAATGCCTTACTAAAAATGAAAGCCGTTTACAACTCCCTGTAACGCCGAATTAGAGCGCAGCTCTTGAGGAGGAGGAGGGAAGGGTACTGAGGCAGGCACATAGCCAGGATTTTGTTTCAAGGGGGGGGGGGGGGGGGGGCACCCATGACAAAATGCTGTGTGAGGGGGAGGGGGGAGAGGAGGCCCCAGGAAAATGGAAGATTTCGGGGGGGGGGGGGGGGGGGGGGCGGGCCTTATGGCCCCCCCCCCCCCCCCCTGGCTACGTGCCTGTACTGAGGTGAGGGTATACCCCTCCTCCCTCCTCAACCTCCCTGATACTCCCCCTCCCCCCTTCCTACTCTTCCTCCTTCTCCTTGTCGTCATCATCCTCCTCCTCCTCCTCCTCCTCCTCCTCCTCCTCCTGCCCTCTTTCTCCTCCTTCTCCCCTCATCCTTCAACCTCCTCCCCTCCTCTCCTTGCCACTCAAGCCCCCCTCCTCGCCACTCCTTCTCCCTCCGCCCCCCCTCCTCCCCATTCTCCCTCCCGACGCCGAAGCGTCATACCGACGCGTTATGGTTACGGCGGCGCCAACAGATTATGCAAACGCGTTATGGTTACGGCAACGCATTACGCAACGTGTTACAGTTCGACGCTGACGCCGCTCAAGCCAAAAAACCAGCACCAAAAAGCTGCGCTCTAAAAAAAAAAAAAAAAAAAAAAAAAATAGCACCAATCTGTTGGTTTTGTCTAGAACTCTTGCAAATTCATGAATGGCAATTCTAATTGGGTGGTGGTTGAAAAGCCTTTTCTGAATCCGTTTTGGAACTCTCAGTATGTTGTTTGCGCATAAATATTTGCCTAATGGCGTTACCTATAATATGCTTAAGCAGCTTGCAACACGTACACGTTAAAGAGATGGATTGGTAATTGCTCGGTGACAAGGGGTCCCCTTTCTTAAAAACAGGTACAACACGTGCTGTAAGCCAGTCATTGAGTAATACGCCGTCATTGGGTAATTCATCTAAATATAATGCAGGATAAAATAATGATTTACCATATGAATGGCTAAACATACAAAGCATATATCTGATATCCTCTATATAGCCAGGCCTACTGATCATAAGCAGGTATGTCACAGATAAAACATTTGTCAAATATAAGACCCCAGTTGTTTATGAGGCCAAGTTCTCTAATGTGAACGATAAAGCAGGGGACACATGAGCGATGAAAACGGGCACAGCGCGGCGAGTTTTATAGCAACTTGAGTGGATGCTGCGATGTGGACCTATGCCATGCCGCCACGTCACAGCGTCTGCACAAGTTGCTATGAAAATTTCCGCGTGGTGCCCAGCCCGTTTTCCCAGCACATGGTGCCCTGCATGAGCCCCGTTGAGTGCGCTTCTCACCAAGCACCGGTGCACAGCAGAGAAGCAAGCTCTGCGGATGTCGCGCCTCTGCAGTGCACCGGTGCTTGGAAAGAAGCGCACTCAACGGGACTTCAAGAACAAAACACATGAACTGCACAAAAACGCCATTCAAATTAAGCGGCTTACGAATACATTAAAAAGATAGTGGGACCACCAAAATTTCGAAAGTTTTTGGAATTAACCAGATGTACAAAATAATTGAGTTTGAATCATCGCGAGCCTACTGTGTGCGTTGTGATAGGTTTGTTAGGATAGTTGCCCCTTCTCTCGTATCTTGGTTTGTTTGGCCCCTTTCTAGTGCAGTGATGTGATTGGCCTAAGCCGTTTTGGAGCACCTTTCGGAGCAGCGAAAACAGTGTTTTGGAGCAGCAAAAGTAGCTTTTGGAGCAGCTAAAACAGTGTTTCGGCGCAGCAAAAATGACTTTTGGAGCAGATATTCTTAGAAAAAAAATTAAAATATTGGTTTCAAGTGCTGGACAGACGAAGGACACTTTGCTTGCCGCAATAAACAAATTGTAGTCAAATTAGACCACCTGGGAGTCTTTCAATATGTAACTGAAATGCCTATGAAATGACACATTTTGCAATGATTCAGTTAAATTATACATACATATGTACCCACTATAGTTAAATAAGAACCAAACTGCACATATTAAAATTTACTTGAAAATGACTAGCTTAGTAGTAAATAGCACAGTATTAGGTTGACTTGTTATATAATAAATGGAAACAGTCTCCAACTGATTAAACACGTAACTACTGCAATGCAATGCAAAATTGTCGCGCGAGCGGAGATGGCTGTTCGGTCGGAAACCATGCCACTCTGCTCCGTCGCCAACTGGTTCCCAAAATTGTTTGCAAAATGTAACTGTCCAGCATACGACAAAAAACAGTCCAGCGCTTGCCAGGCCGTCAGTCGAGGCACAAGCTAAACACAGAGAAAAAAAAAGAACCTGAGCACATCGATGCAAGACATCGCGAGCCAGGGTCAAAACGTTCTTCTCAACTCAAGGCAAACAAGCGCGCTCAGGGCCGTACACAGAAAAGTTCTTTGGGGGGGGGGGGGGGGGGGTTCTGGAACACGGTGGCCATCTTGAATGGCCGTTTTTTGTATTTACTTTTTTTAAAAACAGAAGCATGTGATCGGCCTATAAGTAACAATAGCGAGCAACGAAATATTTCACATGCACCATCACAGCGGGAGTGAACTGTTTCAAAGCTTACTTTCAGCTTACAGCCAAAATTTATTTATTTGCCCAAACTCCGCCCCAGTAAACATGACGGGTGAGAGGGAACCGGTTGTAAGAGAATAAGAAAAATATATACAGCCATATACTTCACCCAGCTCCCTAACCGCAGCCCCGCGCATCCTCCGCAGGGTCCGGTGACACTCGGAACCCCGCGACTATACACCTTTTTCGTTTAGCCTCGGACCCAGCCACGTTGTCCCCATATCCGGTATGCGTTCCGAAAAAAAGCAAGATATTACAACACCGAACAAGTAAAAAAGTATAGAAGGGTCATAACAAGAACGACTTACGGTTGCAATTAAAATGTTAACACGTTCTGCTGTCGAGGCGAGAAGAAAGCGATGTCTTCACGCATACCGGATGTGCCAGAATTGAAGATGGCGGCGCCCACGTACAAAAGGTGTATAGACACAGCTCAGAACGAATCTTCGTCATTCTCTTTCCATCCTCTTTTCACCGCGCGAAACACCCCATACCCCCGGCAGGCCCCCCAAAGCCCCTCAGGCGTCGCACGCTCGCGGTGTTCTGGGAAGTTGGACTTCCTCTCTGTCACCTTATAATGGACCGCAGAGGGCGCTACGAGCCATCCCAGCCAATCCAGCTCCGAGTGTCACCTTACCCTCTGTGGTGTGCTATGCGAAGCTTAAAGTCATGTGATTCTCTCTCAGCCCTCGATTGGCGAAGACGGTCTCTAGCATTCGCTACGGTCCACTGTGCAGTAGAACTGAGCCTGGTATGAGGATGGGGAAGCGAGGCTCCCGGGGATCTTCTGCCGAGGGGGATGGCACCCAGGCACTTGGATGAAAGGGGAGAACAGGAGGGCGCTATCGGAGTGGTTCCGAAAAGACCGGTCGTGGCCGGGTGCATTGCGGTTTTCGGGGCGTGGCAAAGACGCGCTGGAATTCACGCGCCTCTGGTTAGCAGTAATGCTGCGTTGTATATACAGGCACACGTGCACCCCTAACAGCATCGCTGAAACTCCAGGGGGTCCCCCACTGGGTCTCCCGATCTAGTGACTTTAGCGAAATCGAGGCCACCCCTGGCCTCTTTCGAAATGCGCCCCATCGCTCCTCCCTTCCCCAGCCGACAGTGAAAGGGGGGGGGGGGGGGGGGGCTCGAATATATTTCGGGGGTGGGGGGGGTTCGAACCCCGAAACCCTCCCCCTGGGTACGGCCCTGAGCACGCTGTACGGGTTCAGAGTGCAGACATTGCCTTCTTTGCTTTAGCTCACTTCTCTTCACCAGCTTTCTTTCGAGGCAGATTTTTCTCGTACCGGGGTCCCTCCCGAAAGAAGGCTCACCGAGAAAAACTTAGGCAATCAATACTTCGACAGAGCAGTCTTTGAAAAAAAAGATAGATTTTTGAAGTAACACGTGATTTAAACAAGAACAGGAATATTGATGAACTTGCGGCGGTACTTAGTTTCATTTTATAAAGCGCCATATCTGCAGCGACGTGCGGACGGCAACACCCGACGTCGCGCGACCACGGTGACTGGCAGGCAGGGACCAAATATAGTTTTCCCACGGCTGTGGTTTTCAGGAGCGAGTGCTTCAGCTCACAAAGCAACTCCCGCCGCACAAAAACGTAATTTCGTTTCAAAGCATGACGGCATGGCTGGTACCCGGCACGCTAGCCTCAGAGCGTCTGCACACTCCCACGTCTATCACTGAATTTTTTTAAAAAAGATGCGAGGCAACGAGAGCACGAAACGAGAGACGGCGGGAAAAACCACGCAAGAACGGATGAACGATTGATGCAGGGTACTTTGTGTCGGGCGGCCGCTTCCGCCACCTAGCTCACGCGTGCTCATTTACGGTACTCAGTTTAGTTTCGGTTTTAAAAGGCGACCAAAATTGGTCCTTTGGCGCAGGCTTGGCTCAGATTACCCATATTTTGACAAAATGTAGCAGGATGTAGCAGGGTTAGCCCCTTGGCGCAGTTTGGCGCAATTGGCGCAGCAATCACATCACTGCTAGTGGTATACTGAAGAGCCATACCCTCCTTTCTTTCAGGCAAAACGAGGAGTTTACATGCCAAAGCAACAAAGAGCATTTTTCATGCCCTAACAGAGGTCTGAGGATTGAATTTGATCACCTGAGGATGTTCCGATGTGCAGCCGAAATCTCGGTTACACAGCGCCTTTCGCGCATTTAAGCCTCCGTCGCATCGTGCGCACTTTGGCCAGACCTAAAATTCACCAACTGGGGATCCGAAGGTCGGCGCTTTGCCAAGGCGCCACCAAGGAGGCAATGCCCACCTTTCTTAGTAATGTCCTCTTTTCCTCCTTCGCTACCCCAGAACACAGGGACGGAGGGAAGAGGAAACTAAGAAGTTTCTATCATTCAGAACCCAAGGTTTACCGATTGGCCATTCACTGAAAGGTCTGGAGCAATAGATCCACTTGGCTTTTCAGGGCCAAAGTCCCATGGAAACTGAGTGCAAGGAACATCATAGGCCCGACCTTCTATGCTCTTGCACTTCCCAACTTGTACATCACACAAAAAAGAGAATCACCTGAATTCGTAGATTGGAAGGGATTTCCTGACCGCATTCATAGAGGAATTGCTTTCTGAAGAAGCTTCTTCGAGGTTACAGTAGAGTTCTTTGCTCCTCTCAAAGTCAAACTCTTCGCTTGTCACAGACAGCGGCCGTCCAGTCATGATGTCTCGCATTGGCTCGGCTACGGATCCGTACGGGTCTTTGGAGTCGTCGTCCAGGTCATCCTCAAGGCTGTCTTCGGTATCTGGCAGTGGCTTGGCGTTTGACACGACCGTCTGCAACACAACACGGAGACGGGGGACCTCTCACTTTATGAAATCCCACGAAGGAAAGATAATTTCAAGCGAGCAGTACGCAGATTCACTCCTAAAAAACACAGCATTACCTATGTCTGCTCTTGGTGAAAAATTTGAGACTAAGAGAAATTATCATTGGCTAAAGGTGAAGACCCTGGTCTTTTTGTGTGGACAATAGAAGGCCCATGAACAAGATGGCTATATCACTCCAAATCTCCATCAATATTTATCATCTTTAACCTCATGCACAGCCAGGATGTGCTTGAAACTTGTGCTAGAGAAGAATCTAAAAATGAATTCAAATCAGAACCAAAATAGGTTTATCACAGTTGAAACTCGATTGTATGAAATTTACAATTTAAGAAACAAATTCTAATTTCCCCAGAGATTCTCATAGAGCTCCACCCATTTGTGAACTAGAAATAAAGACATATATTGGATTGTCAACCCAATCTAATGAAGCACTCCCGAAAAAAATAAACTTAATCCGAAAAGGGGCAATTTCGGGTGTATTTTGCTTAGAATGACTCAAAGCTTGTTGCCGGCGGGCCAGCATAAAGATTGCACGACCCTAGTTTCGTTTCTACGGATAACAAAGTTGGCACCCGAAGCTTTTAATCAATTCTACCAGACAGTGCTGGCTACTTCAAGTCATTTCATTGATGTTGCGTGCAACAGATGGCACTGATGCGAGTTTGCCAGTCGTTCGGTTTCAGTTCGGTTACATTCGGTAGCGGTCTGCCCTCTCATTAAGCCTAACGACAGGTGCGGCCGGCGCGACGGATATGAACGGCAGGCCATCGCTAAAGTGTGCATCGCCAAAACAAGAACAGGAGAGAGGTTTTCAGTCGTCCCACCTCCAGTGCGAGCTTCGAGAGCGATCTCCCAGCCCCTCCCCGTGTTGTTTCTATTACACTACTGAAATGCCTGGAAGGTTGATGGCCCACCCCCCGTCTCCCCCTGGTCTGACGCCACTGTCGATCGTGCATGCACAACACTCGCCTGTCGTAATACGAGTGTACGCTGGATGTTAGGTATCGGAAAGAGACGCCGACGCCATGTACTTGCCCAACGAGTGACTTCTGTGTCGCTGTGAAATGAAGCCCTAAAGAACAAATAAATGCTTCCTGGAGAGTTCCAAGGTTTCCTTCACGGACTAGCAGCACGGGTAGACTTCACAAACTAAATTTATGCACGCGTATATAGCATTTTCAGTGCATGAGCAATGCGGGAATACAATAGCTCTCTGGACGCCGTCCAGAGAGCTATTGTATTTCCGCATTGCTCATGTAATCGAAATATGCCATTTTCGATTTAAAGAAAATCCCGATTTAACAAAGCAATTCGCAGCTCCTTTCAGCTTCGTTAATTTGAGTTTTAACTGTATCTTCCTAGCCTTTGCGTTCACAGCGTGGTTAAACTCGAACGAAGTACTCTGTGTGCTCATTCGTTTTAACCCTTCCATGGTGTTCAGCCTTTTTTGTCCCCCGGAATGCCGGTTCGAATTTTGGTGGCCATTTCCCTCTTCAGATCTGTGGGGTCTACATCACAACCATTTTGTCTCAGTTTGTAAAGCCGCAATATTTTCATTTATTTTCGCTCACCTTTCGACAGGGTACAATGATAAAATGTATGGCAAATTACTAGGCAATTGTGTTGCTTACATGAAGCATTCCAGCATCACAAACGCTTAACAATACTCCGAGTTTCCAGACACCAGATGCCTACGTTCGCGGCGCTTTTCGTCAGATAGTTTAGAACATACCATGTGTACACTTGATAGCTGTTCCTAGGAGGAGGCGATACTACCGCTTAATTCAGCTGATAAACCCGGCAATCTTCTAGAGCCTTCCGTACTCTCGAGCTCCACCTTGCCTACACCTCTAATTACATGGTCTTCCCGTTAACCGATCAGTGTTGAGCCTCGCGGCCACGCTTTTATCCAGGCTATACTTCTGGACTTCATGAAATGCCGAACACCTTGGCAAAAAAGTGTTTCACGTCAATAGACAACGGTACGAGAGTTAGCTATTGTGCCCCGTCACTGGCCCTTCATCATTAAGAAATGGGAAACTCACTTTAATTGTTCCCTACTCGTACACAAGTGCTAAGCTTCACATTAGAAGCTGACGTGTGACGGCAGCCACTATAGTCAGATACAAGTCTAGATAGAATGTGCCAGAAGCTCCCCCTCCAGCATATGCTTTCCGTCTCCAGTCCCGTGACACAGGGTCCCGTGAGCATGCCCAGCCGAAGTGCGATCAAGGGCCATGAGTGCATGCTGAAGACAGAGAATTCTCGGCACATTCTCAACTTGTATCAGACTAGGTGCATCTCGGAACAATTACAATATGCGAAGCCCAGGTGGAAATTTCCTTTTCCTACTTCTACAGCAGTCGTTCCTCTTGGGTCATCCCCTGAAGGGGTGCCCTGGAAGAGTTTAGTGCAATGCAATTTGCGAACCAGAACACACACTCAACCCCATAAGGCTACTGGGGGGAGTTCCTCACAATCTATGAACCAGAACGCAGGCAACCTCACAAAGCGACTGTGGGCACAGGGAGCCGCACCTCAAACTCGTCGAGAAGCTTGCGCATTGTCGGAACGCATGCTGATGGCAGAGAGACCTTGATCGGACCATGCCTAGTGCTCTCCAGGGCCTTTCTCTCCGACTCTGAACAAGTCACGGGACTTCCGTGGCAGTCCACGTGGCCGTTCTCCTCAAGGTACTCCAAGAGAGCGGATGCAGCCTGCCTCTGCGCCTCCGACTTGGAATTTCCGCGACCTTCGAACGCAAGGTCACACGGCCAGCGCACCCGCACCGTCGCCTCCCACATCAGCGTGCCGGAATGAGCTGAGAAACAGACAGGAAAGAAAAATCAAACGCCAGAACTGACCGATCGGCAATAGCAGTCAATCTCTGCAAAGTCTCAGAAAACCATACAAGTTAGCCACTCAAACAGTGTACAGGGCGTGTCACAATGAGCTGGTACAGTAAAAAATGCTACGGGGGGACCCGGGTGCATAGAGCATTTAAAAGGGAGGTCGCTATAAACTGCCACGTTTCCTGGCGTCGCAATGTGGCAGCCCATGGACTAGCGTTCTGGAGGCACCCTGTGTGGCATTCTACTCTCTTCGGCTAACACTCGGTTGTCTCGGCTCGTACTGCCGCCGACTGCGCGCTCCAGGCGTCTGTTTATTCATTTAATTACAGAAACAAGCTACAGTGCCGAAGCGGTGTTGGGGAGGATGTCCAACTGTCGCACCCCTAGCGGCCAAGTTTGAAACTAAACTTGCGGGGACGACAATGAGCTGATTACTTGTTAGTGTTTCCGATGCAGTGTTCGACTGGGGCTCACGCGGTCATTGAAGCACCAATTGAACGCGAGTCCGAGCCAAACGCAGGTGCGGTGCTTGTGTCCAACCTGCCATCTGCACTCAATCGACAAAGATATTGATATTTATTGCGTGCCCAAAAACACCATAATGGTTATGACATTGGTGCACGTACAGTACAGCCCGATTTAAACGAAAAACCATGGAAGGCCCGCCACGGATAAAAAAAAAAAAGCTACAAAAACGTGCTCAAATTAAGTGCAAAGAAAGCTATTTACGGTATATTTCTAGAAAATAACCGCAAAACGAACAGCTGCATACTGATAACGCAACTAAGGCGACCGCTACGCTTCGTCCAAGCGAGGAAGGAATTCGTGCTGTTTGGTAAGTTGTCTTCTCCGCAGTACGCGTGACATGCAACCTTGCGCACGTTGTGCGGGAAATTTTGTGTTTTTGGCTGCTCTCGTCCGCTCCGTTTTTTCTCTCCTCCAACTTAAAGGTCCATTATCGTCGCCAGGTTGTCGAGCGTCTCCTCATCGATCTAAGGACCAACGTGACACTGAAGGACCGCAACGTGACATTGGCCAAAGCTGTGCAAATGGTCAGTGGCGCTTGGACGGACGTGAGGAGCGACACAATCACACGTAGACCGATCTCATTAAGTGTTTGGCACATGTGTGACGCCGCCATATCTTCAGTTCACAGGAGGCACACGGCCCTGCATGCTAGGGTTCGTGCCATTTCGTTCTCCACATGCGCAGAGCTCCAGCGGGCTTGCCGCACGTGCAAAAAGACTAAAGTTCCCTCAATGCATTGCGGCAGCGGTGGCGTAGTCAAATTGGCTGATGAGGTCGGTCTATTGCTTCAAAAGAGGTGGGTTTTCCTGAACCAGGCTGCCAGACTCTGCTTCTGCGGGCAAAGAAGCGTTCACCGAAGACGACGCCCCCGCTGTTGCCGAAATTTGTGCGCCGCTGGAACGGCTCTGGGAAAGCATGGCCAAGGATTAACTTGTACCGTCTGCCATTGACCTCGTCAGCTTCCTCACAACAGAGGACAACGTTGTGGCCACCGAGGACTTGACTGATGAAGTCTTCACGAACTGAGACCCCGTCAATGCGGAGGCAGGTAGCGAAAGTGACAAGAGAGACGACGACTCTGCGAAGAAGTTGATGTCCGCCGGAATGGCTCTCACCGCGGTGAAGACTCTCCGAGACTACTTCGCTGGTGCAGAGTGGGTTGGACTTGGACAAAGCTTTTTCCCACACTTGGACGCAATCGAGCAAGTGATCGTGAAGACGTCCCTTAGGCGGTGCAACCAGACGCCAATCGACAGCTATTTCGGAAAGCATTAAAATCGCGTGCTGAAGCAGGTGATTTCTTGCTTTTTTTTTTCTAAGTCCACATATAGCAAAGAATGGATATAGCGAACTGATTTTAAATTCCCGCGACGTTCGTTATAAGCGGGCTGTACTTGAAGGATCCAGCATCGTGTCAGGTAAACACTGACCATCTTGGAAAAGAAGCCGGACCTCTAGCTCCCGAGTCTGATGTCCTCACCGAGGCAGGTACAGTTTAATAACAATTATTTTAAAAAAAGGAACTCGCTCATGAAACATGAACCAGTAAAAAGATATTAACGCACATAAAAATAAATTAACATGGGATCGCTTTTCGAAAGAAGCGATGTCACACTCATATTTATAACGACAAACTCGGGCAATTGCTGCGTTCGGTTTTCCTCTCGGTCCTTCGAAACTATTAGGAATTTCACTACACTCCGTTTCACCGTAACTTGCCAAATGGGGAAGGCTACAATCCCGGCAAGCCAATTGGTTCGTCAGAGGGAAAAACGCGACTATACAGTTGCGTGCAGTGCTGTCAAAGCCGCTTTCGTACGAATTATGGGCGACGGGCTAATCTTCTAGGGGGAAAAAACCAACATCTGGGGCGCACAGAAGAGGGTCGAAGTAAGAGGGGACTTCCTCTTTCCCCTTTTCAACAACTGCTTGGGCTACGCTCTCGCCCCCATACTTTTGGTAAGGGCCGTCACATGTTTCGCTTCCGTCTTTCTGGTTGGCTCAAAGGGGCTGCAGCATTCGCTCTTGGCCAAGTTACGGTGAAATGAAGTACGGCACCGCAGCATGGCATGACAGTATGTCAAGAAAAAATCAAAAATCTTTAAAGGGGCCCTCCAACAGTATTTGAGCGTCTACTTTTTTTTGCGGTTTCTCCACGCTAGTGGTCCCGGAAACCCAGTGGACAACGAAAGAGTTTAAAAATATTAGCGCATCATATTTTAATTTGACAACTCGGAAACACCTCCTCCGACGGTGGCGCCACGAGGTGCCGAATGCGCGCGCATAACGGCGCTCCCTTTCACTATACGTCACATTCACTGGGTTTCGTGATTGGCGAGAGCCGTCCCAGAAATTTTGAAGCGGAATAAAGTATATCACACGTTAACCGTCATTATTTCTCTAAAAAGTCGTTTTTATAGAGCTAATAAAGTTGCAAATTAAAGTTCAAAAAGGGCGAAAACAACGCCTCGTCGCTCATGCGCGCCTCCCAGCGGCGGAGTGCCTCCAACTCGCCGAGGTGGCTCCGGTGGCGGAGTTGGCGGAGTTGCGGGAGACGAGGCCAACGAGGCTTCCGCGGCTGTCGAAGCGGTCTGAGGCAGAGACGCGTCGCGGCGCTTGCGTGGGTTGTCCTCGTACGGCGCGACGCCCAGCTCCGCACTCCTTTTTAAGAATTCGGCGCTCAAAATCTGATAAGCCCGGTAAGTTCATCGATGATGGCAACCCGATTCCAAAGCTATGATGGTTGCAGCGAGGCCTAATGGCCGACCGGGCCGACGGGCTATCTAACAAACTCGCGTCCAATTGGCCAACCGCTTTGCTCCAATCGCTAAACTGTTTCATTTTACGTCATGAAGCGCAATGTTTTGCTTATTTAAAGTTGTTTTCTGCAATATTTAATTTGCTAATAACTCACAAAATATTGTGAATTTCTGTAATATTTTTTTTCCTCGGTGTTCCTGCTTTCATGGAGCTCCGTTTCAGCGTGAACTTCAAACCAGTCAAAAAATTGTTGGTGGGCCCCTTTAAGGGTTTTTTTTTTTTTTTTTTTCTCGCTATTGTGACATTAGAGGGGCAGTGCAACGATTTTCGGACTTTGGCAAATTAAGTGCGGAAATTACTATGTGTCATCCATGGACCGAGAAACAGAACTTATTTTCTTGCAAGCGCTAGTTTCTGTGCAAAAAATGAAACAAATCGAAGGTCAAAGTACCTCTCAACTATCCACGTCGCCTTTCTATTGGCGTACTCTGGGGGATCACATTGTTTCCCCTTGGGTTCTCTCTTCAGAGACCCCAACTGCTTCCTCCGCGATTATCGACTTTCAAAGGATTAGCATCGTTGAAGGTCGTGGCGAGAGATTGACACAAAAGACGGTTCGCCACGGGGGTGACAGCGAGTGTAGCAGCGAACGGGGACGTGTTTTGTTCACTTCTGCGTATCCCCAAGAGTATGTCACACATCAGTTCTGTTAACCACCACACGGGGCTGCAGATCGACAAATATTTCGCTTTCTTCTTTGCGATTATGCACTGGAATAGCAGTTTTTCGGGGCAAGGTAACACGTTTTTGATCATTTGTGCTTGGATAAGCTATAAAAAAAAATAAAAACTGCCAATTCTTTCAATACTAAAATTGTTGCACTACCCCTTTAAAATTTTGAGTTTTTCGGATAGATCAAAATTAAGAAAACTTTTACCGGCCAATGTTCGCCGAATTTTATTGGATTGATTCGAAGACCCTAGATATATCAGACGCAAGCAGTTTTTTCTTTCTGTGTGGGGAACAGAGGGGGGGGGGGAGGTCTCATTTGGCTTTTAATATCACGTGCACATAGTTGACTAGAATGATATGACACAGATGATCCTCGCCAATGCCCGATGCACCACAGCCTCCCACCTTCTGTCGCCTTGTACTCGTACTCCGGTCGCAGGCCAGGGTCGTCCCTATCCCGGCAGACGATGGCGTAGATGTTGTTCGTCGCCGTCTTGACGCACCTGGCACCGGGCTCGACCGGTTCGGGCATCTGGCACGTCTGCCCGTTCTTGGACGTAGACATCCTCCTCGGTGCTGCCGGCGAGACAGCCTGCTTGGACGACTCCGTTGGTTCGGCAGAAATCCTGTTTGCATCGTCACCTGCTACCAGTTTGGTGAAAGGTACCGGCGCGGCGTTTCGGATGTTCGGCATATCGAACCCCAGCTTCTGCAAGGGAAGGAGTTCGTCCCTTTGGAGTTATTGCAAATCGTGCCCTCCCACTTGAAGTGTTGCTAAAGGACGTCCCGATGGCTTGTGACGAGAGAACATATACTAGCGTCACCTATCGGTGCTCTCCAGATCCAGACGATAGTAAGGCGTCCACTTGCCTGCAATTTCTGGCACATCAGAGCCCTTGCCAAGTCGAGCGACCGTTTCTTGGTGCTAGCTAGGGCGTCCGCCGTCACGGCGTGCGGTTCGGACAGAGACAGCCGAGCCCTCCAGTGCAGTTGGTTGTCTTGCACAGAGGAAAATGTTTTACGTTAAAATAAACAAAACACTCAGAAAGATGCACACTTCCGCATATCTCGCAACCGGGTTTCGGGGGCTCCCAAATGCAGATTTAAGAAGACCTCCCAGGCGAAAATTTCTAACTGGGACCAGTTGGCACCTCAACTGGTTTCAACTGGGACTAACTGGTACCAACTGGGAATCAACTGGGACTAACTGGGAATCAACTGGGACCAATAGGAGTTCAACTGGGACCAGCTGAGGGGTCAACTGGTTTGAACCATTGCCAATTGGGAGTCAACTGGTTTTACTCCCAGTTAGGAAGGGAGTGAATTGGGACCAGTTAGGGAAGTAACTGGTTGGAGCGATTCCCAGTTGGACTTCAAATGCCTTTCCCGTTCCCAGCTCACACGAGGCAACAATTTTGACAAGTTGGGGGTGTATTGACCTTTGCTAATGAACAAAACCAAAAATACTTACATTTTTAGATTTATACAAATAGGGAAATTTTTAATTACTAGGTACATTTACATATTTACAGGAATAATAATAAAATTTAAATTAACTAAATAATTGCTTTTAATTGGAAAATATAATTAGTGACAAAATGCGTTTACCTAAATGAACATTTAGTGCATTATTAAAATATATTAAGACATTTATTTAAATACATACAGTATTTCTTTTATTTTAATAAATAAATTTATCATTTGGCCAATCAGAGCTAGCCGGCCGCCATGACACGCGGGTGCGGATTAGTGGTACGCATTGTCGACAGATGGCGCTGCCTATGCAACGCCAGAGTCGGACGGACGCGGTAGAGAAGGGTCGCCATCGCCAAAGTTGGCGTCGTTATAAAAATGTCAAAACTACAGCTGCGCTTCTTTGGACTAACTGTACACACACCATAGCGGCAGCGGTGAACTTCGAGGATGGAAAGATGCAGTTCAGCGATCGGAGGGCACCCAGGAAAGACCGGACGGAAGAGAAAACCGCCACGGAGAGCACAATGGCGAAAATGGTGGGAGGTCTACCCCGAAAATGTTCGACTGTTGTGACAGGGGCAATTGGAAATGTTGGATTGCAGGGTGGGAGCGCTACCGCATCCTATCAGGACTCCCCCTGCGCAATGCGGGAACACGGGTGAGCACCGTTTTTCACGCGATGGGGAGAGAAGCTGAGGACGTCTTCACTAAAAGACGCCAGCGGCCGATCTTCCTTCATCTCACGAATACTACCTCTGAAAAAGCGATTCAATCGTCACAAGCAAGTAGCTAAACCCGGAGCGTGTACGTCACTGAACCTATTATTTAGTTTCATTCTCGAAGTTTTTGACAATAAAGACTTATCATCATCATCATCATTTATTATCCTTGAAGGCCCTTACGGGCATTACACAAGGGAGTGGTACATTTGTTATTTGTTTTTTCTTAATCGAACACTTTCACAGGCAATTTTAACACAACAGAAGAGGGAACTAGTCAGATAAAGCAGAAATGAAAGTGGTTACAGAGGCGGCAAATTTATGTGTGTCAGTTATGGTAACAATGTCATTTGGTAGTATGTTCCAATCGTTTATTGCCAAAGGTAAAGTTGAATTACTGTATGAAGTAGTTGACGAAAAAATGGGCCGCAACTTGCAGGAGTGGTCAAAGCCGGGGAAAATCTGCCACGGTGGTAAAAGCAGTGATTCACGAAGAGGCCTGTTATGGTGAAAGATTCGGTGAAGGAGAGAGAGACGGGACACTCGGCGCCTCAATGAAAGCGTGTGAAGGTTAGCTGCTTCGCGCAATCCAGATATGCTCGTGAATGGTGAGTAATCAGAAAAAATAAAACGAAGAGCCCTGTTTTGGATGGATTCAAGTTTGTTAGATAGGTAAGATTGCCAAGGGCACCACACAGAAGAAGCGAATTCAAGCTTAGACCGAACTAAAGTTGAGTATGCTAGTTGTTTTATCTCTGGTGTTGCGGGTTTCAGGTTTCGGCGCAAAAAACCGAGGGTACGGTTTGCGTTTGCTACGACATTACTGATGTGAGACGTCCATGAAAGGTCAGATGTTAGATGAATACCGAGATATTTATATGAACTGCAAACGGTGATGGGGGACGCGTCAAAATGGTAAGAAAAAGGTTGAAGAGCACGACGAGAAAACGAAAGGGATTTACATTTGTCGAAATTGAGAGTCATCTGCCATTTATTGCACCATTGAATAACTTGTGAAATTTCTGTTTGCAAGGTATGGTGATCGTCGAGCGAGAGAATGGGCCTGTAAATTACGCAGTCGTCTGCAAATAACCGAACTGATGAAGAGATGTGCTCATGAATATCATTGATGTAGATTAAAAAGAGTAAGGGACCGAGTACACTACCCTGAGGGACGCCAGAGGTTACCGGGCACGAGGGGGATTTAGAGTTATTAATGGTGGTGTACTGGGTGCGGTTAGTCAAGAATTCGGATATCCAATTTACGATAGAGGGATGGATCTTAACTTCGTTAAGTTTTATTTTAAGACGTTGATGAGGGACCCTATCAAACGCTTTAGAAAAGTCGAGAAAAATGGCGTCAGTCTGAATGTTGGTATTAAAACCTGCGTGAATGTCATGAAGAAACGCCGTTAGTTGGGTTTCGCAAGAGTACGCTTTCTGAAAACCATGTTGGTGACTAAAAAGGAGGTTGTTATCTTCTAAATAATTGATTATATTGGAGTAAAGTATGTGTTCCATGAGCTTAGATGATACGCTAGTTAGGGAGATGGGCCGATAGTTTGTAATTAGGTGGCGGTCACCAGATTTGAACACAGGGGTTATGTTTCCAGTTTTCCAATTTCTTGGAATTTCAGAAAGTTTAATTGACTGGGAAAATATGTCACAAAAAAAAGCTGCGGAAGTGTGTTTCGTGTTTATTAGAACCTTCGAATTGATTTGGTCATCCCCTGAGCTGGAAGACAGCTTCAAGTACTCAATCGCTTTCAGGACGCCGGCATAGTCAAAGGTGATGGGCCCCATAGGAGTGTGCAATGACTGGCGTGGGACAGGCATATTATGCAGGTTTTCTTCTGTAAAGACAGAACTAAATAAGTTATTAAAGGGGCACTGACACGTCAAAATCATATTTTTTTTTATTATCCGAAACGATTGAAAACGATGCCGGGACATTACCCTCAAAATTCGAAACTTGAAAATTCAGTATTTGTGAATTAAAAAAACAATTTCCAAATGCCGAATTTGAAGTTCCCGCGCGATCCGCGCCAGTACAGTGAGTCAAATTTTGCGGTCTCGTGAGACTCTACTTTTTTTCAGACCTCCGCCGTTGCCACGGCAACCCCAAGCGAGATGGAGGTGATATCACGCCGGCGCGGGAAAGAACCGGTTTCTTTCCCCACTCGCCGTGTTGCTCGCCGACGATGCCGCCAAGTTTTCCGAGGGAGGGTACAAATCTAGGAAGCAACATCACACCGAACTCTGATTTCTGGTATTTCAGAAAGAGGGGCCGTAGGGCGCTCGCAATTGCGTTAAAAAACATGTTTTACGATTGCCGTTATTAAATGTTATAGAAATGTCACCTACAAAGCTTCTAAAATTCCTGATTTTTGACGTCACCGATCAAAAGAAGCGAGGAGGTGAGCGCGGGAAATTTAAACGCCAAAAATAAAAAGGCGCACGCGCGCGCGGGGAAATTTTTTTTTCGCGATGCGGTTTTTTTTTTGCGTGTCTGTGACTACAACTTGCATCGTTTTAGACAATAAAAAAAAATACGACCTTTGGGTTGTCAGTGCCCCTTTAAGTGAAAGAGCACTTTGGTGATCGGAAAGATTATGCCCGCTGTTGTCAGTGAATTGCAAGGGAGACGACGTAGAAGGATTAATAATCTTCCAAAATTTCTTTGGCTTGTTAACCAAAATGTTGGAGAGGTCCCGAGTATAGAATTTAGTTTTTGCTTCATTTATAGCTGTTTTGTATTCTGTTGCACAATCGTGGTATTTGTTCCAGGCTTCCGGTGTGTCACAACACTTAGCCTGTCTATAAAGCCTTTTCTTTTTTTTGGAGTGTTTATAAATGGTTTTCTATACCACGGATTGTTGTTATCAGAGATGACACGAGTGAGTGGTATGAAAGACTCAATAAGTTGAATTAGTTTATATTTGAACAGCGTCCAGTTAGCGTTGACAGATCTTTCCTCAAAACCGTGAGAGAATGTGTCATAGAAGTGTTCCAGTTGCGAGTTGATAGAGCTATAGTCGGCACACGCATAATTCCGAATGAATTTAGTATAGCGTGATTTGTGAGGAGTGGTAAGGGAGAGTGTTAATTCGATAACAAGATGGTCACTAATGCCGGGTAAGTATGTAACATTACTGATAAGGTCTGGCTCTTGCGTTAGGCACAAGTCCAGCACATTGCTGCAGATTTTGGTTGTTCTGGTTGGTTGAGTGATAACGTTGGAAAAATTAAAGTCAAGGCAAAGATCAACGAAAGCATTGGAAAAAGCACTAACGGAGGAGAGGGCAGTCCAATCAATGTCTGGGCAATTAAAGTCTCCAAGAAGAACAAGGGTGGCATTAGGATAAAGCGTTGTAAGCTGAAAGAGACACTTATGAAGCTCAGTAATGAAATCCCTACCACTATCTAGCGGCCTGTAACATACACCCATTATAATACTTGGGTTAGAGGCAGTGTTGGACAAAATACTCCATAAAAGTATTTAAGTTAAGTTACTAAATACCTGCTTCATAAAGTATTTAAGATACTACTCAAGTTACTTTCACCGTAAAGTATCTTGAGTAGAGTACAAATACTTAGAAATGTATTTCAGGTACTTTTGAAGATACTTCCGCATTGCTTAATTTGTATCGACGTCATTGACAACGACAATTATGCAGCTATGCAAATCTAGGTTACCAGAATGGTTTATTAGCACGCAACAACACAAAACGAAAAAAAAAAAAGTATCGTAGGGCTATTTTATGCAGTCCGACTATAAAGAGCAAAATATTGTCAAGAATGATAAATGATGAGGCGGCGAATAACTGAAGAAACTAAACGTTTAATGGGGCGAACTTGTTCCCAAAACAAAATAGAGAAAGGCTAGCGTCGCAGGTGTCGATGTCGGATCGACGCTTACGATCGACTGCTGGGGCGAGACTGACTCCGGACCGCCACTCGGAGCACCTTTTGTACCCGCGTGGGTTTCCGGAACATTTGGCGTAGAATGTTCGGTGCGTACAACATCCGTAACTCGATCAGACGACAGAATTCTCGAACTTACCAGAATGTCAAGTTGAAGGAATAAATACAAGAGAAGTCCGCTTACTGGTATCGAACCCGTAGTCTCCGCGCGAGAGCCTCTGCGCGAGAGTCAAGCGCGGTAACTATTCGGCCACGCGCTCGCTGGGCAACGTGCATGGAAATATCACTGATAGATGTTACAAAACATTTCTGGGACAACAAGAAAGAGGTCGCTTTAGCTATTGGGGAGGAATTAAAATATATTCTAAGCTTAAATGGTAAAACAAAATGGCTAGGTGGCATAAGCTACCGCCCGATCCAAAGGGCTCAGCCAGATTTATCCATCCATCCAGGAGGTCAGACCGTGGCGCCCCAAACGGTTAACTTTAAAACTAGATGGATGGGGACAACAAATACAATGGCTCAGCGCTCGGCTGACTTAACCGAACGCGGCGTCAGCGTTCGGCTGGAGTTCGTGTTCTCCGGTGAGGGGGAGGAAAGGCTCTTCTGTTTCCACTCCGGCCTGCATGAACAATGCAGCATGCACGGTGCGCAGCTCAGCACAAAAGCCCAAGTGGGTAAAGTTCGCATCCTCTGACGACCGCTTTCAGCGAAGATCCGGCACTCAACGTCACTTCACTAATTGTTGGAATTTTTTCATTACACTGTGCCCCGCGCTCTATTAAAAAAGATGACACGAATATGCCCACAAGGCCTGTGGGAATGTGCACAGGCCTTGTGTTGGGTAAACACCGAGGTGTGGGGGTGACAAACGGGTCAGAGCGCTTCGCCAATAGTGACATCGCTGAATATCACACCCTGCGGCGCACCTTAGACGCATCGTTTAACTACAATCACTATAAACGAACTTGGGACACGGATATGAGTGAATGGATAACAAAGAGAACCCACATAATAGCCACGGCAGTGGTCGCACCTTCAAGTAGGTTGCGTTCAGAAAAGCACGCAACGTTGGGGGACGCTTTGTTGGCGTTTTGAGAGATCATCCAGCTCCTAGTTCGTTTCCTGTACTGTTCTCTGCTTATCAATGTTTGCTTACAGACAGTGTTCGCGAAAGAAATAAGTGCCGGACTAACAAACACAAAAAAAAACCTGGACGTTTTGCCTTAGCGGGGTCAAATATACAAAAAGCAAAACAAAAATGTCTTCTTTTTTGTGTGTGTCCACTTCTCATTTTCTTCTATTTGTTATTTTCTTGACACTCAAATCTGCATTGTTCTCGTAGGTCGTTTCCCGGTCTGCTTGCGCCTCAGGGTGGCATCTTTACTTCCGTAAAACCACACCTTTTGGTTGAGGATTTTTTGGGAGGAAACTATAAAAACAAAAGGCGCTTTTGGGAAGGCGAGGGGAGAACCTTCATTGTACGAACTTTGGGCTGAAATATGAGTCACAGTCGGCAAAAAAAAAAAAAAAAGAAAAAAACATTTTCACGAGTTCAGTTAAAGTCACCGTAGCTAATCGGAGCTAGCAACAGGATTCAGTTGCTCGAAAGAATGTTCAAGTTTGCTCGTGCCACGCCCACGCCACTTCATACCGAAAAACTCGGAAAATGGCGGAATGTCAAAAATGTATTTAAGATAATGAGTACAAGATACTCGGAATTGTAATTAAAATAGAGTATTAAATACTCTCCATCAAAGGTATTTGCAAGATACCAAGATACTCCAAAAAGTATTTAAGATACTGTATCTTGAGTAGAGTATTTGAGATAGGCACAAGTCTGGTTAGAGGTAAGGCATACCCAGACGATGTCCAGGCTTGTTTCTATTTTGTGCCGTGTTTCATTGTTGCTGGAGTTGGCACCAGCGGTAACTGGGACCAACTCCAACTGGGACCAGTTGTACCTGGGGGCAACTCCAACTGGGACCAGTTGCGACTGGGACCAGTTGGTCCCAGTTGAAAATTTTCGCCTGGGCTCCTTGACATCTTCCAAAGGAGCCCTCTGGCGTGAACTCTTTAGATACTTAAACTAGGCTACATTGGTTCTAAAGTGCAACTCCTTGTTTGATATCACGGTGTAATATGCCAAAAAACACGGACGAAAACAAAGGAAGAACTGGATAGGACGCGGCGTCCTGTCAAGTTCTAACTTTGTTTTCGTTTGCATTTTTTGGCGTATTACATCATGATGAACAACCAACTTGCCCAACAAGCCATCTTTGTTTTCTTTTTCTCCCCTCTCTCCAGCTGCCTTGGTAGGCACGTGGGCACACAGGCAGGGGCGGATTTAGAGGGGGGGTCCGGACGTCCTGACCCCCCTCTTGATTTCTGCATGCGTAAAATTTAGGGCGTGAAACGAGGGAGAGGGGGTTCCTAAACAAATGGTACGCTGACCAACACCTGACCCCCCCCTCAGGAAATTCCTGCATCCGCCCCTGCACACAGGTTCCCATCGTTTCGTTGACACGTTTCATGGAAGTTAATTTTGTGGACACACGCCCCTGCGACGTTTCATCTACAACATATTTTTGTTTGCTAAGCTGCCAAAAGCTAGCGTGTCATTTACTGAGGAGTGTTTACCCAAGCCTTGGGCCCTCCGCCCTCCTTTCTCTCCCTCCGTAAACCAGGTGAGACGCAAAATGTTGGTGGCGGAAACAGAAGGGTTATGTTTGACAAAACGTTGCAAGGTCTGTCGATGAAACAAACGCGAGA
The DNA here is from genome assembly GCA_013358835.2 of Ixodes persulcatus. Lineage (NCBI taxonomy): Eukaryota > Metazoa > Arthropoda > Arachnida > Ixodida > Ixodidae > Ixodes > Ixodes persulcatus. Next base: position 646,233 of record JABSTQ010011421.1, read on the forward strand.
AGCCTTTCGATGAAACAAATCGTCGATGAAACATCAGATGTCGACGAAACAATCTGTCTATGAACGTTGTTCGACAAACTGATTGCCACCATTAGCATGCTATGTAGGATCAGTTTGTGAAAATAAAGACTTTTAGGGCTTTGAACTCCGTTTACAACACCGGCAAAGATCGGGATCAACTGCAGCAAAGCACTGCTCTACACTAGGACGTTTCATTCATACTTAGGTTTCGAATTTTGTCTAATATTCTCTCAAATGGAAAAAAAAAAAAGAATTAAAACTGACGTTCTGTAAAATTGAGCTGAAAAGGGAGCGAAAGGCTGCAACCTTCACTTGTACAGACAGAGTTCAAAACAACCCCACAACAATAATTATATTTGCACTTAGAAGGGCGCAAGTGGTGGTGTGTGAGCGTAGACAGATGGGTGAAAACCCTTACGCAGGGCGCCTGTCAGCCCGCCACCACCTGCGGAAAGCAATAGCATAAACGAACTCGCACTTAAAAGACGTAAAAACCACTGTGAAAAGCCGCGCCATTACGCAGTTGAACTTAAGCCGAAGACCCTCGATGAGGAAGGGCAATTAAATCAACAGGATGGAAACAGACGCACGGAAAGACGCCCTTACCCAAAACCTCTCGCTGCACTGTCATTGTTAGCCAGGCGCCTCCGTTCTTCCGAATCATTTGAGCTTCAATTTTCTCCAAAAGCTGCGCCGCGTTCGGGAAGTTCCGAAGGGCTTCTTCCGTGACCTCTGGGAAAGAAAGGGGGAAAACGCAGTAGGGAGAAGCATCGTAGAAAACGCAAAACGAAAGTCGCTTCCACGCGCGGCACGAAGTTTTTACCAAAAACACATGGCTTAGAGCATGGCATACCGTTCTGACCAACTTCCATGGTACCCTGTAATGTTTGCGGACTGGCGCATGTGTTGGGGCCGCTTAAGCACAAGGTTCGAACACTTTCTATGGACCGTTGGCCCGCGTATGCCGAACAAAAGCGGTAAGCGCGGTAAAGTTTCGAAGTGGAAAGCATCATGTTTGGAAACCGAAACGTGCGGCCAGCGCAATCGCTACCAATCGCCACCATTCGAATCACGTGACCGCAAAAAAACAAATTCTAATACAAACATAAGTAATTTGTGTTAGCCATGCTAAATCATTTTATTGTATTTTTGTTATTGAAATTAATTTTAGCTTAAAATGCTGCTCGTTTGTATTTATATGAGTTTGATTACGCAACGACGACGAAACGTAACTGGCTGGGGTCAGTTCGCGCGCCGAGCGCGAGCGCCCTCTAATCAAAATTTGTACGGTTAGTCAGGAACTCAAGATGGCTGAGGGAGGTACTCAGGCGACGTTATGCAGGTATGTGCAGTTTACGTAATTCATCGTCCATTGGGTCAAGTTACGGCGCTTTCAAACCGCCGCAGCTTGAACACAATGCCCCGCACAAAGTCCACCGTTTTTTTCGTTGAGAAAATCTTCACTGCCTCTCGTGAAGTACCTTACCAGCGTTCGATAGGTCGAATAACAACGTTCGCAGAGCAGATTGTTCGTCGAAACGCTCACTGGTGACACGTCTATTGTCGTCAAAACCTTTCAGGATATCGCTCGAAATACTCTCCGTTGCGTCGTTGTGGCGAATCGACATTGTTGCGTGACGGAAACATACGTAACCGCCTTAAGTTTCGTGTTCGTGCCTCGTTCGGCAGAAACGGCGAGTTGCGTTTGTTTGAAGTGTTTCCGACGTGTGCGGTGGGCAGGAAATTATAGCGGCATGTTTATCTCACCCGAACTCGGCGTCAGCGAGCGCGAAAGCTCGTGGACGTTCACGCGAACGCGTCTACGTGGTTCTCTTGCGGTCGGCCCGTATGTAACGCGCCCAGAAATTGTGACTGACTGACTTACAAAAACTGGCACACTTCCGACACAGAACGGAAGGTGGAAAGCGACGGGTCGGGTTGTGCTGGCTGTGTGCTGATCTTGTCAGTTGGGATAAAAATCGCTCCTAACTTGCAGTTTCTGGGTGCATCGGGGTGGAGAGGCGTGTTTGGGAATCAAAATAAAATAGAAATGTTTGTTTCGGGAAGTGCGGTTGGGACAAAATGAGTGAAAGGAAGGGCGCTTCTCCGCGTCCTAGAATTTCATTTTCTTTTGTGTCGCGGCGGAAGCAATTTTTTTACGCGTTCGCTAGCCGTCGTGGTCTTGTGACAGGGCTGTCGTCCCACCCTTTTTTGAAAGGATAAGTTGTATAGTTGTGTAGCACGCCCTATCGAATTCTTGTTTCCATAAATGCAAACGCGCTCTGCTCGGAGCGTGTGTGTGTTCGAATGGTTTGACATGTTCGACCTCCGTTATTTCATTTCTACTTCCGAACCGAGATGGCGCCACTATTCTGCTTACTTCTGACAGATGCGTCAGTAGTTACAGAATGGGCGCGTCGTTTATTTGACGGGAGCTCATTACAATTCCGATCCCGATGTTTACAAGCTGTTAAAGAAATTCATTGACACTTGGTTCTTTTCGTTTTCGCTTCGCAGTAGAAAATTACAATGTGCAAAAGTTTTTTTTTTTTTTTCATGTATATATATATGTGTGTGTGTGTGTAACTTTATTTTGTTCTATATATTTTTTTTTGTATGTGGCATTCTCGTCACTTGCATTATAAGTTAAAAAATGACAACGCGATGAATGACGAATTAAAATATTTTAAATGAATGTTTTAATTTCTTTTACAGCACTTTTCGAGTTAACCTATGTGTGAAAACTATACAGACTGCATATTGTCAATTGATTTCGAGAGAAAACAGAAAAAAATCATATTTCTTTCAAGTCTAAGTTTAAATGTATATAAATAAAAAAAAAAACTCTTATACCCCTGTCAGACGGGCACCTCAAATGACATTTACCCCAAATGACATTCAGTGTAAATGTCATTTAGGCAGTGTCACACGGCAACTCAAATGACATTTGACTTAAATGGCATTCGAGCTCAACTGAGTTCTCCCAAACTCATTTACGGCTCGTAAATGTGTAGTCTCGTTAACAGCGGTCAGCACAAGTTCCGCGAATTGAAATAAAACATTATAAATAATATAAATACAATTGAAAACGATGCTTGTAGCAATTATTATTAGAAAGAAATGCTTATAACGTGTATATCTCGCACACCTTTTGCGATATATTTGTTTAATATACTCGCGGCCTCAGTTGCGCGTCAGGAACGCGATCCGACGTTCCGGCAGTTCCGGATCCATCGCACTACGATCATTGTCGTCAGCAGGCTCCATCGCTACAGGGTCACGGTCTTCGCTTGAATCGATCGGAGACGTAAACGTCAACGAGGTATACGAATCCGGCGAAGAACGAAAGAGTGCGAGGAACAACGGCGAGCAAGATGCACGGAGTTCCGAAAGCAGACGAGCCAAGCGGCGGAACGGCTACGGCTACGGATTACTTGGGATTGCTGACGTCGTGTCATAGTTGCCACAAAACACCTTGTCTCCGTCAAAACGTGTACTTAGTTTTCATCACCGTGTTTGAATTTTATGTTCTGAGAATTCATTACATTTTATTTACTTAGTAAACAATAATATAAACACTAGTTTGCCGGGTTAACAACATACCACTATCGTGATAGACATCACCTAAATGACATTTGAGTTGCCCGTCTGACACGACACGACTTAAATGTCATTTGAAAATCCTAAAGGCCTTTAGCGTAAATGACATTCAAGGTGCCCGTCTGACAGGGGTATTAGTTGCTATAACATTTATCTGCGATCCTGGAAGTCTTTATTGAGTTATCCAGAACTGCAGACACAGGCCTTTGGAACGAGATGACTTGATATGCCTGTGGTAGACTGGAAAACCATGAATTGAGCCCTGTTTATCATGTAACAGTTCTGGGGTAAGATATAATAGCTTTATTACCTTTAAACTCTGTATGCCCACTACACTTCCAACGTCGTAGCCTTCTCAGTCCTTAATGTTTTTATTGCCCTAAAATATTGTCTGACAAAAAAAGGTGTCTTTGACTTCCTGATTGGCATAAATGTCACTGGGAGTCGGGCTTTGGCCAGATGGGATCAACCTGAGCCGCTGTCATCATCTGATGGAGAAGATAGAGCAAGATGCTCACGAGGAAACCTCAATGATAAATTGAAAACAACCACTGCGATTGATCTCGCTGACAGTAAATAGCCAACATCCCCATCCGTCACTTTTATGAATGCCAGTAACCTAGTTTCTACCAACCCTTATTACGGGCAAAAGTGAAAGAGCACGGTGTTGAAATTTTGACATTCTTATTTTTAGCAGATTCATGTGTCCTAGCATTTTTGCTTACTACAGCCACTGAAATACCTATCACATTCCTGTTCTGGCTGTCCCCAAACTCCTGCCTCCCTATCAGCTGGCTGCTTGTTCTGCTTGTTATGTCTGCCCGTGTTTGGCAGAGTAACATATTTAATGGGCCGTGCAGGGAAATTTCCAACTTCAGGCATTACAAGCCAGCAACACTGGGATATGCGGATCGTTACATTGCACACACGCTGCTTGTAAACATCCAGGTATTGAGATTGTCCGCTATCTCCGGCTTTGCGGCTGATAGTGGGTTATTGCAACCCCTGGAGTGGGCTTCTCTTCAGATTTCTTGACACGCTGTGAGCAACGCTGCCATGATGTGAGATAGTCACCTATTGAAGAAGTCAAATCCCCACCCCTATTTTCAACATGATTTGATATCTGTTCTTAAAAAAACGCCGAAAAATATTCCACTTTTAAAGTCCGTTGCAACTCAAGAAGGTAGGGCGAGGGTAAGACGGGCCGGGCAGGGGGAAGCAGACAGAACGCTAAAGAGAGAAGGTGGTTTCTCTTTTCTTTAGCATTCCATCTGCTTCCTCCTCCTCGGTCTATCTTACCCTCGCCCTACCTTCTAGAGTTGCAACGGACTGTAGTAATTGTGGAACCCTGGCCAATGGTTACCTCGACAGAATTGGTATACTTAGCCATGGCGGGAGATGAGCGAACGTTGCTGACTGGGAAGGACAGTCGTCTTTGGTTTAACGCCCCTCCCTGCATCCACAAACCTTTGCCAATCATAAAAAAAAAAAAAAAAAAAATTCAATTTTTTTTTTATTGATTTTTGAAAGTTAGCCCACTCCCTATTTTCACCCGATTGCCTTCGATTTTGGGTGAGCTATCTAAGAACATTATGGTACTTATGCATACATTAGTTGTCTTAAATGTAGCAGTTGTCACAATTAGTTTTCAGAAATGTTACATTGCTTGTGAAACAGAAGTTTCTGTACTCACTCATCTCTTAGGCCATTGAAGAGGCGGTTGATTTTGCAGTTTGTACTCGGGTTGCCTGACCTGTCCCACTGGTTGTTGGAAAATGTTTTCTTGTGGGCTGCCTTTTGCCGCTTCTAAAGCTTGGTTAGTTTTTATTTCGGGACATTACAGAAACCCAGCAACTGATGGAATGAGAATGGGAGAGTGTGTCATTTAAATGCTCGGCTTCTAGCTTGTGCACCATGCTCTGACAACGCGATCGACGTGCACGAAACGCCAAAGCATTGTCGACGCTAGGAAGCTTGTGCTGGAGGCAGTACAACTGACTATGTAGTGTCCTTTGGGAGTGAGTTGTCTATAGGTGTATTGCGGTTCCTATTTTTAGAGCACAGCTCTTAGGTGCTCGTTTCTGCGTATAGCGGTGTTGTCGTCGGCGTAACTAACCCGCTAAATTTAGTGGGAAATTGAATTGCTGTCGAGGTCACGTGACTTCAATTTTCCCGCTAAATTTAGCGGGGAAAATGGTGTCATATGACTTCATGTCACGTCACCCATGAACAAATTCCATTTCTCCGCTATATTTAGTGGGAAAGTTGACGTCACGTGACCTCAACACCAATTCAGTTAACTGCTAAATTGAATGGAGGGGCGAGTACGGAGGAGGAGGGGAGGGGCATACCCTCCTCTTCATACCTTCTCCTCTTTCTCAAGAGCTGCGCTCTAATTTTGCGTTACAGAGATTTGCAACCATCTCATTTTTGTTTCCTTCTTAGTTTCTAACTTTCGGTAATTGTTTTTTTTTTAGGGAGCTTCCTTGTTCCTACACTTTCGGGCAGCCACATTGAGATTCTGTTCGATGGATCCGTTTCAACAAATCTCGTATCATATGCTACAATTGCTGTAATGTCCACTAAGTTTCATTGTACTATTGCAGCCAATATGAACTGAAACCGCTCCACATGGCGCACAGTATTATCAGAGCTGCCTGTCACATTTTTCTGCAAACTGCGATGCACGCTAAGACCAAGACAATTCCCCTCCGGCGCTCACTGCACCACTCTGCTACTGAGACAGCAGTTCTCAACTGTGGCAGGACTGTTCAGATGGATGTCCGGATCGCCAGGTTTTCTCAAAGCTCCTGTGCTAATTGGAAAGGGTTCACAAATACCACTACGACGAGCTAGCAGCTCTTCTCATCCCTTGGGGCTCGAGAACGCCTTATGTGCGGTGCATTCCCGGGTCGATCTTCATCTTTTTAGGCGTGGATTATAGGATTCACAGTCGCTGACGATTTTCTCCTTACTATTTCCCTTTGCCAGTAGGACATTTGCATGCTCAGATGTCTGACACACTTCTATCAGCACACTCAAATTTTTCGAATATGTCTCTGGTGAATACAGAAAGACACCTGTGTTTGAGCAACTCATTGCTTTGTAGATCTGTTGTGTTATGTTTTGTAGAGTTGTTGTTATTTAACTATTTTTAGCTGCTGTACTTTAGGGGTTCGAGGCTTTGTCAGGCATCACGCCTTTATCTCTGCTGCCTATTTGGTAAATCTACAAAACAAATAAAGAAAAAAAAAATGTGAACTTAATATTGTGTGACCAAGTCAGGACTCTGAAGAAATTGTTTCGAGAAAGTTTTCAATAGATTTGCGCTGTTTCACGAATAGGTTTTACGGTTTGATTAAACCAAGGGATAGCTCCTCCACTTCCTCACTGGCAGAAGACTTTGGAAGTGCAGTTTGGCTCCACGACCGCCGAAGGGAAGTAGTCTTGGCCTTAGCGTGCGTCACAGTTTGCAGAAAAATCCGACTGACAATTCTGAAAGTATTACGCACCATGCGAAGCAGCATTTAAGCTCATATTGGCCGCGATGATACCTGACTTGCTGACACCAATGGTTTCTTGCGGATGGAGGAGGCAGCTTTATTCGAGGGGACGAACCGATTAGTAAAGCCTTGCGTAAATAACATATCGATCATCCGCATCTGATTTGTGTCCGCAGACTTTGTAGCCACCTCCAAACCGCATCCGTAAATTTTCATTAAATCAAGAGTGAATTAAAAAAAAAGTGTGTGGATGGTATTTTGTACACTGTTTGCTTATCTTTGTACAAGAGCAATTCGAGTCAGAATATGGTGAAAGTCATTTAATCATATTTTGTTTTATCATATTTTTATTATAAACAATCATCCTTCCAGAGACACTTTGCGCCACTGGAAAGATGATTGCAGTTATGAGTTCATTCTGGGAGTCTGTGATATTCTCCCAGAAGATGCGCTAAAATGGGAGCATTTTTATTTTTTTTTTTTAAAACACCCACTTCAAGCAGACACATATTTTCTAATCGTTAAAATTAATAAAGGACACTAATAACATTGTCATTTTATTTGGGTCAAACAATAAAAAAATGGTAGAGGAAAAGCAATCGCCCACCGCAGCGAAGTACTCGTACAGGTGGCAAGATGCGAGTACTGTATTTTCCAGACCATGGTTTGCAGACTATACATGATTGAATGCTGAAATGTTACCCGATGTGGACTATACAAGATTGGTTTTATTTTTTGTTCACTGTGACAAGACGTGGAGGGTTTTACTAATAACAGAGTATACTAATATTGATTTATGTATGATACAAGCTTCTTTGTGCACGAATACTGCAGGCATTTGTCAAGGTGCGCTGTGTATGATAATTTTTACATTTGGACTAGGCACTAAGTGCGAACTATGCACACTGTGCGGACTATGCACCGCTGTGTATGATAGTTTTTACGTTTGGATTAGGCACTAAGTGCGAACTGTGCACACTGTGCGGACTATGCACCGGGGGCAAATTGTCTAAGCAAAAACTTTTATTTTTGACCCATAATTTGCCCCTGCGGACTATGCACCAGGTGCAGATTATAGGTCGGAAAATACGGTACATCACTCGGGCAATGTCACTATGTTCAATAATGGCAACACGTCCTATCAGTTTCAGTTTTAAACATGACTCCGAACTGTTTGCTCCTAACCACATTCTTATCAGCGACTAGCGAACTCTCGAGGAAAGAAAAAAAAAACGCACACGGACACCATGTTTTACTTGTCGAGGAGGATTCCACTTTCTTGTCGCTTGTACGTTTGTGGTTTTCTTTGCCAAAGAACGTTTTCTGCTCTTTTCCTGCCAAACAAGTACACGCTTTCCCAAAACGACCGATATGCCCCTGCATTTTTCACTTTTTCTAGGGACAGCATTTTTGGCAAGATAGAGTACTCTAAAGCGATCCTTGACAAAAATCGGGTCTTTATTGGCATAAGGAACAATTTTCTCCCGAATTGGTTCCTTCTCTTTAAGACAGTAATTTTCTCCCGCCAAAGATTCGTTGACGCACTTGATAGTATCACTTATTTATGCCCTCTAAACTCTGAGGTTGCACAAGTTAATGGGCCAGTTCAGCAGAAATGTAGATCCGGACCCGCGGATATCCGCATCCGATCGGCAGCCTCTGGCATCTGCATCCGATCTGCAATTTGCCAAATCTGGTTCATTTTTATCTGCACCCGCCAGATGACTGAGGATATCCGCAAGTAATCCGGGGACGTGCATCCTATAAAAAAAAAAAGCGATTGACGCAGCATTGTTTCCCGCATTTATGGGCCCGGGTCTTCAGCAGCATGCATTGTGTTGAATCATCACCTCTGCAGGGTGGCGGTGAATGGCGAAGCGATTCATGAGATACCTGCCCGTTCTAAAGCCGAGGTGTTTTTGTTTTGTTTTTTTAATAACTCGCACATGCAGGTACTTTCTCAGCGGGATGTGCAGAGACGGACAGCGCTGCCACTTCTCCCACGACCGGGCAGCAGGCGCCCCCGATAACGTCTGCCGGTACTACCTCAAGGGGGAGTGCATGTATGGCAGCCGGTGTCGGTGAGCTTTACTTTTGCATACTGTCTAGAGCTTGTTCCACCGTGGTGTAGCGGCACACTTGACCGCTTTCTTGCAGCATAATTAGGGAGGCACTCGGGACTATTTTATACTTTTTTGTTGCTAGCATGCTTCACAGTTGGGTGGTTTTTAGTTTTTGTTTTAGTTTTTTTTTTTTTTTTTTTTTTTTTTTTTTCGAAATGGCATTTTTAAGGACCAAGTTACTTAGAGAATAAATAGGTTTGCATCATTCTCTTCATGTCAGGTCGGCTGATTATAGAGCATTTTTCACTCGAATCTGAGAAGAGAGCACGAGTCGGCACATGGTTTTACCATTGCCTTACATTTTGCCAGAATGCATCGCATTTGGACTTTGTTGCCGTGGCAGTTTCCAACCGCATTCTATCGGGGGGGGGGGGGGGGGGTGTTGCCTGTGGTACTGTAGTTATTGGACTCGTTTCATTGCCTTTGTCCGTGTAGCTATTCTAGGACACATAACTCTGTCTGCAGCTCTGGGAAAATTCTGTCGGTAAATATCCATCGTCCCCTTCACACTCAAATTCCCTTTGACGTCCCTTAGACACCGCTATTACAGAAATATAACGGCAACACAGTTTGCCCCCAGCGTGTTAGAGCAATTATTGTCGCACGTCTGTACTTCATTTCGCCTTATGACGAACCACAGAGGGCGCCACGAAACATTGAATGCCAATCCAATACGACGCAAACGTCGCGCGGCTTTCGGGAGGGGCGCATAGTCGTGTCACGGTCCCCCGATCCCCTCACCCGCTCGCCCAGGAGCAGCCTGACGATTCCTCCCGCGAACAAAAGAGCATGTTTGAGAAAGTGAAGTTCTTCCGTCTGCCACAACGGATAGCGGGAGCGCTGCATGTCGGCGAAAGCCAAAGCCATGGTGGAAGCGTTGAACATGGCCAAAGTGAAGGCGTTTTTACCTCTCCCCGGCATTTATCGGCGCTCGTGTGAATTGCCAGATTTCTCGGTCGTTTTGTAGAGCCATCTTAACAGTTGCTAAATAATCACGTGAATTAGGGGGCACGCAATGCCTAAAAATTCTAACATGCTGTGTTGTAAATGAAGTGTGGCAAGAAACCTAGATTTCCGGACCGACAAGCTGCTATCCAGAAAAAAAAAATCTTTAGGATGCCGGCTTGCAGAACATTTCACGGTAAGGCACTGGCAAAGGGTAGCGGTTGCAGCCTAGATTTAGGGCCGTTGTGTGCTCACAATCAACGACTCAATAAACACTGAGAACAAAGCAACCACAATACTACAAAACCCTTAATGTTCGCAAGCCCTTAACTTTCGCGAATTGAAAAATTCGTGAAATTTAAGGGCACACGAAATTTTCGATTCTTAAAAGAGTTTCAATGCAGACATCTGGAATTCGCGAAATTTAGCACCGTGCGGATGACGTTGTCTGGGTAGCTAATTTCCCCATCCTCGCATGCGGGCAAAGGTACGACCACGTCCGCACCGACCGCAACAATTCCACGGCCGGCGCGAGGCCCGGCAGAAACAAGGCACAGAACCGAGGCCACGCGGCGGACGGCGCCGGCCGGCGAGAACAGAACCACGCGGCACCGACGTCCGGTGGGAACTCCTCTTTGTCCACGGGCAACCACTCCAACGGTCACGGATCGCAGCCAGGTGAGGAAATCGTTGACATTTTAGTGTGCCCTCTACGACACTGGGCTCCGATCGGTCATTGGAACGTAACGTTGCCGAGGGTACAAAGCTTCCTTTGATTGTATTTCTGTGTTTAGCACACCACAGTCACTGACGAGGTGAGAAAGGTGGGGAGGACCTCCAGTTGTCCAGCCTTCGACGACGCTTCGGCGTCTAGTGCGCCCTGAGCGCGCACACGCGTAGTCGAAGCACGGTGGGGAGTATGGAGCGCAAGTTGGATGCCAGGTGTTCCAAAGACACGCCTTGCCGTTCTCACTCTCTCAGTGACTTTAATGGCTGCGGGCTGGTTCACACACAGCACCGTGTTCTTCAATTACACACAAGTCACCAAACCATCTGTGTCTCGAATGTCGTGTGACAGGCAATCTCCTTGGACTGGTAGCCACGCTTGATATTGCCGCGTGCATCGCCGAGAAGGAACGCTTCTTCGTACTTTTAGAAGATTCGTGTTTACTCTAACCCCGAGTTTAATAGATAAGGAGGCCGACATGACCTTGCTGAGCCAGTCTCCAGGGCGTTCGATGCTCGGAATGTTCGAGATACCGAGTGCAGTAGATAGGTAGCCCAACATGGCCTTGCCGACTCGCTGTCCCGACGACGACAGGCTCGCCCTAGCCAGCTGTCACGCCGACGCCTCGACGCTCGCTGCTCCTTTCTCGGCTCTCATTCTTCCTTTTGTTTCCGGCACAAGTCCGCCGATTAAACCTTTGCTTTCAGTTTTACGCTGGTCGAGCCTTTGCCATCCACAACGATGTTAAGCACAGATGTCCCGGTGGCTTGTGGCGTGAGCAGACGTAACCTTCCGTAACATAATTTAAGAAAACGGGCCTGCATGAACCAGCCTTAAGGGGCCCATGAAAGGAATTTTGGGCTGGGATAAATCAATTTAGATTGGGATTTTACTAATAGCTCATCAATCAGTGGGCCAAAAGAAAAAAAGGTAGAAAGTCAAAAGCGTGACTTTCGGTACGAGAATTTGAAAACGGAGCGGACTATTTCGTACCTCCTTCCCTTCGTAAGCTCTCTGCCTTTTCACTGTAATACATCCGCGGTCCCCCAAGCGCGTTACCGGGTCCTAACGCACATCACACGACGCCGGACCTCACTTATTCCCTTCACCCCTAAGCTGAATTTACGGTGGAAGCTATGCGCTTGCCGGACCAATCGGCCGCCTCCCTTTCATCACCTGACGGACCTCATTCTCTGTGGGTGGGTATGCACGAGAGAGCGTCATTATGTGGCAAAAGTGTGGCTGGCCCAACGAGCACGTAGCTTCCACAGCACTGTCAGCTTCAGCGTGAACGGGGTGGGGAAAGCAACTTTTGTCTGAATTTTGTGCGACGGGCTAATCTTCCAGGGGGAGAATGGCTGCGTCCGGGTACACAAACCAGTCCGAGGAACAGTGACTCCCCCCTTTCCGTCTTCTTGAACTGTTTGGTACAATGCGCAGTTTATGAGTTGAGAAGGAAAGCTGAAGAGGAAAAAGTTGGAAAATTGTTTCATGACCCCTTTAAAGATTAAGGAGCTACGGCGGGTTTCTTTTGGGCCTTCCACCTTATGTGCACGCTTGGCATTTTGACGGTTTATAGATAGCTTACCGATAGTTTACTGCAGCCAGCGACAGATTAAGAGCCCATTCAGTATTCTGCCTCAAGCGCAAGCTTTCTGACTTTGATGACATGTCGTCGTACGTGCAGCCCAAGCCCGGCAGAAGCCAAAGCGTGCGTTGGAGGGCTTTTAACCTGTCACTGACTATACGTGCACATTGCATTAGCAGTCGCATAAATAGCAAAAAAATGGGAATTAACAAATTTTTGTTGAAGGATACCCGTGTTGCTCAACGTTGCACTTGCACTGGGAGAGGAAGCTTTGGGTGAAATAGCAGAAGTGATGTAGGCAAGGCGGTGAACTTTGAAAGTGTTGGGTGTACGCATTTAGGCACTCCAAGCACGGCAGCACATTAGCACAAGCACCCCACAGAACCTGTCTGCGGGACGGTGGAGAAAGTCGCGAGAGGACAGCAATGCCGTCGATGGGCAACGATCCACCGCCTAACGGTGATAGTCGTTCTCACGAGTCTAGTTTGGAACGGTGTGGTTGGCAGTAGGGGAGGGAGCCCGGATTCTCAAAGGACGCTCTCCGGTCTCCTGTTTTGAAGGGCCGTTGACGGTCCTGAAAAAGGCCGGCAACGCGGCTTCTTCGTGGGACGGCGATCCAACTTGCAAGGCGCTGCGCTCTTCGAGTTGGGCCGACGCCCCAGAGTTCGTGCCCAAAAGTATGTTTGTTTCGTTGCACCTGCCTTTGTTTCTTCTTTTCCTTTTCTCAAACTCTCTTCTCTCGCACTGGGACGCAGAGTGTAGCCGTTCGGGTGGTCCCAGGGATGACGGTGGCGCTCTGAACTTTGGGTTGCATGTTTTTGCGAAGTCAGGTTTTTGAACGAATATCTCGTGTAAAATTATCTCTGTACTACTTTTTCAACCAGCTTGTAGAGGGCCTGCACTGAGATTTGGGGCATGTTGATGATTGGCTCAGTCCCGCTGATCGCATTTCTGGGCCCACGTGCTACTTGGACCCAGTCATTCACTCCTGTCCCCTTTTGTAAAAGATGGTGACTTGCCGACCGCATGCTTTGCGATAGATTGTATGTGTGGGCGTCATTCACACGCAAGAGTTTGCTTTAGATTTTGGTGAATGTGGTAGGAGTAAATGCGATGCAACATATTTCATAGTCTTTTTAAGGCACTATATGAGCTAGGTCTTCACATTTCTAGGTTCGCACTACCCTAAATTGAACGAACCATCATGTCAATTTCTTTTTGTTTTGTTTTTTTTAAACGTGAAGTAGCAAAAATTACCTAGTTCCTCTTGGAAAGAGAGCTTGATTAGTATGCAAACCCCATTTTTTTCTAAAGGACATCCCTTCTCTGCTACGAGCAAGTAAAGCTTTTAGGAAGTTGCATAGCTTCTTAGGTGTATGGTTTCTCGCCGAGCAAAAAGGGCGAGCTAAGGCGAATCAAGTCAGTTGCAACGAACAAAAACCCGACACTTGTTGTTACGAGCGCATTCTAGGTTCTGCCGTCGCCCGAGGCTTGGGTTTCTGTTCGTTGGGACCGTAGCAACTTAGAGGGTTAGAACCGCTGGGAAGGGGGGCCTTTCACTTGTCTCGCCTCCAGTCCGAGCTTTTTGCTTTCGATAGCACTTTGGTGTTTCAGGAACTTCAAGTTTGCTAGCACAATTAAAGCACCGTAGAAGGCAGCAGGCGTGCGCTGGAGGCTGGGCATCTGTGAGAAACAGCCTGTCGTTCTTATTCTGTCGGCGGCTGTAACCGTGGGCGAGTCTCCAGTGCGCTTACAGTTGGGATCACGTCGCTTGATCGGGTTTCGACGGCCCGAAGTTTCGCCGTCGCAACTCGACTGGGAACCTGCAGCAGTGCTTAAAGGGAGCTCCAACGCATGTCCCAATATAAACTCCCCCCCCCCCCCCCCAGAAATAAAAAAATATTTTAGCACAATATCTTTGTTGTGAGGCTCATTGAGCGATTCCAACACATCCTTTCATTTCGGTGTCGATCCCGAGATGGAGGCATGCTGTGGAATCGCTCCGAACTCGAAATTCGTCTCTCAACATAAATATTTTGGTAAAAAAAAAATGAAAGCCGTTTACAACTCTCTGTAACGCCGAATTGGAGCGCAGCTCTTGAGGAGGAGGAGGGAAGGGTAATCAGGGGAGGGTATACCCCTCCTCCTCCTCCTCCTCCCCTCATTCTTCAATCTCCTCTGGGGGGGGGGGGGGGGGGGGAGTTCACGTGATCTGGGGGGTCACGTGACCCCCCTCCTCCTCCTCCCCCGAGGTCACGTGACTCCCCCTCCTCCCCGCAGGTCACGTGACCTGAGGGGAGGAGGGGGAGGGGGTCACATGATCTGGGGGCGGGGGTCACGTGACTCCCCCGAGGTCACGTGACCCGGGGGGGTCACGTGACCTTTCCCCTCCCCCTCCTCCCCGCGGTCACGTGACCCCGGGGGGGGCTCGCACGGTGCATTATGGACTGCGCGGTGACGGCGACGCCGACGCCGCTCAAGCCGGAAACGGGCGCCTAAGAGCTGCGCTCTAAAAGGAAAGCTTACTGTGTGACGTATACATGTCCTATCCAGGCACAAAAAGATGTTTTAGGGAGTTCCGTTTCTCTTAAAGGAGGACGTAACTAGAAAAAGGTTATGTTTAGGTGCCTATATAAAACGTGTATGTCGTAAAAAAAACGCTTTCCCCAAAGAGAAGATATTTTCCAAAGTATGTCAGTTGCTAGGCTCGTTTCAAGTATCGAGACGGGCTTTTACTTTGTGCTTCTGTTTAGAGACGACGTGATCAAGTAGAAGCGCGTTTCGGAATTGCTCCCGCCTCAAAATCGGGCTCGCGACATAAATAATGCGATAGGGGGAAGTTTGTTTCGTGACAGACGTCCGCGATTCAGGCACTTGAAAGGAAAATTTCTCGGGTGTTCGGTGTCTCTAGGACTGCTAAAATAAGTTTTTGAAAAAATATTGTGCCACAGAGTTGTCGAGAAAAGTTTATTTTATGACGCTTACCCTGTTCCAGCTCCTAAAAAGTTTTTCTTTTTTTGGCAAGTTTTGCTTTTTAAGTTGCTTCGCACCGTTTACCGGTGCCAAGGATGGCATGCCACGAGGGCCTCTGGGCGTATGCGCAGGTGGGGCGTCCAAACCGGTCCGCTCGTACGCGGCGATCGTGCGGCCCGAGGGGTCGTCGCAGAAGGCGTCCTCGCGGGACCTCTCCAAGGAGGCGGCCCTGCCCCTGTGCCCGTACGAGGTGGCCAGCGACGGGTGCCCCCTGGGGGAGCGCTGCTCCTACCTGCACGGCGAGCTGTGTGACCTGTGCGAGAAGCCCTGCCTCCACCCCTTCAACGAGGCCCAGAGGAAGCAGCACAGGGAGGTGCGTGAGCAGACGGCACTTCCGAGATCGGACCCGTTCTCTGCGGCACGAGCCTCCCAGGCAGCACGGATTTGGCCGACCATTGGCCAATGGCTGACAATGGTCGTTTGGCCAGTGGCCAGACAGTAGCTAGCATGGAAACAGGAAGCTTGTGGAGGCGACATGACGTTACCAGAGGTGAAGCCAGGAATGTGAAGGTACATGCCCCCCAATGATGACCAAAACCAAGAGGCGCCATTGGACGAAAAGGAGAGCTGCCTTGGTGCCGACAGGTCTCTTTTTCTTCCAGTGGCGTCTCCTGGTTTTTGATCGTAATTGTGGGGCGCGTTCCTCCACACTTTTGACTTCACGTCTGGTGGCCTCGTGTCACCTCCAGAAACTCCTACCTCCATGACAGCCATTGACTGGCCTTTTTCTTGCCGATGGCCATTGGCCGATGAGTGGCCGCTCTTTGGCCGTTCGCCGAAAGACCATCGCCAGCCCCTAAACAGTCCTTCGCCGAAATCTGTGCTGCTTGGACAGCGACGACCCGTGGCGGTGGTTTCGAACTCTTTGGAGTGCGGGAACCAGACGGCGTGCCCCCCGATAGTTTGGGGGCCAACGTAGGGGGGGGGGGGGGAGTCTGCGTTTAGTGAGCTTATCTTTTAGCCGGTGACTTCTTTTTAGCTTTGACTTTTAATGAGATCGGCTTTCTTGGGACCTTTGGGCCATTCTGAAGTTTGTTTCTGGCCGTTTGTTTTCCCCCGCTAGATTTAACAAAGAAAATGGCTTCACGTGGCATGATGTCACGTGACCATGCACAAACTAAGTTTCCCCGGTAGATTAGCGGGAACGTTGTCGTCACATGACCTCAATGCCAATCTAGTTTCCTCGCTAAATTTAGCGGGGAAAATGGTTTCGCACGATTTCGTGTCGCATTACCTACACACAAGTTCAGTTTCCCCACTTATCAGGAAAATCGGCATCATGTGACCTCAACACCTATCCATTTTCCCCACTAAATTTAGCGGGGAAATGTCATCACGAGACCTTAACACAAATTCGCTTTCCGCGCTAAATTTAGCAGGGAAACGGACGTCGCACGGTGTCACGTGACCTATACACAAATTCAGTGTCCCCACTAGATTTAGCGGGAGAATTGACGTCGCACAGTTTCAACAGAAATTCAGTTTCCCCGCTTTATTAAGTGGGAAAAATGACGTCATCTGACTTGATGTCATCTGACCTCGCCACTAATTTAGTTTCCCCACTAAATTTAGCATGAAAACGACGCTGCATGACTTGATGTCACGTGACCTCAACGCCAGTTCAGCTGCCCCGCTAAATTTAGCAAGAAAAATTATGCCACATGCTTGATGTCACGCGACCCACAGACAAATTCAGTTTACCCACTAAATACAGCGGGAAAAGTGATGCACAACCTGCCGTGGCTCTCAATTCTGTCTGTAGCTAATCGCTTAATTTTTTTTATACAACTTTGATCCCATGCAATAATATTTAAAATTGCACCGCCCCGCCAACATGCTGCCATTTTTCGATAGAACGACAGAGCATGCACTCTCGACAAAACGGCGGCTTGGCCTAGCTGGTTATCCATGTCTCAAAATAACAGCGCAAGTATGGAGTTGCACACAAACACACGCACAACAGCAACGTAACTAGAGCCAACTCGGGACATTTAGGTCTACATTGCCGCGATTGTGAATGTGCGGCACATCTAGATATGTGTACAGTGCTGGGCAGAAGAGGCAGCCAACTGACTAGAGAGATAGTGGATGCGGAACATATTGCCAGGTATGACGATAAATGAGTTAGCACTCCATCGCTCACTTTATCAGGAAAAGAATTAGCTTATCTTTCTACTATAGGATAAATGCACATGATCGCCATTTCATGCTACGTCAAAGAAGCCAATTTTTACGAATCTGTTGAAAAGGTGTAGAAGAAAAAGAAGCGCAAATATAGATTGAGTTGTGAGTCAGCGCTGTGTAAGTTTTGTCTGCTGTGATTGTGTCACTATGTGCGATTGTTTTTGTGGCCGGTGGTGACGTGTGTTTGTGTGTAACTCCACGCTTGCGCTGTTATTTTGAGACATTCACTCTTGTTGCCCCGTCGCTTCATTTGCTCAAAAATTATGCTCGACGTGTGGAAAAAAAACCTCTTCATACTGCAGATAACCATTGCATTTTTAGTGGTCCTCCTTGAAGGCCAGATCCTCGAATTTGTAGCTTTAACCTTGCTAGTTGCTCTCGCCGAGCGAGACTTATTGCGGCCAAGGCGTGCCCTTGAGCAAAGATTTCTCATTTGTATCGTAGTTGGGGAGTTGTCGTACGATTGAACAGCACGAGGAAGAGCCAGGTCATTCTAGGCCAAAGGAGGTGCGGCAATCCTTTCATTTTTGGATATACACTAGAAAAATTAATTTGGATAAACAAACCTCTGAACTCCAAAAAGGTTTTTTTTGTGAAAAAATAAATTTTATTTTGTTGATATCATGCTCTAAATTTCTGGAATTTGCATAAAACCCACGTTCTAAAGAAAAAATGGTTGCATACCACACATTTAAATGGGCACCTAATTAATAGCATGCCCTATCTTAAACTAAAATACAGTGTGAGAGTCAGTGTTATAGCACACAAAATTGCTACACTGTTTCATAGAATTGTAACTACAAACAGCTTATTTCCAACAACAGTACTTCCCAAAGGTTCTCGTCAAACTAAAATTTAGCTGGGCTTTTCAATCTTCCACAATGCCACAACGTATACGGGGAAAGACTAACTCAATTCACTGGTACAAAAGTCTGGAACTCATTTTCAGGATATCTTCGAAACTCGCATAACTTCAATAGAGCACTGAAGCACTATCTTCTCTTTTCTCCCTAAATCATCTTCATCTCATGGCCACTGGTTTTGTTTAGTTAATTAATGTAGCTCGAAATAAATTCTGTCTATATTCTATTAAGTTGCTTTTCAGTTTATCTTTCAAATCACAGGTTGAACAAATGCTCTGCATCTTAGATAATAGGTTTTTTTCATGAACCCACACTAGCCAGTTGGCTAAGGATCCATCTGCCTTTTCAATTATTATTATGTGCTTTGCAGAAGGAAAGAAAAGAAGAAAAACTAAAGGTAGAAGACAAAGAAAGCATTCTGCTGGGGGTGTGAGGTGTACTATTTGTGTTTCACCAATAGAAGCATTCTTCCGACCGACAAACCAAAAATAGACAATGTCAGTTAGAGTGCACTAACTTTCAGAAGTGATAGCCGTGGGTGTGAGGCACATTTTGTATAGACGCTTTCAGGCAGCTGTGCGTAGGTGCCGCCATGACCGACCTTCATTTTTTGTTTCCTCTTATTCCGTTTGCTTGGCTTCATCATTACCAAAGCAGGACAGGATATTGCCATTTTAGATTCTACTGCATCCTTCACCCCAGCATAGGCCTCTTTGTAGGCTCATAAACGCCCGCTTCAGTGGCCCGGTGTCTCGGTAAGTCAAGAGAAGGTCGGCGATGGCGGCTCAATCTGGCGCGTTTAAAGCTTCTATATTCAAAATTTTTGTTTTATTTGTTGTTTAATTTGACATAGCCGTAGAAGTTTCGGCGTTCATGCACCTTCCGCACGTACATCATATTTTCAAGAAATATAAATTTAGTCTTTTTGCCGCATAATATCAACCTCTGTACCTTTTGAAAGAACAACTAATTGACCACATTTTGATGTGTCATGTTCCTCTTTATGCAAATTAGTCAGGAAAATAAAAGCGTTTGCTCGGATCCTTTGAAAATTGCTGCTTTTCCCGTGGTCAGAAAAGAGTTAATGGCGTCTCAAACGTTAACCCTCGCTGAACAATGGACTTTTTTTCCAGTAAGCTCCTGTGCAGAAGCAGAAGAAGTTGCCGCAAAACGCCAATTTCGCCTGCTAGACAATCTTGAAACCGCTAAATTTAGAGCGAAACCCGCTAAATTGGCAACACTGATTTGGCAGAGCCAATCACACTGGATTGCATTCCATGCAGTGCCTTTCTAAGGGATTTGCTATGGCCCTCTTTCTTTCGCGAGCTTTCGGTTGTCCACAACCCACAACAGTAGTTTCAGCTTCTATTTTTTGAGTGCCGTTAATTCTCTGGTTTGGACACGTCCAGTGTCTCCCACACTTTGGCTGGAGGTCGTCCGACCATATATGTGGAAGCAAAGAAGAGGGAATGGGACGTCATTTCGCCTATGCTTATGCTTTTGCCTAAGATTCCCTTTGTAGAGCTGGTTTTTCTGAAGTCTCTTATCTGCCAGTGGCTCCGTGTTGGTCTGTCAGTTGCCGACGATTTGTGCTGGACCATGTTGCTTCCAGACACGTACGGGCAGTGTTGCGCAACGTCTCGTCTGTGCTTTTCCCTGCAGGAGTGCGTGCAGAAGCATGAGCAGGACATGGAGCTGTCGTTTGCGGTGCAGCGCAGCACGGGCAAGGCGTGCGGCATCTGCATGGACATAGTGCTGGACAAGGAGCCCCCCTCGGAGCGACGCTTCGGCATCCTCGAGAAGTGCAACCACATCTTCTGCCTCAACTGCATTCGCAAGTGGAGGGGCTCCAAGCAGTTCGACTCCAAGACTGTCAGGTGGGCGTGCATTTGTGTAAGCGAGCGGGGGGGGGGGCGGGGCGGGGCGGGTAGGTTGCAGAAAAAGCTGGGGCAGAATTTCCATCTGTTGTATACACCTTTGCCGCTGTTCTACCGCAGTAATGGACCTTTTACGATATTGCGCCTTTGTATCAGATTTTATTGTTTTTTGTGCCCTGTACTACCCATACTCGGAAAAGAACTTTCACAAAAGGCTAATTATGCGCAGAGATGGGGGCCGACGACGACAGACGTGCGGGACGGTGCTCACTGAAATTGGCGGCAGCACGAAGCAAGGGGTGGTGGGAGATGGTGTATGCACGCGCAGAGGCTTGCTGCGGAGAAGGCATCTCGCGGCGATCTTGTCATTAGGCAGTTATTTCGTTGGAAGGCGGGAGGGGTCGAAATGAGGGTACGAGAAACACTCTCGTCAAAGATGCGTTCCAGACATTGTATCAAATGAGAGGGTGAAAAAAGTGGTGCCATATGATGGAACCCTGAGGGAAGCCTTTGGTTCCTTGAAACCCAGTTTGGAAACAAACCCAACCCCTTAGGTTTAGCGATCGTTTTGCTGTAAACTAGTTTCATTAAAGTGGGTATACAGTGAGATGAGCAGGCTGTACCGACTCAAAGGCGATTCTTTTCGATTCAGGTCGTGCCCCGAGTGCCGCACTCCGTCGGACTTCGTCACTCCGAGCAGCTTCTGGGTCGACATGGGCTCGGAGAAGGACAAGCTGATATCGGACTACAAGAAGGCTCTCAGGTGAGCTCACGCCTTCGGGCCTCGTCTGCGTGGCGGGAGTCTGTAGCGAGGGCAGCTCGAGGGACCTGCCGTTTTCCTCGTTGCAGTGCGAAGCCCTGCCGGTACTTCCAAGAGGGCCGGGGGGAGTGCCCCTTTGCCGGTGCCTGCTTCTACAGTCACACGTACCCGGACGGACGAAAGGCCGTCCTCCCGCCCCCTCGGCCGCGCAGGAGGCAGAACCACAACGGCGACCTCGAAATCATGGATGTGAGTGGAAACGGTCAGGGATGTTTGGGAGGTCGAGGAACCCCCTAGGGTCGTCCAGGGTCTGCCCGCTCGGTTCTGTTTGATGGCACAAGGCTGCCATTTTGTAGCCCCCGACGGCAGCGGTGCGAGGCAGTTCCGAAGAGAGGCGTTTTATACGTCGGGGCACTGCCGGGCTAGACGGCGCCGTTCCTTACAACCTTTGCTCCCTTAAAAGCAGTGCAAGCGTTTCTACCGCTTGGGGCGTTACCGTGCCACCGCTCCGAGTGCTGCCTCGGAACCACCCTGAGCAACTGTTCCGACCGCAGTGATTGAAACTGTGTACCAATGTACTGGAACGAGACAGCTGTAGTGTGCCGATTGAAATACTTTTGGCTTACGATAAATACACTTCTATGTAAAATCATTTTTTTTTTTTTTTTTAGAAGACGGGGGAAATCGTTTGGTGCAAGTATGTGCTGGCAGGAGGCTTCAAGTCCCGTAGACCTTAGCTAGTCTGAAAGTTTCTCCAGTTGAACCCCGGAGCAAACACTGTGATTCGGGTGTCTCCTTAGAAAGAGTGAAAGTGCTGTATGGGGGGAGATGAGGTCACAGTGACCCCAACAAGCTGCTGTGGGAGGGAGAAACTACCCCCCATGCAAAGGCTGTGAGATAGCGCGCCTTTTCATTTAGCCTGGCCGGGGTCTGAAACATTCAGTAGCTTTAACTGTTGCTTTCTGTGCCTAAAAGGAAGCTGAAACACTTCCTGCAAAAAAAAAAAAAGGAGTTAGAGGTGAATTTTTGCATAGTTTTATGCAGTGAATCTTAGTACCACATTACTTTTCCCCGAAGAAGTAACTAAAAGCAAGAAAACACGAAAAACCTCCGACCAGTCGTGACGTCATACTAGGATCTTTTGGGCCGCCAGGCGCGTGTCGCTCGTGTGGGCAGCGCATGCAATTTCAGGCTTGCCAGGTATATTTCCCTGCATTGACACCGGTCGTAACGTCTCTTCCTGACAGTCTTGAAAATAGCGAGAGAATGCATGCGTAACTTTGATAGGAGCTGTAGGTGCGCGAGAGCGGAGATTCCAAAAACTCCTAGTATGGCGTCACGCCCCGGGAAGGGAGGGCTTCAGCGATACTTTGAAAATTAATTTCTGCAGCCTCCGTGCGCCAAAGTGATAAATAACCTCGATATTTGTGATCCTGGAGGCCAAATAAAGACGAAAGTGTCTTCTCTCAAATACAGAACCACTTCATTTTCCCTTTAAAGGGACACTGACAGGATATTTATGCTTGCGAACGTTTTTATTTTTACATGACATATGAGAGCCCAACTACCTAGAACACAATTTGCGGTTGGAGTTTCGTTTTCTTTTTGCTCGAAAAACGCCGACCGAGAACTCGCCAGTTTGAGTCGCACTCACTCTCCTCTCTGTGGTCACATGCCATTTTCTATGGTTTAGACACAACCACCAAAGATAATCAAAGTTGTGGGTCATCGAAGGCACACACTCAATACTACTGGGTGATTCAAGGAGCGGCCAGGCTCCTTAAATCGACCGCAAAATTCGGTTTCTTAACCTACCGCGCTACGACTTTGTGCAGCGTTGACCACAGATGGTGCATTTTTTTTGTAAAATTTGCAAAGAGCAAGCTTACCTAAAGAAAAAGTAAAGAAAGAAAAAGGCTTAGCTCCTATGGAAACGCAGCGAAATCACCGGTCTTCAAACAATACAGCGCCGTTTCGCACGGGAGACAAGAGATGGCGCAAGCGGTCGCGATGTCAACTGCCGCCAACAAACGGGCATACGTCGCCGAGAGCCGGCGTCTTTAGCAGACAATCTTTTTGACTCAAAAGCAGCGCGCGTTCCGCAGGCGGCGACAGTCGCAGAAACAAAAACAGGCTCGGTAACAAGGAACTGCAAAGCAGACGACATCAGTACCCCGAAAAAAAACAGTCAAAATATCGCGACAAACCATTTTTTTAATAGATTATCTGTCCATTCAATATGTTTTATTAGTAAGGATGATAAAATAATGCATTGGCAACTTATATCAGGAAAGCTCGCGGCACTTTTGAGTCGAAACGATCGTCTGCTAAAGACGCCAGCTCTCGGCGAAGTATGCTCGTTCGTTGGTGGCAGTTGGCATCGCGACCGCTTACGCCATCTCTTGTCTCCCGTGCGAAGCGGCGCCGTGTTGTTTGAAGACCGGTGGCTTCGCTGCGTTTCCATAGGAGCTAAGCCTTTTTCTTTCCTTACTTTTTCCTCGGGTAAGTTCGCTCTTTGCAAATTTTACGAAAAAAATGCACCATCTGTGGGCAACGCTGCACAAAATCCTAGCGCCATAGGTTAAGAAACCGAATTTTGCGGTCGATTTAAAGAGCCTGGCCGCTCCTTGAATCACCCATTAGAAATAGACAAAAATTTATACCCATTTTCGTGGCTTCTAAAAAGCTGCAAATACGTTGATTGAAAAAAAAAAAGGTTGCACAGCCACGTGACTTCTGGTATCTTTCTCCTCCTCTATATTCTTCTTCCTTCCCAGTCCAGTTTCAGTTTCAGTTTTGAGCAGTTGCGTTTTTATACTTTATTAAAAATATATGGGACCTTGTAGCAAAATATTGATTGGGTAGTCTTTTGACACCGTAATAGATCGCCTGGCAAAAAATGTAAAAACTTTTGGGGGGTGTCAGTGTCCCTTCAATATTTCACAAATCTGCTAGAATGCTCCCATTTTGTATTATTTCGTGGGACATTGCTAAAGTTGCTAGGTTACTGTAAAATACAAGTTGTTTTCTGCAGTGCACTGCGTACACCGTGCGAACCGAACTAATCTAGCCCACTCGAAAGAAATCTCGGTAATGAGTGTCGCGTACTGCAACACTGTGATTTGCCAGAAAGGTGTGGCTAAGGTGCTTTCTTTTGTTTTGTGGAAATATGGAAGGAAAAGTTACCTCATTGGAAAGTTTCATAAAATAGAGACGTCTTCCGTGGATTGACATGGAGTTGAAAGGGCAACTTCGCGAAATTTCAAAACATCTCGGGAAATGGCCGACTTGACGTCTGAAATTACTTACGAACGACTCGACATTGTTCTTTTCATGAAAAGTCAAATATCTTTTGAGCGATCTCGCTTTGGACATGGCTGGCGGTGACCCTCTCTACTCGGTGCCCTGCGGCGCTTAATTCTAAGCAGTAGGGCGGCCAAGATATCGTTACTTCCTCGTAACGACGTCGTAGAAGTTCCATGCTGTTGCCTGCCACGATGGTGGCGGCGGCACGACGGCGGAGGCCGACGCAGCGGACGCCCATTCTGCCGCGACGTCGCTCTCCAGCCACGACAGTTTATGGAACCTTTGGCAGACACAAGACTGGATGCCACGACGGCGGCAACCCCCGTCTCCGCTCGCTTTTTTCGCCGGCGTTTCCACAACTGCCAGGACTGCGACGACCGAGAGCATGGGTTGCTGACTCCTGCAACGCGTTTTATTGCCACTTAGGGAAGTAGGGCAGTAAAGAGACCAGTCCAAGATGCGTTAAGGCATGGGGAAAGGGAAAGCAATACTCTGGCTTCACCATTTAGTTGCAATAGTGGGCAGAGTGGAATGCGTTCTCCCCGGCGAACTATTTTACGGTTCCCTCGTCTTCTCGCCCCCGACAGCGCCTCTACCTCTGGGACTTCCTGGACGTCGCGGAGACTCACATGCTGGGCCCCTTCAACCTGGAGGACATGTTCGAAATCCTCTCGGAGACCGAGGACTCGGACTCGGATTGGAGCGACATCGACATCCTCCTCACCTGAAGCACACCCTACCTCCGCTGTCGCCCACATTATATATATATATTTTTTTTTCGTCTTCTGCCACTTGTTTTGTTCAAGATCTTACTTTCTTTTTTTTTTCCGCTGTTTTGTTTCACTTGTTTTGTCCCGTTGCGTTTCAGAAAAAAAAACAAGAGGGCGTGCACCGTCCCTTCCTCCCCTTCTGCCGCCCTCAGAATTAAGCCTTATTCTTGAGCTTCGGAGTAGCAGGAACGATGAAGTCCGCTTTTTGACCAAAAATCTATTGGAGCACATCGTTTTATCCATCGCTCTCGTGCGGTCAGTTTGTTTTTCACAAAACGTCTCCGCGCACACCCCCCTCCCCTAGTCCGTCGGAAGCGGACGAGTTGTAGAAAACGCAATGGGTGTCGGGGAAAAGGGGCTCACCCTTCAAGATTGTGCTTAAAATGCAACAACTAAAAGCAGTGCGTCACGGTTCAACATTTTTTTTTCTTCTCTGTATATATTGTTGTCCGATAATGCTCCTAGAAACTTGCATTCGTCTCGTGGTACAAAACGGAACTACCGTCGCATTCGGTCTGGTGTAAGCAGTTTCAGTCGTAAAGAATATTGGGCCTCTTTGTTTTGCTCTTCTACAGCCAGTCTAAATTTTAAGGCACATCATAATTTAATAACCAGCAGAGTAAACCTTCAGGAGGATATATAGAATGTTCCACATCCAGTTGCTGTCCTTTATGGCGGATTTTATGGCGTAAGCCGTTTCTCTTAGGCACCCACTACATATACAGTATAGCGAATAATGAAGTGACGATGTAGGAAGAAGTGATTTACGAGCCACTACCAGTCAGATGCACAATTGTAAATCTCTTCTAAAAAAAAAAAAAAAAAAATACTATGGTGTCTTGTACTGCCCATACTTCCTACCACCCACCTTTACTGCCAGTATTGTGGGTACCAGTTGTAGCACAAATACGCACGGGTGTTTTTTTGTTTTTTTTTCTCGTAGTCGTGTTTGAAGTGGTGTTTGTACCCCACCCCAGTTCGTATAACGAGAAAAAGGTGTGGCGAGACGTGCCTATCGCTTTGGAGGGAGAGAAAATAGCCGCGTTTATGCGATAACGCGGGATCTTTTTTGTGCGCGTCGATAAAGGGGACACCGGAGGCGACAGCGTGTGGTTTCGTTTTTGCTCACAGGAAGGAGGACGCCGAAATGCATTTTGCCACGTGTGGCTAGAAAGGTTAAGTGTTTGTTGCCGGGATTTCCGAGCCCTATGTATGAGAGGTAGAAACTCGTTTCAGAAAGATGAGTTAGGATTATTTAATTCGCGTCACTTGCAAATATCGAACGAACTTCAAAGTAGCGGATGATTGTAAAACTTATGGTCTCGCAAGGCTCGCTTTTGTGATTTGGTTTTGGAGACCCGTTGCTACAGTTGCCTACGTAGGAATTACTTTTCCGGGAGGGGTTTTTTGGTTTTTTTCTGGGAGCACAATTTGAGCGGATGTGTTTTGGGTCAAACTGTCAAAAGATCCGTTTTGATATGGCTGCCTGCACCGGACGGAAAATGCAAAGCTTGCAGCTGTGGCAACGTCCGAGGATTCAAGCCGGTCTTTAATAAAGCAAAGAGTGTCTCTGGAGTGGTGAGTTGCTGTCTTGCTGTGTCATGGGTGTCTGAAGGATGGACAGGGAAGCATCAGGTCTTCTTTGTCTTGGCGGACTTGACTTGTGCGAGGATCTCGGGGAGCCTCTGGAGCAGTTCGTCAGAAGTCATTGCAAAGTCACTCTCGAACCAGATCTCTTTCAGCTTCCCAAGGACCGTTGCAAACTTGGGCCCGCTCCGGAGCCCCCTCTCGAGGAGCATGTTCCCGTTGACTGGAAACCTGGGCACGTCCCAGCACCGAAACCGTTCCAGCAGTTCGGCGTCTGCTCTGTACTTTAGGACCTCACAAATCCATTCCTGGACGTCTCCGACCTTGCCCTTGGTCGTGAAGAGGAGTGCCTGGTATGGCTTGAGCCTGTCGCCCAGACACTTCTTGTCGCACCTATGCTTGACAACGAAGAGCACCAGGTCTCGTTCGTACGCCGACAGCTTTAGTCTAGCATGCATGCTCAAGACTTCCGCTTCGGTCTGGAGCAAGGCCGCGAGCAGTGTGGTCGGTTGCGGGAACAGGTGCTTCGAGCGCTCGCAGACTTTTTCGAACTCCACCAGGTCCGGGGACTCTGGCAAGCCGAGGAACGGCGAGACTCCTAGGTCGACTAGTCTGCAGACGAGCTCCCTGTTGAAGTTTCCCACCAGTATCTTTTTGAGCTCTACCCAAAGCCGCTCGCCCGAGATGCCGCCGAGCCCGCCGACGTTCTCCCGGATGGCCGTCAGGACCTCGGGTTCGTGGGAGTCCGGTTCGACGGCGATGCGACCGTAGAACCGAAAGTACCGGAGGATTCGGAGGTAGTCTTCTCGGATCCTCTGCGCGGCGTCGCCGACGAAGGCCACCCGCCGCTTCTCCAGGTCTTCGATGCCGTGAAAGAAGTCGTAGACCGTGCCGTCTAGGCCGAGGAATAACGCGTTTACCGTGAGGTCTCTCCTGTTGGCGTCCGTCTCCCAGTCCGTCGTGAACTCGACCTCGGCGTGGCGACCGTCGGTCACCACGTCGATCCGGAGGGTCGTCACCTCGAAGTTGGTCTTGTCGTTGATCCGTGCGGTGACGGTGCCGTGCTTCTCGCCCTTGGTGTTGATCATGCGCACCCCTTCGTCCTCGAACATGCTTTTCATCTGGCTAGGCGTCGCGGTCGTGGCGAAGTCGAGGTCTTGCGGAGCCTTGTGCATCAGTAGGTCCCTCACCGCGCCGCCGGCGATGCGCAGCTCGTGGCCATGCCGCCGGAAGATGTCCACGAGTTCCTTCACCTCGGGAGTGAAGAGTGCCCGAAACTGCGGGCTGTCCAGCTTCATTGTTTTGGGTATTTTGAGGCCGGTCGGTGTGCAGGTGGTGAAGCAACGGCTGTGGAGTTTGATGCACCGTTGCGAAAAGTTACGAAGGAATCTTGGTTGGAGGCTGGCTAACATGAACGGCCTTTTCTCGGTTGTTGCCGTCACACGGGGCTATTCATTTTGAAGTGCAGTATTATTGCTCGCCTGTGAGTAACAGGAGTAACGGTACTAAAAGTAGCTGGGGGCACGCGGTTCGATGAAAACAGCGTGTGTGTTGCTCTGGTGTGTTGTTTGCACAAAACCGGAAAAGGCGAACTTTCGAAATCGAAACAACGGAAGTCGAACGTGTAGGTCGTTTAAATATATTTTCGGATATTTATTGCGAAGAGACACGTCATTAGACCAGATTGTGTCTTCTTAACTGTACGAAGAAATATAATTGATATATCGTTGAGCTAGGTAGCTTTCGATCAAGGCATTTACCGATTACAAATTGTAGAGCTAAAATTAATTTAAAGCATTTTGCGTAAGTGCGTGTATGATTTATTTTATTGAAGTTTACCAAAATGCCAAAATGGTAAGCGAGGCTCAAGTGAAGCAAGTCTGAAAGTTAGCCGTTAGGAAAGACAAGTTTCTGTTGCGATTAAAAAATGGCGGCAGACGCGATGGCAACGGACCTAACAAAGCGACACTTGGACGAAATGGAAAACGGCGGCGACAAGATCAAGAAGGTGAAGTTGAGTGACGGCGATGACTACCAGCACCTCGCTTCGTTCGAAAACTTTGTGCCTCGACGAGTTCTGAGCGAGGACTCGCGCACAAAGTTCATGTCCGTCGAAGGGACGTTTGGCAAGTCCACCGACACCGCGGTAGTGGTCGTCGAAAAACGTCCCTTCAGCAAGGAAAAATACGAGGCCGTTTTTACCGGGAACACGAAGCTGGAGGAAATCTTCCACAACGACATCTACACATCCTACAACGGCACCTTGGCATCGGATGTCCATGGTATGTGAATATATAATCGCTGGTAAGGTGAGAAGGATATGGCATCTTTCGAACGCCCGGCCCCCGCCCCTTTCTTTTTTTGGTTCTCTTATAAGACTCCGCCTTCTAGGGTGTTCCCGAGCGATGTCCGAGCGTAAAATAAACCTCATAAATTAGCCAATTAAGTGAGCGCAATGAAACTCTTCACAAAGGTGTCTTTAGGCGGTGCATTTAAACAAAAAACGTAAACAAACACTTTGCTTGATGCTGCCGCTCACAGATGGCGCCACCATCGGCGCGGCACTTTCGAAGCGCAGACGATCTGACCGTACACTCGCTGGGATCTGCTTTCGCGTGTTCACTACAAGGAAACTTTCATGTTTTCGTTTCAAATAGTAATTCCTTGTTTTAAGATTTACATATTCCAAGTTTGAGAAGTGACACAAAGACAATTAAAAAAAAAAAAGATTCGTTCAGCAACATGCATAGCAGACGTTGTTGCCAAAACCGACCTTGTTATCGTGTCCTTTGACACTACGGCTCGTTTCTGGTGCTCGCCCCCCATCTCCGCAGTTTTGGCGTTTTCTCAAGCAGCGTGCACTGGTAGGGTACTGGTATTGTGAGTTGCGGAAATGTTTAGTAGTTGTTCAAAGAAAGTTTGGAACCGCCTTTCATAAGCGCCCACCATGCAACAAAACCATTAAACATACCAATGCGCCGAGCAAGGAAATGTGAGCAACAAGAGACCAGCTAAGGATACAACAGGCTCAAAGAAAGAACTGAGGTTCGCCATCATTGGCGCATTTGAAGCAGACCCTCGTCTCTCACTCAAGAGAGCCGCAAATTTATTCAATGACCCGAAGACGTTCGTCTGGAAAGTTTTGCGGCGTCGGGGCCTGTGTACCTACAAGCCCCAAGGTCTTCAAGAACTGAGCACCGGGGATAAAGCTTGTTGATTGGCATTCTGCCAAGATGAACTGCAGCGAATGACAACCAACCCACAGCATCTCTTTTATTTTGCTCAAAGACGAGGTGTCTTTTCCTCTCGACAGCCAGGAGAACCGCCAAAACTCTTGTCTGTGGGCCGGAGAAAACCCTCACTGGTTGATGGAACACGCGGCAGATTCACCAAAGGTGATGGTTTGGTGTGGTGTATGGAGAGAAGGGGTCGTTGGCTCCTTTTTCTCGGAGAAGAAAAGAAGTGTGCACGTTCATTTCACTGGACCTTCCTCTTTGTCATTTTTTTGTTTGAGGCTATACCAAGGCGACGGCGTAGACGAGCCTGATAGCATCCGTCGAAGAGCTAAAAGCCCGAATTGAAGAAGCCTTCGACCCTATTACAGACCCCTTGCGTGAAGCTGTGCTAAAAAATTACGAACAGCGACTGCATGTTGAGCTGCAATGAGGTGTTTTTTTTTTGTTTTTTTTTAGTGTTGCAGCATTTTTTGGACACAAGCACTCGAGCAACCGTTCCTACGTTTCACACGGATAACCTCTTTGGGTATGGTGGCGCCATCTGTGAGTGTGAGCAGCATCAAGCAGGCTGCTTGTTTACGTTTCTTTTCCCCCATGCATAGAGATATAGCGTATTTTTCTTTCTCATTTTGGTTTCTGGAAACGCTATACAGTACAATCTCGATAAACGGAACCTGAAGGGACCAGGAAAATTTGTTCGATTTATCAAGAGTTTCATTTACTGAGAGTATGTAGTGTAGGTACACTAAAAATGTTAAATGCCAGCTTAAATGCTGTTTCCACAAGTGCACAATTTGTAAACACCAGCAAGTGAATGTAGAAGGCAAAATAGTGAACAAAACACCAAATTGCTGCTTTTGTATATTCACATTATGGGTTCAATGACGGGACGGTTCTCACTCCGGGCTCTTCTTAGCCACAACGCCAAGCACTTCTCAAGCTCTTCGTGTCCGGGGAGTCGCAGCCTCATCCTCTTTGGTCCAAATTGCGTACTGCTGAACGCACTCCGCAGCTTTTCCTTGTCGTGAAGAATCCTTGTCTGGCTACACGGTGTTTTCACTTCGTGGCCGCCATCGCAGAAAGTAGGACACTAGGCCTACGATGCGAGCAGAAGCCCTGTTGAGCCAAGCCTACCCAACATAGCCACCTATGCGTAAAAATGAGAAAACTCCAAAAAAACATGCGTACATGCTAATTTGGGGCAATAAAGCTAATAAATATTAAAAACATTTATAATACTGTTTTATTACTCAAGAGTTATTTTTATTTTCTGCGATAGCGAAAAATATGTCGGCAACATAGTTTCGTTTTCAGTTCCGTTTACCCGGAGGCGCGAGAATGTGAGTTCCGATTAACGGGAATATTTTTACATTGCATGAATACAAAACCAAACAACTCCGCGATAGTTGTTTCGTTTAAGCGACAATTCCTTTTAAGCGATTTCCGTTTATCGAGATTCTACTGTACTCACGAATTTTGAATATGATAAATGCACCACCTAGTGACACCTTTGTGGAGAGATTTATGAAAAAACGCTTAAGGTACAGGCGAGCTGGTGGATATTTACCATGTTGGAACTTAACCCGAGACTGGGGTAGAAATAGGAAACTTAAAAGTAGAAGGGACAGAGACAAGTGAAGAAGAGAACGTCTCAAACGCAGCTAAAAGATTTATTTAGTCCCACATCCTTATATACTCACAACCACAAGGTCACCCAAACACTCAACAAGCCCTTTTCAAAAACACAACACACCAAGACAAAAAAAAACAAAAAACAAAAAAAAAAAGATAACAAGGCAATGGGACGCTCCCTCAATCACTGCTACGAACAGAAGTAAACCCTCCACTTCTCCGGAAAGAATTTTTTTTTTTTTTTTCCCCTTTCCTTTCTTTTTTTCTTTGTGTGTCACTGACACTACATCCACGAACCAAAACATGAGTACAAAGACCAACGATCTCCGCGAACACGAAAAGAACTGGGAAGAATATCTCCAACCCGGAACAACAAACACAACAGACAGATACTGAAATACTCACTCTAAAAAGCGCAAAACCACTTCACCCTTAAAAAAAAAAAAAAAAGAAAAAAACCTGTTTACAGTCCCAAAAATGCTTTAGCATTGTTCCCCAACTGTAACGATGCCTGACTTATACAATTACCGATTGATTTAATCCGAATGGTTTCCCTTACCAGTCTCTGCTGGGAGTACGGCAAAGAAAACCCGAAACCTGTTCTGCCAAAAAGGAGCTGCCATTCGAAAACGGTGAAAGCGGGAGTGGTAAAGTCTCTGATCAGGAATGCTCTAGACCGATCATGCATACATTTTATCACGAATTCGTTGGAAGGTCAATGGAAGAGACTAAGAGGGGCAGGGTACGAAGAAGAGTTCATCAGAAGGAATTTAGATGTACACACTAAGGAAAAAAAGGAAAGAGAAGACACGTCGAGAAGACGGATGGCTGTGATCCCGTATTTTCACGGAATTTCACATTACCTGAAGGCGTGTGCTAAGCAGTTTGGAGTAGAAACAGTTTTTAGTTCTGATTTCAGGCTAAGTAGATTAACTCCTTTTGAAACTGAAGTGCATGAGTGCAGGAAAGGTCACCGTGAAAAATCGATCGCTTGCAAAAACAGTGTAGTGTATGAAATTCCGATGGCGTGTGGCTTTGCTTATGTAGGGCAAACTTCGAGGTGTGTTAATGACAGACTAACAGAACATAAGAGAAATGTAAGGATTAACGCAACTAATTCTGAAATAGCTAAGCACATAAATGAATGTAACAATTGCACTGCTTTGTGGTCAGAGACTGAAATAATACATAAAGAAGTGAATGACAGTAAAAGACTGGTAAGGGAAACCATTCGGATTAAATCAATCGGTAATTGTATAAGTCAGGCATCGTTACAGTTGGGGAACAATGCTAAAGCATTTTGGAACTGTAAACAGGCTTTTTTTTTTTTTTTTTTTTTTTTAAGGGTGAAGTGGTTTTGCGCTTTTTAGAGTGAGTCCTTCAGTATCTGTCTGTTGTGTTTGTTGTTCCGGGTTGGAGATATTCTTCCCAGTTCTTTTCGTGTTCGCGGAGATCGTTGGTCTTTGTACTCATGTTTTGGTTCGTGGATGTAGTGTCAGTGACACACAAAGAAAAAAAGAAAGGAAAAGGAAAAAAAAAAAAAATTCTTTCCGGAGAAGTGGACGGTTTACTTCTGTTCGTAGCAGTGATTGAGGGGGCGTCCCATTGCCTTGTTATCTTTTTTTTTTGTTTTTTTTTGTCTTGGTGTGTTGTGTTTTTGAAAAGGGCTTGTTGAGTGTTTGGGTGACCTTGTGGTTGTGAGTATATAAGAATGTGGGACTAAATAAATCTTTTAGCTGCGTTTGAGACGTTCTCTTCTTCACTTGTCTCTGTCCCTTCTACTTTTAAGTTTCCTATTTCTACCCCAGTCTCGGGTTAAGTTCCAACATGGAGAGATTTGTTGCGCTCACTTTATTGGCTGATTTATGCTGTTCATTTTACGCTCGGACATCGCTCAGGAACACCTTGTACAAAAGGCGTCTCCATCGTACAAGCTTGTCGCATCCTATTAGTATTTATTAGTGTGAAGTTGGTAGTTCCTGATCTGTCTTTCAATAAACAACTGTAAACTTGGGGAGAAAAAAAAAAACAACTAAAGTTTGAAGTGGCAGATCGAACCCTATGCTAACTTTCAGTACCATGCACACTAAGTCATGCCGTGATGCTCCGTCCCCCCGCCGCCATCGCGCCATACCAAGTGACAAGCATGCCCAGCCAAGCCAAACATTCTCTGTGGCCGGTTCCTACGTGGTCTGACTGCCACTCATACTTTTTTTTTTGCCAGTTATTTCTTGCACTTCTCATAATGTTTAAAATGTTTAAGTACAGGGTGTCACCCCCCCCCCCCCCCCCCTCCGAAAAAAAAAAAAAAATTCACAAGGTTTTTTATTACAAAAATAAGCTAAGCATGTCTAAATGCTCATTCTCCACCCAAATATAGTGCCAGTGGTCTAAACCCGCAGATGCCAAAGTTTCAGCACTAACCATAATTTTATTCAAACGTTAAGGGATTTTCTTAAATTTTCGATGGGAAAATGGCAATTGACAGAGCTGCCCAATACACGGTGCTCAATGGTGCCAGTTACCGAAAATGGGCCCCATTTTCCCGTCAAATTTTTCTGAAAATCACTTAACTTTTGAAGAAAAAGAATGGTTACTGCCGAATCTGTGGCTACATTTGGGCATAGAATGAGCGTTTGGCGAGGCATAGTTTATTTTTAGGGTAAAAGAAACACTAATTTGTTTTTTGTTTTTTGTTGTTTTTTTTTTGAAGGGGAGGGGGACTTGTTGCAGATTTAAACAATGCCAGAAGAGTGAGTGCTACCTCTTTGTGGTTGTTACTTCGATGAGCATCTTGGTTCTAGAAGAGTCGGATAAGAGAAAAAGGTAGAACTCTGCAATGGCGAGAACCCCTACGGTCCCCAACAAGGTGAGAACGTCAGGGAGAAGTTTCAGTTGTTCTGTCCCAGTGTGAGTATCCTACCTCCAATAACACCTCGGCATCTCGTCAGCTTCAGGTGTGTGCGCGCAGCCAAGGCACGATGAAAGGCAGCGAGCGCATGCTTGAGGTCGGGCATTCGTAAGAGACGCTCTGGTAAAATGGCCGCAGGCGGGAACACGTAAGCTATTTATAATTGTTGCCTTTAGTCTTTGGGGAAAATGGAGGTGTCTATATTAATGTGACATCACTGTACTCTGCACACACTTCCATTCTTTTACGCTCTAAGTTACGGATACATGCGAGTAATTGTTGCTGACACGCTCTTTAACTTCACATCGATTGCAGATATCTACGATTCTCATAATACATTGTTTTATCGGCGTCATCTGAACATCAGCTTGACCTGTTTATTTGGGCCACTCAACTGCCGTTGAAATTTCCTTCTCACTTTTTCTCCGCAGGACTCACAGCGACGGTGATCTGGCCTGCAACCCAGAAACATGTTGACAAGTACCTGCCAAAAACCCAGTACATGGTCGCAGAAACGCCGCAGCTGTACAAGGAAGTCACGGAGCCTTACATCACATCACAGCAGTTTTCGCTGCAGGTCTGTTGCCACCTTAACCAACAGTCGGGGGAAAAATGTGCACCAGCTTTAGCAGTGTTGCATTCTGATTTCGACACAGATTTCTGTTTGTTATTGACAGCAGCAGTTGTAATACTCTGAAATAAAGCCCTCCCATTCCCAGGAGGCCAGATGGGACGAAAAAGGGTTTGGGCTAACTTTCAGAGTGACCCCAAAAAGGAAGAGAAAAATGCTCGGCTCTGTTCCTGGTCACTCATGCATACGTCAGCCGCTCTAGACCACGCCGCTGGTGTTGTATTATCTAAAAGACAAAGAGAGGACTTTATTTATTCAACTGCCTTCTAACTTCTTAGAAGAACATGTGCTATTGGGCTGACGACTCGCATTGTCTACCCCGTTGCTTAAAGTCCCCGAGCACAAACAAAGCAATTTCTAGGGGTGGTCTTTTTCGGCTTTTTCGTTTCTTTAAAGTCTAAACGATCGATGCATTAGCGTTTTCTTCTCAACGTTTTAGAAAGTGTGCTACACCATAGCCCGAGCCCGGCCCAGGCCCAGAAACAATTCTTGCTTCCCGGCCCGGGCTTTCGGGTTGGCTCGGCCCTGTGCCGAGCTTTAATTCAGGTTGCGAAATTTTATATCCGTGTTTTTTTCTTCATCATAGGGCCCGATTAATGCCGATTATTTTGTCCAATACAGAAAACTGACACAAAATCTGTAATATGAGATCCTACTCATAGCACCCGCCGCAGTTCGTTGTAGGGGGAAACGGAGTGTAGCGTTTACCCTCGGTCTACTTTCTTAGACCATCCACAACTTCTCTTTGGCATCCGGCCGCAGTGGGTGTACAACATCCTGGATCACAAGGAGGAGGTAGAGCGCATCATTTACGAGGACCCGGACCAGGAGACGGGCTTTGTGCTGCTGCCGGACATGAAGTGGGACACGAAGCAGACGGAGAACCTGTACGTGCTGGCTGTCTGCCACCGACGCGGCCTCCGTTCCCTCAGGGACCTCACCCAGGAACATCTCCCCCTGCTGCGCAACATCAGAGACAAGGTCTACGTGAGTGGCTCCGGTTCTGGGCGTGCCGTTCGAAATCCCGAAGTTCCTGGCACCTTTGCTACGGTGCCTGAAACTCGTCTTCAATCGGTGTGGTTAGCGTCCTACGGGACGGTTTTTAGTTGACATGCTTTCAGTTCGAAATGTTGCCGAAGACCATTTGGTGAACTTTTGCTTAATGTCTTTCTACGTGTGGAGGCAATGCTTTCCAGCTCGCTCGAGGTCTTTCGCGCCGGGATTGCCTGCACCAGCAGTTGGGAACGTAAAAGAGCATTGTCTGGTACTTGATTTTTATACATGCCGGTCTTTATTCATACTTAAAGGGACACTGATAGGGTATTTATGCTCACCGACGTTTTT
Organism: Ixodes persulcatus; assembly: GCA_013358835.2. Taxonomy (NCBI): domain Eukaryota; kingdom Metazoa; phylum Arthropoda; class Arachnida; order Ixodida; family Ixodidae; genus Ixodes; species Ixodes persulcatus. The sequence goes on from JABSTQ010011421.1 coordinate 682,874, forward strand.
AGTTGTACATGACATATGAGAGCCCAACTACCAAGAACAGAATTTGCGTCTCGAAATTTGGTTTCTTTCCGCCCAAAAACCGCCGATCGAGAACTGGCCGGTTTTAGTTGCGCTCACTCTCTTCTCCGTGGTCACGGGCCATTTTCTAAGGTTTAGACACAACCACCAAATTTAATTAAAGTCGTGTGTCATTGAAGGCACATACTCAATATTAAAAATAGAAAAAAAAAATATGAAACCCATTTTTTGTGGCTTCTATAAAGCTGCAAATACGTTGATTGAGGAGAAAAAAATTGCCCAGAGAACCGGAAGCATCCTGTGCGTTCACTGCGTAATTCTCAACAGGGCATCGTTTTGCGTACCATAGGACTCGCGGACTGGACGGCGATGGCGTCGGACGATGGGTGTGGGACCTCTACTTCAGAACTGTCGTTCACACTATCGGCAAATCTGTCTTCCTTCGAAAGAGAAATTTTGGACCGATCAAAACAATTAGGATTCATTCCGTACGACATGCCCAACCACCTAGCCGATTTGCATGAAGACGCTGCTGAGTCGTCGCCCCTTCTCGTGGCTGAAGACATTGCTCATCTTACGAACATGAATTGGTAAGAGCTTGAAAAACGCACAAATGTCAAGCACGAACTGCGTACTTCGAGCTTGACATTTACTTTACTTAGGTGTGAATCTGGCCAATGTGTGGTGATGCCCGACTTTGAGTCTGGGGAGTGCCTTTACTGCAGGGAAATGGGCAGCAAACTTTCCGACCTGCAGTTGACCGGCTGCATTACTACGAATGAGGAGTTCCCCCTCGTCTGACTGAACATTACGATGTTAAAACTATCATACTTCGAGCCCCACGATAAGAAGCTTCCTATTCCCAAGGACATCCACAAGTCTATGCTGTTAGGAAGTGGATTTTCTGCCAACAGCCTACCCAACCTGGGAAAAATATTCCGGCAGTTGTGCCCTATTGGGTCTCGTGTAAAACGAGTTGTCGAAACGGCTGTTTAAAGCTGCAGAATAGCTCAGTGGAAAGGTGTCTGCTTCACACGCAGCGGACCCAGGTTCGATCCAAATTGTAAGCATAGTGTTTTTTTTGTTTTTTTTTACATTTTGCATTATTTACACATTTCTTTTTTACAATTATCACTGAAAAAAAAAAAAAATGTTGTGGACGAAACGTCGCTGAACTAAATGGTATGGGAGCTCTTTTTGACACCTGCGAACTCACTTTCCACAAAATGCGAGGAGCGTCTAAATCGGGTAGCGTCCGCTTTCCGAGGTGCCCGTAACTGTTCCGCAGAAATTGCAGCCAGCCATTGGTCCCGATCCCGTTGATTTTTCGGAAACTTGTGCAGGCTCTGCCACACAATGCAACTTTGGGATGCAGAACCTGTGAGGCAGCTCTTCACGCAACATATTGGGGTATTCTTTTTGGAGCCGGTCACGGGCATTCACCAAGGGCACTCACTACTTATTTCCAACTCTTCAATGTAAAAAACAACTCATCTTGAAGTCCAGAACTGCGAGCAGAACAAACATAACTGCAAAGCAATCGCACGGCAAACGGTACCCGCAACGCTGTCAAAGACGTCTGCTGCGCGAGGCAAAATAAAAAAAAATACGGTGGAAGAAAAAAAGCACAATTGGGTGTAGCCACGTGACTTCCTACACTCTCTCCTACTCTATATTTCTTCGACCTCCGTGCGCAGGTTTCGGTTTCGGTTTTGAGCGGTTGCGTTTCTTGGCTTTATTAAAAATATATGTGACTCTGTAGCAAAATATTAATTGCGTAGTCTTCTTACACCATATTGAATTACCTGACGAAAAATAAAAAACCTTTTTGGGGGATGTCAGTGCCCCTTTAAGCAGACCGGGAATGAAGAAGTTAACCTGTTTGCCGAAATGGCCCCAGTATATCAAAACGCCCCAATATATGCCGTCAAGGCAACTTCGAAAGGAGGAAAAGTGGGGTAGGCGTGGGTTCATGCGGCCCAAATACATGCCACTCATACTTGGTGGTTCTGTCTTTAACCCTTTCATGGTCACTGACGTACATGTACGTCCGCGACTGCTCATTCGAAAATTCCCGCCTCTGCTTGAACGGGCGCGTTCGCGGGGACGTGCTGCCATCTGGTAAATTTGTACGGAACTACGACCATCAAATTCCGGCCGTGTTTATTTTGGCGCGGCTTTTTGAAATTGCGAACTGGACGCTCTGTGCAAGCTATACTTTTGATACTTTCGAGATGGCCGTGCATGCTGGCTGCTCCGGAGTAGCTCCGGAGGTAGCGCAGCGGAGATTGGAGCGATGGATCTTCGGGTTCAGACTTTGAACCCTTCTCGGACTCTGAGTCGGATGACAGTTCGACATCCCACAAACAACTGGAAACCAGCTCGGAGTCGGAGTCCGGAGTCCGACACAAAGCCTCACCGTCTGCTAGACTGTCTCGGAAGCGGGTGCATCGAAGCTTTAGTCCTTTTTTTTTTGTTCAGCCTCCAGCGAACATGCCGCAGATGTATTGAAGTGTGTGTAGAATTTATTTTAAGCCTTACATTTCTTATGCGACAATAAACTAGTGTATTCTCTTTGCTATCGCACCGAGTAAAAGAAAACCGACCACGGGGGCGCATCTTTGGACAAAAAATGCGACCATGAACGGGTTAAAAAGCAGTGAGAGGATATTCAGTTGGAATGTTTTTCACTTTACACAAGCTTGCTGGCACTATACTCCGTTTCACCTTATGTTGTACCGCAGTGAAGGCTAGAAGCGCGAGCTCATAGCGTTGGGAGCTGCTCTTAACGCACGAGAGCTTGTGCCGCCGAGATGTGCCCTAGAGCAAGGAGCTCGCGCTTGTAGCCTTTCCTGCGGTACATCATAAGGTGAAACAGAGTATAGTAGGCCCCAAGTATAGTCAAACCAGATTTGTATGTGATTCGTTACAAGTAACAAAATTACTTCTAATCCTTATATTGATATGTAATGTTGTAAGGAAATAATTTCATATTTTAGAAGGTTATTGTAAAGTAGTTCCCTCACTTTTCTACATTAGGGAATGATTGTAATCCGTTAGGTTTCTGTTTTTATTCGAAGGGAAAAAAAAAAAAGAATTTTAGGTATCGACAAAAAAAAAATTGTTAAAAGCTTGCCCTTAAAACTTTTTTTTGTAAGGGTAACATTTATTTGGAATCATATTGTCACCTGCACTTACAAAACGGAAGGCCTGGCATTTTTCAGAAGCTCAAAACCTTTCTTCACGTCACCTACACCCTAGACTCAAATTTTTTTTTTTTTTGACTTGGTTGTTTGCTTTTTTGGCTTGGAGGAAAAGTTTGAGAACTTGTCCGCTCGGATTACGTCGAGCGAAGACCTCATAAAGACCCAGGCAGAAGCATTTCAAGAACATATTCACACGGAACAAAAGATTGACAATCTTGAAAGCAGAGAATGTAGAAATAACCCAATGAACCATGGCCTAAACGAGCCCCCCAAGTGAAAGTCCGTCTTTACTAACCGATGAAGTGCTCACGGAAATATTTGAACAAATTTTAGAAGTCGCATTAAAACACTATCAAGCGCATCTATCGCCTGGGAAAGCCTCACGGAGGCTTCTAACGTCCCTTCATACTCTAACTTATGGATTACGGAGAAAAACAGATAATACTTCAAAATGCAAGAAGACAGAAAGGCACAAATACATCTATCGGTGAGAACTTTTTAATTTGGGTGCGCTTCGTCAGAAAGTTGCTTTGGGACAGTTCGCAATCCAACAGAGAAAAAGGTGACAAGGCGTATTTGTCCTACAACGAACTCAAATAAACGGCACCATTTACATCTGGGATCACCAAAACAAATATGATAAAGTAAAGCTTGAGCAGAAGTAGCGAGGCAGATGAAAGGGAGCTAAGGTCGATATCACTAAATGCGACAAGTTTTGTGAATAAAGCTGACCAACCGGAGGCGCTAACATGTGCTTACGACCCACATGGAATTATGATATCAGGAACCTGGCTGCATGAAGACATTGGGGACACTGAAGTGGTACCGCCTAACTACAGTCTCATTCACAGAGATAGGTGTTCCTGAGGTTGCAGGGTTGCTATAGCTAACAAGAAAAACTTGGTTTGCATGGTAATGGAAGATGCTGGAAACGCAGAAAGTGTTTGGTGCACCCCAGGCGAAAATTTAAAGTGGTTTTGCAAGTGGTCCACTTGCCAGCAAGCGGTTCCACTTGAAGACCACTTTGGTTAAAGTGGTTCCACTTGGAGACTGCTTTGGTTAAAGTGGTTCCACTTGGACCACCAAGTGAGACCACTTGCCTCCCAAGTGGTTGGAGTCAGAAAACCACTTGGCCCCAAATGGTTTTATTTCCCTTCAAAGTGGTCAGTCAGAAGACCACTTGGTCTTAAGGGGTTCCACTTGCCTCTCAAGTGGTTACAGCTAGAAGACCACTTGGACCTAAGGGGTCAGTCAGAATACTTCTGTTCCAGCTCTTCTATGTGATCAGTCAGCTATTAAGTTTACCATTTTCACCTTGTGCTTCGAAGAGGTCAGTGTCAACACCCATTTGGCTCCACTTGGGTTTAGGAGCTATTATTTCAATCTAGTTACAAATGGCAATTTCGTAAGATATTCCTTCATATATATCTCGTTCACACATGAGAACATGAAGTGTGCTACAAAACTGTTGAAAAACCAGTGATAAGAAACGTAACAAGCTCCCATAAATTAAATATTTTACCTGGAGCAGTGGCGTCACTAAAGTCAGCGACACCCGGGGCGGAGGCCCGCGGCTACACCCCCTCCCCCCCCCGGCTCGTCGCGTTGCCCGCCTACCCCCCCCCCCCCCCTCTCTCGCGCCCCGCCGCGGCACCCCCCGGAGCGCTGCACCCAGGGCGGTCCACCACCACCCCCCCCCCCCCCCCCCCGCACCCCCCTGTGACGCCACTGAGAGAAACTTCGCAAATGAATTCACAGCGCCGACGAGGTACAGAAATATTCGTAGATTTCAACCAACTTAAACGGTTGAGAATGCCGATAAATAATATACAACGCATATGAAAACCAAAAGTTGGATATGTTTATCGGAAGCGTATGCGAATCACACAATACAATTTCACAACCTACCTGCGCTCGAAAGTTAAAAAAATAGCGAGACTAACAGGAGTAAATATTTCGATAGAAGCAGCCACTGATCTCAATGGAAGCAGCCATTCAGTAAATGGCGAATAATTGGAATTGAACGCAGAGACAATCAAATAGTTGGTAATATAATGTACAAAATTGTAAAATATTTAAGATAATTAATTTTAAACGAGTATTGCATAAGTATTATGCCACTATTTTGAAAAAAAATGTTTTTACTCAAATTCACTGCCGAACGTACTCATTCACTGCCGAATCACTGCCATTGTTCGAGCCTTTTGCCGACTAGCCGACTCCTTCGAGTTCGGCGTCCGCTGGCTCATGTGCTTCGTTCGTCGTATGTTTTGTCTTTGTGGTAACCTTCAAACACTCCAAGGACTGAAAACGAGCCCCAATACGAATGGATTGCTTTCGTCTCGATGCAAGGAAGCGGTAAGTGCCAGTCTTGATATGATAGCTGTGTTAAGCGAGTCGGTTTAACGGTTGTAAACACTTCGGAATTAAAAACGGCGCGAAAAGACGAGGACCAGACAAAGAAGTGACACGGACGTAGCGCTACGTCCGTGTCACTTCTTTGTCTGGTCCTCGTCTTTTCGCGCTGTTTTTAATTCCGAAGTATCTACCAACTCGCCCAAGCCTCAACTTTAGCATTGTAAACATATGAAAAATAAAAAAGGGACGTGGATGTTGTGCAGTGTACATTCAGATTTTTCTTTTTTTAATTCTTTTTTAGGGAAATGGCAAGATGGCTTCTACATGACACGGCAACAAGGTTTTTCAGCGCATAAAGGATTAACAGCAAACCTCGAAGATGCTCCGGGCCGCCAGAAGCACTGATGTGTAAAGGATGACGGAAGTGGCAATAAAATGATCCGGCCAATATCAATTGGCTCGTGGTTGTTCCTTGACATAGTTCAGAACATGGAACATCTGAGCACGACTGAGTATTGAGGTGCCCGACCGATTACCACTTGGATGTCCGACGGTTGTCCACTGGAGATCCGCGAATCTTTAGTGAATATCCACCAGATATCTGTGGTTAGTTGGCATTTACAAATGGTTTATGACACTGGCACCACTTACAAGTGGTACCACTTAAGAGTGGTACCACTTGCAAGTGGATTATGGGACCGGCCCCACTTGCAAGTGGTACCACTTGTAAGTGGTTCCACTTGCAAGTGGGGCCGGTTCCATAATCCACTTGCAAGTGGTCCCACTTTGAATTTTCCTTTTTCGGAACTCGGATAACACTTGGGACTGTCTACAAAAAAAAAAAGAATCGGAAGAATTAACGAATGTAACTATAATCGCTAACACTAATAATCTAACCAAATCGGTAACAGGAGGAGATTTCAATGCTCCCAATGTTAAGTTGGTCACAGGAGGGGTGGCTAGCCCGGGTACAAAAGTGTCCCAGTTGCCGCTTGAGCTCGTTTTCAGTCATAGTCTTCGTCAGGTTGTTACAGAACCGATGCGTGTCACTAGCACATAATGTTTCCTGCTTGATTTATTGCTTGTTAGTAAACACCTTGATGACTGCAGTGTTTTTGTTTGTGACCAAATAGCTGATCACAAACTGGTATTTTTCAAATGTAATACGTCTGTATGTCACACAAACCTGGTTGGAATGAAAATGTACTATGCTTTTGAGAGGGTGAATGGCGAGTCTGTAGTTGATTATCTCAAGCAGTACAGTGATGGTTTGTTAATATGGACACCTCCGTTCCCGTAAAAAAACCTCCATAATATGAGCTGTCCATAATAACGAGACAAAAATCCATGTATTTTCCCATTTTGTCCCTGAAAGTGGTGTCCATATAGCGGGGTATCCATATTAACGGGGTGCATATTAACGGAACATGACTGTATTTTCATGACTTCGATCTGTCGACTGATGTTAATGAAATGTGGTTATGATATAAGTCCACAGTGAACCATTGCATTGCCAATTTTATTCCTCAAAAGCAAGACTTAACGCCAAAACCTATGGATCACGAGGGATATTTTGCATGCGAAATGAAAACTGAAAAGGCTCTGTAAGCACCATTCGCACGCTGTTTGTGAGCTGGTACATGCGCTGGCCTTATGAGTAGTCTAAAAAGAATGATAATATTAGCCAAAGAAACATACTTCACGAAGTCATTGCCCAAATTTCTTGTGTCTTCCCCTGGAAAGTTCTGGCGTTATCTGTCACCGGTGAAAAGCGGCATCACCCAGTTGTGCATTTACGGCGACCCAGTGAGCGACGAGACAAACATTGCGACTGAATTTAATCGCCATTTTCGATCCGTGTTTACAAGAGAGTATTCATCAAAATACAATACCACATAGTGATAATGTAAGCCATCTTATATCTGAGCAGGGTATTCTGTCCTTGCTACATTCACTCGATGCTAATGCCCGTGTCCCACTAGAGCGACAGACAGAAACAAGCGACAGCGACAAGCCTCAAACCTTTCGCGATTTGACAGGCTTTGTAGAATAAAGGAGGATGTGCTCAAACACGAGCATCATGCACACGAGGGTATCTTTGGCAGGCTTGCAATCGCTTGTGCTTACTTCACGAGCACCGAACGACTAAACGCCTGCCAAAGGTACCATCGTGAGCATGCTGCATGGGTTTGAGGCTTATCGCTGTCTTTTGTTTCTGTCTGTCGCTCTAGTGGGACACAAGCATAAGAAATCATCTGGACCAGATGTTTTACCAAATGCATTTCTTGAAAGGTACGCCAAGTGGTTTGCCAAATACCTAACAAACATATTCACTAGAGTAATTCAAGATGCAGTATTGCCAGATTACTGGCTAGGAGCTAGAGTTGTTCCCATCAAGAAAAGTGGTAGAGGTTAAAGGCTGTTGCCCAATTTCTCTGACCTGCGTGTTCTGTTAATTGTTAGAACATATCTTAAATAAACCCCTCATTTCCTTCCTCGAAGCAAAGGGTATAATTAACCCCAGCCAACATGGTTTTTGTATTGGCCTGGCAACAGTGACTCAGCTCATTGAATTCTATCATGAATTATCCAGCTATGTCAGTGATCGAGCCCAGGTGGACGCAGTGTTTGTTGATTTGTCAAAGGCTTTTGACCGAGTGCCTCACTGTAAACTAGTTAAAGTATTATTAGACCATGAAGTTCCTTCATATATCATTAGTGGGATAAATACATACCTCACAAATTGCCAGCAATTCATAGTAGTGAATGGTGCCTTCTCTGGAATGCTAGGCATTCATTCCGGAGAATCCCAAGGTTTGGTCTTGGGCCCTTTGCTCTTTTTATATATATTTTAACAGCTTGTTTTCAATTTCAACTGACGGCCCCATAAAAATAAGAATGTTTGCAGATGACTGCATAATCTACACCCTTGGATATTCAGTAGAAGTTCAAATAAATTTGAACAGCACTTTATCAGGCATTGCATCTTGGTGCCAGGAATACAACATGATGATTAATGTTAATAAAACGCAGTGCATGCATGTTGCAACAAAAATTAATATATTGAGCTTTAACTATGTTGTTTGTGGATTCCAGCTGATGATCGTTGAGAATTGTAAATATCTGGGAGTGAATTTCAAGTGATTTAAAATGGAGCAAGCCTGTCGAGTACATAGGAAAATGGACAGCTAACAAATTGTTGTTCCTAGAAAGAACGCTAGGCAGAGCTCCCCCTTCAGTTAAAATGTTTGGAAGGCTGTCGCCGTGCCTGGGCTGACATTCGAAAACGCTGCCATCTGCGTTCCCAGCGAGCTTCGCGAGTACCTTGAACGGCGCCAAAGGGCGCTTGGGCATCAGGCGTTGGGGTGTCACGTACGGGTAGCAAACAAACTTGTAAAAGGCGACGTCGGCAGTCTTCCTTGGAGGCACGAAAGGCCAGAAGCAAGCTGGAATACTACAGACATCTCAGGTAGATGGATGGAGACCGCCCGGCTAGGCATCTTTTCATCTACATTCACCCGAAGAATGTCAACTCGACGTGGAGGAAGCGAGTTATTTGGCTTGGCATGAAGTTTGGCATCTTCTCCTTGGACACCGAACTCGAAACTAAGAGAAAATGGGTGGCTACAGTGTAGGACCAAGTACGGACTTCTGAGAGAGACCATTGGGTTGCTAGCATGCGGCAACATACAACTGCGTCTCTATACGCATTGTCGAAGACGGAGGTTGGCCCATATACATTGTGCGGAAACACGCTGGGTGGTAGGCTTCTTATTGAGGCCCGTGGTGATGCCTTGCATACCCGACCATACCGAAGCATGTACGACTCTGGTGTGACGGACACGGTGTGCAGCACGTTTGGAGCAGACAAAGAAACTATTGAACACTTGCTGCTCGCATGCAAGGCGCTGTTTCCAATGCCTTTTGGGGACTGCCGCATTGAACAGGCGCTAAATCGAAGGTGCAAGTCCAATGGGCTCAAAACCTTGCTGGGACGAGCACATGAGATGACCTTTTCTCATGTTTGAGAGTAAAGGGGTGCTGTTTATTGTGATACGGGCACATGCGCGGTATTTATGGTATTCGCACTGCCCTCTCTTGCAGGAGGCACTCATGGAGAAATTCCAGGTTCCCTCTCAGAGGCTGAGGGCCTACGTGCACTACCAGCCTTCCTACTACCACCTGCACGTGCACTTCTCCTTGCTGGGCTTCGAGGCGCCCGGCACGCAGGTGGAGAGGGCGCACCTCCTCTCCACGGTCCTGTCTAACATCGAGATGTGCGGGGACTACTACCAGAGGGCCACGCTCGGCTACACGGTCAAGGAAGGGGACGGCCTCTGCGACAAGTTCAAGGAAGCCGGATACTTCCACGAGACGGAGAAGAAGCCTGTCGAATGACCCTTCCCCGAGGACTAGCTGTCTTCTTTTATTTGTTTCTATTTTATTAAAGAGCCGCACGCCGGCAGAAACATCTTTTACGGCGTGGCTTCGCGGCAGGTCCCAAGGTTCGTTTGGCCTACGACGCTAAATTTAGTTAAAAAATTACGACGTCACGTCGCACGGAGCGTTTCCCCCTAAATTTGTCGTAAAAATTGCGACGTCATCCAACACTTTAAGGTCACGTGACGCGCTTCCCCGCTAAATTAAGCAGGGAGAAATTATGGTGCCGCCTGATACCGAAACATCACGAGGAGAGTTTCCCCGCTAAATTTAGCGGGGAAATGTCTTTGGTATACAGTCAACTCTCATTAATTCAAACTTCTGGATAATTCAAATTTACATGCAGGTCCCATCCTATGCGTCTCTATGGGAGGAAACTCCCGGTAGTTCAAACTGTGCTTTATTCAAACAAATTTTCGGTCCCCCTCGAGTTTGAATTAACGAGATTCGACTGTACTTCGTTTTATCTCGAGTCCAGACGCACCTGACGCCATGAGCTGACGGGACCGATCGGACAGCGTCAAAAGGCACCACCATGGTGTTTGCCAAGTTGATGTATTTGTTCTATCATCGCTCGACCAATCACGTACAGAGAAGGCCTTGTGACTTGCGCACGCCGCCTGTTTGGTCCCATTAGTTTGTGGCGTCAGCTGCTTGTGAACTTAAAGGCCGACGTACAACTTCGTATTTCTGCAGGGAACATAATCCTCTTGGTGCTCCCCTCTCCTAAGCTGTGAGGAGAGCCAATTTGGGGCAAGGTAAAAGCTGGAGAGGATATAGGAAAGGAAGAGGCAAGCAAAAGTGAAAAGCGTGAAGTGTACGCCTTTAAGCTGAAATGATGTAGTATAAACTATGTAAGGAAATAGTGACGTCACATGACAACGTAATTTCTGCATGTTTCCCGAATTTGGAATGGTTGTGGAGAATGATTGCGTGCGGTCTGTGCGTGCGCAGCAGAGTCTTCAGTGTGTCGGTATGGTTACGGTATAGTATGGTGCCTGTAACGCGTCTCCAGCTGATGCGCTTAGCGTCCTGTTCTGCCCATGCATCGAATATGGTCCTAAAGTGGCCACAAATGACATTGGAAAAGTCGAAGTGTCTGGTTGTCGGATGTCACAATCCTGTCGGTTGGTCGTAGAGGTTCCGGCAGAAAGCTTGAGCAAAAGCGAGTTTGGACCTCGTCACGACGTCCAAACTCCGGGCCGCCGAACCTTCCGTGGACTGTCAAGCCGAAGAGCATTCTGCATCGGAACAAGCATCTGCCACATCCACTGTCACACTGCCAGGAATCTGAGGCCAGATTCACGAAACGATCTACGCCAAAAATATGCGTAAGACAAAACTTAAGAACAAATTCGTATTCACGAATCAAAATTTTCGTAAGTTTTGCGCAGGTTACGACAAAATCCTACGACAGCTCCGAAGCTGTCTTACGCACTTCTTACGATCAAATCAGCATGGCCGACAGCGTTGCGGTCACGACGACCAACGGACGTTTATTTTTCTACGTGCACTTCTCACACGTCCCGACTTTAAGCAGCAAGAAAAAAGTAAAAAGTACTTGAAACAGTTTACGACGAGCAAGAACACTGGATCCACAAACACCCGGGAAAAGCTCCAACGGCCACGATTCCACCGACCCTGACCAAGCGAGCTCGGCAGATGGGCCTAGCAGGAACTCCGACTCAACGCAGCGGTGCTCTGACGGTCCTTGGCCAAGACCGTCTGCCCACGACTGGCTGGCGTGCTAAATGGAATGTGCCCGCGCGACCCTTGTGGACCCTTCCCGTATTATAGTTTGATCGCTGACCTCAATTTTAGATTAAGAGGTGAGGTCAATCTCTTCCCCTTGTTTTCTGAGGCAGTGGTAACGAACACTGTCGTCGAAAAGGGACTCTCGTCGATTCTATCTTCTTGTTTTGTGTGATATAGAGCTCAAATAAACGCCGTATAGATTACCTTCGTAACACGGTATGTACACTTTGTTATTAGTATTCCATTTTTATTCTGACACGACTGCGCCTCACTGTCGATCGCTATAACAGTTCGTGGGTCGCAATGCCGGTCCAACCTTTCTTTGCCGGGTGTCACGTCAGCATCGAGTTGCAATCGTAAAGGATCGGTCCCGAAGCGCTTATCAATTCGCGGTCCAACAGCGCGAATCCAGCACTTCGATCAAACGCGCGCGTCCGATCCGAGTGTGAACTGGGGGGCTATGTTGCACGTTTTGGACTCCCAGGCAGTGTTGCCAGATGGCCCAACCAAAAATCGCCAAACGGCTGGGAAGTATAGCCCTAATATAGCCAAAGCCGTAAAAAAAAAAAAAAAATATAGCTAAAATAGCCAAGACAAACAATTATTTTTAAACCTTTTATTCACAATTTTTCACACACATACAAAACACGTTGCATTCACTTTTTCAACCCTCATATGCGCCACATTTTGTGTACATGTATTCTGTCACCTTGTGAATTTTTCAAAAATATGTTTCGGAAGGATGAAAATCCGTGCAGCAATGACCCTTCCTTTGTAGGCCTTCAGAAATAGAAAACGCACAAAGACAGCTTTATTGTGAAGCCCGGGAGATATGATTATACAGTTAAAGAACAAAATATAGAAGCTGGAAGTTTCAAACCAGAACCCCAATATCTAAAGTCCTTACCAATATCCCACCCGTCTCTTTTTCTTTGTGTAAAATATATGAGTGTCCCCCATTCTGGTTCACTGTCCTTACTTGGGGTGGGCGACGACTGGAAGGTAGTGAATTGTTTAGCGGTTAAGCTGCGGACTCCTCATTCTTACGAGCTTGGGTGCCTAAGGATTCTCACAATGGGCACCAAAGCAGCAGTTTGGAGAGTTCAGTCTAGGTTCGGCTAAAAGACGTGCTACCGTGTCTGTGGTAATAGAACAATTTGTTTGGGTTGCTCCTCTGCGCTGTAGGGAGACCGCTTGAACTCTGCAAGCATTGCTTCTCTGCGCATTGTGAAAACCCTGAAGTTTGTTGAAGTTTGAAACCTCTCTCCTTCCTCTCTCTTCTCTCGACTGGACAAAAGCGAAACAATTTTCTTTGAAGCCGATAAGAAGTTAGAAAATTAACTAGTCGAACCTCAAAGTTTGACGTCGAACCTGAGGTTTCGACAAAAGTTCGCAGAATCTTAGAAATAGCCCAAAATAGCCACATAGCCAACAACAAAATTTTGACGCCAACTAAAAAAAAGATGTAGCCCAATTTGGCTATATATAGCCCAATCTGGCAACACTGCTCCCAGGAGACTAGGGAGAAGGAAGTGACGTCAACAGCGCTCTGGATGTTGATTGGTGGAGTCGCTGATGAGCGATGCGTGGTTTTGCTAAGATACGTTCATTCACACCTACGTCACTTCCTTCTCCCTAGTCTCCTGGGAGTCCAAAACGTGCAACATAGCCCCCCCAGGTATTACGTGGCTCTTGCTGACATTCTCGTAGTTAAAACGTATCTTTTTTTACGTCGGCTCGCTCCTGCATCTCTGAGGCCGCGAAAAACGCCGCGGGAATTTGTTTCCATCTACGTCGCTTTGCAAGCGACTGACACGGGCCGTCTTTTACCAACGATGACAGTTGTGTTGACTTCGTAGCGATCGAGTTCGTAGCAGTCAACGGAGGTGGTTACGCATCCCGGCCTCAGCATTCGGGCGTGTTTAAATCGTGTTAGCGTCGACATATCACTGCACGGACACGAACCCCAGACAAGCGGTGGCAGAAAGGCCGCCTGTGTTTGTTATGAAAAATCGACGTGCTCCGAACGGCTAGCTCCGAACCATCCCGAGCTCTCCGATTGGTTGTTCGTGCTGCCGAAGACGCCGTCGCCATAGCAACAGCACCGGTAAGTTCTAGTTTTTTCGTACGAGAACGTCGTTTTCCTCCTCTCACTTAAGAACGCGTTCGTGAATACCGATTTCTCCTCTTCTTACGATGTTCTTAACTTACGAACTTCTTAGCAATCTGGCCTCTGACCGGAAACGGCATGACACTTTTATGACGTCATCGGACTGAAATCTACAGACCACATTTTCGGATGCAAGTAACGCACCAGTCGGAGACGTGTTTCAGGTACCACAGCATCGGCGGCCACCTCAGTTCATTTGCAGTTACACAGCAAGGAATGGAGAAATTTTTTGGTGGGTTATTGTCTCTCTAATGAAAATTAATGTGGCACAGGAAGCTTGGAAACAACCACATTACTGTAAACGACTTAATTTTCGCGGGCTCAATGTTTCGAGATAAGCTGAAGTTTTGGAATAATTCGCGGGTTCTAATTTTCGGGATGCGGTCGGATCTCAATATAGATTCCAATGTGTTTACATTTTATCATAATTGTTCGCGGGGCCTATTTTTCGCGAATTGCCTACAATTCGCGAGATTCGCAAAAATTAAGCCGTTTACAGTAATTGTTCCATGAGAGCCAAGTAAAGGCTAGCAAAACCACTGCTGAGGGTGATGTTTTCTGAGAATCGTCCTTGAGAACAACGGTTTGTGGGCTTTCCCATTGACTACACTACAACAATGTGGAAGTTAAAAGCGGTGCAAATTGGGCAAGAACGAGGATGTAGACGAAACAACAGTGCTGACTTTCAACTGAAGTTTATTTGTGCTAATATTGAGTATAAACACTGCAAGGCCAAACAAACGAACCGAGAGAGAAAAGAAAAAAGGACGTCATGCATTGCTCCAGTGCATTTAAAAAGCAACATTCTTTATCTGACGGGTAGTGATGGTGTGCTCACAGTTTGGCCCTAAACTCCCGTGCTTCTATAATTTTTCGAGTGTGTTAATAATGCTTTGGCATCAGTGCCCTGGTACATGCGCTGGCCTTTGACTGGAGCACACTTAAAGCGCAGACCGCATGGAGCGTTTTTCTGCACGCGAAAACGCGACGCGCTATGAACGCTCGCGCGGAAGCTGACGCGAGGGCACCCGCATGCAGACTAAGCCAAGAACCGCCGGCCATGCGTTATCAGCGTTGCCAGATAACAGGATTCTCAACACGCGATGTAAATGTTGACGCAAATGCTACAAAATGAGAATTAAATGAACAAATAAGTAAATAAAACGGGTTCGTGTGTCAAAAGAAACACCTTTTCAATTTTTATATAGAAAATAAAAAATGCTTTTAAACACTTTGAAATGTGCTGAATACGAAACAGCGTACTGTGCAGGATCACGTGATAGTTCGACCGACCCTCATTGGGCGAGAGCCGCTTCGACGCCTCGGCGCGCGCGTCTTGTTCTGGGTCGGCTAGAAACCAACGCTCCCGCGAAAACGCGCGCCCGCGCGCAGGAAATGACGTCAGTTTGACGCCGACGCGCCTGAATCGCGAGCAAAAACGCGCCATGCGGTTTGCGCTTTATCCTTATCCGAAGTTCGCAACGTCACGACGGGATGGTGCCACAGGCCCACGGGCTGTGGAGACTGGCCAAAAAACACCTTCTGCAAGCGCCGACGGATGGCGGCGGGGTGCATATTTCGAGAAGCTTGGTGAAGGACGCTTAGCAATGGAGGCGGAACTGGATTGGCTGGTTATAGGTAGAGTCACTAAATAAGCTACGCTTTCAGAGTACCGCATTCCTTTTCTTTGACATTTTGCCGACAATACAGTCGCTGTATTCAACAATTTTCTGGTTCGCTGCGGCATCATTGGACAGCGGCAGTCACGTGAGTCGCTATCATCATCATCGCGTTTTTCGACGCCACCATCTTGGGTCCAGCGATCCTCTGCCTGCTGCTGTTTGCTGTTTACTGCGCGCGCACGCTGAAGTCCGTCACCCGGCGCGCGCGTTTTCCGTGTTACGTCGAGATACGAACAACACGACTTTTATTCGTTGCCACAGCTGCGGCCGCGGAAGCTGGCGCAGGCGACGGCTACGGCCAGGGACCCCGGAACCGGGGGGGGGGGGGGGGGCAACGGGGGCTTGAGCACCTGCTGACATTTTTCAGGGGGTGCTGGGTTAATATGATAAGCCCCCGTGCGTTTGGCTCGATGCGTACTGAACAACGCCTGCACACCTCCCCCCCTCCCTTCCGTGTTCCCGTTGTTGCTAAGCTCCGCCAAGCCACGTACTTGGCTGAGGGCAAGCACTTGGCTCTGTTCTAGTTCACTTTAGCTCTGTTTTTGTTACGGGTAGCTAGCTATACCCATCAAATCACGGCACGACATTCGCCCACAAAATTCCAGAAAAAAAAAAACGAAGTAAAGCAAAGTGTCAGTAAACCGCGGACGACGCGGCAGCTTCAAAAAAAAAAAAAAATGGAGGGAGGAAAAAAAAAAAAAAAGAGCCGGCGCCTGCGGCCTGCATTGCAGAGTCAGGGACTGGGGCCCTCCCATCTCCACTCGCGTGTTGGCCATGCGGGGGAACGCGCAGCGCACTGTTTTTGTCCACCCAGCCAGCCGGCTTCTTCGTTTTGCTTCTATTTTGGGCAATGACGTTTCCCAAAAAAAGTACAAAAATTTTTTCCTAGCTATTTTTTGTTTTCATCTGCGTTTTTGTTGTTGTGTTTGTTCTTGTTTTGGGGGTCTGAGTAACCACGAAGGTCGGGTAATTGCTTCCGTGTGGAGAGCCGATCGCGGGGCGGGGAGACGGTCTGCGCGAGAAGAAAGCCCTTCTTGAACGGGGGACTGCATGCCTACAGATGTAGCAAGTGGAGGGGAAAACGTTTCCCAAACTTCCAAGGCAAGAGGAGGCCTTGGCGGGCGACACAGGTTGTAAGGGGAGACATCGCACTGCAGTCTGTGTTGAAGCGCTGCTTCCACGGTGGTCGTCGGAGACAAAAGAATCGCGGCATTTCCGCCTGTATTTCTGTGTCTGGTTTCCGAAACACCATTTGGTTCTTGCCGAGCCAGCCTGCTATGTTCAGGCGGGCGCACTATTATACACCCATAAGGTTTTACACTATTTTCAAAGACGACCATAAAAACAGGAAACACTCTGAAATAAAAAAAAAAGGCATCGCCAGTGGAGGTGCTGGAACGAGAGGGTGTTTTTATCCTCGTCTCCAGCAGCTCATCTGCTTCCTCTTCCCCAGCCTTCCTTCTCCTCGCCCTGTCACTCCACTGAAACTGCAGTTGTAGATCTGTCACTGAAATCCGCGGACGGTGTCTTTGGACATCTGAACATCAGAGGATATTTTTCTTTTCAACGAGTGCGACGCTAAAAAAAGCACACACAAAAAAACACGGTATTTAAAGTTTTACACTTTTAATCATTATGGCGACCAAAAGGACGCTCCTTGATACGTGGTTGCGAGGACCCATGAAATTGGCAGTTTGTCAGGAAATATCCAAAAATATCGGCACGGCAGCAGCGGACCGTATCGTACCAAGAGTCACCCAGAATTTACAAAAATTTGGTAGGTTTTGTTTCAATTTTGTGTGTGTGCACACGTAGCAAAGCAAGGGGGGATTGTGAAATCAGGTCGCATGGACTGCATTGGAGGGAGTTCACGATGTTTCGTTGGCCCTATGAAATAACCGCATAAAACAATTTTGCAATAGATTGCGAAGGTATTTCGCACACAGACGTAGTTAGATAGTAGAAGTAATCAGTAAAATTTTAGTAAAGTTAGTCCACGTAAACAAAAAGAAACACTTTTTTTTAATTTTGCGTGTAAACACCAAATAATATTTTAAGCCACTGTGGCGTTAATCCTGGCGAAATGAAGGCAATGTTATGTATTATTGTATTTTATTTTTATTCCACCCATTTTTTCAGTCATAATAAACGCCTCAGTTGCCCAAAAAAGTATTTGATAGATTCGCGAAAAAGAGATTCCGCGGAAATTTACCCATAGAAAAATGCTTCTTTTCTTTCACTAAAAAGGTTTATGTCTTCATTCTTCAAAAAAAAAAAAAAAAAGAAAAGAAAAGAATCCACCATGTTTTGGCACCTCTGTACTAAATCGTAGCACGCTACGTTAAACAAGCCAATTTGCGCAGTCACTTCAAAGGGCTAACGAAACATCCTATGTGAACTCCCGGTAAAGTATGTCAGATCCCCTGACCACTTTTGGGGTTTTACATGCCAATCCAACGACGGGCATCTGGCACGCCCCAGCCGAGGACTGAGGATTAATTTGGACCACCTGGGGATCTTTTGACGTGCAACCAAAAGCTCGGTTACACCTCCTCCGCAATAAGCCTCCGTCAGAATGCGGGAATCCGAACCCACCACCCGGGGATCCGTAGGCCGGCGCTTTGCCTCGGAGCCACCGAAACGGCTGGCTTTTGGATTTAATTTCCAAAAGCATTGCATTGTGGTGACTTTCTAAAGAAAGTCGTATTTCTCTTAATGTAGAAAAATAATTGTGTGTGTCAACATTTCATTGCTTTGTGACGAGATTAATGTAGAGACACACGGTATACGAAATGATAATTAACCTTCTATAAACAGTGAAATCTTGGTAATAACTTGTTTTTTATTTTTCACTTTTAATTCCCCCCCCCCTTTCCCCTTCTTCCTTCCCTCCCCCCCCCCCCCACACACACACACACACACACTTCACCCTTTATTTCGACGGCTATAGTCGGTTACAAGTCAAGAAGGTAGGAGAAGCTCCTCCCACAAGCGTGGTGCGCCGGTTTCAAATCCCTCCGCAATCGAAAGAAGAGTTCACTGGAAACGCTCCTTGTTCCGCTTCAATGGATAGATAATGGCCACAGAGTGGTGCCAACTTGTCTCCGATCCCAACTTTCTAAGAAAGCGACCTTTGTATTCAACGGAGAAGGAACCGAGCCCCTGAGAGCAGCCTTTGTATCAATCGGAGGGGGAAGCTAATCCCCGAAAGTCGTCTTTGTTTCCATCGGAAGGGGGAAGACTTAATCTCCCTCTCGTGGCTTCCACAATGCTAAGTCAAAGTCGAGAGATAAAGCAAATATGTACAGAAAGGCACGACCCTCCTCGCGCGTTGGCCGCAACGTCACGGAAACGATGGGACGCTATTGGATGCGGAGGTGGCGGAGGGATATATGATTCCCTTTGAGGGCCATTTGCCGCTACCTTCTTGACTTGTAACCTACTATAGCCCCCCACGTAAAATACACTTCTGGGGTCTCTGGCTACAGCTCGGCTTAGCTCAGCTACAGTCACTCCTCCATCTGCGCGCGGACCTAAGATGGCGGTGCCTGACGGGCTTCAGACGCGTAGTTTGGGAGTTTCAGTACTCTGAAAGCGTAGCTTTATTTAGTGACTCTAGTTATAGGGAGCTACGCCGTTAGGTAACACCTAGCAACCGAAGGTCGCCGGCGGCTCCCCTTCACCAATTTCGGCACCGCGCAGTGGGGGATGGCGGCGAAAGCGCAACACATGCGCGTAAAAACTGTCCGACTCGACGACGTGTGTACTGTCAGAACGACAATTGGACACGAGAGTTTTCGCCGCACCGGAGCGTCGGACGAGGGCTCTGTCCGGCTGCGGCATGCGACCAACTTGCCAGATATTCGCCGCACGGTTGTCCGATTGTCGGAGGGCCGCAGAAAATGGGAGCACCGATTCCGCGAACGTCATGTCACATGACTATCGGACCGATCAGGAGAGGAGGGGCTATGCGGCCCGGGCAAGCCCGGGGAAGTGGATGTAGCAATGCGTCACGCGAGTCGTCGTGAAGGCAACGAACACGCCATGAAGGTTTCCCGGGGGCACAAAATGGGCTGCTGATTTCGCGCGTCCATAGCAAGCCGGCCTTCTGGGACCGATCGAAACCTCACGATGGACAGCACCGGACGCTACGAGCCATTCCAATGCCATGTCACGTGACCTTTGGGAGAGACGCAGCAATGTTCGGGGTGCGTAGTCACGCGATTTGCATACGCTGTCTGTGCTCGCTTCGCTGGGACCAGCAAAAATGTAACATCACGTAAAATCTTCAGACATGCACACTTTAATAGAATATTAAAAAAAAAATATGTTTTAAAGTCAGAAAAACCACGAAGGACGAGGGGAACTACGAAGGGCGCCACGAAGAAACTCGCCTGTTATTTCTAATTCATCTCCGATAATTTCCCAGCGGTTGCGTCTTGTCGTAGAGAAAGGAGAAAAGTCGCACAGTTCCCAGGGTCCGCTCCGTTGGGAAAAGCATTGGGGAAATAGGGATTGCGGGCGAAACGACCCTCCTTTGCAACGTGAAAGACGCGCGGAGAAGCGGCTTGCTAATTGCCATGGCATCGCAATCTACGCCACCTCCCATGGCTTCTTTCTTCTGCGTCAAGAAACGGCGAGCCCTCAACCGCGCGCGGGGCGGTTGTCTGGACGGCGCCGAACGGCGAGCCGCTGAGTGCGAAAACTGGTTTTGGTCGGCAGCCCGCGGCAGCCAGCGGCGCGCGTCCTCCGCGATGCTATAAAAAAAAGATGCACTCCGATAAGAAACCATAAGCTAGAAACGCGTCCAAACTGAACGTTTTTTTCAGAACGCCGTAAAATGCTGTCCCTGCCTTATATCTACCTAAAAAGAGTTCATTTAGTGGTTTTTGATGATGCTCAGCAGGTTTCTGATTGGAACTATATATCTATTTTCACTAATGAAAAAGTTAATTAACAAATTCTGCTTAATTAACCGACTGATCGTTCCGATTAGCACCACACCTTATGTTCCCCTGGCCGTATAACTCACCTGCACAAACCAGATACGTGTAGCTTTCACGACTCTTTTTAAACAAATCTGTAAAGCTTTAAAAAAAACACCCTATATATAACCGTTGCGCGACATGCTAACGGATTTCTTCGAGAATCAGCGTGGCGCCAGCAGCGATTTTCGCCCATTTTTGTTTTCACATCCTTGATTTTTCAATTGTGTGTAAGGACCACATGTAGAGAGGTGACTTAATTTGTATTAGCTAATCAGCATCTAGAGCCACTAAGTGTACGCAATGATATTGGCTTATTTCCTCATTAACAAGACTGGACACGACACATGGCACGGACGTTGTTTCGCGCACTACAGAGACAATTTGCTAACCAGATACGTGTTTGAAAAACAACTGCACCGTTTCTGCAGTGAAAAACCAATGGCCTGTAGTATATAAATTAAAAGTTTATGCACGCTGGAGAGCTCAGACTTGACTCAAATGTAACAATTGGTTTTGATTAGATAAAAAAAAGCTGATAAGATTATCTACATAAAATATTGAAACAGATTTTTAATAGCTGTGAAGATTACAAGACCAGTACAAGATTCAAAGCTCCTTATTTTTATTTGAAATGCTCCGAATCTACCTCAATAACAAACTTGGAATTCATTGGCCTAAGGCAGAGGCGCTTTCTTATTAAAAGCGTTTTGTTCCTATTTCAAATACGACGATCTACCTTTAAAAGTTTCTGTGCAGCTGAAGGTTGCACAAAAGCCTTACCATATTACTGCATTTATGCATCGGCTGATTAAGTTGCAACCCCACTGTGGAGGCCGTTTCGCTTCTTTTTTTACGCTTTATAACTTTTTATCTATGAATTCTACAGTTATAAAAGTTATGTCAAATGAAAAAACTGCTTTGTGACCATTCTTTAATGTCTCAATATTACGTTCATTCTTAGTTGTTAGTTTGTTATTTAGCTTTTAAGAGACCATATATGTTTTTGATATTGAACATTTTTTTCTCAACTTCTTCTGTCCGAATGTCCACGATAATTTACGTGAACGGTATGTTGGATGTCGTGAATTAAGGTGTAGTGAATTAAAAAAGTAAGCAATGAACGGTACAAAAATGTATATTTAAAAATAAAGTTGTATTTCCTTGTACTATCAAAACGGAATCACGTCAACTAACGAAAATAACGAGACATTAAATTACAAAACATCTTTTGATATTACATTTTCTAGAAACTGCATATCGATAGATTGTCTTCTAACGCAAAAGTGCCAAAAAAGTCGATTTTGACCAATTTTACAGTGTATTCAAATTAAAAAAAAAAGAAAACTCTAGATAGGTTTTTTGTGCGGTTCAATTTCTCAATAATTTGTTAATGCCTTAAAGTAGAAAAAGGAAAAAGATCGGTTCAGCAGTTATTGCGTGATAATTTTATGAAAACTGCATGTACTCTCTATGGGGCTCCCAGTGTGCGCTTCTTGAGAGTCGCTCCTAGGGTATTGCACCTTCCCTTGTACCAATCTATTGTTACTGGCGTTTACATGTGAATAAGCTCAGCACCGCATTATACTTCGTACTTTGTTGCAGCAGTGAGGCAAGGTTCACCGAACAATCACGACAAGGGTATGCTTTTTCGTTGTTGTTTTTTTCCTTTCCGTCCTTGTGCGAGCCTCAGTGCTTAAAGTCAGGGGATCTCAGAACCCCCACGGATTTCGACCGGCGGTCTGAGACCCCTCTAGAGAGAAGATCCAACCATCGCGCTCCTAGCGACGAAGCTGAGATCTAAACCCATGAATACAACATGAATAATTTGGGCGTACTTTTGACGCAGCGTTTCGAGTCTGTCAGCCAAACGCTGACACAACCGAACACTGTGGCAGCGTTTGGATTCATGTGCATGTTATTAGTTTAAAGGCAAGCTGTTTGTCATATTATGTCCCACTGGTGGTGTGATGTTCTCTACCCCAGTACAAAAAGCTGGATCATGAAAATGGAATATCCAGTAACCCCACTACAACGTCTGTCGTATTTTTTATAATAATAATAATAATAATAATAATAATAATAATAGGCTGTATTTTTATAATAATTCGGACAGAATAAAACTGAGAAGGAATGCCTCATCAAATTAAATATAGGAAAGCGAAATTTGATAACCTTTCGCGTGTGTAGTAAACTCTTTAGTGAAAGCGACTCCGTGTATCTTGTTTGTTCCAATGTGTCCTGTGAGTGCTGGTCTCTTATTAGTTCCAAGTTGATTCCTTTTTTTTTTAATTTGCAGGCCAATAAACAAACATTTCATCAATATAACTGACATGAAGAAGTGGTGGCTGCAGCTCCCGGAGTCGTTTCAGCTAAATCCTTGCTTATTCACCCGGTCGACGCGAAACATGCCCCAGACAGCACACAACGTCGGGCCAACATTGGTATTTAATTGGCAAAGAATGGTCCAATGTCGGGCCAGTGTGGCCATCGCACTACCAATGTTGGTGGTACACTGGCATATACTGACCAACATTGACCTGACTTGACCAACGGCTTACCAACGTTGGCAATCGATTGGCTTGGGCTGGCAAACATTGGCCTATCTCAGCCAATGACTTACCAACGTTGGCAATCGATTGGCTTAGACTGGCCAACATTGGCCAATCTCAGAAAATGGCTTACCAACGTTGGCAATCGGTTGGCTTAGGCTGGCCAACATTGGCCTGTCTTAGCCAATTGGTTACAAACATTGGTAATCGATTGGCTTAGGCTGGCCAACATTGGCTTGTCTTAGCCAATGGGTTACCAACATTGGTAATCAATTGACTTAGGCTGGGCAACATTGGCCTGTCTTAGCCAGTGGCTTACCAACGTTATAATTAATTGACTTAGTTTTTTTTTTAATGTGCTGATCGCGCACGCTGAGAACAGTCTGTAGCTATGGCTCCGGGGGGGGGGGGAGCGATTCTTCCGTTTTCACACGCACAAGAAGTTAGCGACTGAATTAGAACGCTGTATGCATTGCGAGCTGTAGCAATTTTGAACGTCCACGAAGAAAATCGCCGTAGTCGGTGACAGGTTAAAAGTAAACGCTGGGGAAGAGGTCGCCTCCTCCCAATCCTTCGCTCTGCAAAAGGGGAAAGAGATGGGAGGAGCTTTTACCACCTGTCATTGACTATAACTAACGCGCGTCATCCCAATACTGATAATTATGCTCAGTAAATTCCACACGAAATACAAAATGCACGCTTCTTTCGATTTCTGTGTATGCTTATACGGCAAAAAGCATAGTGCCGATTCTCTTATGCCCATTTAGCGACGCAGCCGGGAAATGTTTCCAGGGTGGGGGGGAGGCAGGATTCAACCTCGAAAGCTCCACCCGCCTCCCCAGTACCTACGACACGGCTGTATTGTCAGCTGTATGTGATCTTGAAAATCTCAAAGCAACCCGCTTTGCTGAGCCGCAAAACACGGCCTATAATTCAGACTGAACCGGACAAAATTAAAAATAAATGAAAAGCACTAATATTTTTTAGCAAAAAATAAAACCTTAAAACAAATATCCAGCGATTTATTAAGCAATTACATGTCTTCACAATTAAAAAATCACGTTGAATTAAGATCTCGAACACCCTATGTTTGAGGTAGGAGGTGACATAAATTGATGCGCATTTCAATCTGCAAAGAAAGGTTATCATGCAACATATAACAGAAGAAGCTGGGGCATAATGTCTGCTTGCCCAAAAATGACTTCAAAGTGCGTACAAAATACGACAACTGCAGTAATGCATAGTGACAACGCCCGCAGAAATATAAATTGTACCATTTGCCTGTCTTAGCCAGTGGCCTACCAACGTTGGTAATTGATTGGCTTAGTCTGGCCAACAGTGGCCTGTCTTAGCCAATGGCTTACCTTTATTGGTAATCGATTGGCCTAGGCTGACCAACGTTGACCTGTCTTAGCCAATGGGTTACCAACATTGAAAATGTGTTGGCGCAAGGTATCAGGGTGCCTCGTTTTCTGGTACCGAGCTTTAAAAACGAATGAAGTACTATAGGCAATGAAAATCACTGTTGTAAGAAGGCGTCTTGATAAAAAGGCTGCTAGGAAGACGCTGTAATTAAATAAGTTATTCATGAATTAAAACTAATTGGCAAACTTTATTAAATACTTATTTGAGGGCAAAGGTGTCAATTGGAAAGTTGTATTTTGAATAGATACTTGATGAAGGAGTTTACAACATGGTACTAGACTCCCCCGCGATTGAAGTCTTAAATATAGTAAGTCGGTCACACTTCAGTGTCACAAAGAAATGAAGTTACACCTGCTATGAATTACTTCAGTTTGTATGTTTAATTTTGCGGACCGAAAAGCGCATAATAAGTGATGTGCTTCTCAGCCAGTGAATCTAAATTTGCAAACGATTCTTAGTAAAAATTAGATAGAACAAATTTATCAATCGCCTGGATTTTCCGGGCCATGTCCAACCATTTAAGTATTTATGAAAATTTCTGCTTTTCTTTCGAGTAGAAGTCGCGATCTGAAGAATTCTTTGTCACGTATTCGATGCGAGAGGAGCTAAGCGTCAGTTTCTCACGAGCCTTTGCTCGTCAGCAACTGTCGAGTCACACTTGGATAGGAGTGTCCGTACCGACAAGCTCAATGTAGCTAAAACAAGTGTGCGGTGCTTTGCAACACAATTGTACGCGCGTGCGCAGCTGAGAAGACAGCTCGTAATTTACTTTGGTGAATGCAAAACCTTTTTTCTACAGCAACCTCCACAGATAAAAAAACAAACAAACAAGAATCAGAGAGGCTGTGAATAGCCCTGAGACACGCCGCGCAAGCTGTACTGTGAATCTCCAGACTTGTTTTTGAACATTTTAAAGTTTGTTTTTATATAAAAAGCAACTTCGAGGCGCTGTTATTAATTAGAAAGATCACTCACAAAAACGTCAACATGTTTCTTTAATAAATACACCGTTTTAATCGGCATACATTCAAACTAACATAGCCTCTCCGTGCTTTGACATAGCGCGTCGTCTGCTCGCATCATACTAGCTCCGTCACAGGAGGGCGCCCGCGAGGTGGCGCCACTAAAACATCTCGTCGCCAATATAAGATTCCGCTGAGTTGTGGGAGGGTCTACATTGAACAAACGCGCCGCTGCATTAATGAGAGTGCACGGGAGCTTGATTAGTCACTTCGATGAACAGCCGGGCGCCATAATATCACGATCATTGGAAGGGGAGCTGATAAGACAGCCAGGGAATTATTAGAGTCATGTGAAATAAATAAGCAGGGAGAAAACAACTGCGTAAATCAAACTCCTGTTTACTTGCACAAAAAAGAAACAGCCTACTTGGACATGTTTTGTCAGGATGGTGATTTGGTGGCTTACTTCGTTGGGTGTTTGACCATAAATGTTTAATTGTCAGTTCAGCGCTCGTCCTGTGTATGTACATCTTCTCTCCCGTCTTCGTTTTCTTGCGTGCTAAAGGTGTATTCACACGGCGGACAAATTCCGGGAACGATGTTCACGGACCTGTGAAGTATGCGTATCACGTGGCTTCGGCGTCAGAGGACATGCGAATTAATACTTCATGGTTGCCGTGAACCAAGGCGAGAACTGCGAGTCCGAGCTCGTAACTTTCTCGCCGCCTTCACTGCACGAGCTATATTGTTCAGGATTGGTATTTCCCAACGCTCTCACCTCGCGCCGAGCAGAAGGGTTTGGATTTGGGCTATTTGGTTGAACATGGTTAGGGGTTAAAAGCGCTAAAAACGACGGACGAGTAAGAGAGACACATACCACAGAGCGCACACGGTGAACAGTTAAAAGAGGCCCATGTAGAAGAAAGGTATTGCAGAAGAGTTTGGATTTGGGCTAGTTGGTTGAACATGGTTAGGGGTTAAAAGCGCTAAAAACGGCGGACGAGTAAGAGAGACACATACCACAGAGCGCACACGGTGAACAGTTAAAAGAGGCCCATGTAGAAGAAAGGTATTGCAGAAGGGTTTGGATTTGGGCTAGTTGGTTGAACATGTTTAGGGGTTAAAAGCGCTAAAAACGACGGACGAGTAGAGAGACACATACCACAGAGCGCCACGTGAACAGTTTAAAAGAGTCCCATGTAGAAGAAGGTATTGCAGAAGGGTTTGTATTTGGGCTAGTTGTTGAACATGGTAGTGGTTAAAAGTGCTAAAAACGACGGACGATAAGAGAGAGCCACATACACAGAGGCACACGGCAACAGTTAAAGATGCCCATGTATAGAAAGGTATTGCAGAGGGTTTTGATTTTGGTCGCAGCTGAGAAGACAGCTCGTAATTTACTTTGGTGAATGCAAAACCTTTTTTCTACAGCAACCTCCACAGATAAAAAACAAACAAACAAGAATCAGAGAGGCTGTGAATAGCCCTGAGACACGCCGCGCAAGCTGTACTGTGAATCTCCAGACTTGTTTTTGAACATTTTAAAGTTTGTTTTATATAAAAAGCAACTTCGAGGCGCTGTTATTAATTAGAAAGATCACTCACAAAAACGTCAACATGTTTCTTTAATAAATACACCGTTTTAATCGGCATACATTCAAACTAACATAGCCTCTCCGTGCTTTGACATAGCGCGTCGTCTGCTCGCATCATACTAGCTCCGTCACAGGAGGGCGCCCGCGAGGTGGCGCCACTAAACATCTCGTCGCCAATATAAGATTCCGCTGAGTTGTGGGAGGGTCTACATTGAACAAACGCGCCGCTGCATTAATGAGAGTGCACGGGAGCTTGATTAGTCACTTCGATGAACAGCCGGGCGCCATAATATCACGATCATTGGAAGGGGAGCTGATAAGACAGCCAGGGATTATTAGAGTCATGTGAAATAAATAAGCAGGGAGAAAACAACTGCGTAAATCAAACTCCTGTTTACTTGCACAAAAAAGAAACAGCCTACTTGGACATGTTTTGTCAGGATGGTGATTTGGTGGCTTACTTCGTTGGGTGTTTGACCATAAATGTTTAATTGTCAGTTCAGCGCTCGTCCTGTGTATGTACATCTTCTCTCCCGTCTTCGTTTTCTTGCGTGCTAAAGGTGTATTCACACGGCGGACAAATTCCGGGAACGATGTTCACGGACCTGTGAAGTATGCGTATCACGTGGCTTCGGCGTCAGAGGACATGCGAATTAATACTTCATGGTTGCCGTGAACCAAGGCGAGAACTGCGAGTCCGAGCTCGTAACTTTCTCGCCGCCTTCACTGCACGAGCTATATTGTTCAGGATTGGTATTTCCCAACGCTCTCACCTCGCAGTTAAAAGAGGCCCATGTAGAAGAAAGGTATTGCAGAAGGGTTTGGATTTGGGCTAGTTGGTTGAACATGGTTAGGGGTTAAAAGCGCTAAAAACGACGGACGAGTAAGAGAGACACATACCACAGAGCGCACACGGTGAACAGTTAAAAGAGGCCCATGTAGAAGAAAGGTATTGCAGAAGGGTTTGGATTTGGGCTAGTTGGTTGAACATGGTTAGGGGTTAAAAGCGCTAAAAACGACGGACGAGTAAGAGAGACACATACCACAGAGCGCACACGGTGAACAGTTAAAAGAGGCCCATGTAGAAGAAAGGTATTGCAGAAGGGTTTGGATTTGGGCTAGTTGGTTGAACATGTTTAGGGGTTAAAAGCGCTAAAACGGCGGACGAGTAAGAGAGACACATACCACAGAGCGCACACGGTGAACAGTTAAAAGAGGCCCGTGTAGAAGAAAGGTATTGCAGAAGGGTTTGGATTTGGGCTAGTTGGTTGAACATGGTTAGTGGTTTAAAGCGCTAAAAACGACGGACGAGTAAGAGAGACACATACCACAGAGCGCACACGGTGAACAGTTAAAAGAGGCCCGTGTAGAAGAAAGGTATTGCAGAAGGGTTTGGATTTGGGCTAGTTGGTTGAACATGGTTAGGGGTTAAAAGCGCTAAAACGGCGGACGAGTAAGAGAGACACATACCACAGAGCGCACACGGTGAACAGTTAAAAGAGGCCCATGTAGAAGAAAGGTATTGCAGAAGGGTTTGGATTTGGGCTAGTTGGTTGAACATGTTTAGGGGTTAAAAGCGCTAAAAACGACGGACGAGTAAGAGAGACACATACCACAGAGCGCACACGGTGAACAGTTAAAAGAGGCCCATGTAGAAGAAAGGTATTGCAGAAGGGTTTGGATTTGGGCTAGTTGGTTGAACATGGTTAGGGGTTAAAAGCGCTAAAAACGACGGACGAGTAAGAGAGACACATACCACAGAGCGCACACGGTGAACAGTTAAAAGAGGCCCATGTAGAAGAAAGGTATTGCAGAAGGGTTTGGATTTGGGCTAGTTGGTTGAACATGGTTAGGGGTTAAAACCGCTAAAAACGACGGACGAGTAAGAGAGACACATACCACAGAGCGCACACGGTGAACAGTTAAAAGAGGCCCATGTAGAAGAAAGGTATTGCAGAAGGGTTTGAATTTGGGCTAGTTGGTTGAACATGTTTAGGGGTTAAAAGCGCTAAAAACGGCAGACGAGTAAGAGAGACACACACCACAGAGCGCTCTGTGGTGTGTGTCTCTCTTACTCGTCCGTCGTTTTTAGCGCTTTTAACCCCTAAACTCGCGCCGAGAGCCTTGGTTGTGCTTCGCTGCGTTTCAAGCTACAAGAGAACGGACGCAACGTACGTGACGGTCGATTCCAATCCCACCAGCGTCTGATGAACCTGGCATTGAAGACGACAACGATGAAGGATCTCAGCGATGAAGCGACGTTGTGTTAAATTTCACTCGTAGAAGAGTTTCCACAGCATTGGTGCCTTCAAAACGACCAGTATACCGCAACAACGGCATAAAATCAGAGCTCTGGAAACAAATTGCCAATAAAATGGAACGGCGCTACTCCCAGTATGGGCCTTACACGGAAGGTAAGTTCATTGAAGGCAGACTAATTAGTGTCGATTCCGTGTTGTATTTGACCGCTTATTGTTGTCTGATATTTCAGAGGAAGTGAGGGGCTTTTTTCAAAATAAGCGACGCATCTTCAGGCGGAAGTAGGAAAAAATTATGAAGACGAACAGCGGTCAAGCTGCGGAGTACACGTACAACGGTAGATGGAGGTTCTACCGCAGGGCTATGTTGCACGTTTTGGACTCCCCGGAGACTAGGGAGAAGGAAGTGACGTAGGTGTGAATGAACGTATCTTAGCATGAACGGTATCTTCTGCAGATACCGTCATCAGCGACTCCACCAATCAACATCCAAAGAGCATTGTTGACGTCACTTCCTTCTCCCTAGTCTCCTGGGAGTCCAAAACGTGCAACATAGCCCCGTTCTTGGATCGGAGCAGGGAGTGCAACGAATCTTACCAACACAAGGATCCCAATGGAGTGAGTAACGTTTTGCGGGTTGACCGATTCGTTTAACGTGATTCTTTAGACCTATCGAATGAAAGGTTGTTGAGCGTTCGTTGATGGAGGTCACTGAATCCCATTAGCTTGGCTGACGTTCGAGCTCTGGCTTTGCTCTGCACGCTTCAGCATTTTGTTTCGTTCACTCGTGTTGATCAAGGTCTTTTGAAGTGCTGGTAGTCACTGGATGAGGCTGCGAGACACTATCCTAGGGTTTGACAACCGGCGGCCCGCGGGCCGGGTCCTGGCCGCAATGCAGTTTCATTCAAGTTTCAGGGCCACGCAACGGTTTTGACCTCAAATGCAGTGTACAGGGTCCTTCATTGAGTAAACCTTTCTTTTATTAAATTTTGCAAGTCAAACGGCCAACCGTCGGTGAGCCTTCGATGGGTCCGACCTGCCGCGTCTCTTTAAAAAACAACTCTCGCTTCTCCCGCAATACTATGGTGGTGACATCTATTCTTGGTCACGTAACCCATCACCGTCCTCCCTTCACTACTAAAACTCTCTCTCTCTTTCTCTTTATCTCTCCCTCAATACTCTGAACAGTAAATGGCCGACACTTGCGATATCCTGCCGTGCAAGCGGTGCTTTACATATAGTTCCTCTACCGTAACGCATTCGTTTTTCTTTTACCTTTCCAGATGGACAGTGAAACAGAAATGGCGACTGTTATGACCGAAATGAGGGAACCCGTCCTTGGCACGCCTTCCACACACATACACCGCGCGGACCAACGAGTCCCTGCAGTGTGGAAGTGTCTGGCACTCCTGTGAAGCGCCCAAAGTGCGATGACGGAAAAAAGAAAGCAGATGACTGCTCCAGCTCTGGGTGGAAAGAGCGCACCGTTGCTTTCACTAAAATTGCCGAAAGTTTTGCAACTGAAAAAAGTGGCAATGGCGTACGTTGATAATTTCGGAAGAGTAGTGGTGGGCCACATGAGAAACCTGAACGGAAACAATTTTATTCGGTGTCAAATAGAGGTATTGGAACTAGTCAAGCGTTACCTAGACTGACAGTAAGAATAAAACTAATTCAAGGAATCCTATTTAAACAAAAAACTGTTAAACCAAAATTAGCATTTCGCACTCGTAAGTAAAAGGAATACTTGGAAACAAACAAGTGTTTGTATCCTTTGCCTTTCGTACTTATTACATTCGGAACTGATGGCTGTTTTTGGTGGAGTGGGTGAGTGTATTAGATTGTGACAAATATTATAGCATGACGAAATAAAAAAATAAGAAAACATTGAAGATTCTTTGAAGTATATTTACATAAAGTTGAACAATTAGAGCAAAACACAAAGTTTTGTTGGTCAAAGTGCCAACACATGCATGAGCGATTGTTAAAGGGCCTCTGACACGCCAAAAAAAATATTTTTTTTTTCATGCTAAACGTTGCAATGGCATATCAGGACATTACAAAAAAATTGTTTCACTATAGAGTTGCCTAGTTTTTTTATAAAAAATAGAAATACGAGGCTCAATTCAAAGTTCCCGCCGTGCACTGTGACGTAACAGTGTACCGCAAGGTGTCGGGGCGGTCAGAAAGGAGGCATCGAGCTACGTCACTAAAAGTGGGTTAACCGGAAGTCGCGTGAGTTTCACTCCTCGTGCTCTCCGCGACCGTGCCTAAGACTTTTTTTCTTTTTATTATTCTGCTCTTCGTACGAGCGATAATAGAAAACGAAGTTTCAGTTCCACTAGCTCTTTATCCCTGCACCGTTGGTTAGTTTGCGTGCTGTAAAATTTGGGGACGAAAAGTCAGTGGATCGACGTGATGGAGGTCAATGATGAAAGCGTTGCGAGTACAAGCCAGTGTACGAGCGCATGCCGTCAGTCCGATGATACAGGGCTATACTGGGCGCAAAACAAGCTATCAAGTTTTGAAAAAAAAAATTTAGAACGCTCGCAGAAATTAGGATTGCTAGCATACGACACGCCCGATCGCATTTCTGAAGGTTGAGACATCGAGGTCGTTGAATCATCGGATACTCTCCAGGCTGTAGATGCCTGCCGTCTAAAGAATACGAACTGGTGAGTGTACCAAGTACAAGTAAACGTCGAGCACAAAGTACGTATTTTGTCTAGAACATGAGTAGAACTTGTTTACTGGGTGCTCATGCGGCCGATGTATGTCTCTCAGAAATGCATGCAGTGTGATCTCTTCTTCAGTTGCTGAAATATCGGGACAGTCCCTCACACAGCACCTTCTAGGCATTGTAGTTGATCACGTCAATGGACCTTTTGTAGAAAAACGCTGTGCGCATGCGCGGAGTATTTGATGTGCCTGGGTTCGAGAGTATCTAGTTCCAAACAATCAGCCATCTTGCATTTCTCGCCTTTGGGCGCCTTGGAGACCATCGAGAGTCGAGACTCAAGTTTTGATGTTGCGAACAAGGTGAACACGAGTCATCGTACTGACGACGCCCGTTCTAGATTACGACATGCACCGCAATCATGCCGGTGAACTGTGAAGCCTTCTTCTTTGAAGGACCATCCCCGATGCGCTTGCCTGAACTAAAGCCTGAACGAACTGTCCTTTTTGAGGTAGCTCCATACGCGGTCCTGGGTGAGGTTCGTACGGTCTGGGGGATGACGTACCCAGTGGTCTGCGTCAAACGCGAACGGGATGTTCTCATCCCGAGACATCGCGACTCAAAATGCTTCTAAAAGCAGCGAGTGTACCCAAAAAGAAATAATAATTGGGGTTGTGTGGATATTTGTACAGCGAGTCGTTGGTCAGCCATTTTAAAGTTGCGACGAGTCACTCGCTGTAGATGAGCAATTTAGCCAGTGCAGTACAACCGCTAGCCTGGGGTCTTTAACGTGCATCACGCAGTAGTGATACACGACCGCACGCCGGTACGATGCTCATCCAGATCGAAACGGGCAGGGGTGGGGATTGAACCCAGGATCCCTGGGTTCTGCAGCGCGAGCTTTCGCTCCACGTGCTCCGAGCTTGTGTGCGCTAGCCCACTCGGCCACCGATCTCCCCCCCCCCCCCCCCCCCAAAAAAAAAAAAAAAAAAGGAAAACGAACCGGTAGCACACAAGAAGCCTAACGTGCACGTTGTTTTCTCTACAAATACTCTCCAACCCAGTGCGCCTCAGGTTCGCCCATCGCCCCACAGGTGGCAGCACATATTCGCCAAAAGGTCCATTCACTGACTCCGCTTCTTCTACCTTTACAGCAACATTAAGCGATGAAAAGCAAATAAAAGAAACCTTGTCTGCTTGGATCGCTCGTGGAGGTGCGGAAAATAACAAAAATATTAAAAAAAAATATTACACGCGCTTGCGGTAAGCACGAGGAGGGATACAACTCACGTGACTTCCGGCGATGCCTCCCTTCTGACCGCCCCGACACCTTGCGGTACACTGTTACGTCACACTGCACGGCGGGAACTTTGAATTGGCCCTCGTATTTCTATTTTGTATAAAAAAACTACGTTAACTCTATAGTGAAACAATTTTTTTGTAATGTCCTGATATGCCAATTCAATGTTTAGCATGAAAAAAAAAATATTTTTTTGGCGTGTCAGAGGCCCTTTAAGTAGAGGAAGTAGCAATATATATGAAATGGCATCTAAATATACATTCCCCGTTCTTTGTTTGTGCACTTGTCTGCACATGCAGATAAAGTAAAATTTTATTTATCCGCAGATTAAGGCCCGCCTGTTCCCTCTGCCACGCGACGGCGCAAAGTATCTCCGTAGACGCTCACGTACATCTAGAGCTCTTGCCCCGGAGCACCCTTTGGAACTTCGTAGCCCGAAGTAGATTTTCCTTTTTCGCTAGTGGTCCTCCCTCGACGCTTTAAAAAACACAGGTGCAGCTCGCAAATAGTTGTGCAGCACACACGCTGCCTTGACGAATGAGGTGACCTTTCCTGGTTCGGCATCGATAGTCGTGTGCAAAAACCTAAAACGGTTTGCCAGAATGTCAAACGCATTTTCTGCCACCCCTTTGGCTCTGCTTAATCTGAAATTTAAAAAAAAAGGAAAACGATGTTTAGAAATGACACGATGTAGACAACACACCTGTAGTTAAATATGTTAAATATAACCTTTTCTTCATCCAAATTCCTACCAGTGTACGGCTTCATTAAATTTATAGACAAGAGGAAGGCATCGTCTCCCACGATGACGGGTGGGACGCCGACCGGTCCAGGTCCTGAGATCGGCAGTCCGGCTGTTCCGTTCTCGATGGCGTTCCGCAGTGGTGTCGTCTTCCAAATGCCTCCATCTCCATCAGACCCAGGTGCGCCGACATCAATGTACAAAAACCTGCTGTCTGCGTCCACAAGAGCAAAAAGCACGATACTGAAGGTCTTCTTGTAATTAAAATACACAGATACAGAGTTTGGAGGTTTGATAATTGTGACAAGTTTTCCGTCCAGCGCTCCAATACATTGCGGAAATTGCCATCTTTCGTAAAAGTTCTTCATTACTGTCAGCCACTCGTCTTTCGTCCGCGGGGACACCAGATAGTTTGGTCCCAGCATCTTGTAAATGGCGTCGCAAGTTTCAACGAGGAACCCGTCGACGGCGCTGTGGCTAATGCGGAAGAATGTTGACTTTTCCCTGAAAATTCGCAAGAAAATAAGAAACGCGGCTAAGTCGAGCGTAGTGCTCAAATATGCTGAAACAAGTACAATAGTAAGAATAGCCACCACAGACCTGAGGCAAGAAACCGCAGCGTCAGTTGAATGTTGTCTTTGGCTGGGATGGCTGGACGCATTTCAGTGTCGAGTGAGAATGTCAGCAATCTGGTTGGAGTTAACGCGCAGCATGCGGCGGTACTCCACGGGGTCGCTCTCCAGAAGTTCTTGATAGAGTAGATTTTGTATACATGGCTTGCACTGACGTCACAACAGCGGCCATCGTGGTGGTATTGCTGCCGAGCGCGCACCTTCGACAGCATACACTTCGCACCATCAAACTTGTTATTCTCGGCAAGAACAAATAGAAATGACCACCAGCACGAGGCGATGACGTCACGAGCAAGCCATGTATACCGAGTTTCTTCTTGGACATCCATGTTTTAATCCATGTTTCTTTTTTTTGCGTCGGTATTAGGTGCTTCCGCGACTTCCTCATCCGCCATCTTGAGGGCACAAGCCACAACAACTCGTGAAGCCTTGTTGGCCTCCATGTTCGAATCGAAGACAATTTCCTGTCGTTTTCTTTCTTTTTCTGTTCGGCTCCTCTTTTCACTATGCGCAGGAACCCTCGATCATCTTCCACAGCTGTAGCTCGTGCGTACTAATCGTACTGGAAAATGAGCAAAGGCCCATCCGTGTACGAGAACCGTGAGAGGCATATAAAAAAAAAAAAGAGAAAACCGCTCGTGCAACGAAATGTACCACGAGCACTTTCACGCAATCGGTTCCTGGGCTTGTCTGTGGACCACAGCGGACTCGAAAAAAGGCAGAATTGGATAGCGTTCAAAACCGGGCTATAATCATGGTCCGGCAGGTCCGCGGAAATATCCTATGACGTTCGCCCACGTGATACGCAAGATACATAACGTCCGAGGACACGTTCTTCAGGTCCGTGGACAGGTCCCTTGGTTTTGCCTGCTGTTTTCGCGAGAAGCATGGCTGATTTCATACCCCAGAAGAGGTGACGTCACGCCTTTCGTAGGAACTTGTCCGCGGACAAAGTCCTTCGTGTGAATACACCTTAAAAGTCCCTAATAGGGACTTTTAGGAAACCTTTACCGTGTTTCGCGTACTGCTACACTGGATCCTTTGAAGCATGCTTTTAAGCGCGGTCATGGTATCACTCCTGGCGCGCGCTTAAGAGCTTGACTCTAGGGTTCCAGTAGTGCGGTACGCAGAACACGGTAACGGTGTGCTAAAAGTTACTAATTTTGTTATCATTCGGTCCGGTAAAAATTTTTAGAAGACACGGAGCGGGAGACACTTTGGAAATTGTCTTCAAACAGTGCCAAAACTGCCGATTTTGACTAATTTCACCATTTATTCAAATCTAAAAAAAGAAAAGATAATTGTACATAGGTTTTTGTACGGTTCAATTTCTCAATAATTTGTCAATGCTTTAAAGTAAAAATAAAAAAAAATAAAAAAGATCTGTTCAGCAGTTATTGCGTAAGAATTTTTCAAAAACTGCATGTGTTCTTTATGGGGCTTACAGGGTGCGCTCCCGCTTGAGAGTCGCTTCTAGGGCATTGCACCTTCCCTTCTTGTACAAATGGATTGTTACCGGCGTTGACATCTGATTAAGCTCAGCGCCGCATTATACTTCGTACATTGTTGCAGTGGTGAGACAAGGTTAACCGAACGGTCACGACAAGGGCATATTTTTCTTCTTTCCATCTTCGTGCGAGCCTCTGTGTCTAAAGTCAGGGGGATGTCGGGGGATCTCAGACCCCTCTGGGGAGAAAATCCAATCTTCGCGCTCCTAGCGACGAAGGTGGGATCTAAACCCATGAATACAACATGAATAATTTGGGCTTCTTTCTAACACAGCGTTACGACTCTGTCAGCCAAACGCTGAGGCAGCCGAACGCTGTGACAGTGTTTGGATTCATGTGGTTGTATTAGTTGAAAGGCAAGCTGCCCCCCCCCCCCCCCCCCCCCCCTTCTCCCCTTCGTTGAGGTGACCGCAACAGAGACCTCCTGCCACTGGTGGGAAACTTTAAGCATTGGTGGGCCTGTATTGTATGTCGTTCTTTTGCGCACCCAAACCGGCTGTTTGTGAGAACATATGTTGTATTGACAGTTTCTTTCTCCACGTCTCTGTGCTTCACAGAGACGTGGAGAAATCGCTGCTGTCGTACGTTGATTATTGACGAAATGCGTCAGCATTTAGCGCTGGGGTTCCGACTCTACGAAGGATGGGAATTCCAATTTCGCAACGGTCCGCATTTTGTTGTGTTCGGGGACCCCAACTGTTCTCCCGGGCGTCGGTAGTTTCGGATGCAGCCACCACAGCTTCCTCCCACTCCAGCTCCCGTAGCGCGTCATATGAAGCGTGCCAGAAGACGCTTTCCCTCTTGTAGGAGGGAAAGCGGACGTAGCGAGCGAACGAATCGAGCGAAAGAGCACGGCGGAAACCGCGCACCGCACCTCGGATTCACGAAACCAGTCCACTCCAGCCCAGTCTAAACCAGTACAAACCAAAATACGACCGTCCAAACGAAAGACGGCTGCATGCACCGGGGCGATAGATGTTAATGCATATAAAACGGCACCGTGCAAAATGTTAACAGTCTTTTTTTAATCAGAGGTGACACCGTCCAAGTGGCGTTTCAATTATTCTGGAATATTATTACCCTTAGATTGTGGTCGGTTTGCCTTGCTGCATACCCGACCCGGAGGAATAACACGGAGCCAACGGTTTCAACAACAAGAAACTACATTTAATGGGACGTGGACAAGACGATTAACATTGTTACCAACGGCGCCTGAGTCCAGGCAGCGACTCCCTGTGCGCCGCCTCTGATGCGCCTTATCAAGGCGGCGCACGCGATGTGCACGTGGCTGGCGTGACGTCGCCGCCACGCGGGAAACGTTCGGCACCTTTGCCTCGCAGTCGGGCAACTGGGCTGTGGAGCCGCCAGGGTGCCCACAAGGTAACAAGTGTAAATGACGCTTATAATAGTCCCTCTTTTCGACAGGACTGTGCGGTGTGGGGTTCTATGAAAGAGTGGGCACATTCAGCGACTTTTTCCACGGTGGCTTCTCTGAACTCACGTCTATTCGTTAGATTCTCCGAGCGATCTCATTGGTTGACTCCGAACGTTGGTAGCGCGCATCTGGTGCTTCTATTAGTCCCTAGAGGAACCTTTCTCTAAGCACAGCAAAGAAATTCTAGACCAGATAATCTAAGGACAATGCGAACAAAAAGAGAGAAGTTTATGAGACGATCTTTTGAAAAGTCTCCGAAGGACAAAGCCCCCAGTTCTGGGCGAGCACGCCACTACACTTTCCTGGGGATCAATGCCACTCCTGCTTGTGTTTAGAGACGGGGGAGTGTTCGCAACGATCTTGACTTTCCCAACAAAAAGAAAGCGGAGAGTGGAAATAAATACATTTGAGCAAGGTTCGCCGCTGAAAGTGTGCGCAAATAAACATACTAAAACTTAACAATAAGCTTTGCAAGTTGTTGACTTGAGAACCATTTGTTTCGCCTTCTCCGAGTCCCTCGGTATGGGGTGTCAGAGTTTTACATTGTCTCATTCTCTAGCCACGCTGCGAATTTTAACAAAAGCCATGCATGCTGGCTGGGAAGCTAGCTTAAAACGCTGAGACGGAAACAAGGGGCAGCAGAACACAAAGTATACTGCGCTGCTGGGTTTATTCACTCGAGAATGCCAGTGAGAGTACATTCCCCCAAGAAGGGCGGGTCGACATGCCCTTGAGTGACTCTTCATCGCCCCTGTCTGGCAAGGTATACTGAAGGATTATATCAAAGGCATGTCTTTATACTTTTCATTGTTGTGCGAGCGTACATTGTTTGCCATTCCCTGGTGTACTAACCCGGTTGCGTATAAGAAGCCTGACACAGCCACTCTGGCATACCAAGGATACAATTTCAGACTTTTACAATGGATACATAAAAGGAATTGAGCAGTCCATTGTTAATCAACAGTACAGTCACAGCGACAGCTGCGACACGTCACGGCGACGTCACGCAACTTGGGTTACGCGTTCACGCAACTTGGGTTACGTGAACAAAAGCGTTCGGAAGATAATAGACACTTGCTGGTGGTATCCTGGTCTCTAACACGAATCTTTCGAGTTGTGACGTATCTCCTATGTCGGGGCGGAGCCTGAAACTCGAAATATTCGTGTTTGAAACTCCACCCCAACGTTCGGGTTCACGCACGTGGCCATCTCGAATCTGATGATCTCATTACGTGGCGATGACGGGGATACGCAGTTGGGGTGGAAAAATTCCCGCATTTCCCGCTGTTTTTTTTTTTTGCTCTCTTCGATCTTTCCTTCGAGCGCTGAAGCGAGCGAATAATAGACGAAATGTTAACTTCCGCAGACGCGAAGATACCCGAATCAAATAATACAATTCTATTATAAAATTTGAAACACTACTTTGAAGATTATCAGGTAATGTAAATATGGCTAAAATTGCTCGAATTGTTTCGTTAATATATTACCTACGGTCTTCCAAAACATACATGGTGAAAGCCGTGGAATCAACATGTTGTAGTGTTGACGCCTCGTTTGAGTCGTCGGTTTTTTTGTTTGCGAGGATGTTGGTGTCGTTATGAGATGTGTGTAACGAATAATAATAATAAAAAAGGCTCGAGGTACACTTAAGCACTTCTTATGAGTTGTGAATGCGAAAGCATGCATGTCGTTGTTCCGGTCCCTTAGTTCGTCTGCGTTGTACTTGCGTGGACGGGCAGGTTGCGTCATTGCCGAGGTGGCGGGCGCCGACAATGTGAATGCTGGAGGCGGCGCCATGTTCGTCGGCGACGAGACGAGCAGAAGCCGCCGAGCGCGCGCCACCGTGTCCGTTTTACCGGCGCGGGGCCCGTAGCGCCATAAGGTTGTGCCGCTTCGTTTGACCGGCGCGTGGGCGGCACGGGCCCGCAGCGCCATGAGGTGGCCTTCCTCGAAACTGACGAGCGCCGGCCAATGGGAGCCTCGTCCCTTGAAACTGTGACGCGCGCCAGCCAGTGGGATTGCGATGGCAGTCCATCAGATTTCCGTTTCGCTTCGCTCCATTGGGAGAAGGGAAACTAGGTGCCGTTTGGCTAGGCCTTTCGCGCGGGTTCAAAGCTGGGAGCCATCAGATCACAGCTTCACTTGGAGAAAGCAGAGCATTTTATACTGGGAGAGTTCGGCGGTTCTTTGATCCAGCCGCCAGTCTGGCAGCACTGATCAAACAGTCTGGCAACTGTGCGCATCGCACTCCGAGTTTCGTT
Source organism: Ixodes persulcatus (assembly GCA_013358835.2). Taxonomy (NCBI): domain Eukaryota; kingdom Metazoa; phylum Arthropoda; class Arachnida; order Ixodida; family Ixodidae; genus Ixodes; species Ixodes persulcatus. The sequence continues at coordinate 722,835 of JABSTQ010011421.1, forward strand.
GTCCGCCATGATGTGCCTTGCCGTCTAGCGTGGAGCGAGAGACGACGATGAAAATGATCGTTCTGCGCTCTGCCAGACGTTAGAAGAAAACGAAATGGGGGGCTGCAGTGCCGTTGGGTGCTCGAACAACGCGAAAAAGGGGTTCAGGATGTACCGGTTCCCGCAAGGAAAAGAAAACCGCGCAAGGCACAAGATCTGGGAGACCAAACCAAAAAGGGCTGACTGGAAGCCGACTTCGAGTGCTCGATTGTGCGAGGTAAGTTATAATTAACGCATGATTAACGTCACAAAATGCTTGTTTTTAGACTTTCTCCTTACGCCAACAAAAGCACGAACGGCAAAGCCTACACGCGTATACATCGCATGTCAATGGGGACCCACTCGCCGGGAGGCACATCATGGCGGAAGCGGCGCCCGCTGAGTCCGCTAGACCTAGCGGGCCGTAAGCCACTCCCACCCGCCGAACTCTCCCAGTATAAAAGGCTCTGGGAGAAAGTAGTTTAGGCGCCCTTTGGCGCGGCTTCAAAGCTGATGACGTCGGCTCGCTTCACGGGACAGTTAATGGTTTCGCATTAAAAAAAGAAAAAAAAGAAGAGAAGATGTGTGTAATGGTACGCCACGACATCGATCATCATCTTTGAAGCCTCCTCTGCGAAGCCGCCGCGAACAGAAGCCGTGAACTAAATGTCTTTTTGGCCGGTGGCTGCGATTAGAGCTCTCAAAAGATAGTGAATAAAGATATATAAAAAAAAAATTCAAAAGATAGCGCGCTTGCAACTACTCGTTGATGATCATCGGCAGGTCGTGAGTTCGATTTAGAGGGCACCGGTGTGCTTGGTCCCCCTGTTTCCATGTTAGATTGTGCGAGAATGGTCCGGGTCTTACTTTTTATATTTATGAAAAAATAGATGTTAAAGCCATGTTCTTGGGTGGAGCATTCGGTTATATGCAAACGCCGTAGCTAATTTTATTCCGGAGATATAAAATTCCAAAATTCGCGGCGTGGAGATTGCCAAGGCTTCGCTATGGCACTTTGCACAGCCATCAATTTTACACCGAATCATGCACATAGTAATAATGTTTTCTAATTATTTTATGAAAGGTTTACTACATGTACACATGGTGTTAGAAAAATACAATAAAAGCTTTCTACGAGAAAAAAAAAGAGCTACGAGACACGTCAAATACACACGTTTTAGAGACTCATTCACGCATTAGTTGCCAACAAACTACTTCATATGAAACGACTTAAAGTACATCAAAAGGATCATGTTTAAAAGCATCTTACGAATATATACGAAAATTATGCTTATCCGTTATTGTTGTTCTGTTATTAATGCAGCTACGCAGCTCATTTTTCTCATTTCTCTTTTTTTTTAACTCTTCTTAACAGTTTACATTGACTTGAACTAGCTTGTGATGGCAAAACATTGATTAACATACGACCTCCTTAAGAGAAAAACGACAATAAACCTTCACTCAAATTGAGCTAGCTTGTCTTCGTTATAGTGGCTATGCTGCACGACATCGGCTCCTAGGAGACATTTTAAACAACTGACAAAGGCTGTACAGCGGGGCTGCTCTATGGTAGGGTACTGAAAGTCATGTTGTTCCTAGCTTAGTCAGTTTTATATTTGTGCTTTCTTGCGCTGTGTGAACATGGTTTTAATACATTTTACATATATATAAAAATATGACCCGGACAATTATTGCATGATCTGACGTGGAAACACCCTGTAATGCTCAAAAATTCAGTAAAGGCCCGTTCACACGCTTGCGCTTGACCAGGACCGAGTGAGACAAGAACGGTTTTTAGGCATCTTCTGACGGCTTACGACCGGTTGCATTGCTGCGCAGCCGGTCTTAAGCCGTCGCAAGAGGCTTAAAAACCGGTCTTGTCTCACTCGGTCCTGGTCAAGCGCAAGCGTGTGAACGGGCCTTAAAGCGAAGTTAGATTAAACGGCGTTTGATGAATCAGCGTTCGATGTAATGTCCACTTATTTCGATGAAACGGCGTTCGATGAAATGTCCGGAACCCGATGAAGGTGCTTTTATTATAAATCATCTTGACTTCAATTTCTATATTGTGCGAGATAAGTGTTTTTCCAATTATTCTGGTATTAAAAATATCAATGATAGTTGCGCACATTTGAAGAACACGGTTTACCACTGGTGTTGTATACTGAAATCGGACAGCAAATGTATACATGAATTGGCAAGACCAACGGTCTAGCTTTATTGCACACGAGTGTATTTATTCTGAGTCGTCCGTCAGTCTCTTGTTCATGAAAACCGCTATAACGTGGCATCTCTCGGGAATGACTAGACAAGAGTTATCAGCTGTTGGCGATACATTCTGGGACATGCTGATTTCTCCCCAACGTTCAATCATTACCTATCGGCACAAAAGCAGATGAACACTCGTCCGAAGCATCAGGTGCAACAATGCTGCACAATTTGATCACACCTTTACTTTTTTTTTCTATAAACAAAATAGCTGCTAGAATCACCGGATTAGTTTTTAACGAGCAGTCTCACTTCTCGGCACCCGTGATAAATATATCGATAAGGTTTGAAATGTTCAAAGGACCGTAAGAACTCTCGGTGAATGGTAGCACTTTGAACGACAACAAATCCACTGAAAGTAACTACGCGTCCCGACATCTTGTCACACATAAAATCAACTAAAATAAGACATTAATTTTGTCAGGAATAAAGATGGATGCTCGCGCCTTCTTTGGTGAAATGAACGCAGTATGGTAAAAACAAAACACGCTTAAATATACAACCCCCCCCCCCCCCCCCCCCCCCCCCCAGCTCCACCTAGAGATGGCAAATGAACTTTTTATAACGATAACACATGAGCGCTTCCGTATGTGTGCACAACCGACTAGTCCGTCCTGAACCATGAAGGTCAGAACCATCCCCCAATGGTTAACATCCTAAGTTAAGACAAGTCACGAAGTCGTCTTGGCGCTGGGGCGCGCCGTCGTGGCGCCGTTCCTGCGGCTGCACATGTCCGGCAGGACAAAACTCTTCTTTTCGTACAGATAGATGGCGGTGAAGAGGAAGAACAGGCTGACGATGTAAGACGTCGTGAAGCGGAACTTGTCCGGGAACAGGAACGCCGAGAGGACCGAGTTGAGGACGCTGCAGGTTGCCGATAGGTGGTACTTGATGATGTTGTCGAGCCGTCTCACGACCACCGCTATCGTGATGCCCTGGACCGTGGCTAGTGCTATGGTCGCCAGCAGGAGCCCCTGGATGCTCCGCGAAATAGTCCCTGCGGGTTTGGGAACGGCGTGGTGGTTATGCACTGGTTAGAGTGACTGAATAAGCCACTTTTAAAACGGGGGCTCTCTAACGTTTTAAACGTTAGGAACTCCTGTGTGCCTCGAATTGGCAGCCGAGGCATTCCTTCTGATGCTCTCATTGGTCAAATACATGAATGCAGAATGAAACAAACCTTGTAAGGCACACACTAAGGAATGTCTGGCTCAAAGTTGCCCAGTTTTGAGAACCCATGGCTCAGAGATATATCGGCACCCCATTCTACGATTTTCTAATGGGCGCCGCCATTTTGGTGTTTAGCGGAGAGCAGGAACAATTGGCGACAGTCGCGATATGAAAATGTGATTTTCGAAGTTTTACATGTTGTGTCGGGAAGCTTGGGCGATATCACCTTGCTTTGTCGCGGTGATTTTAACGTTTCCGTTAGACGGAAAAGCGTTTTTTTTTTTCTATTTCAGATAAAGCTTCAGCAACATTGATTTTAGGCGGCGGAAACTCTGAAGCGCACTTTATTTAGTGTCTCTAGCATCCGTCTCGTGATGAGAGCTTCCAAAGCGAACATTTTTGCTGATTCGTGTTCAGGAAACGTGGTTTAGCAAACTCCCATTTTCTCAACTTGAACTGTTCTCATTGTTCAAGTTTTGGCGCAGAGGACTTCGTCTCGCTCGATGGACGAACAAGATACCTCTTACCGTATATATATACCTTAACTATCACCTTCATTTGAATAAAGATTACCCAGCAGATGATTAAATGTGTGACCATACGGCATACACCCTGAACGAAGATTGCTTTGATCATCAGACCGCAGATTTTCGTGTCATCAGAGGCAATTAGGTGTTTGCTTCGCTAGGAACATTTCGCTCAGCACTTATCTACAGATGCATATTAAGAATGAACCCCAGTCAATCCAGAGTGATTTCGTTCCTTTCGGCGACTCTGTGAGATGGCACAAAGTAAATAAGGTTTATATAGATTTCGGGTTCCTTGACTGTAAACATTAATAGATAACAAAATCTTATGGTTACCTGGGAACCCTCCGATTTTGACTATAAACTTTATTCTGACACTTCCAACTCAGATATTCTGCTATACTGTGCGGGTTACTTTATTGTAAACATTATTTTATGAGAGTGTGATTGGCTGAATTGTTTTAGTTATTGATATTTAATGTTTTACTGTAGGTATACCGCGCAGACACCTTCAGTTATGTCACTTGAGAAACTTTGGTAAGCATATTTCGGTTGCCTCTCTGCGTGATTACCTTGAGTGGATAAACAGTAGCATTTGAAACCTTAAACTAGTGGTTTAACTAACGTGATGTTTGATGCGGTCTTCAACTCCAGTGGTGGTATTTGAATGTTCCGAGTAATTCTGAATTATTTGAAACTTGTTTGCTTTCCCTCGAAGACATAAAGTGCACTTTGGAGAAGCATCACTCGCGAGGTAGACGTACTACTGCGCGAAAATAACAACGAAAATAAGAGTTACAATGAATACATCCTTTCAGCGCTTATCTCTTAGACGAAAAGATGCTGAGTCACTGGGCCATGGAAGCATACGTGGCGTCTGACATTCCCCGGAACCGAGCCACCACTGCGCATGCCCAGAAGTCTGGCCAAAGATAGCAGCGAGCATATTGCTATTACTGGAGCGGTCTATATGGGAATACACACTGCAGATTTCTTGGAAATATAGAAAATGGGGGGTACAGCACTTACCCTGTATCAGTCCCTGGCCAGAATATGCGCTCGCCAATGCGGAAAACAGCGCCCCGCCAAGGTAGATCTGCGACTGCTGCTCCCAGAGTGTTCGGCTGTCGTTCTTGAAGCAAAACTGCGGCAACAAAAGAAGTGTACGTCAATGTCCATTTTCAGGCAAAATGTGGGAGCTACTCGCTCGCCGGACCAAACAGCAGCCCCGCTTTTTGGGGGTGTGTATGGGCTGGAGAGTAATGACGTGGCGAAAGTCAGGGTTGGTTCGTCGACTACGTAGCTTCCGTCGCACCGTCAGCTTAGGCGTGAACGGTGTATAGTGGAACCGGGGACTGAACTGAATTTGCAGGGTGTTTTCGCCCTGTTACATCCCCTCCTAAAAAAGCCGCTTGAAAAATTACACCCACACACACACAAAAAGGGTTTTCGAGATGGTGTTATCGACCCCGCGGAGGAACGCCAGGTAGAGAATGTGAAGTATCAGTGAAATAATAACCTAACATCCACCAATTCACTTTTTTGTTAATTATTCGCCTTAGCTGGCGTGTTGCCTGTTGTCGAAATATGCAATAGCTGTTATCCAAGTTCAGGGAAAATGCGCGAAGGGAAAAAATTTTTTTTTACTATTTGCTATAACTTAATTGCAATTTTCAGCTTATAGCGCTCGATCTTCTTATAAATCTGGTATGAGTTTTGATATAGATTGTTTTATTATGTTGTGGATGCAATGCACATGCAGCAAAAAAAGTTCTTGCGCAAACGTGGGTCATGACAATACTTAAAAAAGCCGAGCAAAATAAGCTAATTCAATCCTTCAAAACCTCTGAGTGCAATGAACACAAAAGGTATGTGCAATACGTCTATTAAAAAAAAAAAAAAATTTAAATCAGAATAACGTTATTTTGGAAAGGCTAACAAAGGTTTCTTAAAGTTTTCATAAATATAAAATTATACATTTTAACCAAACCTTGATTGTTGCATTCTACATGTCCTAAAGCATACGCGTATGCCAAATTCGTTTGTGAAAATACCATATTAAGAATAACAATATTTGTGCACAAACTGCGAAGGTGGCTCAAAATTACAAAAAAGAGAGACACGCGTTCAAATATTGCGATAGATGTGTAGGGACACACTTTTGCGGCGGGAAATACTAACTTTATTTTATTAGGTTTCCGTAAGAAATTGAAGCTAAAGCTAGGAGGAATGCGACGGAGAGCTAGAAGACGGCTGTAGTTGTTGACAAGTGAAGAGTAAAGTGGAAGCTCCTCCCACTTTTTTTCACTTTCGCAGAGCGAACGCTTGAGACTTGAGAGCAGGCGACTATTCTAAGCGTATTTCTCAAGATAAATGTGATGCCGCGCGGCGCCACAATTTGAAGAACCGCGTACACAAAGTGACTTAAATTTATTCCTTTCTGGGTCACCGGCAGTTCTTCAAATGCGTGTTTGACTAATTTTACGATCATATTTGATCCTTTATATATTGTACATGAACTATGAATATTCAAAGATAATAAAACACCTTTAAAAACGAAATCACTTTCTTTTTTTTTTTTTTGCAAAGCATTGTTTTCATATTTACATATTCCCTTTAGGCTACTGAATTCTTCTCCATGCTATTTTCTGGCGAGGTTGTGCTGTCTACTCTAGAATCCGCCAGACTAAAGCCGAAGAGAAAAGAAGCGCCGAAACCTGCAAACCAAAGGAGACAGCAGAGTGTAGCGCGCTTTTTCTACGACCACGTGACCCGATCGGCTCGCGGTGGCTCACCACTACCCGCGCTCGCTGCGGAGGCTAACGTCTTCCGGGTAGGTCTTCCGTCGCTCGGTCACATCAAGTTCGGGTATCTGGTTGCAGAGCAACTGGAGTACAAAAGCTTGATTCTACATGAATACGAGTACGAGATGAGACAGTCGTCTCATCTCGTACTGGAATGTGCCAGCTCAGGTGAATATTTCGAATGAATTAGTGGATGTTAGGTAATTAATTTGCTAATCATAACTTTAGACTCGTAACCTGATGTCCGCTGCGATTGGTAACGCTATCCCGAACGAATCATTTAATTTATGAAGTACCTTTTTTTTTTTTAAACAAACATATTTTTTGCCAATGGCGAAAATATATAATATTTAACTATAACTATAGTATATAGTTGATTTGGGGACGCCGTGTGGGTACGCACGAACGTGTGCTTACGTGACATGGTGTTCTAAACCTAAAGCCTGTGCCGTGCCAGCGCCGTCAATTTTTAAACATTAGAATGATCCGTGAAGTAAGGGGAATTTTTCTGGTTTCCTTCAGTACACAATACAAACTTTCTATAGTGAGTTCCATTAAAAAAAAAAACAAAAAACACTTAATTACATCAGTAGCTGTAGCATACCAGTGCATCCGCATACTTCAACTTTACTTCGGTATATCAATAGAGAGTTTTAGTAGATTGTTCCAATGCATCAGATAACGATAGCCGATATTCCGAACTCCGCTGACGCTTTTGCGTAATCGTAAGGTTACCGCCTACAGTTACCGGAGGTATCGGAACGATGCATTAGAACTTTTTATTGCCTTTGCTATATTCACATCTTCTATATACGCATAAGTTAGCTATACCAGCATTTACTATAGATAGGTTTTATTCAGACTTGGGAAGTAATCCGTTACAAGCAACGGATTACTTGTAAACCGTTACTTTGTTCAAGTAATTTCGCAATTGCCACGTTACTTTTTTGCGGCAGTAATTTGTACTGTAATTTCGTTACAAAGTATTGGTAACAGGTTACTTTAATTACTCGTTACTTTCTTGTTGAAATATGAACATAATATAGAAATTGGAGCAATGTGAGCAGGCAATTCAGAGGCCTAGAGATAGCAAGTTCAACAAATTTAAATAGAAACCATCGTGAAGAGAAGAATAACCGAAAAAAAAAAACGATTTTTTTGTCTGACCGGTTACTAGAACCACTAAAAATACGTGAAAATACTGTGTGAAAAACAAAGATCACGAAGACAACGCCGAGTGGACTTTGCTTCTTTCCGTTGTCTTCCATCGTATTTTTCTTCTGAGAAACCTCTTCGTGTTTAGTTGTTTTTGACTTTTACACCACTTGAAAGCCCGTTTCAAATGGGAGCTTTCGTAGATCGGTTCCTTACCTCCGCATCTCCTTGCGGAGGTAGACGATGCAACTGAGCATGCGCACTGCTAGCTTTGTCTGCAGAATTCAAGGGATCATTTCCGGTCGCTGTAAGCTAGCGGGATGGCGGGTGTGGTCGCAGCTTTCGCTGCCTTGTCAGCTTACAGGAGAACCTTGCACCTACATTCTTTCTCTTAAATACAATATTTTATTGTTACAATGAATACCATAATGCGGGTTTATGAGAGATTAAAAGCAGTGTTGCAAAACATTTTTGAAAACATCAAAAGTGTTTCTTTTTTTTTTCCTGATAAGCTTACTGCAAAAGTAACGTGAAAGTAATTTGTAACGTAGCGAGTAAAGTAATCCGTTACTTCTCAGCGAAAGTAATTTGTAACGGTAATCCATTACATTTGGGGCTCGGTAATTTGTAATTGTAATCCATTACATTTTTGAAGTAACGGGCACAAGTCTGGTTTTATTGTATTCATTAATCTAATGCACCTGTTCCCACGTACACCAATACATTTGTATTAGTAATTTCAAAATCTTTGAGCTAATAAAAGAAGAACTCCAGTTCCATTTCGATTCATCGATCAATCCGTATTGTAGCGGTGCTGCTGAGGCGCGTGAGTGACAGTACCCACCGTGGACGACGACGATGCGTGCGCAGACGGCACGGGGTCGACGCACAATCACTGTAATCTGGCCATGGATAGCATCTAGTAAATTAAACTCCGTAACATTTGGTCCGTCGAGCCGGACAAAATTCCACCCCGAGTTCTTTTTTTTTTTTTTTTTTTTTTAGTGATGTTTCTTCCTAGGGTGGTTCATTCTGCTGAACAACCTCGCCACGTTCCATTAAAGATAGACAGTTCTTTTCGCAGGTGTCGTTGCCGATGCTCTTCTGCACGGTCACGAATTTCACGCCAAAGTCACAGTACCTCCGCAACACCAAAAGCCAGCACATTGGAACTTTTTGAAGTTGATGCGCGAAGATTTGTCACTTGGTCGCCGCTAGCTTCTGTTTTCGTCACCCCTGGTGACATGTCTGATCAGAACTCATATGATGGCACAGATCATATGGGTTTCAAACATCACTGCACATTTGCGCATTTTGGAAATCATCACCGAAAATGAAATGCGGCGGTAAAGCCAAAATCCAGGAGAAGATGGAACGCTTTTTTTAGAAGATTCCCACTTAGGACCTCATCCGTTGAATGGCCACAACGACTGTCAAAGAAGATTTCAAGACCAGCGCTCACTTACGCGCCTCGATTGCTTGAAGGTCTGGGATGCAAAAGTTGTCATCGGCCAACGCAGGATCTTCATTTCACGGCCACAAAATAATCGTGGAAATCATGGCGAAACGGTGACTTGTCCGTGGAAGGTACGGCACGACGATTTTCGGCTTCAGGTAATCCAGCTGCGATACTATGGCTCCATGAGACGCCGGTGCCGACCACGTCACAGAGGATTTTCATCCTGACAGGGTGCCTTCCGGGTTGCATGAGTTGCCGTACCAGAAACCCCACTTCTGACACCAATGTTACGGAGTTTAATTTACCAGGCGTTATCCATGGCCAGATAAGAACAAACTGTGTGTCGGCCCCGTGCCGTCACACAATTTAGAATTGTCGCGTCTCTACAAAGCGATTTGAGCTAAGAAGAAAAAAAAAACGCAGTTTCATTTCGATTTATTGGTCAAACCTTCATATGCGGAATCGCCGCGTCTTCACGAAGCGCCTCTTCGTGGCCCTTTCCTTACTCTTCTTTAATGCGACAACACGGACTATGCCCAAACGCATAAACTATGGCCTGGAAGCGTCGTGTGAGTTGAGTTATACCCTGCTGACACGCGACCCGCGCGAACATGCGCATATAGTTGGAAGCGCAGGTGTATCGTATAGGAAGCCAACTCTGCTGCCTTCCACGTCCTTCCGTCCAGAGGGACGGACAGACGTGTATATATAGTCTCCGTTGGAATGCAATAAACCCCTTTTTAGATCCCTGCCCTTTTCAAAGGTGAGCGCCATCCAGTAGGTGCTGCGCAAATTGTCCGAGTCCGCCATTGGTCGGGCGCGGACTCTGAGCATGTATTGGACTCAGGGCTTTGTCAGCGTTCGGTGTGAACTTGGTTGAGCTCGTATCGAGAGCGAGCGGTGCGTCAGCGTTCGGCAAGGACTCGGATCCAACCGCAGGCTTCGTGCCCAAGAAATGTCATTGTATGGCGGTGTTCTGAAAATAGTCTAACTGCTGTGCATTAAAACGCGAACCAATAGTTTAAAATGGCTGCCGCCGTGGAACCCTATAGACGTTGCAAGCAGCCGCGCTTCGAGAGCTTGTCTCGCCACCGTGGAAGGAGAACGCTTTGTTTGGGCGCCAGTCTGGAAACCATGGGTACGCCTAAGCAGCGCTTCGCTATCAGACGGTCTGTCCACACCAGCAGCACGATGACGGCGCCCAGAAGCCGTACTTGCAAACGTCTGTATACAGATGGACTCACCTCGGTGTATACAGCCGCGATGGTGGACAGAGTGCCGCAGAGCAGGCCGAGGCCGACTGCTATGAGCTTCCCTCGGAGTTCGCCCTGGTTGAACTCCTCCAGCTGACTGCCCAGCACCGACGTCACGATGAGGAAGCCGGCCGTCCACTGCGCCGCGCTGATGGAGTGCTTGAACACGTACCTGCGAGCGTATACGAAAGTTGCATTGCTTTCACAGGAGGCCTCTTGAGTCTCGCTCCCAGTTCTTTATTTGTTGCCTCGGGTGGCGATGCCTGCAAGTCACTGGCAAAACCGTTTATACTGGAATAGTTCGACAGGGGGAAAGAGGGCTTGCGGGAGAAGAATACACTAATGGTGGAGTCATACTTTAGGAAACGTTTACACCAAACTTGTGCCTTTCTTAAATACCCTACAGGGTGATTTCAGATAAGATCGACCAAAGGGTGGCTGGTCGACATTTATGAATCAACTCATGTTTTTATATGCCATTGCCTAGTGTCTGGTATAAACGAATCCACACTTATTTTTGAACAGAAAAAATATTTGGGGACAGGAAAAATCGTAAGGCATTAAGAGGTGGACAGTTGCATTAACGCGCACTGATGGAGGGGGCACGTTTCAAAGTGAATAACTAAAAGGATAAAATAAGAAGAATTCTAATACTTTTTGAAACCAAACTATGGATACAGCTTGCTTGTAATACAAAGTAATAATATTTATTTAAATTTTATTTATTTTTCTAAAAATTGCCAAACATGTATGCTCGAACGAGAAATGGCAAAATTTGGAGGCCTGTATCTCATGAGATAATGTAATCATTATCATATAATTCACAGGTCGTATTCTGCTAATATATGGCTAATATTTAAAAAGTAAATAAGGTATTTTAGTGATACGATACTCGGGATATATTTAGGCAAACATGGGAAAAAAATATCAAACAATGAAAAATTCCGATGCAAATAAAAAAAAAAAACACCTTCGATTTTTTTTTTTTTAAATTGGGTACCCTATTATACTCTATTTCGGCATTCATTTCTATTAAAAACATATTGCATTATTTTATTGAGAAAGAAGACCCAAATCCCCAAACTAGGGTCCTTTTTCAAAGCCTAGAGGCTAGACATAGCAGTGCCCTATACGATAAGTGACTCTGAGTTCCAGTTTCAGGAAACTAACACACATCTTTCATATATTTTTATTCAGATGAGGTAACTGACAACTAGAGCAATCTGTCATAAAAGTGAGGAGAAACTATATACAGCATTTTACATACAACGTACAAAGAGGTATCATACTTGAGACTAGTGATTCGAGAAAAGATGATGCAGTGTGAAGTTTTACTTTCCGGTATAATTTATATTTAAAATAAAAAAAAAACTAATTTACTTCCACACACAAAAATAAAGATAGAATACTAAAATTGTTTAGGTTAGCTATGTATTTCTGGGGACAAACCATTTCACGTGAGCGGTGCCACCGGGCCGGACTGTAAGGGCTTCGATACTCTCGGTGTACGAATGGATTGTGGCAAGTCGAGATATTTTATCCTACGCGAAGATAACGTTTCATGATTCTCATATGATGATCAGATAAAGATTAAAAGCTATCACCAAGTAAAAAAGTAGGTTAAATACCCCGCGAAGAAAATTGTGATAAATAAGATAACCCTGCATTCAAAATGGGCAGTCCTTGGGGCATCACATTCTGCACTTTACACTAAGGCTTTACTCGATGTACCCATTTAATAAAGTTTCTTCTAACTAGATACGACTGTCCGTGCTACATATATGTCACAGTTTCCTTCTGTTGATGACTTGCACAGCCGCCACGCATGACAAGACTGAATGCCAGGAAAGGCGCGCCCCGTCAGCCACTCTTTTTCGTTGACCATACCGAACAAGCTAATTTTCGTCCAGATACGCAAGATGCACCCAGTTTCTCGGATAGAACGCTCACCATTGTCCTCGCCGTCTGATTATTGAACGTTCTCTCAGGTTGTCCAGCGTGGCCTGGTGCTTCACGAGTCCGCCAACTCCGTCGCATGCATTTTCACATGTCCAGACGCAGAAAATAACCACTGGGCTTGCGGGCAGTCATTCTGTGCAAACTGGTGAAGCTGGTAGCTATTCTTAAAATTAGCTGGCGGCCCCGTCACTTACGTCCCTCACGTGCGAGTATACCGCAACGTTGTCTTCAACCCACTCTTCCACTTTTTCTAGAGCCAAGCACGTGAGAGCGACGTCGTCACACAGGACCTCACTGATGATAGCAACGCTGTTTGTAGATTTTCTTGTCGTCAATACACATGTAAATATCGTAACTTTTTTTTCAGTGGTATGCTTTAACTTTGTCAGGAAGCACGATGGTCCAGGTTTCAGCAAAGTCAAAATGAAAAACAATGCTCCCGCGTTGCATGCAGCTGCTTTTCATCGTAGATCGCTTTATCTTGCGTTTGTCGGATATGGTTGTGAAATAACCAACTTTCAACCGTTACTTGAACGACTTCTAAAAAATCACAAAATCCAATTTTTTTTTTTCACAGGGTCGCCGGACTTTTATGTAAGCACAATCTCTTCATCCTCTGGGATATGAAGTTCCTCGAGTGTAAGAGACTGGCCTTTTGGGCAGTGACAACAGTCTCATTAAAGACACAGACTTGTTAGTGGGTCGCGCAGTTAATTTCACCAGTGTTGAATGTTGAGCCTGTAACGTTCTCGACAGCGGCAATATACGAAGGTAATAATTGGCGCAGCGCACACAAACGCACACTTCCTGGTGTGGAATACATTTGACTAATCTAGGGCGCAAGGAATGAAGTTTCGTTAGCCCAACGCCGGAATCAGGATGCTTGTCTTTGTATACACGAAAGGCCTCTCGGATTGAACGTGTCAGGAAGCGTTTTGGCACGAACGTTTTCTTCTCGTCGAGCATGGCAATATCACGTCCTTCTGGTTGGGACCTGGGCGCGAACATTGTAGCTCGTCTTTTGTGAAATACTCTAGGACAGCAGACAGGTTCTGAGGGCTCACCTTGCACCTCGTGTAAGGATCCGGCTCATACCACGCGCCATGCTTTTCCTTACCTGAAACGTAAACGCTGTCGCCGATTCGCCATGTTAGCCTTTCCTAGGTTATCATGGCGACAGTGTTTACGCTCTATTGTATTTAGGCGGGGCTCGAGTATTTGGGGGCTCGGCTCTCTGTCAGTGTGCCTCTTGGTGCCTGATATTATCGCCCGCGAAGCCAGCGTGTGGGATGGCGACTGGCACGACTGGTCAGTAAACAGGCATCGGCGGCCATATTTTGCTGGTTGAAGCGAACCCCCTCATCCTTGACAGCGAGCGGGGAAATGCGAAAAAAGATTGTATCGGCCGTTTTGCCAGAACTAGCGACGTGTGTCGCCTGCTACTTCCGTCAACTATTGCGCCATAATCGTGATCTTCGCGAGGAAATGATTGTTGCTAGCCACAGAACACTATCACGCAGAAAAGGAATGCTTGAACATGTTTTGGAGCGCAGCTCTTAGGCGCCCATTTCCGGCTTGAGCGGCGTCGGCGTCGCCGTCGGCGTAACTGCGCGGTGCATGATGGGTAAATTTCCCCGCTAAATCTAGCGAAAAATTTTTCCCGCTCGGAAAATTTTACCCGCTAAATCTAGCGGAAACTTTTCCCCGATAAATTTAGCGGAAAAATTTTCCCGCTAATTCTAGCGGAAAATTTTCCCGCTAATTCTAGCGGAAAATTTTCCCCGCTAAATCTAGCGGAAAATTTTCCCCGCTAAATCTAGCGGAAAAGTTTCCCCTCTAAATTTAGCGGAAAATTTTCCCCGCTAAATTTAGCGGAACATTTTCGCCGCAAAATCTAGCGGAAAATTTTCCCCGCTAAAGTTAGCGGAAAATTTTCCCCGCTAAATCTAGCGGAAAATTTTTCCCGCTAAATTTAGCGGAAAATTTTCCCCGCAAAATCTAGCGGAAAATTTTCCCCGCTAAAGTTAGCGGAAAATTTTACCCGCTAAATCTAGCGGAAAATTTTTCCCGCCAAATTTAGCGGAAAAATTTTCTCCGCCCCCCCCCCCCCCCCGGCTTGAGGTCACGTGACCCCCCCCCCCGAGGTCACGTGATCCCCCCCCGTGCCTTCCCCTGCTCCTCAAGAGCTGCGCTCTAATTCGGTGTTACAGGGAGTTGCAAACGTCTTTCATTTTTTATTCTAGATACAAGTCAGGGATATATATATATATATATATATATATTGTGAACGAAGAGGGGAGAAGGTGATTATTGAATTTATTGCATTAAAGTTAGGGAACGGCTGCACTTGTCAATCTTCACTCTTTCCCATTATATATACGGTGCAGCCTGTCCTTATGGGGAGGAGTGGTTCCCTAGATATCTTGGAAAACGGGCCCTTTCCGACATTTGCAAGCTGAGATGAGGTGCCACGTCACTGCCGCAATTCGGAAATAGCGCGGGCCTTAAACCAGCAACGGTTGTCGTCTCCCCAGTTAAGTGAATTCGAAACTAATAGTACACAGAGAGCTGGTCAAAAATTGAGTCCGCCGAAGCCAGTGGCCGGGATGGTCTAATCGGTTAAGGCGTCGCCCCGGACAGGCGAAGGTTGCGGGTTCAATCCCCGCTCCTGGCCCAATTTTTCGCCAGCTCTCTTTCCCTTTTCCTTTCCCTAACTTTAATGCAATAAATTCAATAATCACCTTCTCCCCTCTTCGTTCACAATTTTACTACGGCTGCACTTGTCAATCAGAGGAGCGTATACTGCCGTAGGAAAATAAAATAAACAAAGTTCCCAGTGGCCGATGGCTGCAGGGTCTTTTCTCGGATCACTAGTTCGTAATATGATAGCTCTTTGTACACAGTAGTTTCTCCTCAATTTCAGTGTGTGAACGATTTCTTTAGTTATCAATGGCCTCATCTGAATAAAAATATATAAAAGATGTGCGTTAGTTTCGTGAAACTAGAACTCGGAGTCACTTCTCGTACAGGGCACTGCTAAGTGTAAGATTTGAAAAAGGACCCTACTTTTTAGAAGTTGTTTCTTCTTTCTCAATAAAATAATGCAACATGTTTTTAATAGAAATGAATGCCGAAATAGAGTATAACAGGGTAACCAAATTTTAAAAAAAAATCGAAGGTGGTGTTTTTTTTTTTATTCGCATCGGAATGTTTCGTTGTTTGATGTTTTCCCTAAGTTTGCCTAAATATATCCTGCCTATCGTATCACTCAGATACTTTATTTATTTTTAAATACTAGCCATATATAAGTAGAATAGTACCTGCAAATTATATAATAATTATCATAATCATTTTATGAGATACAGGCCTCCAAAATTTGCCATTTGTCTTTCGAGCAGGCACGTTTGGCAATTTTTAGAAAAATAAATACAATTTACGTAAATATCATTACTTTATATTACAAGCAAGCTGTACCCATAGTTTGCGTCTAAAAAGTATTAGAATTCTCCTAATGTCGTCGTTTTAGTTATTCACTCTCAAACGTGCCCCCTCCATTAGTGCGCGTTAATGCAACGATCCATCCCTTCATGCCTTACGATTTTTCCTGTCCCAAATACTTTTTCTGGTCAAAACTAAGTGTGGATTCGTTTATACCAGACACTAGAAAATAGCATATAAACACATCAGTTGATTTAAAAATGTCGACCAGCCACCCTTTGGTCGATCTTATCTGAAATCTCCCTACTCAAGATACTGTATTTTAAATACTTTTTGTAGTATTTTGGTATCTTGCAAATACATTTAGTCTAGAGCATTTGCTACTCTATCTCAATTAAATTTCTCACTATCTTATACTCCGTATCTCAAATACATTTTGCAACCTAGGAAAAACCTTTTCGCTGGAACAATCTACGTAAGCAGCTGATCGTCAGACTTTAGGGCAAGTCTGAACAGATTGCAAACTTGGAGCCAAGCGACCGAACAAGGCGAGTACAAAGCGCGACACGTCGCACGTTGAAGCCTGGGCGTATTTACGATGCCTGAAGTGCGTCTCCTACTTACTGGCGGTGTGTTCAGCATCTTATTCCACACGTGCATCGAAAGTGGTCCCGAAGTGGCAACCAATGACGTCACAACAGCCGAAATTTCCTGATGCTCAATCCTGATGGTTGATCGTCGAAGTTTCCGAAAAATCAAGTACGAGCGACCGCAAGTGCCGCCGTCATCTTCAACGTCTCAACTCCAGCTTGCTATTGAGGCTTCCGTGGATTGTCAAGCTGGAGAGCGAGCTACAGCAGTACAGGCGTGCCTCCTCCAGGATCGAGACAGTCGACAGCACGAGACTTCTATGAAGTCATAAAGCGGAAACCGAGGGACCCCATTTGGGGACGTAGCAAACACACTAGTCGGAGAACGCGATCCGTGGCGCCGTAACACCGCGGACGTGCACGAGCGAACTCACTTGTAGACCAGAAGCGTGAGGACCACCTTGCACTGCACCAGGACCAGCCAGACCGGAGGAGTGACAAAGTGGAGCGCGTAGAAGAAGATGTTGTTGGTGAGCATGTAGATGACGGACGGCAGGATGAACTTGATGGAAGGCCTCATGCGGAACGAGCCCGTGACCCACACGTGAACGGCCGTGGTGACCAGGCACTTGGAGCCTTCGGAGAGGGCCACCAGGAGCGTCTGGTGGACCGGGTACTCGCCGTTGTTGTAGTAGCGGAGGGCGTAGCTGGACATCATCTTTCCGACGTCGGCGGTGATGAAGAGGGACGACAGCAGGACGACCACGGCCACGCTCGTGGGCTGGCGGTGGAGCGGCGACGGTACGGACTCGACTGGCGAGGCCTACATGCACGGACGAGGGCGAGGTTAAACCACGGGCAAAGAAGAATGCTAGCTCGGAATCCTTTTGAAAAAAAACAACAACAAATAAAAACAACACAGTTGAAGTGTATAGGGATTAGATTGCAATATACCGAGTATTTGGGGAAAAAAATAAAGGCATTTTTCTTACTTGAAAAATAAAGCCGAACAACTCAGACTCTGCCAAATGTCTAGTGTTGTGACTGGGACCAGATGCCAAAGTAACAGAACTAACTATTATTTTATTTAAACGTTATGAGCGAATTTCTGCAATATTTGATGAGAAAATATCGGTGACAATGCGCTCGAGTTCATGGCGATGAATGGGGTCTGCTACGAGGAGCAGACCCTATTTTCTGAAAGTAAAACAAGATCACTTAATAGCTTTTGAATAACAGGACAAATTGTTCTGAAACTTTGACATCTGGTTCGGACCTCTAGTACCACATTTAAAGAGAGACTAAGCGTTCGACGATGCCCAGTATCTTTTTGTTTTATTTTCTTTCGCCGTGAGAAAATCACGTGTCTTTTTCTCCCATACTCCCTGCTTCCGCCGGCCCAGTCTCACAGCTTAAGTGCATACACTGAAAGTACATTTCTACATGCTATTAGCAATCTCAAGAGATAACTCAAGGTACAGTGCTTCTTACACTCTGCTACACTGCAACCCACTAATATACAAAAAATTACTTCGCGAACCCCCAGCCCCAGTCCCGGTGTTTTTATTGCTTTGCTTGAACAGTAATAAAAACAATGAACGCTCTAACTATATTTGACAGTTAATATAGTCGGACTTATTCATCTGGGTTAGAAATCACAAATAAAAAATGCGTGCCAGCAGAAATGACAGTTGTTAATGAGAAAAGTGAGCTTGTTTTTTTAGAGCGCAGTTCCTCAAAAATGAGGGCGGAGTTTGGACACCTCTACTCTCAGTTGCGGCTCAACGTGGAGCTGCATCCTGTACTTTATCTTCATTCATGCCACCGCAGAAAAGCCAAGCTCACTTTTTTTTTTTTTTTAAAGTTCTAAAGCTATTTGGGGTTGCTACCCCTTGTCTGTGGGGCACCACCGTTTGAAGTCGCAACCCACACCTTGTGAAACACTGCTTTAATATGAATTCCTTTTATTTCGTATTAAAACAAAAACAGTGCTCTTTTAGTGTAGCGCGTTTTGTGGGGACACGAGATGGAAGGGGTTTAGGCGGGCTCAGTTTTTCTTTAAAATGAT
Source organism: Ixodes persulcatus (assembly GCA_013358835.2). Lineage (NCBI taxonomy): Eukaryota > Metazoa > Arthropoda > Arachnida > Ixodida > Ixodidae > Ixodes > Ixodes persulcatus. Next base: position 741,544 of record JABSTQ010011421.1, read on the forward strand.
TCAGCTTGCCTTTACGTTGCTCTACATTATAATTAGGGTTCCGCGTTTTCGGTTTCTATTTTTGCAAAATTCGGCGTACTTTTTTCGGTGTTTATTTTAATATTCAATTTTCGGTTTTTTTTTTCGGCGTATATTTATGCCCACAAAAGTTTATCGGCTTTTTTCGGTGAATATAAAATAAACACCAACCAATAACACTTGCTTTTTTCCTCGGGTCCCACCATCACATACTTATTATTATTAGTAACGGCACAGATATATTAAAAAGAAATGGACACTTTATTTGGCCAATGTGTGCAACTGTACAAGAAACAAGAACAAAAACACAGAAGTACAAACACGTTAGATATGAAGCCTATGCCCAAAAAACATAGAGCTTCACCTTCTGTACATCAGGATTACGTGATCTTATTATAGTACACCCACATGTACTTCCCCAGGTTTCCCTCGTTGATCCGCACTCTTTCTTTCCTGTTAACATGACTCTGAGCTTCGAGAATACCCCCTCAACAATAACACTGGACACTGGGAGGCTGCGGAGATGAAGCGCTGCCTGAGCCAAAATCGGCCAATCAACCAATTGTGACCGCCAAAAGAGACACGGTGCGACGTTTTGAAGCACTACACAACATGCAGAGCTTGCATCGAGTCAGTCTTCCTTACAACGAGTTTGAAAACACCCTCGCATGGGGCATTTCGGACTTCGGGTTCCGATCGATGATGCGCACATTAAACCAAAACGTCGTGATGGCACCCGTTTATCTCATACATTGGGACACGTTTCAATGGACACTGTCGTTACACTTTTTCGCCACGGCTCTGCGGTACGACTGTAAGGCCAAAGTGACCTTTTCCGTTTAATACAGAATTTTAGAAAATGAATTCGACGTACTTTTATCGGTTTTTATCGGTTTAGATTGAAAACGCCAAACCTAAAAACTGACCTTTTTTTGGTTAAAACCGAATTTCCGAAAATGGATTCGGCGTACTTTTATCGGTTTTTATCGGTTTAAACCGAAAAATTCGAACCCTAATTATAATACTGAGCTTGAAGCTTCGTATGCTTACGCTACGCTTGGTGTCACCGGGATGTTCACTTTTAAGTTTTAGGTCAATTGTTTGTTCTCGGCTCTCTCGATTTGGGTTAGGGTGAGTATCATCTATAATTTTAAGTGCCTACGTAAGAAGCGGATACAACCGTAAGGGAATAGTTCGTAAGCGTCCTTAAGGCTTCGGTGCAACTCGAATGGATGATGCGAAGTTTGTATACTCGTACCTGTTCGGTCTTTGTTGCCATGAGCGGTTTTCCATCGGATATCTCCACCAGGGGGCAGACGTCGCTTTCGCTTTCCATGATTTTCCAGTAACTGCTAGCCTTGTCAAATACCCCTGGTTGCCATTTCTGGAAAAAAAAAAAGGAGACGAAATTCGGTGAAACGGTGTAAAGCACTTCTTTGTTGTAACAGTCTTTTCCATCTTCGTAAAGTGTTGTCTCTTGTGACCAGCTGATGACGCACAAATGTGCACGAAGAGAGTGCTAAGGTGTAATTCGTGTTTCTGCAAACAGTATTTGTGGTATGTCGCGTTAAAGACCTTTTTGAAAACCCCATCGAGAAACATTGAAAGTTGCCATTTCTTGGTCACGAAGCGGGTGATTGAATCCTACAGCGACAAATACAATGCTTATAAAAAAAGCATGTTCAAAACGTCCGTGGCTAACTGTTCCGCGTTTTCAAAAGTGCGCGCGCCATCTAGAAGATGCGGCGCCAGTCATCCGAGTTGGCCATAGTTTGATCACGGACGTATTCTGAGCATGTATTGGACGAGAGGTTTGCGTCAGCGATCGGCATGAGATCGGCTTAGCTCGCATCGAGAATCAGCGCTGTGTCCGCTTTCGGCGAAGACGGATTCAATCAATTCAATCACACACATCGTGCCTAAAAAATGGCGGCCATCGATGTTGCTTGGTGAGGTTTTGCAAAGCTTCGCAAGAACCGTTCAGCCAGTGAACCACAGAGGAAACAAACAAATAGTTGACGCTATGTTGACTCCGTCATAGAGCAATTCTTTAACTGCAGAGTGTTGCGCACACTGCAACTAAATATTTTCCCGATCGATACACTTTTATTTATGGCTGTTCGAAAGGTCAAATGAATGTATGAAACCTTCTTGGCGCGGAGTTTTAACGAGAGTTCGAATTTAAATTCAAATTTAGTTTATTTTTGTCTACACATTTGCACAGGCGACGTAGGCGTGGGCAAAAAGCCAACATATGTTGGCTTAACGAGACCCATTTCAGTTTCCCCGGCAGGGGCAAACAGACGATACAAGCAAAAACAAAAAAACAACATACACACACACAATAGAACTACAAAAGAACAATATAAAGCAAATATAAAATCCACAAATATGAAAAATGACTTATTGTTACAGTCTACACACGTCTCGATATTTTACATAAACATAACTTTGCTGAAATGGGGTGCTAGGGCTTCCACAGTGATGTGGTTTATTAATGAATTATATAGTAATAATGGGAGGTATGTCTTCGCATCCGGGTTCTGTAATTAGTGCTGCAGTGTGATATTTTCCAAGCGTTTGTATTACGAACGGTATAAAAATTTTAAATTCGCGTTAAATCAGCTCTCTAGTCAATTAAGTGAATATTCATTTTTCTGCTTGTTATGTGTCCAAGAAATAAGGTGTAATCATAATGAATAACCGAGATGAAATCCTGTGCTTTAAAAAGTGGTTCTGTATGGGTGTCATATGATACATTATTGATAGACCGAACTCTCTTTTTTTTTTCTTTTTAAGAACATGGAGTTTATTAGTTGCTGTCATGGTTCCGTGAGCGAGATGACAATAATTTAGGCGTGAAGCGTGCAGATAGTTATATGTGCGTAATTTAATGGTTACTGAAAGGCCAAAACGAAACTTGCTAAGAACTAGAAACGCGGCAAGAGCTCGTGATAAGGATTTGAGCGCTCTACAACTTTTTTCTTCGTAGAATCTTCTGTGCTCTTTGCTGAATCCGCATGTTTCAGGCAAAAGACACGGTGCTTGCGTGTCGGTGCCACGTACCAGCCGCTCACGATCAAGCAAAGACTCCCCAGGCCCCTATCTGCCTCTCTTCAACATTGTGTGTAGCTCAAAAGAATAAATGAAATAAAACTGAGCACATTCTGTTGGGAACACCTGGGTGCTTGCACTATAGTGTATTTTCACCGACGTAATTTTGTCCACCATTTTGTTGTTGTGAGCTGTCTGGCGTGTGCTGAATGCGAGCATTTCAAGGATTTTTTGAACCCTCATATGCGTAGAGCATAGAAGCTTATAAGTCTTGTAAGGCTGACATCTCATCAACAGATTGCGATGTAAACCTTCAAATTGGTAATTTTGTTTAAAAAAAAAAAACTATCAACAAAATGGCGGATCGACGTCATGTGAAAACACCCTATACGTGGTTCAGTCTTGTACACGTTACTAAAAAAAGTAATCGATTACAATGAAAATTACCCGTGGTTAAAATCATTACATTAGATTACTTGATTACATGAGAGGAAAAGTCCGTTACTTGAAAAAGAATCCGTTACTTTACGGATGAGCTCAAATTTTTAAAACGGCAGATGTTTCTTCCGGTTTGAAAACGGTCTGCCGTCCCACATCGAATTAGAATAACTGTATAACAAACAACCAGGGTGAAGAATAAAAATCGCTATAATCGAAATCGTTATACAAATCGTGATTTAAATCGCACTAGTTTTACTATGACGATATAAATAAAACTTTTCTCGTAAAAAGTCATCCCGAAAATATTTTTATTTACCGTTTGTCTATCATTTTATGCTTTCTATGTGCATCTGGTTTGTATTTAGATCAAAGAATCATCTAGCAAGAAAGATTCATACAATGCCGAACACGAGCAAAATTAAGTGCTCCGTTAAACAAATCGGAGCGTTGAGCTAGATTACTACCTTCCACTTCGCCCGTCAGCTATACATAGGTAACGTTTTGCTGCTACAATCAAAACGCAAAAGAAGGAAACAAAAACAGAAAAGCGATGTCCTATTGCAATAAAGTCAGAACTAAACAATCAAATAAAGTTCTTAACCAAATAACAAAATATCAAAATTGTTTTTCGTTCTAGTATGGCGGGGATTACAGCAATAAAAAAGTCCTTAATGAAACGGTACTTTACATTTACAGTTATTTTTTTTTGCCCGCATTGTTAGCAGATAACGCAATTTTGTTGCAGTGATTAACGCAATTTTAATCGTAATATTTACAAACGTAATCATGTTACTCTCGTGATTACTACCTTGAAAAGTAATCGAACGATTACAAACTTAAGGACAAGTACTTTGATTACTTGTAATGAGTACCGCACAAGTATGGATATTGCAAAGCGTTGACGCAACCATTAGGCAACTTGTGGGACGACGCAGCCATGGGTGCGTATACCGTCAGCTTCAGAGCGCGCCATAAGGACATATGCTACAAAGATAAGATAGCACCTTTAAGTGAGACAACGGTAGAAGGAATAAGTATACGACTCTGCCTCTTTCGTGTGACCTTGACGTCACAAATATTGCGACAATCACGCGAGAAGAGTTACGCCACGAGCAGCGGTTTTGAGAATAACACGTGACAAGGATCAAAGGATAAGAGACTATTCTCAGACGAGATGGTGATCGAGTGTTCTCCACCAGAAAGCAGAAGGCAGGCTGCTATCTGACTGAATTCGTGAACTAGATAGTACAATACTGCCCCCCCCCCCCCCACACACACACACACAAAAACAAAAAAAATAAATAAAATGTATTGCTAGGGGTTCGAACCAGATGCCAAAGTTTCGGTACTACTTTCAAAGTAGTGCTGTTGCGACTGCTGTAACACTGTTAAGTGGACTGGAGCCTCGTCAGGTAGCTTCGGCAACCTTTTGCTCCTTCCTCCCCGACGTTTTCTGGATGTCGAAATAAAACTTCATTCATTCGTTTCAAAAGTTGGAAGCGATTTCCTGAAAATTTCAATGGGAAAATTGGGCCGGTTTTCGGTAACAGACATTAATCGGCTCCACGTATTCGAGGGTCTGAACGTCACTTCTAACTTTTACATAAGATAACAGTTAGGTAGGAAACTTTGGCGTCTGTTTCGGACCGCTAGCGCTAAAATTGGGCAGAAAATAAACGTCCGGCGACGCGTACTTTTATTATCTTTTTCAACTTGTAATCTTTTTTTTTTTTTTTGTGAGGGTGTGATTTTTGTATAATATATGTGACCCCTTTGTCGAGTCTGCATATACGAATAACGCATACAACATTTATGAAGTTTTCTTTCGTTTCGTGCGTGAGATGAATACTTTCGGGGTAAATTTGATTATGACGTACCTGAGTGTCACTTAATTTCTGGGAGCAGAAGGGATGGGGGTGACTGCTTGGACTAAGCCGCTGAGCCTGACGCCCGCACGCCACGTCGCGCCATTGTTCGTGGGAGCAGCGCTGTATACTGCCAATGTGTGCGATATCCCGGAGCCGGAGAGCAACCTTTGGCTTTGGGCAGAACCTCTCGGTAGTCAGTTGCCAAGGAGACGCAGATACCAAAAGTCCCGTCAAAATGCGGGCATAGCACGCGCGCGCGCGCGCGCCAGGATTTTGAAGTCGGTGTCAGAAATAGTCTATTTTAGTGACAAAAAGTATCATTTTCGCGATCCATGTATATGGGGGAAAAGGGGGGGGGGGGGTTAACCAAAAGCATTGAACAAAGCTTGAAGAAACTCGGTGATTGGCGTAGAGTTATTAAGCAAGAAAAGAAAAATAAGTCTTTGAGAATAATTTATACATACACTCTAGAATGATGCGAAAAATGTGGGAGAAATAAATATTGCGCTCGTTTCTGTTTTAGTAAAGATGACAAACATCGAAGGATTGCGCTTGCAGAATTCTAACGCTAAGTTACAAAAACACAAAAAATTAATAACAATAAATAAAAAAATACAAACGTTACTATAATCTGCGACAGCTGACTATATTAACATCTCATTATCGCTCCTCAGCATCTCATTATCCCTCCTCAGCCAATAAGGTTGCGGCATGAACCGATCGGTACGTCGATGGACCAATCACGATCAGCGAGAAGCGTCAACATAATGAGCCACGTCCTGCATTTCTAAAACTGTCACTCACAGTATACACTCGTTTTGCGATTATAGACAAAATTATATAAAAAAATACTTATGCAACGTTACAAATCGAAAAAAAAAAATAAGACGATAAATTAAATATACAACTTCCGAAGTACACCGGCGTATTTTTTTGGGGTGTGCTTTTGCAGACTCGGGTATAGTCGATGACGAGCTGACATTTTCTGAAACCATTTGGTTGTTTTGTAGTTAAAACGGGATTTTCTAGAGTTTCTTTAGTGATGCGTGAGCATTGTGTTACTATGTTTCGACGCTAGAACGTCAGCGATATCGGTTTATAGTTAACAACTTTTCATTTTTAAACTTTTCGGTAAAAACGATTTTTTTAAATTTTCTTCAATCACCAGGGAAAGAGAGCCGAGGGGCAAAGATTGTTAAAAATAATTTATATATCTATTTAGACATCCACTCTGCATAACATTTTTTTTTTTTTAACTAAAAGGGGGATCGGTGGCTGAGTGGTCTAGCGCACACCAGCTCGGAGAATGTGGAACAAAAGCTCGCGCTGCAGAACCCAGGGATCCTGGCTTCAATCCCCACCCGTGCCGGTTTCGATCTGGACGAGCATCGTACCGGCGTGCGGTCGTGTCTCACTACTGCGTGGTGCACGTTAAAGGGATACTGAACCGAAATTTGGATTTCGCAAAATAAGGCCGCAGAAGCGTTGAACGGGACGCTACGAACTCCAAAACATCAGTCATACATCGATATCTCAAACGGATGGCCGTACTTTTGGAAAAGAAGGGCGCGATGAAGCGAGGTCTCTGACGTCACTGTCCTCCGGGAGAATTCGAGAATGAGGGGAAGCGGCCTCGCTTCTCTCCTCCTCGCTTCGGTTCACCAGCTCGACGGGATGAAGCGAGGAGGAGAGAGAATGGGAATCGTGACGTGCCTTGTCTCGTCGGCCTCGTCGGCCGTGTTCAGTCGCACACTTCTTTTCCAAAAATACGGCGATCCGTTGGAGATATCGCTGTAGGAGTGATGTTTTTGGGTTTTGCAGCGTCCAGCCCTGTTTTGTGAGCTCGAAATTTCAGTTCAGTATCCCTTTAAAGACCCCAAGCTAGCGGTTGTACCGCACTGCCTAAATTGCTCATCTACAGCGAGTGACTCGTCGCAACTTTGAAATGGCTGACCAACTACACGCTGTATAAATATCCAGACAGCCCCAATTAATATTAAACTAAAATAAAATCAAAGCCTGGATTTTTTTTTTGTCGCCAACTTTTAGGGAAGGCACAATCTATATTGCTAAAATTCTAAAACTCGAGCGTTATTCACTGGGATATGATTCAAACTTGCAGGTGGTGACGAATGCTCATGAGAGGTAAATACAAAAAAAAAAAAAAAGTTACGTATATCCCGTGGCCATGACGTGGAATTTATGAATGACAAAAATTACATCGAATTTTATATAGTGAAAAACGTAATCCTAGCTCATTTTGTTCATGATTTTTTTCTGTTTTCTTAAGTCAGATATTGTTATGGATATTTGATCGCGTCATCAAGTACCCTGTGAACGGGAGAATCTGTTAGACTTTGAACTGCGCTCAGAATATGACGGCGCAGGCTGGTTAGTCAAGTCATTTTTTTCCCGTCCTCTCCGCGTACGCGCACAGAGGCACACAAAACTGTCCCAAGGTAGAGAAAAAAAAATGTTTTAACTTCGTTTGAAAAAAAAACAACAACAAAAAAACATTAAATTACTTTAAAATAAAAGAAATGCTAGATTCGGACCGGTGGCAAGCGATAGGTCCACGCCCGGTGTGAAGTGACCGAAGACAACGACACGCAGTGGTAAAAACAAAAACAAAATAGAAATTTAATTGGGGCGATAAACAATCGCCGTTTCCGTGTCCAATCCACGAGCCGCGCTCGACTGTCGTCAGGCGGGTGGTTTCGATTCCAGAAATGCATCATAAAGCTTTGCGAAGGCAAGACTGAAAGAAAAAGTCCCCTTTTATCCTCGCAATTTCACTGCGACAGAAAATCTTCTCAATCAGTGGCGGTCTGTGCGAGTATACTTGGGCCAGACTAGCGCCTATGCAAAGTCATAAATATTCCAACCCGATATCGTTTCATGACCCCTTTAAACCGAAATATTGGCGGATGCGCAGCTGTTTTATTCGCGTGGGAAAGCACGTCAGTCTTGAGACCACAATAGGAATGTTGCGAGCCTGCGAAGCTTTAGAGTTGGACCGAATTTGACCTTTTCGAACCTCGAAGTTCGTCGAACGCACGACTGTAACCTTCGACCTTTGTGCGCATGTGCAAAAATTGAAATAGATAAATAAATAAACGAGCTGATTTCACCCGCTTGAGGACAGCGTGCAGTATTTATTTTGTATATTGTTTTATTGTTTAGTATTAATGCACTAACTACAGCTATAAAAGTACACTCCGTGTCACTGTTAGCGCAAACAAGCTGTCATCGAAACTACTGTTGGCGACGTGAGCGACCAAAGGCGTCGCAGTGGTTGACCTTCCGCGATTGGTCAAGCGCTGAGTGTGTCGTCTTGAGTACGAGGAATTTTACTTTTAGAAATAGAAATAAGAGGGATGTCAGACTGTCGATTTTGACGGCGTTGGTTTAACGAACCGATGGGTCACAGGTTTCATGGGCTTTTTTTTTACACACAGTGTGGAAATTGTAGCTGGCAATTGATAATTTTGGCCGAGACGTCACAGACTGGAACCACGAGAGGGAGCCACCTAACAATCTGGTCGACATATAGTGGTGGAAATTCGTGCTCAGTTGGCGCATTAATTTATACTCCATGTCACTAGTTGTGTGCAGCAAAGGCGAAGGCAACGCCAGGCGAGGGGAGAAAAGGCAAGCATTAAAAAGACTGGGGAGAAGAAGAGAGACCTCGTCTCCTCTCACGTTTCTAGTGTTCTCCCTTTCTCCCCACGCCCCCCGTTGCACTCCTCTCCCGTCCCGCCTTCCTAGTGCTCGCCCTTTCTCTCTTCGCCGGGCGTTGCCTTCGCCTGCACTACACACAACTAGTGACGCGGAGGGTAGGCGGAAAATTTTGACGCTTTCCCCTGCCCTCTAGAAGTAAAAATGCGAAAAAACGTCGAAGTCGTGCTCGCGCCAACAGTGCCGCTCAATGTACATAAATTTCCTTTTCCTTTCCGTAAACACATGGCTATGATTTTAGAAAACAATGAATGAACAGCTTTATGTACATTTGTTTGTTTCGCCAAATATTTCATTATAGCGTCAAAGTCGGCCAACATGTCCCGAAATTTGCGGGAAAATGCGAAAGTTCGCCGAATATATCGAACCACAGGTTCGACGAAACATTAGAAACCTCCGTATAATGTGCACTCTAAGTTCGACCTCAGCTCACACCACGATCCGACGGAGCCAACCAGGCAGCGCCAAAAATGCACCATCACGGCGCTCATCGTGTTTGTACGTTTGCCATCACCGGCTGAACCAATCACGCACGGTAAATGCCCCGGGATCTCGAACCTTTATTTTTCTGCGCGAATTCGACTAAATTGTTTGGTAAACCGGTTAATCGGTTTCATCCCATGTATAATTATAATATGACTGATTTTCGTTTGATTTCACTGTTCTACAATCACAAAGAACGCACCATGCTTTTTGTTTCGTTAAACGAAGCTTATAAATTAAACTGATCAGTTAAAGTAATACAATCATTAAGTTGTCTACACGCATAGAGAGGAGATGGAAACGCATAGCTTTGTCCGGCTTGTTTTCTACAGAGCTCGGTGTTGACCCATCACGAAGCCTCTGAACTGGAATATTGTTTCGTCGTATGCGTCGATAGGGACGCGACATAGGTTTTACTGGAGTGCTGCGTCTGCGTTCGGCAGGGGACTCGTGTTCAATTGGTGCTTCGTTGATTGGACAGCCGAACTCTGACGCGGCGTTCGGGTGTACGTCAGCCGAACGCTGCGTTAGAAAGAAAAACAAATAATATAGGTCGTTGTCCCCTTGGGTGCATTGTTTTTAATTTAGCCGCTATTGGAGCGCTATGGTCGGATGGACAAATGACCTGTGAAAATGTCCTTTATTATTTTAATTTTATACTTTGGGTAAAATAAGATTTTAATTTTTCCGTGTGGCGGGGCTGTCCCTCTCTGTCTTCGTTCTTTTCGCGCTGTTTACCCCTTTTTGTCACTATGAACCAATCGGCCCACATCGCCACCTCAATTAAGTACGCCGTATCGTTTTCGTTTAGTGCGCAGTAAAGCAGTCAAGCCTCAGAAACCTATACAGTGCATCATGATGAAAATAATCCCTGGAGAAGGGGAACAAGAGGGACAAAGGACAAACACAAATCTCCAAACACAGCTAGGTGACTGGTGCGCGACTGAAAAAAATCCGCCTGGCCCGGGTATCGAACCAGGGACCTCTCCATTACAGGTGGAGCGCTCTACCAACTGAGCTAACCAGGGGTTAGACGTCAGTAGAGCAAACGGGTTTTTATCAGCTGCCACCAGTCTAAGGCCAACAAGGGTGAAGCTTGCAATTTAAGGTTATGATTATAATGCAATTAAAAGCAAAGGTGCAAGCGAGCTGGATAAGAATGATGAAAATAATCCCTGGAGAAGGGGTCACCTAGTCACCTGGCTGTGTTTGGAGATTTGTGTTTGTCCTTTGTTCCTCTTGCTCCCCTTCTCCAGGGATTATTTTCATCTTTCTTGTCCAGCTCGCTTGCACCTTTGCATTTAATTGCATTATAATCATAACAGTACATCATGTCGTTTTTGTACATGGTACGTGTAACCGGCGGTTAGCAGGTGCTTCCATAAAAGAAGGGGGAGGATTAAAAAAAAATATTGATCGCACTCGCAAGCATTAAGGCCGGTTCAGACATTTGCGTTTGAGTGCGTTTGACTGCGTTGCGGCGAGAACCGAAAGCGAGTCACCGGCACATCTGTGCTTCGTATTAAGCGTAGAATCCAATTCAAAGAATCTTCTTGGCACGCGATATAGGCAGCAGGGATGTCCTGGTGTCTCGCAGCCGCAACGCAGTCCAACGCAGTCAAACGCAACTGTGTGAACCGGGCTTTACGGTGTGCACGCAGGATCCTATTGTTGTTTATCGCGCACGATCTGTCGGCGTACTGCGTATACTGACACGACATAACCCTCAGTTGACGTATTGTTTTGGATAAAACAAAACCCCAAAACCTCGAAACCTTGTTATGATAAAACCATGCTCGGAAAGCGTCTTCGACCGATGATGTATTTACTGCGTATTTTAATTCCGAACGCCTGATATCCGCCTAATGACGTCACAAATGAGGACCATTGTAGCTCTGCTTTAGTCTCAAGCGGAACGTCGAAAGATTGAATCACGAAGCAAGGAGCATGAACATAAGCAGGCACGTAGCCAGGTGGGGGGGGGGGGGGGGGGGGGCATGCCCCCCCCCCCCGAAATCTTCCATTTTGCTGGGACCTCCTCTCCCCCCTCCCCCTCATACAGCATTTTGTCATGGGCGGGCCACCCCCGAAACAAAATCCTGGCTACGTGCCTGAAGATAAACCACACATTTCTTAAGTTGTCGGTGACCATGATAATCTTTTCACAGTCTTAAAGGGAAGCTGAAACACTTCTCAAGAAATCTGATTTAGGAGAGGACTTCTATTGGCGACACCTGCAAAACCGACGCCGCGTAGCGGCAACGCCGAGAAGCTCAGGATGGGAGGTCTTTTCAACTCTGTCGTCTGCTATCTCTGCTTGGTTCTCGTAGGCAGCATAGAAACAAACATCGTTTCCAGTAATTATTTTTATGCTTCCACCGTGTCATTCCTACGCATTGACTAGAAGAAGGCTTCTATCGTCGACAAATCGCCTTGCGTTCATGTGTAACACCGATTTTACGCTGCAGTGCTACAGATTCATGATGGTCCGTGTGCTGAACGACGAAAACGACCTCATTTCGTCCGCGATTTCGCCTGTCCAGCGCGCTCCCTATAGTTCGCTCGAGTCGCGAATATCGTTTTGTCCCGTGAATTTAGTTATCGCATTTATCTTGGCCAGAAGTAAACGTAAACCGCATTTATTTTTGAAAATACGTGCAGCGATTGCCACCGGACATGGGGCGACACCCTTTTCCGCCTGTTATCTGTTGAGAGCGTCGTGAAGTCATTGACGGCATCCCCGAGCCAGCTTTGTGGCGAGCAAGGGTCATCCGACCCTGCTGATGACGTCACTTTTGCTAGTTTTCCCTCTCCGCTCTCGCGCTTTACTACCCTCGGCGCGCTGCAACGAGCGGGTCTACGTCGAAATTTTAATTGGCTGTCACCACGCTCCTACTAATAAGATCGAAAGAAAACTTGAGACATAATATTGAAGGTGTCTTCACTGCAACTTTTACTCTTTGTTCGAATTCAAAGACCTCTTCCACTGAAATCTAGGGTCACCGACAGTAACGCAAGGCGTAGCGAGTCTCAAGCTTTTTGCTATGCGGAGCGTAAGTTCGTCTGCTGGATAGTGGGTAGACCTCGAGGCCGCAAGCATCGAGGACTACCGGCTGTTCTTACAATCAGACCCAATCACAGCTCGGCGTTTTGACTTCATCGCAACCCTCCCCCCACGCAAGGAGCAGGCGATCTTGCACTCCGCGTGGCTCCGCGCAACCAGCACTATTGCGGCATGAGGAGATTAGAAGGCCAGAGAACGAATTACTGAGTAAGAAGCTTGGACGTAACAACGCTACGCCCCTTTCGTTTCTCAGGCTGTCAGTGATATACGATCAGGTTAGAGGTCATTTTGATTGAGCTACGTCACGAAGAACCGAAAATGCCGCCAAGTTATATTCAAACCTACAAAGACATGCCGCCGGCATGTCTTTTTGTCTTATTCCCCCTTTCATGTCTGTGCGGACGACTATAAATAATTCTTCCTTCGGGAGTAAACTCAGCTGTGTTCGAGATTTTGTGTAATCTTGCCCATTTTTATTTCTCCTTGTCTGAGAGTTTGTATTATAAATCTTTATTCGTTTGCTTAAAGATAAAAAAAAAGAAAAAAAAAAAAAACTGTGCTTTTACGAACGAGAGAAAGCAAGACAGTTGAGCGTACGGGTTCGCACTGACTCTACCTTGACGGCGCTACTCGCGGCGCTGAAGTTTGACGGTGATAGCAGCATTAAAAAGTTCTCTCGAAAAAAAAAGGAAAAGAAAGGAAAATAATATTATTTTGGAGAATGTTGCAGAATAGGTAATCGAATCGGTTGACTGTGTGTACAGGCTTGCGAACACTTACAGTAACGAGAGACGCTGTCTGTGCGAGGGGTGGCTCATTCGGAAGGGCGTTCGAAATTCCAATAAGACTTCTAGGCTGACCGACTCCCAGCGATGCTGGATAGATTAGCGGTCCTCTGCTCCCTTGTCACCAGCGTCACGCGCGGTCGCGTATGCAAAGCTCTCCCATAGCGTTACGGATAAGTTTCGTTACCGGTAGCCTGCTGAAGGTCTTTGCTTGTACCTATACGGCTTCAGTCAAAGAGATCGTTGGCTGTTTGAAGAGACCGCAAAAAAAAAAAAAAAAAATCGGTTTCTTAACATATCGCGCGAGGATTTACTATAGGGGTGCCTGAAAGTCGTGAACCTTGTGTATCAAAAGTTTCCTCCACAAACTACCGGAGTAAGAAGTAGGCAAATAAAGGAGTTGATACTCCTATCTACGGTGTTCGTCTGCTAACAAAAAGGCGTCTCATTTGCGAAACGGCCGAAAGATGGCCGTTGCGCTAATCGGACCCTACGGTTTCTTCAAAGTGCCCGTGAGTGCCAATACAGACACGAAGTGGGAAACGGAGGTGCGGAAGAGAGTGCGTGAGGAGGAGGCCCTACAGTGGGCGGAGGCGGCCAAGAGCAAGTCAACGCTGCGGTGTACAACCTCAACAAAAATACAATATCAGCGGAGGCTCAGTTATACGATAACAGCCTGGGCAGCCGCTTGCTTTTGGGGCACGTCCAGGAGTGTAAAAGTTTCTTTTTGGTTCTTCGTACTTCTCTGATGACGATGGTCCTCGGCGTCTTCTGTTGGTGCCGCCGAATCCTCAAGCCGTTAGGTGGTTGACATTTTCCTGATGTTTATTAGTCCGAATAATTACTGACTCTGTACGTTCGTTACAGAAAGTCAGGGACCCGGCATCATTGCTGCGCGCCTCCAAGTCTGCGAGCGCGCCCAGCTCATACGCCAAAATCATCCTTCTCTCGCCCGACACAGGCCTTTGTAGGAAAGGTCCTTCTCTCCCTCTGGCCAGGACCGACCAATAATTTTAAAACCGAAAGAGATCACGTGGTATACACCTGTCCAATAAACGTCCGACAGTAAATATAAGACCCCGTCAGTTCTCCAGCCGCCAGAACCAAATTCCTTGTCTAATCGGCCCGTGCATTGTTCGCCGCCTGGCTGGCGCCTGAGAGCCGACTGCCCGGATCGGGTTAGGCCTCATTCACACAGCCGTCGTTTCTCCCATCCCGTCACCGTCGCAAGGGGCGTTCCCGTCAGGGGAGAGGGTTTTCGGCCCGGTTTTCGACGGAAAGCTGTGCCCGCCGGGTGCCGGGCGACGTAGGGGAGCTGCTCTACGGCACCGGCTTCTCGGCTTCCCGGCAGATGACGGAGTCCCGCCCCCATCGAAAACCGACCAATCACAAAATAGAAAAGTTTCGCTAAGTTTGGAAGATTTTTCATCCGGTTGCCAACAGTCAGCCAAAGCTTGTGTTTGTTTTTTTGTTGTTCCTTTTCGGCGGGAATTGCTAATAGCAGACGGAAAAATGGCAGCCATCGAAGCCGAGCACGGTGATGCCGAGCGAGCCGAGCGACCTTTTGATGCCGAAGCCCTCATCGAGTTGGTGAGAGAGCATAGATTTCTTTTTGATCATAGTCAACCTGACTTTAAAGATACTCAGATGAAAGAAAATAGATGGAAGATTATCGAGGAGGAACTGGGAATGAAAGGTGAGCGACCCGAAGACCGTGCGCGCGCAGTGGACTGAATGTTTCTTTTCAGAGGGCACAGCGGCATCAAAATTCGCCAACCTAAAGGACCGCTGGCGGCGGCTGAAAAACAAGCTGGACGCCGCAAAGAAGTCTGGCGCGGGGGCGTCAGATGTTCCCAAGATTGCCTGGCGTTATTTCGCCATCATAAACAGCATGATGGCGACCGAGCGCCTAGGAACGTGAGTACAATCGTTGGTCGAATATATCTTAACGAAGTCTTCCAGGTGGGGCAGTGTTTGCGGCAATTCGAGGCTTGATCATAATTTGCAGGTTACTGCAATTGGGGACATCAGGGCCCCTCCCAATAGAAGTTTAAAACTCTGAGAATGTGCGCGTTACCAGCGGCGTAGACTTTCCATTTTCCCGGGCGGGGCAGGCTGAAAAGTTCCCTGGGAGGAAGAGGGGGGGGGGGGGGGGGTGCTGTGCTGCTGCTGTTGCGCGTTACCTTTTCGCCAGAACTGGAGATAGAAGCTAACGAAAGCACGCAGGGATTCCATTTCTCATGTATTTTGTCAACAAAGCCAACGTTGGCGTTATTTTGTTTACATGCCTCCACTAGAAGCTCGTTACATGGCACGTAAACAGCGTCTCGGTAAGGATCATAGCCCGGGCCCGGGGGGGGGGGGGCTCTGCCCCCCCAGATCTCACCAGAGGGGACACGAGCCCCGATGCCCCCCAGAAGTCTACGCCTATGCGCATTACCACGTATTATCTCGCGATGGAGTGAAACAGGTGCTTATTCTGGGCACAGGAAGCTGTATCGGTTGCAGACCGTATTATTTCAAAGCGAAATGAAAAGGCCACATCGGTTACTATGCGTTAACATCGGGGCAACCTCTTGCTTTCATTCTTTTCAGTACAGCTTCCAATTTGATCCTGGAGCCTGCATCATCTGCTGACACGCAAGTGAAATTCTGACCATAAATATGAGACGGAACAGAGAATTCTGCTATTGGATCCGAGAATGCGGTATAATGTCAAACAAACTCGTTTTCAGGACCCCATCTCCACCAAGTGTTGAGGCCGAGACAGCCAGATGCTCCTTCTGGTAAACTTGGCTTGCTCATATACTACAGATAGCTTGCAGTGGCATAATTTGGTCTTCCTTCCTGGTGGCCTTTACTGTACTAATTCTACAAACAGGAAACGAGCGTTGCAAGCGAGCGGAAACGAATGAGTGTAGGTTCCACTGCATTGGCGAGTCTTCCATCAAAGAGGACAGATATGATGTCACGTGCAAGCCGTGTATATATAAATAGGGTTTGGAGTCCTCTATATTTGTCGATAAATGCCCGCTGATTTTAATTTTTGGGATTTCGGTGTAACCGGAAGGTGCCGAATTTTGGTCCTCTGTATTATTTGTTCGCGGCATGTATTCTCAGCCCCAACTGCGAGTTATCCGGTGAATTCAGGTTATACAGTCCAATGTTTCGCATAATCACGAATGAGGAGGAAACGCTGTTTAATGTTCGGACAGAATTTGTGGAGTACAACTGCTACGGCATCCAGGGGAGCCTGCATGTCATTTCGTCACCCCGACTGGCCCTCGCTGGTGCGGCTCTCAAGCTGCTCTTCCTGCTTCCACCGCTAATGCGGAATGCAATTTCCCACAGCTGCGAGTAATCAACAGAAAATAATGCCGTTGTTTGGCCGATGAGAACCTAGGAGTATGCACGCCCATGTGCTATAAGAAGCTGAAGATATAACAATACGTATACCTCTTTTTGTCATTATTTTTTGTAAGAAATAAAATGTATTGTCTAGACAAGAAGTGCCGAAAATGGCTAAAATTGGTGCATTGCATAAAATAAACACCAATTAAAACCAATTTTTATGGATAAAATAGATGCTGATAAATGCCCTCCGATTTTGAGAAAAAATAAACACAGAAAAATTCATTTACATATATAAGCGAATGAAGTTTCTATGAACAGCAATTATGGCCCTCTCACCCTTGCTTGATGATGTCAGCATGCTAAATGTCTAGCATAATGATATCAGCCAGTTTTTATTTTGCATTGTTATCTATACAACTGCTGGGCACCTACCATTCTGCAAACACTTGGGATTTTCACCTATTCTGGGTGACCCTATTGTCAGTGTTAGTCTTCAAAACAGCAAATAATGGTTTCTGAGGCAGTCCTTTGTTTGGGCTCTCAATTAATTTATTTATGTAGCTGGAATGAATGAAAGAATGCTCATAAAATTGTAATTAAAGGACTATGTGTCTAATATGTGCTGTAGTTCTGATGTTGTATCTTTTTATACCCCGCACCTGTTAAAGCCCCATACTTGGGGTGGACAGTATTCATAAATAATAAATAAATATATTTTTCAGGCACGACACCCTCGATCTGGACGGCGACCCGGAAAGGTATAGACAAACAGCGATGTTCCAAATGCAGTAGTGTTGTCCAAACATACTTATTAGAGAGTTGGTGACACAAAAGAATGTTACACTGAAAGACATTTCATTTATAGATGGATAGAGATGGATGGAAGTGGAGAATGATGTTGCTACTTCGGGCTTGAGGGATCGCACTGGCCTTCACCTCTTCTTCTCTTCCTCGACCTTCTTTTCTTCGGCTCCTTCGTCTTCGTAATAGTATCTTTTTATAATCATCTTATCGCGATTGGGAAGAGGAAAATGGGGGAAAGGGAGGGATGTGGGAGAGGGGTTAGATATCTACATGTATTCCCAGGGCGTACAAAGCTAACAAGGGGAGCCCGGCACAGTCCCACACGGGATGGGAACATAGTGCCTGGACCTCTAAATGCAATGCAATTTATTGAGATGTAGATCTTTTAGAGGCTCTATGATAATGTATTTTCATAGTAAGTCATTTTAAATGCATGCCCCTAACGACATCATGAAGAGTGAAACATCTTGCCTTCTACAAAGTTGTACCACTACTATCTTGCTGCATTTTTCCATGTCTGAAAGAAGTGATCTTACGAAGGAAGAACACATTGACAATGTAGGGCCTACTGTGCTTCCTTTTATTAATGGGAAAGTTTTCTTTTAATCAGCATGGCATATACAGAGGAAGTGGAGACAGAGGAGCCAGCTGTTGAGCTGGTGAGCCGCCCAGCTGAGCCGCCGGCGCCGGCACCTACAAAGCAGGCAGGAGGGAGACCCTCCGGCGGGCCGCCAAAACCGAAGAGGTACCGAGACCCACTAGACGCTTCATAAAAAAAAAAAAAAACATCCATCTACTCTGAATTTCTGCGCTAAATCGCAGCGCAACCTATTGATAAACTGATTTTTGCGGGGCATTTAAAGTGGTTCAAACTCTTTTGACGCATGTGGTATGTGAATTTCAGACTAAAGTTGTTGCACCACCTCTGTAACATGCTCACCCTGTTGGCTCCTTTATGGTTTCAAATTTAACAATGCTGCATTGTGACCATATTACCGTAACCATTTGCAATACAGCTAGCATGAACAAGCAATCTCCAGCTCTTAACAATCGTCTTACAGAAGTTAAAAACAGTCATCAAAGCATCTAGTTTGGTGGGAAGTGCCCATTTGAGGCATCAACACAAGCAGTACAATTTCGTGCTTGTGAATATAGTGCTTGAGTGACATGTAAAGGCCGGTTCAAACCAAAAAGGATTTTCCTTGTTGTCCCTGTCCCTGTACCAGAATAAGAACGATTCTGCAACATGCCGTGACGTCACTCCGGCGTTTGTCCCACTTCCAGCATAGGGAAAGGGATGCAATGTTTCCTTTTTGGTTTGAACACCTACACACAAAGGGACGAAATGTCTTTTTTTCTTTTTTTTTTTGAACACCTACACAGTCGGTGTTCCTTTTTGGTTTCAACACCTACTGTGTAGGTGTTGAAACGAAAGAGGAAACATTTCGTCCCTTCCCCTATGCAGGAAGTGGGACAAAAGCCAGAGTGATGTCACGGCATCTCGCAGAATGTAGGTGTTCAAACCAAAAAGGAAACATTTCGTCCCTTTCCCTATGCCGGACGTGGAACAAACGCCGGAGTGACGTCACGGCATTTCGCAGAATCGTCCTTATTCTGGTACAGGGACAGGGACAACAAGGAAAATTCTTTTTGGTTTCAACCAGCCTTAAAAGGGTGTCGGAAGTCGTGTATCATGAGGCAGGAGTACATAAACTTTCGTAAAGGACTGTGGCATATATATTTCTCAATTTTTCTTAGGAAGAAGACTGCCACACCACCATCTGATGACCTTGGTGAGGTTAAAGAAGCTTATATTGAAGCAATGCGGACAGTGGCACGGCCGGACCCTCCGCACAGGTGCAACTTGTTTTTTGATTTTGTTGCCGAGACCGCAAAGTCTCTCAGTGCTAAGGAACAAGATGAGCTAATGCGTAAGTGCCACATAGCCCTTCTTGAAGTTCGGTATGAAGAAAACAGTTAACTTTCGAGTGATAAAGGGCCACTGCAGTGCAAGGAAACATTTTTGAAATATCCCAAATAGGACACGCATGTCGCATTATGCACTCTCCACCTGTTCGCTTGTGGGTGCCCGCTAAAAATGGCCATTATTTGAAGGGGAATGTCACACTGATAGTAATAGTCTCTCTAACAATGTATGTTGTTTGGGGGACTAGTACAACGCACAACAAAAGTTTGGTAACCAACCTGCGAGGCATCCAGCTAATGGAAGGCTGCCAAAAGGGCAGCCTCAGTGTCACATTCTTCTGAAATAATGTCCGTTTTTCAGCTGGCGAGGCAAACAGACAAAACAGATGCCAAATAAAATGACTTCCGGGACATAAATCTATGTCTAATCAATTATTTTTCTGTGGAGACTGCATTTTGTGACACGGATGGCCAGGTTTACTTTACACTGAAGTGGCCCCTTAAAGATGATATCCACTCTTCGTACTTAAACGGATGCTGAACTGAAATTTGGTTTTATAAAGCAAGGCAGGAGCGACAGGCGGGACGCTATAAACCAAGGAAGATCACTCGTACAGCGATGTGTCGAACAGATGGTCGTACCTTTAGAAAAGAAGAGGCACGATTGAAGGAGGCCCACGAGGCCGATGAACCACGTCATGCCGCGATTCTCATTCCCGCTCCTCTTTGCATTATCATTGTTCATTATCAACTGTTCTGGGGGAATCGCGACGTCACATTCTTCGCTCAATTGTGCCCTTCTTTTCCAAAAATACAGTCATCCGCTCGAGATATTGCTGTAGGAGTGCTGTTTTGGGGCTTGTAGCATCCCGTTGAGCACTTCTGCTGCCTTATTTTGTGAAATCAAAATTTCGGTTCAGCATCCCCTTAATGTAACGGTGGTCTTTTCTCCCTTTACCACATGATCTTTTTTATTTCAATAACAAATATTCCTTCATGCATGTGTCAGACCTATAGATATTCCTTCATATATTTTTGGAACATTCCTTTTTGAGTGGGAGACTTTCTCCCAAACTAGGTTTTTTTCTTTGTGTGGTAGAAACAATGTGTGCTAAAAATTGGCTTTTATAATGTCTGAGGTGCATTCAAGGGTTTGCAAACAAGTCTGAATTTCTAAATTAAGTCACATGCACAGAACTTGGTGCATATGCAATTACATTTGATTTTAAACAAACTTGAAACCAAAACCATGGGCTGTCCTTTGAAAACACAGTGGATAAATGCTGCCGTCACCCGCCGTCATCGTTTCGAAGATGACATACGTGCAATATCTGCAGCCACATGAGGTTTGAGCAAAAGTCGCTGCTGCTGTCATGTTTTATACATACTTAATTGGTATCTGCCATGAATCACCGATGATGTGGTAAAGGGGTAACACGATAGGACAGACAGCTTTTTGTTCTGAACAGGAGTGGGCTTTTGTGTTTGGTATACTTTTTATGTTCGTACCTGTTTCATGATAATATGGCAAAGGGCAAAAGCAACGGCCCCGTCGAGCCAGTCAGGGTGAAGCATCTGGCAGCTCTGCACAGGTTGAGTGCACAGGTTGAGTGTCCCATGCTATGCTCCGGCTGGCCTGCTGGGACCCTACCTTTAGCCTTTCATCAAGTTATGCTGAAATGGAGTATAGTTGTGTGATACTTTTGTAGTCAAGATCAAGGATGTTGTCTTCCTTGACAATTTTCCATGAAGACTTTTAATCTATTACTTGGGTGATACAATTCATAATACTAGTCGGAACAATATTTTTGTGGGTTTGTGCAATGTCATGATGCTGATGCTGCTACATGTTTATGACTTTGGTATTCCAACAACAGCAAAGGTACAGCAATATATTATAGTCAAGTATATTATTGATGCAAGAGTAATGTTTTGCCAGGTTGCCGCATATCATTTTTGCCTTCTGCATGAATATGTGTTGTTCATGTTCTTAAAGTGCTTTGCAAAACATATTTTTTTGCCAGTCTGTACGATGCTCATACTGCATCCTGAGTCGTCCGATCAGTTTTTTTTTCCTGCTTCCATGCTTTGTATTTAGAGATTGCATTTGTTTGTCGTGTTGAAAGCTTTGGTTATGTGAAGAACAATGTTTCACAATTGATATGGTGTACACTTTTTATTACGCCATCACGTAAAAGGCATGGTTACACTTACCAAACAGAAGCAGCAAAATACACAAATAAAGTGTTAAAACCTCCAATTGTGTTTGAGTCAGTGTTTCCAACTCCAAAGCTTTGAACTTTGCAAATTTGAACGTCTATCATAACATATATAAGACTGTATGACCAACCTCTTGGCTACAGAGATAAAATTAATACACCTGTTCGGGAAGTATTCTGAAGAATGGTGAATGCAACGCAGATTGCACAGCAGTCACTGAAACTGAAAGGAAATCATAAAGTTGTTACGAAAAAGGAATCACAAAGACAACGTTGCACTTTTGTTGACAAGTTAATAAAATGGGAAATGATGACACATTGGAAAATGTTTACCTGGAATAATAGACAGTTTCAGAAATTCAATGCCATCCAGCAGATTAGACAGCAGTCCAAGTTCATACATGCTATCCGCTTCGTACAAAGTGCAATGAACCGAGTGTGCCATGGTTACGTCGAGGTTCAAATGAGAGTCACCGTGACATACATGTTATGTATGCTGTGTGTCAATTATTGAATTGGCTACCATGCAGCATAGGAAGCACGGATGTAGCGGTGACTACCATTCAAATCTTGACATAAAATATCTAACATAAGGAAAAAATATTAAGGGGGTTTTGGGCGACAAAGCTGTACGCACATTGCCTTGAAACTTTTTTTTAGTGCAAGGGCTTGTTGCAGAAAAGACCATCATCCATAACACAGCCAGGGACAAAAAAGTTAAACAGCTGAAGCTGAAGTGGATGGTGAAGCTATTTTGGTTTTTTGTCCTGAACTTCTCCTGGGAGTGCTTCTATGAATATACTCTAATTGCCAGTCCACCTTTCCAGGCCCCATAAAATAATCTCTGAAGCTTGTGCGAACATGCTCTGCGACGTTGCATGGTTTGTTCGACCCCAACTGCGAAGCTTGAGAAAATATTGCTTCAGTGCCGCTTTCTTTCCTCCATTCTCCGTTAAGGATGTCCCCATTCCATGATTCGGAGTCTACAAATTTGGGAGGACAGTACTTGTTTCGATCTTCGCTCTGGGTCATGAGAAAGTTGTGAAGGGCTATAGAGGCCAGGACATATCTGTTAACGTTTTCATCGTTTGCTTTGAACCGCCGCCTTAGGATGCGCCACCGGCTTGTGAGAATACCGAAAGCGTTTTCAATTACGCGCCTTGCACGAGAAAGCCTGTAGTTGAATATTTTGTCTGCATCGGTTTTGATTGAACGCTTGGGGTATGGCCGCATCAGATAGGGCTTCAGAGGGAAAGCCTCATCCCCAAGAATGACATAGGGAGTAACATTTCCTCCTGGAAGCGCAACTGGTTCGGGAACCCCCAACTGGTTTGATTCTAGAGCACCAGAGAGCTGGCACCTCCTAAATACGCCACCGTCACTTTCCCCACCGCAGCGACCAACATCAACATACAGAAACTTGTAGCCCGAATCACACATAGCTAGCAGGATCTTGCTGAATCCTCCTTTGTAATTAAAGTTTTCAGACCCCGAGTTGCTTGGAGCCTCCACTGTGACGTGCTTGCCGTCGATACTGCCTGAAAACAGAAAAGCGAGTGAAATTTGCTCTCAGCATGATGCAGCGATGCTGATGTAGGAGAGTAGACCATAAGCTTTTCGCTGTGCCACTTGGCGACGACTGATGTTCATGCTGCGGTTTTGCCTCTGCAGACTGCAATCCTTTTCTCACACACCTGGTAGCTGGCATGCACAGGAATACTGTAAGCTTTTTTCACGGCCACTGGGGACGACAGATGTTCATGCCGGGGCTTTGTCTGTGCAGGCAGCAATTCCTTTGTCACACGTCCTCACCTGGTCGCTGGCATGCACCTCTTGGTTGATCTCTCACATGCTTTGTGCAATATACCTTGGTTGGAATATGCTGAAGACATGCAGCACTCAGCTGTATCTTGGCCACTGCAACTTATTGGATGGCAAAGCATAATTAATTGCAAAATGTTAACAAACTGTGAGTGTAGCAGTGACTAGAGTCTTAACAGATTTGTAAATACTGCAAAAGGTTGCACGAGTGCCCACTACATTTGTATTCGGAGCATGCATGCCATGTAAAACTACAGCAGAATGTTTTGGAGTATAGTCGTATTGCATTAATATAGACCCCGTTGAAATGAACTCCCCGCGATATGGACAAAATTTTTGGCGACCGGTCTCTCGCCAAGCAATTCTGCCCCGTTAATGTAGAAACCCACAGTCCAGACAATGGACGGCTATTTTGGGGATGAAATAGGTAAATACAGGCATTTTGTCTCGTTATTATGAACACTGGCCCACGAAGCAAAAAAAAAAAAAGAAGAAAAGATTTGTGACTCACTATTGCCCGTTGTTCCTTGCCCATCTCGTTATCTTTAATGCGGGTGTACCACTTACCAATGCAATTTGGTATATTCCAGCGTTGTAGGAAGCCCCTGGCAATGTTGTTCCATTCTTCGGGTGTTCTTGGGCATTTTACGTACTCATTTTTTAGGTTCTCCCAAATTGCCTGGGACGTCTCGGAGATTATTTCAGATATGGTTGATCTCGCCACATTAAATGCGTAGGACAGGCTCCGCTGGCTATCACCGCTGGCGAGAAATCTGCGATAGGCCAACCATATAACCGTATTAGTTACTGGAACTAGCTAACTCAGTAGTGAGCAAGCCCTTTATTAGTGTGTAGTGTCCAGGGGCGGATTTAGAGGGGGGGGGGGGGGGGTCCGGATGTCCTGACCCCCCTCTTGATTTCTGCGTGTGTAAAATTTAGGGCGTATAACGAAGGAGAGGGGGAGGGGGTTCCTAAACATATGGTACGCTGACCAACACCTGTCCCCCCCCCTCAGGAAATTCCTGCATCCGCCCCTGGTAGTGTCACAGATTGTGTGTGAGTGTCGAGGCAGAAAGAATGTGCATAGTTTCACGTACATGCTCACTAATCATGAATGTAACTCGCGCTGCTTTTTAAGAACCAGAAAGCCCAATCACAAGTTCGACTCGTGCTTTGGTTTTGCGACCTGATAGCAGCACTGCTAGTGCTGCTCTGTCTCCTTTGTGCAGTTTGCTTCGCTATTTGTTTGTTTTCATTGTAAAGATGTAAAAAGCGACGTGGCCAAAAAAAAAAAAAAAAAACGCAGATACGCTAGAGATGATCCAGAAATACAGAGACTATAGCTTTAATGTCATAAGTGTTTTACTATCTCTGGCAACGAGTCATGCCGCCTTTCCTATGACATGATGACAAACAGTGCAAGTGTGTTCCGGACAGCCACAATAAAATTAGCGGGTCTAAAACCTCATGTTTTTTTGTGTTTTTTTTTTCAATGATACTATACTGCGAAGAGTTCTTAAAAATTAACGGACAGCGCAAGGTGAGTTCCGGACCGCAACAGCTAAATCTGTGGTTCTCCAACCTCGTGAATTTTTCCAAAGATACTGTTTTGTGAAGAGTTGATATAAAATCGGTCAGATTAACACGAATCAGGATTAAGGCCAATAAACAACACATGGGGACCGAGAAAATATTACTAAACGGCCCAATCATCGAGGAGCATACTGGGGTTTTAGATAAACGCGCAGCACGTGCTGGAATCCGCAGTTGCTATGTTCTAGAGCAAACATATCAAATGAATGGATTGTTTTACAAGCCTTTGTCGCCGCCTTACTTTTGTTGTGTACTTCGAACTACACTCCCCGCATGCTCCTTGGTGATTTTTGTTTTTTTCTTCTTCCACGAAAATATATCTACCTTAGCGTGATTTCCAGTCGAGTTTTTGCGGGAATGCACTCTCTCCAGTTCGTGTCTTGCCTTTGGATTGAGCTTTCAACCAGGGTCAGGAGCCGATCAAAGGTTGACGGCAACATCCTCATGTAGCTGAAAATATATGACGATAAGGTTCGTACACCAAAACTCAAGACATTGTACTTACTCGAAGAAATACTGCGGATCTGATTCTCGCAGCAAAGGAATCAGCGTTCCTGAGTGGCCGGACTTGCGATGCCGGCACATCTTCCGCATCCACACACTCCTCGGCCGCCTGGCCCTCCTCGCGCGCTCTGCTCTTCGTTTGCGGAATAGGTACATAAGCAGAACTGTGCTCAAAAAGACAAACGATGATCCATGGTGTGCGTGGCTCGCCATGGCTCCTCGTTTGCGCGCGTTTGCGCGCCTCGATTGTACAGTTATCAACATAAACAAATCTGTCCTGTTGCCAGCCGTCACCATTGAAGTGTGCCAGATCCCTTAATTTACGAAAAAAGAAACGTGCACACTAATGTTCAGGCACAATTATCTCTTTATTTTGTAATTTAAGTTGAATAAATAAGCGTATACACTGCCTTTTAAAACATTTAAAAGAACTATTAGAATAGAATGAATGGAATTCTCCCTATGTAATAATCAGTCGTCGCAATCCGATCCAATCCAATCCTGCCGTCGCGGCCTCCGTCGCCTCCGTCGCTTTGCTTGCGCGGCCTGTCCGGACACCCTGCCGTCACGTCCCCACCCCGGCGTGCTCCCGTGACGGTGACGGGACGGGAGAGGCGACGGCTATGTGAATGAGGCCTTACACGCGCTCTCCGAACACTTGGGCCGACGGCGTCGGAAGCGAAAACAAATAATAAAAGAACACACTCCCGCCGGCACAGCATGCCGCAACATGCACACTATTTACCGCGGCCTTACAGGAGGACTGAGAACGCTACTGTACTAACAGAAATATAATTGGATGGTGAAAACAACAACGTGCCGGGCTTGTGGAGAAGAGGATGAAACCGTCGAAAACATCGTCCTCTCATGCTCAAGCCTGCAACCAAAGCATCCGGTGCAGTGGTATCGTGCTCCTGAAAACGTACAGACATCAGGCCAGGCCCTTCCACAAGCCCGATTGCTGGCGGAAGCACTCGGATTCCAATCACTTGCGACGGGGTCAGTGCTGAACGGGTGTCTAGACAGAAATGCTGCTGCTAGCCCTCAAAGTGAGGTTGAAACGAGCGCCGCAGCGTCCACGAAGCCGTTTGGACGGAGCTGGGGAGTTACCGAAAGTACGAAAAGGAGTTACCGAAAGTACGAAAAGTTTTTTTTTTTATAGGACTGGTGGCGAAGGACAAAATCAAAGTGAACGCGAGAAGGACAAGGAAAGAGTGAGCGAAATTAGTATTTTTTTCGGTTAATATTCTTTTTTTGGCTAGGTATGTTCGGAACCGCCCAATTCAAAGAGAACAGCTACAAGATCATCATCATCATCATCATCATCATCATCACCCTATGGCTGGTGCCTACATGTCTGTCTGTCTCAGGGTGACTCATCCTTTGTAGCATCGAGTGGGCCAGCGCGTGACTTGCAGACACACTCGGTGCGCGACCTGTGTGGTAAAATGGCGTCTAAGCATTAGCCGAGGCAACGCGATCGACCTGACACACGCCGTATTGCGCGCACTTCAAAACACATAAAAATGCGCAGTAAATTGCCGGGCAATTCTGTTGCACTTGAAACGTGTGAATTGATTCCGATTTTTCTGGGATTGACGTCTACGCTTTCTGCAGTCTTTATCGGTTAGCTTAAAGGGCCCATGAAACGAATTTCGGGCTGCAATAAATCAATTTATATTGGTATTTTACTAATAGCACATCGTTCCGTGGGCCAAAAGAAAAAAGATACAAAGTCAAAAGCCTGACTTTCGGTACGAAAATATGAAAAACACGGCGGACTATTTCGTACCTCCTTCCCTTCGTAAGCTCTCTGCCTTTTCTCTGTAATACATCCGCGGACCCCGCAGCGCGACATCGGGACCCCGCAGCGCGTCACGGGGCCCAAACGAACGTCACACGACACCGGAGCTCACTTAATCCCTTCACCCCTAAGCTGACATTGTGGTGGAAGCTACGCGCTTGCCGGACCAATCAGCGCCCCCCTTTCATCACCAGACCTCATTCTCTGCGCGTGATCACGTGGCAAAAGTGTGGCTGGCCCAAGGAGCACGTAGCTTCCACAGCACTGTCAGCTTCGGGGTGAACGGGGTGGGGAAAGCAACTTTTGTCTGGATTTTGAGCGACGGCTAATCTTCTAGGGGGAGTATGGATGTGTCCGGATTAGACGAACGAGAGTCCGAGCATGAGGGGACTACCCTCCTTCCGTCTTCTTGAACTGTTTGGTAGAATGGGCGATTTATGAGTTGAGGAGGAAAGCTAAACAGGAAAAAGTTGGAAAAGCGTTTCATGGCTCCTTTAAAGGGATACTGAACCAAAGAATTTAGTGTCCAGAATAAGTGGCGCACGTTCTTTCCACGAGCCAGCAGCCACCACGAAAATGACGTCAAAGACCTCCATTCGCGCTAAGAGGACAGTGAAATGCATGGGCTTCGGGCCAAAGGGGAATAAAGACAGGCTTTTCATCTCTACAAGTGAAAGCTACGTGCTTGATAGACCAATTAATCGCTTACCTTTTATACCAGACACCACTGTGTAGATGAAAAACTTGTCTTTATTCTCCTTTGGCCCGAAGCCCATACATTTCACTGTCATCTTAACCGCGAATGGAGATCTTTGACGTCATTTTTGTTGCGTGTGCTCGCTCTCTCCGGCGACTGCTGGCTCGTGGAAGGAACGTGCGCCACTTATTATGGACACTAAATTCCTTGGTTCAGTATCCCTTTAAAGGGCCCATGAAACGAATTTTGGGCTGCAATAAATCAATTTATATTGGTATTTTACTAATAGCACATCGTTCAGTGGGCCAAAAGAAAAAAAGATACAAAGTCAAAAGCCTGACTTTCGGTACGAAAATTTGAAAAACACGGCGGACTATTTCGTACCTCCTTCCCTTCGTAAGCTCTCTGCCTGTTCTCTGTGATACATCCGCGGGCCCCGCAGCGCGTCATCGGGACCCCGCAGCGCGTCACCGGGCCCAAACGAACGTCACACGACACCGGAGCTCACTTAATCCCTTCACCCCTAAGCTGACATTGTGGTGGAAGCTACGCGCTTGCCGGACCAATCAGCCGCCCCCCTTTCATCACCTCACCTCATTCTCTGCGCGTGAGTATGCGCGAGAGAGCGTGATCACGTGGCAAAAGTGTGGCTGGCCCAAGGAGCACGTAACTTCCACAGCACTGTCAGCTTCGGGGTGAACGGGGTGGTGAAAGCAAATTTTGTCTGAATTTTGAGCGACGGCTAATCTTCTAGGGGGAGATGGATGTGTCCGGATTAGACAAACGAGAGTCCGAGCAAGAGGGGACTCCCCCTTTCCGTCTTCTTGAACTGTTTGGTAGAATGCGCGATTTATGAGTTGAGGAGGAAAGCTAAATAGGAAAAAGTTGGAAAAGCGTTTCATGACTCCTTTAACGACTGGCTTAACGCGTGGCATGTATGTACACTCGATAGCAATTCCTGGAATAGTGATACTGGTGCTAACACGCGTTCTAAACCCCTGACGCTCATCCAGAACCTGAACCAGCCAATCAGCGTCGAACTAGGGGGTGTGACGTCATCATCTGGCTCAGCCAATTAGCGTCAAGTTAATCGGCAGCTTCACTTTTCGGCTTCACAAATTTTTTGACTCTCCCCCCGACAAGACAAAGCACGTTTCACATAAAAAAACAACAACAAAAATAAACGATTGAACAGAAATATGGTTGAGAGAGCGAAGCAAAAGGTATGAAGGCACTCAATCAGACTTTCTTCACATTTATGCATATATATCTCTCCCGTTCAAGCGCATGCGTTTTGTGTAAGAGACGAGAATTCGCTGGGGAGGCTGCCCAAAGAAATGTTACCGGTATGGCGTTTAAAAGTAATGGGCTCGTGCCATCTAGCACACACGCATGCACTGTCCGCGCTATACTTCGTTTTATCATACGTCCCAACGTAGCCGAAGGCACGAGCATGTACAACTGCGTACATATATATGTATATATATATGTATGAAAAGCGCAACTCACTTGGACCTTCCGCGTTGATCACTGGTTTAAAACATGTACAAAAACGCGATAACCACCGTGACGTTGCGCTTTGGGTAAAATAAGATTTTGCTTCTCGCTTCCCGATTGGCTCTTTGTCGTCCTCATAGGCTAATGCCGCAACCTCATTGGGCGAGAAGCGATAATGAGATGCGCGAGACTCGCCACGGCGTGCATTGCTCGAGCACTCAGTGACTCCGTGTCAATTAATCGAAGAAAAAGACGGCATGATAGCGGCAAAACGCCTGTCGCCGCAACATGCCGGGAAATTTCCACTCACCCATTTTATGACTTTCAGAATGAAAGTCAACAGAGCGAATGCCGGCTCCTCGCCGTTATATACTTTTTTTCTTTTCGCAGGTGCGAGCGGGCTTAACACGTGCGCTCTCCCGAACAAAACATTTGCGGTTCGTTAAAAAAAGAAAAAAAAAGAGAAGAAAAATATATAGTGCCGTGGATTTAGCTGAAGTAGTAGGTCTAGCAAAACTATAAAAGTTGACTTCTGCGAGACCAAAAACGGTGGCGTGACTGGATGTTGGGGTTTAAGTATAACGAAGGATTCCGTGTTTTCAGAGTTTCTTTCTTGCGAAATTTTGAGGGGGTTCTTAGGAGTTTATTTTTTCGCTGAAAATTCGGGGTTTATCGGCGTTTAATTTTGTTAGAGTCTCAATTCTTTGAAACTCACAGATTGCTTCGCTGCGTTTCCAATTAAAAAAAAGTATATATATAAAAGTACCATGACCTGTTGTCTCGAAGGAACCTTGACTATAGACAGTATAGTTCTAGTTTTTATACGAAACTGAAGTGGTATCTCCTTAGAACATTGACCCTGCAGCTTCTTACGAAGTTTATTTGTAGAACACCGTCTTTTTTGCTTTTTTATTTGTCGTTGTGACCTCGAAATTCGAACTGACAAAAAATTTACCGGCAAGTCTTTTTTCAGATTTTGTTTTCGGATTTATCTGAGAACACGGAACTCTAAAGATATGACACTAACCCCAACCGCCGAGTTGAACAAGTACATACGGCAATACTCGTCCTCACTCTGCTAAACGAAATGGAGAAGCGTCGTACATTTGTTGGCACTGTAGAGGGACGGCATTTTACAGCTACTGTAACTATAAAAAAAAAAAAATTGATGGAGCGATGGGTGTATACGGCTGAGCCCTTGCCACTGAGTATGCTACGCATAGAGTATCTCCATTCTATATTCCCCGATTCTCATGTGGGCGCCGCCATTTTGAAGTTTTGTGCAAAGCGGTTGCAATTACGTGGTCGTTCCGGTTCTAAAATGCGACGTTTCGAGCTTTAGACACGGTGGCAGGAATCTCAGTCAATATCGGTTTGCTCTTCTTCAGTTTATTTTAACGCTTTTGAAGGATGGGAAAGCGTTTTCCGCTATTTTAGATACAGCTCTAGATAACTGGCAAACCAGGATTTTAAACACCAAGATGGCTGGAATGGCGTTACTCTCGAGCGTGGCTTATTTGGTAGCCAGACTTAGGTCGCAAGGATTTAATCATTTTGTCATTTTTACTGATGGAACCCACCAAAATAGACACAAAGACCGACAATAAAGCTTTTTTATGTTTTTGTTTATGTCCAGAACTTCCGCGATTGTCAGCTTTTGCGCCAATTAGATGGTTTTTGTTAGGAGACGCTGGCACTTTAGATAGCGACTTCCCACTCCCAATGTATTGCTCTGTACTCATGTAAGTTCATTCTTTAAAAATTTGATACATAAAATCTGTGTTCTTGGACGATATTCGAAAAAAAAAATTAATCGGTCCCAATTACATCTACTCCTGGTTAAAAAAAAGTATTTAATTAGATTACTCGATTACTCGAGAAAAAAAATTTAATTGAAAGTTGAAGGAAAAGCAGCCGTCAGATATCCTGTTACTTCGAATTCTCAAATCGAGATTATTTCTGCAGGTTTGCAAACGCTCTCGTAATGTCCACCATTGGATTAGAATCACCCATTTGTAAACTACTTATCTTCTTAATTCACCAATTGTGGTAAACCACACTTTGTCGCAGAATTGGTTACGAGATTCTTTGGCAGAAAACGTTTTGCAAAGGGCGCCATTCAAAACGAGAGGGAAAGTGGTAAAGGTTTCAAGTAATTTCCGTACTTACAAAAGTAATCAGAGTTACGATCTTGATCATTTCCCAATAAATGTAATCAAACGATCACAAAATCACTCCAAAAAGTAATGAGCACCGCTCAAGTCTGTATAGCATGCGCCATCTTCGGCCACCCCTCTACAAAAATGCTTGCTCCATACGTTAAGAAATCGATTTACGATGCCCCCTTGAAAAGGGCAAAAGACCCGTCTGACACACACGGTATGCGATTTCCACACGCGCCAGGCTACAGCCGCCATTGCTCACCTTCTCTGGTCTTACCCGGATGCCAACTCATTGAAGCGGGCATTCACGAGCTTCTACAACGGACAATGTTGGGGAGAAAAAAGACACGGTAGAATCTAAAATGGCAATAACCTGCCCTGCTGTGGTCATGATGAAGTGGAGTGGACGTAATAATAAGAAAAAGAAAATATGAAGGCCAGTTATGGGGGCACCCATTCACAGCTGCTGCCAAGCGTGTAAATGAGCCGCATTTGACCAATTTGACTCTCGTCGCCAAGTGGCAATTTCCTTGAACACGTAAACATTGCAATACCCTCGACTACGACATG
Source organism: Ixodes persulcatus (assembly GCA_013358835.2). NCBI lineage: Eukaryota > Metazoa > Arthropoda > Arachnida > Ixodida > Ixodidae > Ixodes > Ixodes persulcatus. The sequence goes on from JABSTQ010011421.1 coordinate 773,946, forward strand.
AAGGATTGTGAAAGTAAAAAAAAAAAAGAAAGACGTTTACAATTTTCTGTAATGCCGAATTAGAGCGCAGCTCTTGAGGAGGAGGAGGGGAAGAGAGGGCAGGCCCGTGTGACGTCACGAGGGTGACGTCACTCTCAACACTCGTGACCCTTGTGACGTCACTGGTGACCCTCGTGATGTCACACATGACGTCACGGGTGATGTGTTTATGGGAAAGTCCCATAATATGCAACTCGCGGTTACGCCGAGGGCGACGGCGACGCCACTCAACCCGGAAACGCGCGCCTAAGAGCTGCGCTCTAAAACGCAAGAGAGAACTCGCGTTTATTCTTGAAGTTAAAACACGGCAAGAAAGTTTCTGGGTCAGTGGTGCTGCATGCGAGTATGCCTGAGTCACGCTTAGTGTCAGCAGGCGTGTGTGAAGTGAAAAAACACTCCTACCCTATATCGTTGTAAGATCCCTTTAAACGAGAGAAGGTATATTGCGAGTTAAAAAAAAAAAAGTGGGCAGGCAACAATGAGGCAAAAGCGGAAGGCACGATGGCGGTTCACATCATATCCTGTATTTCACATTTTGTTCTTTCGTATTGAATTTGGTCAAATGAACAAAAAGTAAGCGCACGAACGAGCTGGTGAAAACGTAACATAATTACAAAAACAAATCGATGTCTAGGATAAGATAAGAAACAAGACAAACACGAAGTGAGACTTTGTTTATCCCGTCCCTTATTTCACTCTAGTCACAGCTAGGGGGCTTCGTATTTACGATAAATCTAGTTAGTTTGTCCGAACTGTGTAACTAAAAGAATTCGAATCAGTCCATTGCAGTTTGCATGTGCTCTACGATCGCGGTTTTGCAATAAGACTGATTTAGATCAGCTCCAACTCATCGTCTGTGCTGTGGGGCACCCCCCACGAATGGCACAGTGCTGTTACTCGTTTTTGTATGTGTATCTTTCTGTTTTGAGTGTTTGCATTTTTATTTTCCCCTCCCGTATCCCTTTTCCTACTTGGCGGTGGGCTAGCAGGCGCACCTGCGTAAGGGCCTCAACCTGTCTGCCTAGCCTTGCACGCTGCCGAGTAGGTATCGCAATCTGTGCAAATAAAAATTATTATTATTTTTATCACCTTTGTCGCAAGGTCCGTGGCGAAAACTACAGTCCTACAGTGGCGAAAACAGTAGAGAAAATTCAAACGCTCCTTGCAACTAGTGAACACGGCCGTTCGTTGGTTGTTGCTTTCTAGACGCAGCGCGAAACGCGACGCCTGGACGCAAAATATCTGGCTCCTCCAGATACGCCGGAATGCGCCTAAAAACGCTGCGTTTCGTCCCGGCGCCGGAAGTGACGTCAAAGCGCAGGCGCAGACGCGACGCAGACGCGGAGAAAAACGCACCATGTGGGCTAGCCTTTATGCAAACTCATGGGGTCTGACCAGCAAAAGGACACAGGTGTAGGACGTCCGTCAGAAGTGTACTATAAACAGTACTTTTTATTACTGGTGTTTCATCGCGTTTTAATCAAATACCTGCTTCCACGCGACATTTGATGATGATGATGATTGAGGGCTTAATTCTACAATGCAAAGAGGGCAATACTGTGCCCTCATCTGCTTCGCAAGAGAAGAATGGGGTTTCCGTAAATATATGCTTACTCAAAGAGGCCCTAAGACCCACAAAAAAAAAATTGTATTTATTTTGTTTCCCTTAGAGTGATAACGCAACAAAACTCCAGTTGTCTGCTTTTGTGGTTAAAAATGCGGCTTTTAAAGCATGAAATTCTTTTTAACGCTCCCCCCCCCCCCCTCCCATTCCCAAACTCTTTCCTTCCGTTCGTCAGTTCGTCCGTCAGTGCATTTCCCGCTAAATTTAGCGGGGAAATCGCTTTCACGAGTCCTGTACACCAATTCGTTTTCTCCCCTGAATTTATGCGGAAAATTGATGTTACGTAACCTGACGTCACGCGACATACAGACCATGCGATTCAGCTTCCCCGCTAAATTTAGCGGGAAATTGACATCACGTGACTTATACACCAATTCTGTTACCCGCTAAATTTAGCTGGAAAATGCACGTCTTTAAGACCTAGACACTAATCGAGTTTCTCAGCTAAATTTAGCTGGGCAAATCGACGTCACGTGACCTATTAGGTTTCCCCGCTAAATTTAGCGGAAAAATATACGTCACGTAACAAACTAATTTCCTCACCATTTCCCTGTAATACTTTTCATGCACTATAAGACATTAGGAAGTTTTCGTAGATAGTTTCCGCTGTCCCGCAACGCTCTCCGCAACCAGCTACGCTAGCCGGAACTCTACAGTCAAGGCCATCGGCGCGCCGGCGCAGTAGCGGCTGCTTCGTTACGGAGGGCCTAGCGGAAGCGGAAACGCGGTCTACGAAAATTCCCTTTTGAAGGTAAAGATCGCTGTCAGTTTTGTTCTTCTTTTTTATGCGAGATGGAAAATGCATCTAATCCGAAACTAGGTTGGATCTTGTTTTCGTTTTTGAGAGGTTACACCACGTGACGTCATGATGTCACACTTCCAGGTGAAGTCACGTGCTATCATGACGGTTACGCGACATCATGAGGTCACGTGACGTCATGTCAGACGACGTCACGGTTTCCCGTGACTTCACATCTAGCGTTAGCTCTTTGGAATAACGTCACAGTGTCACGTGACACTGACGTCATGGAGGTGGCATCCGCGAACACAAAATCCCTGCTAACGCACTAAATAGTGCGCAATAATTTTTTTTATTTACTTTGTATTGCTTATGACGATAACGCAATATAACTATACCGTAAAATCCCGGGAGTTGACCCACCTCCAGAAGGTAACCCACCCCTATTTTTGGCTTGATTTGCTATATTTTTTTAAACATGAAAGATAGCTCACTCCAAGTAATCGTAGTGTTCGGATCAGTGATGACTTTAGCGTAAACGCGTCTAGTTATTTATGGTATGATATAAACGAACATTGCTGGCTGGGAAGGACAGTCATCTTTGCTTTATTGCCCCTCGCCGCGATAACAAGTCTGAGAAAAGCATGAGCTAAAAATAGTTTTTTTTCTACTTTTTTTTTATTGCACATCGAAAGTTAGCCCGCTCCTTATTTTCTCCCAATATTCTCTCGGCTTTAGGTTGGCTATCGCTTGCTTTTTTTATGCGAGACGGAAAATGCATCTGGTTGGAAGATAAATTATGTATTATTTTCGCTTTCCGAAGGACAGAACAAACTACGTGCGAATTGTGGGCCCCCGAAGAAATATATATATAAATAACTAAAAAAGCACCAAAACATAAAAAGAAAATATATATTTTTTTATTTCCCCGCATCTGGATGTGCTTTTGTTCTAAACGGGTCGCAGTCGCCAACTTCATATTTCAGAGCTGTCACAAAACCACCACAGCCATATCAGTGCTCGTTCCTTATTCGTGACTCGGTTCCTATAGGTGATTCAGAGGTACTTAGGATCAACTGTTACATATCTTGCGTAAATGTTATAAAAGGTTTTTCACCAGCAAAAGGGGTCTTAATGCACCACAGACAAATGACTCCCCTCCTTAAAAAAAAACAAAAATGAAACACGTAGACAGCCAATCACGTAGAACAATATAAGGATACCAGCAAATGACAAAGCTCTGAATATGATCATACAAAAACAAAATGCGATATGCACAGGGACGATAGAGTTTTAGTCGATCGTTCCGATGACTCCGATGACTATACCCGGATATTTTTAGCATCAGGCATCGTATCGTGATCGGGTATCGTTATCGGAGGAATCAAAGTGATCGACTAAAAAAAAAAACTCCGCAATGAGCGGACGTTTCATTTACCCTTTTTCCCCGCGCACATCGCATTTTCGCAGATCGAATCGTATTCTGAATATTGCCATTCGCAGGAATATTTTTATTGTTTGCCGATAATGACTGTGTACAGTCTTTTACGCCTTATTCGAGAAAAAAAAGTACTCAATTACACTTACAATTTTTCTCGCTTAAAACGTGTTCAATTAGATTACTTGATTAGCAAAGTAACTGGCCGGTACTTGAAGAAGTCACCGCTACTTTCCCGATTAGCGATTGCTTCATATTTTGAAAAGCGACAGATTTAATCTGCTCGTTCGAAAACGGGTCTTACATACCGTTCATCATAGGATTTGAATCACAATATCATATACTAAGTTATCGTCTTTTCCACATATTTTAGTAAACCATGTTCCCGTCGGGGACTCGGTTCGAAGATTTCTTGGTAGGAAACTTGTGCGGACAATGGGCGCCATTAGAAACGGGAGGGGAAAAAAAAGTAGCGGTTACAAGTACCTTGGGTACTTCCAAAAGTAGTCTGATTACTGTTGGGATTACTTCCTAATAAATTTAATGAAATGATTACTAAATTACTTCAAAACGTAATTGATTACGAGTGATTTAATTACTACTAACCTGTGCCGCACAAGTTGGACTGTATTTATTCCTTTACACGTTACTCGAAAAATAATCGATTACAACTACGATTAGTTGTGGTTAGAAAAGGCATTTCATTGGGTTACCTTAATAATTCGTCAAGAGAAGTAATTGACCATTGCTTGAAAAGGTAATGCGGTAGCTACCTTTCCGATTACTTAAAAATTTCAAAACGACATACTTTCTACCGGTTTAAGAACAGGCCTTTTCGTGCTGTCTATTATTACGTTAGACTCATCGAATTACCAGTACAATTATCTTCGCGATGCACCAATTTCGGTAGACCATTAATTCTCCTATCTGAAACGTGGTTCGAGGATTCATTGTTGGAAACTTTTAGATACAAAGGGCACCATTAAAAAGGGGAGGGAAAAATAGCGACGGTCACAAGTAATGCATGCATTTACAAAGGTAATCATACTACTGTCGTGATTACTTTGTAAGAAAGCAAGAAAATTATTACGAAATTAATCCAACAAGTAATCGATTACAAGTAGTTTGATCACTTGTAATGAGTATACCGTAGAAGTCTCGCTCTGTCCGCGCTCTGCAGAAAAAGAAACCCACAAGCGTGTTTTTTTTTTGGTCTATAAGCTCCAGTAACAAACTTAGGAAAGGGTATTGCAAATCGGAGTAAATGATTCACTGGACAGAAGATTCACCGACCGCCATAGTTAACTTTATCCTAGAAGGGTCCTGCCCATCGCATGAATTATCTTTCGACTGGCGGCTGATTGCAGCACATATCTCGGTTAAAGTAATAGCAGACGTCAAAGTTCCTCTTGCCATTAATCTCGACAATATTGAAAAAAACTTTCGATAAGCCAAGTGATAAGCAAGTAATAAAAACACCATGTCAGAATATACACAACACGACACTTTTAGCGCGAACAAGCGATCGCCCCTTTTTGCTGTTTGCCTCTAACAATCAAAGGGTTGTCGTAAAAAGACTACTAGAGTGGTAGAAAGTGCTCACTGGTGGCACTAACCTAAGCTTTTAGAGTTGATGCCCGCCAATACCTATTCAAAGCAAACAAAACTACAAAAAGGCACATACATATTGCGTTTACGCTAACAGTGTCGCGCATTGTAAGACGCACAGTATCGTGTATTGCACATAAATCGTGTAGCACGGTATAAAATATGTCCTATAGTTACGGCCGAAGGAGCTGGTAGACACAAAAAAGGTATGCGGGTTTTACGCTTTTGTACCTACACTTTTATAGAGCCGTTCAAACAGTTTCATATAGAAAATATGCTTACATTTATCGACGTGCATGCTACTCTTAAAGCGATAGCTTTACGGGCGACACTTTGCAAAGATTTCGACCTCGTCTCCTGTCGTCGCCGCTACGAATAAAGCATTCTCTCCGCTCTTGTAGCGAGGCCAGGGAAGTCGGGTTTTCCCGTCGGCCTCCCGGCCTCCCGCCAGTAATGACGCGACGAAAGGCGCCTTCCGTGTCGTCTGCTTGAAAGACTTGTTTTCTTGTTTTCAAACATTACTCGCGTTCTGCGAAATTCCACTTTAACGATATCCAGTTGTTACGCGTATCGCTGGATGGTTTTAGAAACTTTCACCACGCTTACTCACTTCACAAATCAACGAGCTATGGTGGTGGTCGTCCGTGGCGTCCACGACGCGCCAACCACGACGAGAATTAATCGCATGTCGCACCTCCGTTCTCAGGTACGTGACGGCACCATTCCACCCGCATTGCGCGACCGGGCTACCGCTGTCGCTTTCGTTTCTTCGCACATTGTGGGCGAAAAATAGGACTTTTTGTGCTTAGCAAATATTATACTGTTTACGCATTTTTATGTCAACAAAGAGAAAACGCAATTAAAAAAATGAAAGAAAGGTATCGAGGCGATCTTTGTAATATGGCCAAGCAAAATAGTTTCTACAAAATCAACCTTCCACAGCTTTCAGCAACAAGTTGCTCGAGCAGCGAGGGAAGCAACCATAACTATTCACTTAAGCTGTAGTCTTTGCTGGAGTTCTTGTTATGGTATCGGACAAAGTATAGCTTGATTTGTGAGCACACTAAACATGACGCCCGAAATCACTGTAGGAACTTGATATCGTCCACAGTTGTTTGATACCAGCATAACAAGGGTGCGTCCGATTTGCGACGAATATGAAACATTTTCAGATAAATCTGCCCTCCAGCAAAGACTCCAACACAGGGCCATTTTGTAGTGCACTTCTATATTTTCGCTAAATTAATGAAAGAATGGTTGGAAAAGAAGTCCCTTGAAAGTAGCAGCTGCTTCTAAGAATTAAGATAATCTCTGAAACAAAGTGACTTCCAGGCTGTTTTGGGTCTTATTTTTGAAACCTAACGGTTTGATCTAAACGTCAGCTATGTTCCCTTTTAAACACCACAAATAAAAAAAAAAAAAGAAAATCGCCAAGGGCGAGCTAGCCAGGGACGAAATGCGTGGTGAACCGAATCGGAATTATTCTAGTATTATAAAAAAAGACGAATGGAATCTATCAAAAAATGCTGCAGAGCTTATTTAGCGATAGGTTCAAGCATGCTTCAAATGCACTTTGTGTGTTTTCAGTCGTACATTTTATGTTTTCTAGGTTCAGGCACCACACTTCTTTCAATATGATTACATCAAATGTTTCATTCACTTCCCCGTTTTACAAAATTGTAAACTCCAATTAAAGTATGAAAAACGCGGGTGTTTCTCAAATATTTTGTATAAAACTGAGACTCATAAAGAAAATGCGATATAAATATTAAGCTTCTTTTGTAAATAGGTGGCAAGTTTGATTTCTAACGTGATCTGATTATAATGTGAACAAGCGCCTCTAACAAGATGACGCAAAAAAAAAAATCAAACTTGTATATCACGTAGCAGGCTTTCTGAGCGCTAAAAACAAAACGTAAACAACGAAATCAAAGTCAGGATATTCAAAGCGTTGAGAAATTCAAGAGGCAGAACATTCAACGCGTCGAGACATCCCGCGAGTACATCGCATCCACTTAACTCGAAACGGCCGAAATTTCAGCATATATCCAACGATACAGAAGATCCACGCGAGTCAGAACACCCAAGGCGTCAATAAATGCAACAAGAGTCAATACCTAGATACCCTAGATTCAACGAGCCAGAATCATCACGAAACACAATATTTATTTTTTGTTAATCGAGCAACTTTTTGCATTTCCGTTTGTGCGTTTGTTCAAAGACAAAGAAAGAATAAAAAAGAGGAAGATAAAGTAAATTATGTTTCTGGGAAACGTTTGTTCACTTTTTCTACCATCTGGCGAGGTTGAATGAAGGCCAAAACAATTTCTGAACAGGATGTGCTTCATATGTCTGCGTGCAGCGATCTTCCTGTTTTTACAGCCTAGTAGATGAGGCCCCAATAAATTTTGAAAATTTATCAATTTATACGCCTTCGGTTGCCATTGCTAGCTGTACTCCAGCCTGTTGTTGCTAGATAAAGATTAGATAATCTCAAAACGTTTTTAACAGAAAAAAAAACTTGCGTGTTTTGTATAATATTTTTTTCTCGAGGTTTATAGTGAGCTGCATAGTAGACAGTTTACGCTTGGAGTTTTTGTTTACCGGCTGTAGTCGCCGACAGCTTAAAAAAACGCAAAGGCAAGGAGAGGTTCAAGCATCTCATTACCGGTCCTCAACCAATCAGAGCGCGGAAAGAGACGACAAAGAAGCCGACGAACCAATCACAGAGCGAAGAGCGTAACGGCTGCCACGGCCTGCGTTTCTTAAATTGTCACTCACTATAGCGAAAATCGCAATCTTGATGGTTTGAAAAGAAACGGCTTGGGAAGGCTCCGAGGATGCTCAGTATCCTCACACGCCCTGACAGTGAAGAAACACAGTTAATAGCCAACGATGAGTGTCGCCATGTTTCTTTCTGGCGTAAACGGTACGAGGGAGACATTTTCATCATTATCTTTATTCGGCCGTTAGAGGGCTTTGAACCAAAAGAGTTGCTGCCTTTATGTTATTTTTCCTCCGTTCCTTTTTTTTTTTTTTTATCCGGCGCATATCCCACAGAATGGGTGGTGCGGGAGAGAAAACCGCAAAGACTCTCGTACATTCAGTCCTGGTATCCAAGATAATGTACGGTGTTCGGTTCTACAAGCTCACGTACCGGCACAAGAAAAAGCTTGACTCGTTATACAACGATGCACGGAGAGCCATACTTGGACTGCCAAGGTTTGCCATCGTTGAAGCAACTAAGCAGTGCGTACAGCTCACCGATTGGAGACTAGACCTCGAGAAACAAGTCGCCACACACAACGCTCGACTGAAACACACGGAGCACGGCAGAAAGATAGCCAAGCTTCTCAACCCAGAGGGCAAGAATGATGCAGGGGACATCCCACCACCCGCACCCCCATGGGACCTCATCGACCTCACACAATCCCAGCCAATCCCGCGCAACATGGACGCGCAGAAACACGCTAAACGAAGGGAACACTACGCCCGAAACCACGCAGTCGAAGTTCGAACGTTTCTGGCAGACCCGTCCATCACGGTCGCGTACACTGATGCGGCGATGAAAATCGTCGGCCGAGAGGCTGCCACGACAGCCGCCGCCATCTTCTATTCTAAAGACAACCTAATGGGGACATCCATATCGACCACAACCCAACCCCCGAGGAGCCGATCCTTACTCTCCCGAACTCGCCGAAGCCAAGGCAGTGCTGTTCGCGATAGAGAGCCACTTAAGACACCTAGAGGTGACACAAAAACAGCACGACGCAAAACAATTATACATATTTACGGACTCGCAGCACGTCATCCGAGAATGCAAAAGACACGGAGCCACGACGTGCAGCACCATCAAACGCATTTTCCACACGGCCCTGCACCTATTCCGTGTACACCAAACAAAGGTCTGCATCCGATGGATCCCGGGACACAAGGGCATCCACGGCAACGAGGCGGCGCATGACGCGGCCGCGAGGGAGCTAAACAGTCCTCACCCCTCGCGTGTCCCAGGAGAATCCGACCCCTCATCGACTAACTCTGAAACTTCCGATACAACGTACGACCCGGTTGAAGCTATGCGGATGCACAAAAAAGAATGGAAGCACCGACTAAAGGAATCCTGGAACCCCGAACCAAATCCCATTCCACTGAACCACTTCAAACGCAAGGAAATGGTGATATTACAACGAATTCGTACGGGTGGCGCAACAACACCATACATGACTTAAAAATTTGAGACCATCAAGAAAAGAAAGCTGAACCCGGATTACGAACCTCCCGACCAAAGATGTCAACTATGCAAAGGAGACGGCACACTCCCAAAACTTTACCACCTGATTTGGGAATGTGAGGCCCTCGCCACACACAGAAGCGATGCTTGGGCCCAGCTGGGCGAAGACACTCCTAGCTCCTATGAAGAGTGGATCAGACCGTTTGGCGACTCTGAAAGACGAGTCCGGATCTTACGGACCCTGCTCGATTATACGGTATCGGGCGACCTACGTCAGGACATCTAGAAGGGGGGCTTTCTAAGGGGAAAGTCCCGTGAAAGAAGTCACGCGCGAGTGCGACCACTTCTTTTTTTTTCTCTCTCTCTCATTAAACGTTTTACACACACCCACACATTTTTCCACCGTTCCTTTTTTTTATTTGGTAAATATTATTTTCCAATGTTTAATTTGTTAACGCGATAGCGTTAAGTATCTCGTGTCACAGAAGAGCCGGCGTCGGTGCGGTCGATGGCGGAATGACGGAAAAATCCCGATTGGTGGATAGGGTCATGACGTCACAGCCGCATGACCTCGCACAGCAATTTGAAACAACCGACAACGCTTACGTGAAACGTGACGTCACGCGTGGAATGAAAGTGATTAAAACATGACGTGTAATGCGAATTAAAGGTCGACGCAATCTCAAATGATTTCTCTTTATAAAGTAATTCATTTGTCTTAAAGAAAAATTTTAAGACTTTTAGGCGGGATTCGAGCCCATGACCCTTCGGTTGCGAGCCAGACACGTTACTGAGAAGGTTTTTTTTTAATTTTTTTTATTTACTTAAAAGATGCGATGTGTACATCATTAAAAATGATTAAAACAACACCTAAACATGGGCGTCACGCAGCATGTCAGAGCGACACATTCATGATTCAGCATTCCAAGAGTGGCCTATCTCCTCCGATTCCGAGGCGTTTTTGCGGTATTAAAGCGTGCTACCAAACCGTACCATCCCACTGTAAGCGGGGTCTTCTGTTGCGCCAATGAGGCTGCTCGTTATCTTGAAACTTTGTTCAAAATGACGCCACGCCTGTTAAATACCTCCAAGAATCAGGAGGTGACCTGTGCGGGACCTCCAGATCGCATGCAGCTCAAGCAGCGCCAGCACTTCCCAACATTTACTTTTCAGGTCTGTGCCAAATTCAAGGAATTTCGCGCTATACCAGTCCATGTACAGTTCTGGTTGGAACATACATCGTAAGTCCGCCCAAAACAATTCTGCGTTAGAGAAAAAAAAAAAAAAAACATGTCGGAGAGTTTTCGCCGTCGGACACAACGCACAGTTCAGATTCCACACACACACACAAAAAACCTTCTCTTGTTACGTCTTCAGTGGCTGTACCTCGGTGTGAAAATATATAAAGAAATCTGTCGCAGCTTTGCGGACAGGATATTGCTGGCGCTTGAAAACCGTAGAGCGATTATTTGTCCCAAAGAAGGAGCGGTAGAGAGGCGGCGGAAGAACGGTATCAGTGGTGTCCAGGTAGAGAAATTTTGTTCTCACCTTACAGAGGTATTCGCCAAAAAAATGGACTTAAAAAACTTTATAATAGCGGCCCTATTTCTATAGAACCGCAATATAGCCTCTGACGTTGCTCCTCTCTGGGTTACAAGCCGGGGAGCAAGCAGCCGTCCACCAAGATTGACGAAAGACCACACGATTACAGAATTCCGCTTGCCGCGAAAAAATAAACAACTTTGTACTTTCAGTTTAATTTCAAGGTTTACTATACGAAACCCTTCTTTGGCTTGGCTGAGGAATATATTTCCACGTCTCATGCGCTCAAAACTAGAGTTCCAAACAAAGGTGGCACAAAACCGGTGCACATTATGAATTTCGCTAGCATGGCACGGCACAAGTTGTGCCGCGTACCATATGGTAGGGGAAAGAACGGAGTTGCATACGAAGGCGCGGTTCAGTATAGAAAGACTTCTGCTTCTCCAGTCCAGTACTTTAGTATTTAAACTGCTGAGGTGAATGCCTCCACCCCCCCCCCCCCCCTTCCCCCCAGTTCTTGGACAGTGAGGTTCTAAGCTGGCACCAAGGTAGTTAGAAATCATTGTGCCCCAGGTAATATTGATGAAGCGTTCTAACTTGACATCCCAGTTCCCAAGCCATGGGCCTTCAGACTTCGCATGGTTCAATTGGGCCCCAGACACTTCACAGAAGTCAACGAAATGCTGTTCAGCGATGGCAGCTCCTAGTCGGGAGGCGATAACAAGAGTGACGTCATCGGCTAACGCCAATATCTTTGTAGAAGTTCTAGCAAGTGCGACACTCTGAATCTTCGAATCTTTTAAGACCCTTCTGCAGAGAGATTTGAGATACAAAGAAGAAAGTATTGGCGAGAGGGGGGGCAGCCTTGTCTAACCGAAGATTGCACGGCTATTTTTTTAGTAACGCTCCCATTAACCAGAAGACGTACGGATATGTCCTTGTAGCACAGTTTGACATATTTAGCAATTATTTTCCCGACGTCGGAGGCATCAGGCAGGTTAAAGAGAAAAGCGTGCGACACCCTGTCAAAAGCTTTGCTCAAGTCTATTTGCAGAACAGCTGCAGGGATGCCGGCTGCTCCAGCAGCTTCGAAAAGTATTCCCAGGGTGTGAACGTTAGTGGTGATAGACCTCCCCTTAAACCCGTGTGCGTAGTTGAATATAGACATAGACGCAGATGGACGAAGTATAGGAAACACTTCCTGCTTACCGTTTCGGGGAGCAGAAGCAAACTAAAACACGCGTTGTAGGGAGCCGGAAACCTACTTTCCGCTGTAAAATTTCAGATTTCATTTTTTTTTTTTTTACTTTGCAAGGCTTTTTGATTTTTGTATTCGTTTACCGTGACGCGTGTGGAGTGCTCAACCCCGCCGATAAAAATCAACTCAGGAATCAAAAAACAAAATGCGTCACTCGGAGTTCGCTCGGTAAAAATGTATTCGTCGGCGATTAATCGGGTTTGTGCTCGTGATCAGTATAGACCCTTTCCGAAATCCAGTGCACTCTAGTGGCCCAAATATCAGTCAGACTTTTCGCATGCTTCATGGCTTTAAAAACCCATGGTCGGTGGCTGGTTAATTTATTACTCGCCTCAAACACGCACTCGTCATCTCTTGCCTGACTTTGGCTTGCGTGCGACGAGGGGTTATCAAACGCAGAAAGCTCACGCTGTTGGTCTATAGACCAACACACTGTTTACAAACAAGCCTGCTATGCTGGGGGCACTGCGCTTGCGCAGAAACCAGATTTGTGAGAGACTCATGCTGTTGATCTATAGACCAGGCAGACTCGCAAGAGATGACGCATCTGCTCATGCGCAGTGGAGACAGCAGCGCCACCGCATTGGCGTAACGTCACAGTTGAGTTGGTGCATAGACCTTTTTCGCATAATCCTCATACCAGCGCTCAACTGACACACTCTCGACCTGGCGCGCTTCTGCAGATTGCCCGCTGACACAGGGTATGCAATCGACAGAAGTAAAGGCGAAAAGGACGCGGACGTCGTGCGTGAGTTAGTTCCGGGTGTTTCTTTTTACCGTGTCACAACTTCCTAAAATCTACGGTTGCTCGGCTATCACACCGTTTTATCGGGTGCACAAATAATTTCATAAGCGTAAAGGCAATCGCTGAAATTGTGCGACGATCACTTGAAGCGGCAGCTCGAGTGTGGCTGCAATGTTTAAAAACTTCAGAAAACTGTATCTTTATGAAGCTGCACGGCAGACTATACACGTTTATTGTCAATAGCAAAATAGTCAGCGGAAATTATGAATGCAGTGATAAGTATGCTCCAGTGTAAATTCATTTGGTTTTACAGCGGAGCTGATATTTTCACGCACGTTTCGTTATTTAGCTGGTAACAACAAATTAGTTAGTGTCATGAGCACAAGCAATTGGAACACACCGTTGTTCTGCGATTTGGCGACAACAGCTTCCCGAAGTTTCACCGGCACGGGATATCCGCCCATACATTTAGAAGCGCACTGCCGTGTTCAAACTTGTGAAAGACAACTCCCTGGTTGGTCAACTGGTAGTTCGAGCAGGCAGCTACACAACATCGTGAGCCTATGGATCTTTCGTCAGGCATCGCAGCTAGCCATCAGAGATGCGGCCCGCGCCCGTACCGGGAACAGGACGCCGTTCTCAAACTACAACACCGGCGAGACGAAACAGACTGCTCCCTGCTCCCAGCTCTCGGCTCCGAGAGACGCGCATGGCAGCGCAAACTAGCGCATCTGGGTTACGGTGATGACGTGGACACCGTTGAGCCAACACCGAGAGGAGAAACTCATGACGTCATCGTTCAATTTTGCTCCGAAAAGTAAAAACAAACAAAACGTAAGAATGACGTAGACATGCCTCTGACGTAGTGGCTCAATGTTGGCTGCTCCAACTCCGTGGTATTGAGTGCGCCTCACTTCGCACGCTAGAGTTAGCATATTTCGGCGACTTGGCTCATTTGAAAGTCTGCTGGCCAGTTTATTAAATAAATAGACGGAATTAGAACGTCATATTTGACACTGTGGTCTTCCTAGGTGATAATGAAGAGGGCTGCATAGTTTTCTCAGTATCAAAAATGAAGCCGAGTTGCCCTTTAACCGGACGACGCGGAAACCTCCTCCACCTACGGGGGCGACCCGCGGTGCCGAAAGCGCGCGAAATGTGAGGTCTTTAGTCCTGGGCTTACTACTGGTCACAGCCGCTAAAAGCTTCTTTTTAGTCGAAATACAAAATATAAGTGGCGCGAACCGTTTCAATTGTTTATAAAAGTAGTTTTTGTTCAGTATTTTAAATCAGAAAAGAAACAAATGCAGTTTATAAAGTACGGAAACAAGAAATGACCCGTCGACATACCCGCCATTAAGTGGTGGAAAAGGCGGCGCATACTAGAAAGGTGTAGTGGGAACAGGCACCGACGAGCGGCGAGCGTATATAAAGGCCTCGGATGTACGCGGCGGCGCTATACGCTCGAGGTTCCGACCGGTTCCGAGCGTTCCGAAGGCCTTCCGCGAGCTTGCGGTTTGGCCGTTTGGCGGTATGGCAGCGCGAAGTGGCTCCCCTTCTGAACTGAGGCCAGATTCACGAAACGATCTTACGCCAAAAATTTGCGTAAGACAAAACTTAAGAAAAAATTCGTATTCACGAAACGAAATTTTCGTAAGTTTTGCGCAGGTTACGACGAAATCCTACGACAGCTCCGAAGCTGTCTTACGCACTTCTTACGATCAAATCAGCATGGCCGACAGCGTCGCGGTCGCCACGACCGACGGACGTTTATTTTTCTACGTGCGCTTCTCACGCGTCCCGACTTCAAGCAGCAAGAAAAAAGTAAAATTACTTGAAACAGACCACGACGAACAAGAACGCTGGATCCACAAACACCCGGAAACAGCTCCAACGGCCACGATTCAACACACCCTGACCAAGCGAGCTCGGCAGATAGGCCTAGCAGGCACTCCGACCACGGTGGAAGATCGGCTCGGCGCAGCGGTGCTACGATCCTTGGCCAAGACCGTCTGCCCACCACCGGCTGGCATGCTCAATGGAATATGCCCGCGCGACCTTTGTGAACCCTTCCCGTATTATAGTTTGATCGCTGACCTCAATTTTAGATTAAGAGGTCAATCTCTTCCTCTTGTCATCTCCTAGTTTTCCGAGGCAGCGATGACGAACGCTGTCGTCGAAAAGGGGCGCTCATCGGTTCTATCTCTTTGTTTTGTGTGATATAGAGCTCAAATAAACGCCGTATGGATTACCTTCGCAACACGGTATGTACACTTTGTTATTAGTATTCTATTTTCCTTCTGACACGACTGCACCTCACTGTCGATCGCTATAACAGTTCTTGGGTCGCAATGCCGATTCAACCTTTCTTTGCCGGGTGTCACGTCAGCATCGAGTTGCAACCGTAAAGGATCGGCCCCGAAGCGCTTATCAATTCGCGGTCCAACAGCGCGAATCCAGCACTTCGATCAAAAGTGCGCGTCCGCTTCGTGTGTGAACAGGTATTACGTGGCTCTTGCTGGCACTCTTGTAGTTCAAACGTATCATTTTTAACGTCGGCTCGCTCCTGCATCTACGAGGCCGCAAAAAACTCCGCGGCAATTTGTTTCCATCTACGTCGCTTTGCAAACGACTGACACGGGCCGTCTTTTACCAACGATGACAGTTGTGTTGACTTCGTAGAAGTCAACGGAGACGGTTACGCATCCCGGCCTCGGCATTCGGGCGCGTTTAAATCGTGTTAGCGTCGACATATCACTGCACGGACACGAACCCCAGACAAGCGGTGGCAGGAAGGCCGCCTGTGTTTGTTATTAAAAATCAGTGTTGGCGGTAACGCGTTACAAGTAACGGCGTTACCGGTAACGCGTTACTTTTTTTGGTAACGTAGTAACGTACTCGTTACTTTTCCAAAGAAGGAACGGGTAACGTACTTACGTTACTTATTTTGAGTAACGTGTAACGAAATTACGTTACGTTACTTTACTTCCTAGAACTTAAAAAAAAATTAAATTTCGAAATTCAGCTGTTGCTAAAGTACAACAGCGGAGTGTGCTTCGGGTAACGGAGGAACTTGTTTACAGCAACTATCTGTACTTCGACATATTGTGAATAAAATATATTCAAAGTTTCTATATCGGCTGGTCTTAATTTCTGTGCTAATGAGGGAGGCCGGTTCTTATGTTAAGTTCCGTGCCAACATGTTATAAATCAGCTTCATATATACTTCCGCGTTTTTTCTTGTAACTATTCGGGTGAAACCCTAAAAAAGAGAGGGTAATTAAGTTTCCGCATGGACATATTTTAGCTATGGCGCTTACGCACATATCAAACGTCGAAACAGCAAATGTTTTAGTTCGTGAATAAAAAGTAACGCAACAGTAACGTGCGTTACTTTTTATCAGTAACGGTAACGGTAACGCGTTCCTTTTATTTTGAGGTAACGTAGGTCGGTAACGCGTTACTTTTATTTGCAAGTAACGAGTAACGTATTTAGTTACTTTTTTTCGATAACGCCTACAACACTGTTAAAAATCCACGTGCTCCGAACGGCTCCGAACCATGCCGAGCTCTCCGATTGGTTGTTCGTGCTGCCGAAGACGCGTCGCAGCACCGGTATGTTCTAGTTTTTCCGTACGAGAACGCCGCTTTCCTCCTCTCACTTAAGAACGCGTTCGTGAATACCGATTTCTCCTCTTCTTACGATGTTCTTAACTTACGAACTTCTTAGCTAAGTTGTCGTAAACTAAGAAGCTCTTCGTGAATCTAGCCTCTGATCTTTACCCCGTGTTTGCTGTCGTTTGTGGCCAATGAAGTGTCATGCCGAATTAGTGTTTAATCGCGCAGCAAATGCAATGCGAGCCGCCCTGGTTGCCCGCTTCATTTAGCCTATTCAAAACATGCTTCAGTGGCGCCCTCTCGAGCCGTCGACATGGAGTGCGGCAGCCGCGAGCGCTCCCTGACCTCACTACCCCTCCTCTAGTTCACGGCCGCTCAAGCGATCAAGGACATCATTAAGGAGGTTTTTTTTTTGTTTGTTTTTGTTATTTTAATTTGCCTATAACTTTTAAAAGAAAACGATATTCGAGAAAAGAAAAGTTTCATTAAGTTACTACGTTCAGTGCGCTCAGGTTCGGTGCAAAATAAAAACCCGTAAAAAAGTCATTGCAGGGCCCTTTTAAGGCGTCATCAGCGATATGGGTCCATCGGGACTGCCAACTGGGACCGGTAATGTCCGCGTCTTTGCCCCGCAGTTTACAAGCGACCCCAATGTGTGGAACCTTTCCCTCTAGATTATTATATTAACTCTATGGAACAAGCCGTCTGCTGTGCTGCCGCGTGGATCCAACGTGACACCTTCCGCTTTTTTCCCTATTTGTATGCACAAAAGCGATTCTTAGTTTTGATCTTTGAAAAACGCAGAAATGGGCTCCGTCGGCGATGTGTGCTAAAGACGTACACGATGGGCTACATAATTTGGGACACTTAAGCCCAAGCGCACTTCGTTTTTACTTTCTTTTGAGCCACCGGGCGGTGCTTTCCGAAGCCATTTCGGTACCTGAAGAGCCGTCTTTTCGAGCGCCGGCTTCTCTTACTCAAGATATAGACCTGCGTCTATAAGACTCGAGTAGCGCCGAAGCTCCTTTACGTTTTCAACTGTTCCGACTGGCGCATTCGATCACACTGATCTTTATGAGAATAGACCTTTTAGCGGCGAGATGTTTTGGTGGCGCCCTCCTATGTTCCCCCTTGTGACGTCATTACCTTGCAAACAACAAGTTCGATGGTGTTTGTTTTTAGCATGGTGGAAGCTGGAAATCATTGCGCTCTCAAAGGAACACTGCCAACACCGTCAAAATTAAAGTTCTTTCGTTCCTCTTATTTCCGTCGTAAATAAATCCCCTTTCCGACGTCATAGTCAGCGTTCGGCCAATCGTGGAAGACCGACCACAGCGACGCTTTCGGTCGCGCACGGGGCTAATTGCTAAATTACCCAAGCATCAAGGAGAATGCAGGGATTGGTTTTCCACGCGCCGCACGTGCTGGCCTCAGCAGTAATAACTTTTCTAAAGCAAAAGCCTAAAATAAATTGCATTTTGCACGCGCGTTCGTCAGCGCTTTTTTTTTTTTTATTTACTTCGAATCTTTTATTCGGGGAAGGCGTGCGAGTGTGGCGCGTGGAACACCATCCCCTGCATTCGCCTTGATACTTCGGTAATTTATCAACAGGTCTATAGGAAGTATTCACTGGCGGCCATAGCTGTGTGCAGGACTGCTGAGCGCGTGCTGATGTCGAGCTTCCGCAGTCCTTTTGGAACGTGCATTCCGCACCCTCAAGATTGCCGGTCTTAGCAGCCTATTAATGTGGGCTCGTTCAGAGCATGCGCTCTAGACCTCACCCACAAATATGGCGCCCAGTGAATACTCCTTATAGGGAGTATTCACTGGCGGCCATAGCTGTGTGCTCGGCTGCGGAGCGCGTGCTGAACGCGAGCTTCCACAGTTCTTTCGCCACGTGCATTCCGCACCACCAAGATTGCCGGTTTTAGCAGCCTATTAATGCGAGGTCGTTCTGAGCATGCGCCCTAAATAATGACCTCAAATATGGCGGCCAGTGAATACCTCCTATAGCTGGATCGGGCTTCCCCGCTGCGCGAGTGCGGCCACCGGACGGCCATCCTGCAGGCGGTGAAATCGCGTTTTAAAAAAGCGTTGCAGAGGCTGGCGACAGCGTGCTGAAGACACGATTTTTACTCGTTCTTCGTCATTCGACGAATAAGTTTTTTTTAAAGCCCCGTGTAAGCGGTGATACTTGCCGTTGAGAATTCGTGGAAAGTTTTACGAAAGCGCAGTGAGAAAGGCGCAACTCGTCGAAGGTAAGTTTCGTCGGTCTCGCGGCGTGATCAAAGCATCTTTGGCACGCCGAAGTGATGCGTCTCTGTACCTTCGAACGCTTGAATACCGATCTAGAATCGATTCCGCGTGGATGTGTTTTGCGAGTGCAATGTGCGTGAAGCCGTGTTCCCTCGACGAAATCTCGCGTTCTGTCGAGGGAACACGGAATTTCGAAAGCGATAACTTTACGCGCAAAACCTATCAGAGATTCGGACTTAGTCTCCAGTAGTCGCCACTATGGAAAAACCCTTTTTTTCGATTTTTTTCGTGAGGCCAGGGAGGTGGGTTTTCCCGTCTGCCACCCCGGCATCCCTCCATTAGCGGCGCTGCGAAAGGAGAGTCTTCCGTGTTATCTGGTTGAAAACTTGTTTTTAAGCATTACTCGCGTTATGCGAAATCTCACTTTGGCGGTACCCAGCTGCTACGTGCATTGTTAGGTGGTTTGCGAGACTTCCATCGCACTTACCCACTTACTTCAAAGATCACTGGTGACAGTCGCCCGTGGCATCCACGAGGCCAACCACGACGGCTATGAGAATTAACCACGTGGCACCTCCGTTTTCAGGTACGTGACGGCACTATTCCGCCCGCAACGTTCGACTGTGCTACAGTTGTCGCTTTCGTTTTTTCGCGCATTGTGGGCGAAAAATAAGATTTTTCCTTATTCGTCCGCTTCGTATACGATTGTTGCCTTGCCTTCGCGATTGCATAGGCGCTCGGAGACAACCGTTTTCAGTGGATGGACAATGGCGATTGTTATATATAGACCAGCACGCGGCCCTGACGTCACGCAGCTGCGGTGGCGCGCTGTCGACGGTACGGAGCATGCGCAGACGCTTCACTTCACGCGAATTCGGTTTCTGCGCACGCGCAGTGCCCACACCTGGTGTGGGCAAAAGCGGGTTTGTTTGTAAACAGCGTGTCGGTCTATACGTCTACAATCCGGTGGTCTGCAGCGTATGTGAGAGGCTCGGACTCGAGCGCGCAGCTTCAAAAGTGTTATTTTGGCGCGTTTTTGTGCAAACAAAGCTTAGCACGGTGCAACGCCCGCGCGTCCGTATCTTCGATAGCACTGCACAAAGCTTGTGCGATAGTGTTTTCGAAGGGAAACTGATGTATTTCGTAGTGGTGGCCTGCACACAAAGAATGAACAGAACACATTGGGGGTCATCGCTCCCGCGGAGTCGGAGGTCGGAACATACTGCGAAGTTCATTATTTGGTAGCGGCTTTCGCACAAACGATGAAGAGTAGTTTCACGGCGTTGTGCACGCACATAAAACAGTTCTCACAGTTAGATTATCCAATCAGCTTGCTTTTCACCACGCTGACACGCCTCCAGCCACGTTTGGCGACTGCGTGCATCTCTCGACCCCTCTGCCTTTTCGCCTTCCTTGTAGATCGAAAATAAAAAAGAACAAAAAAAAAAACAGCGAAAACAGGTCTTAACCGGAAAAAGACGACACGTCACGTCCGGTTGCTTGCTGATTGGCTCAAGCCCGCGCGTCGAAGAAAACATTGGGTCCAGACTCTACAGAGCACCAGAGACGTCGTCTCCCGGCGTCGTCCTCCTCGGCGCGGGACATTTTTCAATAAAAAAAAAGCAAAAATGTCGGATTTTTTGCCCACCATGTGCGAAGAAACGGAAGCGATGGCTAGAGCACTGTCGCGCAATCCGGGTGGAATGGTGCCGTCACGTATCTGAAGACGGAGGTCCGACGTGGTTAATTCTCATAGCCGTCGTGGTTGGCGTCGTGGATGCCACGGTCGACTGCCACCAGGGATCCGTGATGTAAGTGGGTAGGCGCGATGGAAGTTTCTAAAACCATCCAACATTACGCGTAATAACTGGATACTGCCAAAGTGGGATTTCGTATGACGCGAGTAATGTTTGAAAACAAGTTTTCAAGCAGACGACGCCCCAGGGCGGTCGACGGGAAAACCCACTTCCCTGGCCTCGCGACAAGATCGGAGAGAATTTTTTTTTTCCGTTGCGGCGACAACTGGAGACAAAGTCAGAATCTCTGCAAAGTGTCCCCCGGTAAGCTATCGCTCTAAAAACTCACCCCACGAGGCGCGTTTTTCCACAGTGTGAATGCGCCTCGAGGAAACTTTTCACAATGCAGGTGCGCGTCTTTGCGGGCGCTCCACACTTCCGACATATGTCGGTGGTAG
The DNA here is from genome assembly GCA_013358835.2 of Ixodes persulcatus. Classification (NCBI taxonomy): domain Eukaryota; kingdom Metazoa; phylum Arthropoda; class Arachnida; order Ixodida; family Ixodidae; genus Ixodes; species Ixodes persulcatus. The sequence continues at coordinate 795,238 of JABSTQ010011421.1, forward strand.
ATTTAACTAGGCGAGCCCGGTCATGACGTCGCTTGCGAATGTCGCAACAGAAAACCGAAAACATTTTTTTTTTAAACAAGATAAGCTTATTTCTTGATATTTTAACTCCATACGTGCACCACGTAGCCACACCTCTCTAGTAATCTTAGCGCGATACGTTGAGAAATCGATATTTGCGGACCGTCCAAAACGGGATCGAAGCGTTAGTGTAGTGGACCGGCATTGTGGGAAGGTAAGGTGTCTGAAATGCCTATAGGCTACATCTAAAATGAACCGTGAAAATCGGCGCCTAGGCGCAGCTATCTGACCTTTACGTCACAGGTGTATTTTCCAGGTTGGTTTTATCTTGTAAAAACAAGGTGTAGCTCCCTTTCTGTAAAAGAATAGGGCCAAAAACTTGCCAGTCAACGGCGGACGGCGACACAGACGATCGAGTAAAGGGACGCGGGACGCGTTTTGTGCACGTATTGATAGATGGCGCTACATATACTTCTTTTTTGCGGATTGCTTTAAAAAATATTTGGAGACTGCCCGCGACACCGTGGCCTATTATAATGAACAAAATATTTATGTAATGTACCTTTGGTTTAAAAACAAATGAGCAAAATGTAGAAAAACTTAAAATAACAAAAATTAAAAAAAAAACGCGGTTGTATAACGACGGCGCACTTGCTGCCGAGGAATTTCGTCTAAGTGTCGTCTGCTTTTTTTTTTCGCTGGTCGTCTACACTTTCCGACGCTGCTCCTGAGACTTTTTTGTCAGGGTTGGTGCGAAAACTGCCACAATGGGTGAATACTATGTTAATATGAATAGACCACGGTCGTCGCGGGCAGTCTTGATACTTTTTAAAAGCAAGCTGGAACAAGGAGGTAGTACCATCTATCAATACTTACGCCAAACGTTCCCTGCCACTCGACTCGATCGTCTGCTTCGCCGTCCACCGCCGACCCTGGCGAGTTTTATGACCTTATTTTCTACAGAAAGGAAGCTGCGCCTTGTAAATTTGTAAGATAAAATCCACCTGTGAAATACACCGTTGACGAAACGTTTAGATTGCGACTTGCAGATGCCGAGTTTTCCGGCCCATTTTGGATCGGGCCTCGGAATTTCAGAAACCCTATAGTTCGAGTGTTTTGCTCTTTTTCGCTGCGAGCTGGCGCCAGTTATTCTGTTTGTTGCACGCTCCATCTACGGTGCCTCACGCTGCTCCAGGCTCCGAGGAAGTCGCATTTACTTTGCAACCGTACAAGATGGCACCCACAAATAAGACATCCACGGAGCGCTCGCCGCGCCTACCTTGCACGACACAGGGCCGCTTTGCGCAATCCAGGCTCCACACGTGCACACAGTTTCTCCGAACTTACACATAACATTTTGCGTTACCACTGGCCACGTTATAATTCCTAATAAATGTAATCACATTATTACAAAATTACTCAAAAAGTAATCAATTACAAGTAATTTGATTACTTGCAATGAGTACCATACAAGTCTGCATAAAAGGGAACCTTTCGGTAGATATCTACCTGGTTAGGAATTATTAAAATAGAACAGAAAAAAAAGTCTAACCTGTTATCATAGAGGTCAGTGGGGGGTTTTCACAGGACGACATATTTGAATGCGCTGTTCACTGCACATGCTCGGAACGAGCCCCCTTTTATGGACCTTTATAGGCCAATCTTGATGGGATACGAAGCGCGGTTGTCATAAGTCCACGTTACAAAAGAACGGTAGAAGCTCACCATCAGCACGCGCTCAGAAGCCGCGAACTCAGCTTTGGCCGCCAGTGACAGCTGCATACCTACAGGGTGTCTCAAATAGCGGCCAGGCTCTTGAAATCGACCGCTAAAATTAGTTTCTTAACTTATCACACTACGAATTTGGGCAGCGTTGCCCACAGGTAGTGCATTTTTTTTTATAAAATTGGAAAAGAGCGAACTTATACCTAAGAAAAATTTACAAAAAAAAAAAGCTTAACTCATATGCAAACGCGGCGGAGCCACGGGCCTTCAAACAATAAAGCGCCCTATTGTTTGAAGACCCGCGGCTTCGCTGCGCGCTTCCATGAGAGTTAAGCCTTTTATTGTTTACTTTTGTTTTCGGGTAAGTTAGCTCTTTGCAAGCTTTATAGAAAAAATGCACTCCCTATGGGCAACGCTGCCCAAAATTGTAGCGCGACATGTTAAAAAACCAATTTTAGCGGTCGATTTAAAGAGCCTGGCCGCTATTTGAGACAACGTGCATATGGAGTATTCACTGTCGGCCATATCTGTGTACGCGGCTGCTGAGCGCGTGTTGACGGAGAGCTTCCGCAGTTCTTTTGCAACCTGCATTCCGCACCATCAAGATTGTCGGTCTTTGCAGGCTATTAACGTGAGCTCGTTCTGAGCAGGCGCTCTAAACGTGCACCCTTAAATGTGGCGTCGAGTGAATACCCCCTTGTACTAAAGTGGCCTAGAATGGGGTGGTGGGTGGGCAGTGGGCTCACCGCGCCTGCTTGCTGATCCGGTTCGTCTCTAAATTGAGAGATAGCGCTCCGGTAGACTCCTGAATAGGGAGCCTTCATACAGTTTCGAGGCGCCCTACTCCTGAAGCTTTCCCGCGTGCTTCTGCGATCGCGTGTATCGGCGCCCGTGTGTGCGTCGGTGTTTTCTTCGTCGGATAGCTGGGAAGATTCGAAGAATCTTAGAAACTGCGTCGGCCGAAAGCATTGGTTTCCCACGCTGAACGCGTACCTCTCCACCGTTGATGAAGTGCACGTCATCTCTAATTACGTGCTGTGGTTCAAAATATAATTCGCAGACAGCAGAGGTATCATCCAACGTCTTTTCCGCACGATGCAAGCTCTTATGCCGCACGTTTCGCCACTTCTCGTCTTCGGTACGCCGAACAAAGATACCTTTGGCGCGTCCTTCGCGCGAGCGTATCCTGTCTGTATACATCCAGGCTCAAAACAGTAGTTTCGCCGGCGATTAGGCATTCTTGCATTTTGAGTCGAAGAACAAAACCGCAAGACAGCAGTAATAAAGTGACCTTCTCACGTCAAAGGCACGCAGACTAGCACATGCGAAGTGTAGTCACTCACACTCACTTAACGCCAACACCGAAGCCGAACGCAAACACACGCTGCCGGGCGTTGCGGGATGCAGGACGATTCAAGGAATCGACAGCAGCGCACCCGTCGGCCTTCGAAACAAACAATATAGACCGCCTCACCTTCGAAGCATGAGTGAGAGAGGGCGGTGAACACACTACACCATTCTACGCCAGTGTTTCCATGCACTGTGAAGAGAAGTCGCGAAAACCATGTGATGGCTTTAAGCTAAGCTAGTTGGTTCAATGCTTGTTTGTGATGCCAGCTGAACATGTCGGAAGAACACGGGGAGAAAGACACAAAAGAGGCAAACAGACTGTCTGTTTGCCTCTTCTGTGTCTCGCTTTACGTGCTCTTCCTTCATGTTCAGCTGTCACCATAAACAAGCGCGAAAAAACACGACAAAACAAGCTATGTTTTATGAGGAGAGAAGCTCGACGAGTTACCTGAGTTGATGTCGTACGATCATCGGCGCCCGCAATGTGTACCTTGGTAACAATGATGCGAGGGTACAATTCTCCGGGTCCTTCATTATTCATCGGGGAGAAACAGTGGAGCGTCGAACCGAAAGACCTTCTTCTTCGTCCTCTTTTTTCCAAGCATGTTCCCTCGCGATTAACAGACTGGAGAAAACTAAGGTGCGCAAGCACTTTCAGTGCGCGTTCCGCCTCCATCTCGAGCTTTCTGATTTCGTAACAGCTCGTCGGACGCGCAGGCGAAGCCCGGTGAAAGGCAACAAGCGCGTGATGGGGGCTTGGAGCACCGCTCGGAGCACGTAAAGCAAAAGCTCGCCCTGCAAAAAAAAAAAAAAAAAAAAAAAAGAAAATGGTTGTGTGTTATGTTTATACCACGACCGGTCTTATAGGGGCGACCAGGTCACCCGAGGCAGCGCGAGCGCGCCGCATTTGCTTTTGATTATTTAGTACTTCTCTATACTTCGTTTCACCTTATGTGCGAGCGAAGGAAAAGCTGGAAGCGCGAGCACGAAAGCTTCGTGCGTTCAGGCTTTGCTCGAGCGCGCGAGCTGGGAGAAACGCAAAAAGCGCTGGTCTCGCGCTTCTATAGCTTTGGCTCGCTCGCAGATAAAGTGAAACGAAGTATAGTTCGCTGAACCGCCACCGCGTTTACTGGCGCCGTAGCTTAAAGGGACACTGACACCCCCCAAAAATTTTTTTTCATTTTTTGCCAGGCGCTTTATTATGGTGTCGGAGGACTACCCAATTAATATTTTGCAACAGAGTAGCGTATTTTTTTAATAAAGCCAAAAACGCAACTGCGCGAACCGAAACCGAAACGGAGAAGTGGAGAGGATAGCGGGAGTGGCGGAAGTCCCGTGGCTACACCCGACCGCGCTTTTTTTTTTTCCTCCTTTTTTTTTTTTTTTTTTTTCTCCTGCCGCGCAGCAGACGACGACGAATCCTAATTGTTTTGTTCTATCCAAGATTTCTCTTTCGAAGGAAGAAAGATTCGCCGGTACCGCGAACGAAGTAGAGGTCCCACGCCCGTCGTCCCCTGCCATCGCCGTCCAGCACGCTAGTCCCAGTCCCACGATACGCGATACGACGCTGACGACGCCATGTTGAGAACTATCTATGCAGTGAACGCACAGAGGCTTCCGGGTTGTGTGTGCACCTTTTTTTTAATCAACGTTATTGCAGCTTTTTAGAAGCCAGAAAAAATGGTTTCATATTTATTTCTATTTTAATATTGACTGTGTGCCTTCAATGACCCACGACTTCGATTAAATTTGGTAATCGCATCGATACCCTTAGGAAAAGAGAGTGAGCGAGACTCGAACCGGCTAGTTCTTGATCGGCGGTTTTCGGGCGGAAAGAAACCGAATTTCGAGCCGCAAATTTTGTTCTGGGTAGTTGGGCCCTCATATGTCATGTACGACTAAAAATCTCGGCGAGCATAAATGCCCTGTCAGTGTCCCTTTAACACGCTAGCAGACGCTTTCGCGTGTTTATCTGTGTGTGTCCGCTCCCCGACCGGCGACGTTTTGACGATAATCGGCTGTATTTTAAAGACTTTTCTCGTCGTTCGGTAAAGAGCTACAAGCTGATCTAGATCGCATTCTTCTTTGGTCAAAAGATAACAAACTTCCCCTAAACTTAAACCAAATGCGCTACCATGGAGATCACTGCCTCGCGCCAACCTTCGACCCCTCCAACACTTTCCTGAACCGAGTGGAGATCCAAGTACAGCTATCCACCTCCTAGGTGTCATCATCGACCAGCATTTAGATTTCATCGCTACGTCCAAAAACGTCGTGTCCGGGGAAAGGTTACTCCTTGGCTTCGTCATTCGGTTCACAAGAAGAGCCAGTCGCGATGTGCCCAGATTGCTGTTCACAGCACTGCTGTTGCCCATCCTGGAGTTTTGCTGCTCGGTGTGGGATTCGGCAACCAGACAACTTGTTGCCTCCCTCGAGTCGGTGCAACGTCGCGCTTCCTACCTTATTATGGCTCAAACTTGGCCCCCGAACACCATCCTATCGAGCACTGCCCCTCCTCCGTCCAGTGGGGAGGGACCCGCTTTAACATCGTCCTTAAGTAGCAACCACGCGGCTACTAGCCACTTTCTGGTACCGGACTCCTCGCTTCTTTTTGCCTCCTCCTGCGGCGTACTCGCACTGGTGGACAGCAGCCCCTTTTAACCCGTACGCTTCGTCACTAGAACTCCTTCGCACCCCGTGCAGCGCAACTTCGGAGGTCCCCCCGCCAGTCACCAGTTCACCCAGTTCACCACCAATCGACAGTGCCTCACTTGGAACATTCACCAAGAGCGTCATGGCCCACCTGCGGAGCACCTAACTCGATATTTATTCCGATCATGGGAGTGGGCTCCAGCAGGCGGACTGGATGCACCATCCTGTACACCCGTACATGCACACTATAGATGCTTAGCCTCACACTACTAACTATTCTGCTCGAGGAAAACTACGATATAGTGACTCATTTTACCCTATTCTAAACACACTATATGCTAGCATTGGCGCCTGCCTATTAAATGCGACAGAAATTATCCGAAACCAACCTTGTTTCAACACGGTCCATTGCCTTCTATAGCGGCCGCCGCGCTTTTGTGTTGAGCCAGGGCGGCGCCAAGCGGAACACTCGGTCCCTCCAAGCCCTTCACGTGATATTTCTTGGCCCGCGCGCTCCCATAGGGACACGCGGAGTGAGCAGGTCGCCCCTATAAAGCCGGTCGTGGTTTATACAGCCTAGAACTTGGTCCGCCTCAACGGGCGATGAGTCTCCTAGTTGTAGATGAGCAATTTAGCCAGTGCAGTACAACCGCTAGCCTGGGATCTTTAACGTGCATCACGCAGTATAGTGATACACGACCGCACGCCGGTATGATGTCATCTAGATGGAAACGGGCAGGGGTGGGGATTAAGCTCGCGCTGCAGAACCCTGGGATCCTGGGTTCAATCCCCATCCTGCCCGTTTTGATCTGGATGAGCATCGTACAGGCGTGCGGCCGTGTATCACTACTGCGCGGTGCATGTTAAAGACCCCAGGCTAGCGGTTGTACCGCACTCGCTAAATTGCTCATCTACAGCTGAGACACCAGAAGCCCACTGAGGCAGACTAACTTCCGGCTGTATAACATACACAAAAACAATTTGCTTACCTCTACCTTGTCTTTTTTTAAGAAGGCCTCATCAGCTTCTCTTTAAATAATCGATCAGCCTAACTGCAAGCGCCGAGCTCTGCCTTTCATAGCACTTCGACTGCGATGCACGAGAACTCGTGCAGTGGGGTGACCAGGGTAACCAGGGTTCAATGTTCAACCAGTTCAATCCGCACATTTCGTGCGTTTTGAAGCGAATGAACATCGTACCGGCGTGCGGTCTGCATGCTGCACGTTCAAACGTCTCGATTTTGTTTTATTATTGGAAACAATAGACCCTTCCCGAAAGTCAGTCTACCCACCCTGTGCAGAGCCAAACCCGACGCTTAAATGGCGGCACTACACAGCTTCTCCACACCAGAAAATGCGAACGTCTTCGAAAGCATAGAGCAGAAAGGGGAAAAGGTGTTGATCCCCTTACGTCACCTTCGACTTACGGAATCGAGGGTGCTTGATTTAGCCGAGCATGATCTCCTATCACCGCCATTAGAGCGGCAATATTGGAGCTCATGGGACTGCCACAAGGTGACTCTGACTTTTGAAAAGGGTCTATTGAGCATGATGTCTGGGCATTACCGTCAAAATTCAAAGCTTATACACCTTTTCCACAAGCGCGCAGCCATCTTGAATATCGTCACTTCTGGTATGCGGTAAAACATCTTTTTGATCTCTCCCCGCAGCTGGAAGGTGTTTACGAAAAATGCGTGATTGTCACACATTCTTGATTTGCCTCACCTATATTTTCTCGCATATTACAGGTTCAAACGTTTCATTATTTTTTCACCCCGCATACCAGATACGGAACCCACGTGACTGAGAACAACAGGAAACAGAAAAGGTCTATAGGAACTCTGTATTTGTGAAGTAAAAAAACAATTTCCAAAATCTGAATTGGAGTTCCCACGCGATCCGCGCCAGTGCAATGACGGCAAAGATTTAGTTGTCTTGTATCTCGAGTTTCTCTTCCTCCTCCGAACCGTCCCGACCGGAAGTGTCGCGTTTTCCCTCGTCCTATCCATGTCAGCAGACGACGCTTCACTTTCGAGTTTCGATTTCTTTCAGGGCCTTCTCAGCGATCTCGAATTCTTTGAGATGGTGCGGTGTCGAAGAGGACGCGCTGTGGACCTTTGTAAACGACATGAGGGGCCATGTCGCGACGGTGCTGCGTGAAAGGCTAAAGCTGGTTCAGACAGTTGCGTTTGACTGCGTTTGATTGCGTTGCGGCAGCGAGAAACCAGGACATCCCTGCTGCTTATATCGCGTGCCAAGATGATTCCTGAATTGGATTCCACGCTTCGTACGAAGCACAGATGTGTCGGTGACTCGCGTTCGGTTCTCGACGCAACGCAGTCAAACGCACTAAAACGCAAGTGTCTGAACCGGCCTTTACGCGGCAGAGTCGCGACCCGAAACTACGGTGCACAGGCACCAAACCCAGTTGTTTTGTCCGTTTCACAATCTCCTTTTCGAAGTCTGAGAGGTCGTTGGGCACCGAAAGAGAACTTCGTCCGACTACCCGACTCTCCGATCATCCTCACTGCTACAAGGTCCGAGCGCCGCCATGTTTTCCAAGGGAGGATAACAAGCCAAGATGCGACATCATTACCAGTGTGTAAGATAGACAGGTGGGGGAAACGAGAGCCAAATGAGCGACCGGATAGTGTCCCTTTCGGGTTTCTCTTTTTTTGTGGCGCCATCTATGTGGAGCACCGCGAACTCTCACTCCAGGTGGGCGACCGGTGGCGACTAGCTCATTTAGTGGCTCTAGTGGCGACCGGCTAAAGGCCCGTTCACACTCTTGCGACCGAGTACGGCTGAGAGAGACGAGATCTCTTAAAACTTCTTAAATTTTTTTAGAACGAGGGAACATACTGGCATTGTGGCGCCATCTATGCGGTGACCCTGGGACTGCATTTCACAAGAGCGAAGGTTTTGCGGGATTTCCGAGGTCAATAGTGCGTAATACCTATAGAAAGGCTCGTTATAACATTGACAAAAGTTTTTCGAGCCAAGAAAGAAAGGATAATGCGCGAGAGAAATAAAAAAATATGCCAGACCGCCGAGTTTACACTGCTACCCAACAGATGGCGCCAGAGAGTGAACGGGCCTTAAACCGACGGAGATTTTTTTTTCTTCTCGCCGCAGCGCCATCTGTCGAAAATCGGAGGTACCCGCAAGCAGACGAGTACACAATCCGGTCACGGCATTGCTGTAGGCCTCTATGGGCCGTTTCCCCACCTGTCTATCTTACACCTTGATCATTACCCGACTCCGAGTTTCGATATTTTAAAAGAAATGTCGAAATATTTCGTTAGTAGTGCGTTCGCAATTCCGCTAAAAACAGGTTTTACGGTTCCGTTAATAAATATTATAGAAATGTCACTTACAGAATTTCCACATTACATATTCGATTATGTCACAAATAAAAGAAGCGAGGAAGTGAGGAGAGAAAGGCGCCAAACCATAGCCTCCTCTATACTCACAAAGCCTGGCAGTTCGACGACGGAGCCATAGAGTGCCCGGTCGCAGATTTGGAGTGCGAGGTTCTGGTAGCACAGAGCATCAAAGAGCCATTTCTCGGGGAACCTGAACTTTAGCGCACAGCTTTTGCAGCGGCGAGGACGCGAAACACACTTGTTCGCTCGGGAGAAGTGTGTTTCGGCGTCTCGCCGCAGTGGGGCGCTAGTCACGTGGATCTCCTGGCAAGGGGGTTTTATAGCCTCACTTTCTTTTCAGTACGGAGTGAATATAGTTTTCACATTTAAATATTCTAAGCTTAAAGGGTAAGACAAAATGGCTAGGTGGCGTAAGCTACCGCCCGATCCAAAGGGCTCAGCCGTATTCATCCATCCATCCATCCTGTTATCCGTCGTCTGGCCGCTCCACCCTTCCCATTTCGGCGGGCCCTTTCTCGTGGCGATATGCAGGCTTTGTCAGTACATAGGAGGCTATAACCAAAGATAAAAAAGCACTCGCGCGAGCAGGGAGATTTTTTTTTTTTTTTTTAGTTTGGTATTTGTGGTGTTTATGACTACAACTTGCAACGTTTTAGACAAAAAAAAAAAAAAAAAAAAAAACACAAAAAAAAAACACGCGACCTTTGGGTGTCAGTGCCCTTTTCAGGCCCAAGTCTAGCAGCAGCATACTGCACTGGCTGAATTTTCTCACCTAGCGGTGACACAAGACACCCCTTGGAGCTGACTAATTACTCTTGTTCACGTGCACCATTAACTGCAGTTACGCTTCACGACAGGTACCAACACCATGCTCTCAGACAGCTATAGACCTCTTCAAAAATTACGCCTTTTTTACGGTCGATCTGAAAATACTGCTCAGTGGCGTGCGCAAAAAAAACAAAAAAAACAACAACACCAACAAGCTGGCAGGCCTATAACTGTAATAATACTCACTTCCAAAAGACTGTATAAAATTGAAAGGCTTGCCATTTTTATTGTGCTTTTTCGCACGCCACTGCGCAGTATTTTAGACAGCCCGTAAGCGGGCGTACTTTTTGAAGGGGGATCCATTTCAGAAGAAGCGAAGAGCGTGCGTCCACAGCTTGGATGGGCGCTCTAGATACGCAAGGGCACGGCTAGGCACGGCCACCATTTGCAACTTTCCCGACCTATGGAGGGTGCACTGGCGCCCATCAAAATGGGGGTCATCTGGACGGTCATCGTAAGACAGCAGTACGAGGCTGCTTAAGTAATTATAATTTTGCTACATACGAGCAGTATTAGAGTCTTATTTTTTTTTTTTTTTTTCACGTCAGCAAGGTCTAGGCAAGCAGCTTTATTTAAAGCCGATCATCCAGGGCTAGGGAGCGCGAATCTCACACCGGGGTATCACCATCGCTGAAAATACACAGAAAAATAAAACACAAATTTGTAGTTTTGAACGCGCTCTGCTACGTGTACATCGCTGAAAGTTGCGAATCGCTTTGACTGCGTAGCCACAGAAGGTTGTCCATGAGTAGAGTGTAAACATTGTGGCTTATGGTGATTTCCACTCGTAGATCCGGAGCGCTTTCCAAAATCCGCGAGGGCGTCAAAAGTTCGCTCCGTGGAACCCGCTCCGAATCGACGAGGGGAAGATAAACTTGCATTTTTGGAGCGACCTCCCCCACACCCCTCCCCACCGCTTCCCCCTCCGCCGTTCAAAATGGCCGCTGCTCGAACGTGACAAGCCCACCAACGCCTCAGCCGACTGATCTTTCCGACGATCAGTGACAACTGTCACTGCTTAGCTGCAGAAATAACACGCGACACAGGCCGGGCGAAATTATACGTACCACGGTGCCCATGTCACAAATAACGAAGACGTCCGCGTCCGGCACCGTCACATACCTTTCGGCCGCCTCGAAGCGGCGGGGCACGGACAGCGATTGCCAGCGGTGGCATTCAGATTTCTGGTACGACTTTAATAAACACAGAGGTAACAAACCATCACTGGCTCGGTCGTTGCCTAATCTCTTCTTGCTTTATGCACGGGGAAAACACCGGCGGAATGCAGTGTAAAAAGGTAAACAATCATTGGCTGTAAAATGAACAGGCCTAACCTTGCGTCTGCATCCGGCTTTTCTGTCGTTCTTTTTCTCGTTCTTCCTCTCAGGATCACAGATGTCGGCGCTTACGATTTACCACGCTCCACAGTCCCGGCTTTGTATCCCTGATCTACGCGAGGTAGAAGCGTTCGAGCCGTCACAATCCCAAGTAAACAACCGACGCACCCGAACAGATCCAACTCGACGACCCGACCGGCCCGCCGACCTCTCCAACCTCACCGCGCATGCGCACTGCCGATTTAGAAGGAAATCACGCGGGCCGCTCTGTCAACTTCCGGAAAGATCTGTGAAATCCCGCAGAGCAAGTTGGGCGGGGCTTGAGGCGCTCCGTGGAGCGGGCGCTGCCAGAGATCTACGAGCGGAAGATGACCAACTCGAGCCAGATGTGCGAGCGGAATATTGTCACGAATGACAACTGATGAGGCGAAAAACACTGAGGAAACTAAAGGTTTAATGGGGCGAACTTGTGCCCAAAAATAAAAGCGAACAGAAGAAAACAGAGCGTCGCGAGCGTCGAAGTCGGCGTGGCAGCAGAGTCGAACGCTGAGGCGAAACTGACTGCGGCTCGCCACGCGGAGCCTCTTATGTACACGCGGAGGGTTCTGGAAGAATCGGCGTAGAAGGTTCGGCGTGTAGAACTTTCTAAACTCGAACAAGCAAACACGGTTCTCGAATTTACCAGAACATTACATTAGATGTCAACAAAAAGGCGTTCCCGCGGCCAGGAATCGAACCCTGGCTTTTCGCGTGGGAGGCAGGTGCTATAACCGTTAGGCCACCCGCGCGCTGCCTACTTGGCAAGGTGCGCGCGCGGCATTACTCCCCCCCTTTAAAAAGTGCATCGCCCCGATGCAGCACAAAACAAACCAAGCTAAAAAGAACGGTAAGCTAAAGAGTCACTTGAAACACATAAGGTCCACAGTCCTATCGAGCGTAGTACGGCTTCATGCGCACGACGTGGACGACTTCTGGTCGTGGAGGGCGGCGTGATGAAGTCCGTGTTCCGTCGGGCATCACCTCGTAGTTCAGATCCCCGAGTCGACGAAGGCACTTTGTAGGGTCCAAAGTACCGTTTCAGCAGTTTCTCACTGAGGCCGCGGCGACGGATGGGCGTCCACACCCACACCCTGTCTCCGGGCTGAAAGTGGACGTCCCTGCGACGAAGGTTGTAGCGGCCGGCGTCGACGCGTTGCTGGTCTTGAATCAGGAGTCGGGCGAGCTGGCGGACTTCTTCGGCCCGTTGAGCAGCCACCTGGGCGTCGTCGCTCTCACTGTCAGCTGGCTCATGGGGCAGCATCGCGTCCAGCATGGTCGTTACTTTCCGACCATGTACCAGCTGGAAGGGTGTGAATCCAGTGGTCTCTTGAGCCGCCGTATTGTAGGCGAACGTGACGTAGGGCAACACCTCGTCCCACGTCTTGTGCTCTACGTCGACGTACATAGAGATCATGTCGGCGATTGTCTTGTTGAGTCGCTCCGTCAGCCCGTTGCTCTGCGGGTGGTACGCAGTTGTACGACGATGGCTGGTGTGACTGAGTCGGAGGATTTCTTGGGTCAGCTGTGCCATGAACGATGATCCGCGATCTGTAATCAGAACTTCTGGAGCGCCATGCCGGAGGACGATGGACTCAATGAAAAACTTGGCAACTTCCACAGCAGTCCCTGAAGGAAGGGCTTTCGTTTCGGCGTACCTCGTGAGATAATCTGTGGCGACGATGATCCAGTGGTTCCCCGACGTCGACGGCGGAAAAGGGCCAAGTAGATCCATTCCGATCTGCTGGAAGGGTGCAGTTGGAGGAGAAATTGGCTGCAGGAGTCCGGCCGGCCTCGTCGGAGGTTTCTTGCGTCGCTGACACTCGTGGCATGATCGTGTGTATAGGTGGACGGTCTTCGGCAGCTTGGGCCAATAATACCTTTCACGAATCCGGGCCAGCGTACGGCTGTAGCCAAGGTGTCCGGATGTCGGGTCGTCGTGGCAGGCTTGAAAGATCTCCGCTCTAAGGTCGGTAGGGATTACCAGCAGCCATGGCGAGCTGTTGTCTCCGAAGTTCTCCTTGTAAAGTACACCTTGTCGGAGGACGAAGGTCGGCAGGGCTCTCAAGAAAACACGGGGTATAGTACCCCCCCGTCCTTCGAGGTGCTCGATTAGCCCGCGTAACTCAGGGTCGTTTCTTTGACGTCGTGCCATGTCGTCGGTGTTCACCGCGCCTAGGAAGCACTCGTCGTCATCGTCGTCGCTGCTGCCGGAAGGTGTTTCGACGGGGGCTCTGGACAGGCAGTCGGCGTCGCTGTGCTTGCGGCCCGACTTGTAGACCACAGTCATGTCGAACTCTTGTAGTCGGAGACTCCACCGAGCGAGGCGTCCTGACGGGTCCTTGAGGTTCGCCAGCCAGCAGAGCGAATGGTGGTCCGTGACTACGCGGAACGGGCTCCCGTACAAGTACGGACGAAACTTTGTGATTGCCCAGACGACCGCAAGGCATTCTTTCTCAGTCGTGGAGTAATTTTTCTCCGCCTTGGACAGTGTCCGACTTGCGTATGCGATAACTCGCTCGGTGCCTTCTTGCACTTGAACCAGTACTGCGCCAAGTCCAGCATTACTTGCGTCCGTGTGAATCTCGGTTTCCGCATCCTGATCGAAATGTCCGAGAACAGGAGGAGTCTGGAGACGTCGCTTCAGCTCGTGAAATGCCTGCTGCTGCTGCTCAGCCCATTCGAACTTCTCGGCGTCCTTCGTGAGGTTTGTCAGTGGTGCGGAAACTCTTGCGAAATCCCGAACGAAGCGCCGATAGTAGGCACATAGTCCAAGGAACCTTCGCACGGCCTTCTTGTCTCTCGGCGCTGGAAATGCTGCGACGGCGCGAGTCTTCTCTGGGTCTGGGCGAACGCCTTCGTTACTAACCACGTGACCTAGGAACTTCAGTTCGTCATAGGCGAACCGACACTTTGACGGCTTGAGTGTGAGTCCGGCGGTCCGTATGGATTGGAGAACAGCTCGGAGTCGTCGCAAGTGCTCGTCGAAGTCGCCGGAAAACACTACGACGTCGTCGAGGTAGACGAGACAGCTCTGCCACTTCAGTCCTGCCAGTACGGTGTCCATGACACGCTGAAACGTAGCTGGAGCCGTGCATAGTCCGAAGGGCATCACTTTGAACTCGTACAATCCATCTGGCGTGACGAAAGCTGTCTTCTCTCGGTCCCGTTCGTCGACTTCGATCTGCCAGTAGCCGCTCTTCAGGTCCATCGATGAAAAGTATCGAGAGTGGCGTAGCCGGTCTAACGTGTCGTCGATACGGGGTAGTGGATAGACGTCTTTCTTCGTCACCGCGTTCAGCTGCCGGTAGTCCACGCAGAACCTAAGTGTTCCGTCCTTCTTCTTAACCAGTACGACTGGAGAGGCCCATGGACTGCTCGAAGGTTGGATTATGTCGTCGTTCAGCATCCCTCGAACTTGTTCCTGGATTACCTCCCTTTCTTTTACGGAGACTCTGTACGGCGATCGATGCACAGGGCGCGCGTCGTCCTCGGTAATGATGCGGTGCTTCGCAAGGGCGGTTTGGCGTACCTTCGACGATGTCGCAAAGCAGTCGGTGTATTCGGCTAGGAGGTTATTCAGCTGCCGTCGTTTCGGGCCCGGAAGCTTAGGGTCAATGTCGAGCTGCGCTGGCGACGTACTGCTTTGCTGAGGTGGCGATGATTCGTCAGTAATGGCGGCGATTTCGACGGAGTTTTGGAGTTCCTCGACGTGGCCAATGGCTGCCCCTTTTGTTAGGTGTTGCGTTTCATTTCGGAAGTTCGTCACGAGGACCACAGTGCGGCCGTCCTGAAATTCAGCTACTCCTCTTGCGACGCCTATTCCTCTTCCTAAAAGCAATTGAAGGTTACCTTCCAGGACAACCTCGCCGCAGGTAGCTTTATCGGCCACGACGGGTACGACAACACTTGATCGCGGCGGCAGGTTCACGTGGGCGGCGGCGACTCGGACGGCGGCTGACGCTGTTTGGGGTTTCTCTGAAGGCGGAGCAGGCTTCCGCAGCGTCAATCTGTTCTCACCCAGGTCGATGACGGCGCCGTATTCGCACAGAAAGTCCATGCCGAGAATGACATCTCTGGAACAGTCTTGTAGAACGACGAATTTGACAGGGCACGTTTCGCCGTGAATTTCGACGCGAGCAGTGCAACTTCCGACAGGCGTGATAAGGTGTCCTCCGGCGGTCCGAATTTGTGGTCCTCCCCAAGGCGTCGTAACTTTTCGCAGGCGGCGAGAGAGCCTCCCACTCATGACTGAGTAGTCTGCTCCGGTGTCCACGAGCGCCGATGCGTCGTAGCCGTCGATAACAACGTTTAGATTGTTGGACACCGTTGCAGGGGCGTCGTTGCGATGCGGGGCGTCAGGCGAGTGGGAGCGCTCCGGCGTTCTTGGAGGCTCTTTGCTTCGGTCGTCTTCGGCAACTTCACCTCCGGGAGTTGCCGCGCTTAGTTTTCCCGGTGGGAAGTGGGAGACAGGCTGTCACGGCGCGACCGATGGAATGGCGATGCGGAACGTCGGGGGGATGGAGACCTTGAACCTCGTGGTGCTGTCGGCGCTGGTGACGGAGGGCGACGGAGGTATTCCTCGATGTCACGAGGACGTTCGCCATGCCTTGGGCGAGGGTCGTTCGGCGCAAAACCTCGGAGGCCCATTTGTCGGTACGGGCACCTCCGGTAGACGTGATCAGCCTCACCACAGTGATAACATAGCGGTCGTCGATCGGCCGTGCGCCACAGATCCGTCTTCCTAGGGGCTGTTTGTTCGGTGCGGACGAGCTGGGGCTGCCCATCCCGACGTTGGAAAGTATGCGGCGCGGGTGGGTCACGTCGAGGCGGCGTCCAATACTGCCGGGACACTGGGGCCGGTCTCCGAGCTACTGCGGCGTAAGTCAGAGTCGGCTCCTCGGGTGCTGCTACGCTGGCAGGAGCCTCCGGTTGGAATGCCCTCTGGACCTCCTCGCGGACAACTTCGGCGATCGACAGCGCAGCCGGCTGGTTGTCAGTAGGCAGGAGCTTCCTGAGTTCTTCTCGGACGATGTCACGGACGATTTCCCGAAGGCCGTCGACACCGGTGGTGCTCAAGTCCAGACGGGTAGCTGCGACGGTTGGAGCAGTAGGCGCGCCGGCGAGTCGGTGGTAGTGGCTTGCTCGCGACGCCAGTGCACGCTCGATGTTAGTGGCTTCAGCCACAAAACCGCCGACGGTTGTCGGAGGATTGCGGACAAGGCCCCCGAAAATTTCAGCCTTCACGCCACGCATGAGGACGCGAAGCTTCTTGTCCTCGGCTGCCTCCGGATCGGCTCGGGCACATAGGCGCATGACATCCTCAACGAAGCTGGTCACGCTTTCGTTGGGACCCTGCACCCTTGTTTGGAGAAGGTCCTCCGCTCGCTGCCGACAATGGTGGTTGAGGAATGTTCGCTTCAACTCGGCGGCGCAGGACTCCCACGTAGTGAAGGACGCCTCGTGGTTTTCATACCAACGCCTCGCAGTTCCTTCGAGCGCGAAGTAGAGATTGTGAAGGCATTGGTCAGTCGTCCATCCGTTGTGGCGGGCTACACGTTCATAGTGTTGCAGCCAGTCTTCAATATCCTCGTGGTCGTCTCCGTGGAAAGGCGTCGGAGTTCTGGGTGCTACGGGCAGGTACACGACGGCAGGAGCGGCCGGGGTCTGCGCCTGGTTTGCCGTCGTCATCTTCTTTGGCTTGGGCTTGTCCAACAGCTGGCCGTACTCAGGATCCTCTCCCTTGATGCGGCGGCTGGTCCGAGTTTCGGGTTCCGCTGAGAGTTGTCTTCTCACCGGGCTTGGAATCGGACTTGCACTGCGGGCTCTTGGAGGGGAACGCTGCACGGGCATGCGGTACCCAGCACCTCCACCAGAATGTCACGAATGACAACTGATGAGGCGAAAAACACTGAGGAAACTAAAGGTTTAATGGGGCGAACTTGTGCCCAAAAATAAAAGCGAACAGAAGAAAACAGAGCGTCGCGAGCGTCGAAGTCGGCGTGGCAGCAGAGTCGAACGCTGAGGCGAAACTGACTGCGGCTCGCCACGCGGAGCCTCTTATGTACACGCGGAGGGTTCTGGAAGAATCGGCGTAGAAGGTTCGGCGTGTAGAACTTTCTAAACTCGAACAAGCAAACACGGTTCTCGAATTTACCAGAACATTACATTAGATGTCAACAAAAAGGCGTTCCCGCGGCCAGGAATCGAACCCTGGCTTTTCGCGTGGGAGGCAGGTGCTATAACCGTTAGGCCACCCGCGCGCTGCCTACTTGGCAAGGTGCGCGCGCGGCATTATGCGCGCTCCAAATGAAGTGCTTTTGGAGCGCTCGAGATCTGCGAGCGGAATTCACCATTAGAGTAACTGCAGTCAAATATGTCCGAGTAATAAGGCAACATGCGTTTGGTGTGGTAACTGTGGCTTAGCGTTACCACAGTTAAGTGTAACCCTGTATAACCCGACTACAACCTACCGCGGTTCGATCCACAGATTTTGCAACTCAATACACCGGCACGCACTTCACTGGTTCAATGATAAAAATAAAAAAAATAATTGAATCAAACAAAATCACTGTGACGTCACGCCAGCTTACGTAAAATGAGGAGACCCGTACTGGCCGTATACTCTGGGCCGAACGAGGACATATATACACTGACGGAATAGGATGTGCCATATTCAAACCACTCCTCCACAAGGAAACAGGCTGCACCGTATATATATATTGGGAGTGAGGTAAGATTGACAGGTGCAACCGTATTGATAATAAATACTTTACCAGGGGGAATACATCCTACTCCGCTCATTTGCATTAGACGGCGCGCTATACTGCGCCAATATCTACCCTGGTGGTGTGAACGTTTCATTGCGCCCGAAAACAACAACATATTTTTGCTCACAAAATGTTTAGAGAACAAGCTACGACATATATTGAGCAAACAATGAGGGGGACTGAGGACCGGTCAGGCTGCTTGGACAGCTTTTTTCTTCAGCCCCTACCATACTTATACATGCATTGTAAATAAAGGTATTATTATTTTTTTTTCTTTCAGGGAGCAATCCAAAAAAATTATTAGTGTGAGGCGGCGTCAAAATGCACAAGTGTGGTTAACAGGGGATATCTTGTCATGTATTAAGTATAAAGATGCTCTATGGGCTAAATGCCGACGTTCTCCTAGAAATGTTCAGTTAAAGATAGAATTCCGCGCTACGCGAAATCGTGTAACTGCGCTGATCCGGTGCGCTAAAAGAAAATACTTCCGAGAGAGATTTTTTAAGGTAAGGTCAAATATTCCTAAAACTTGGCGTTTAATAAATCAGTTGCGTGGCACTGGTGTTAGGAGATCCATTGATGATTCACTTGAGAAAGTATTTGATCTTAATACGACAGTGGCTGAGGATTTCAACAAGTTTTTTGCTAAATTTTCTGGAGTGGCGCCTAACGTTGCTACGTTCTCTACAGAATATCTAGAGTCCAATGTTCCCTCGGCTTTCCTTCCTCAAATGACCGAGCTTGATCTACGAACTTGGCTTTTCAGTTTCAAAACAAACAAGGCGCCTGGCATAGATGGCATCAGTGCAGAAGACCTGCAACGCAATTATAATTTATAAAGCACGTGCTTCTCTATATGCTAAATGGTTTTATTTCTTCCGGGATTATCCCAGATGATTTAAAAACTGCACTTGTAAAGCCTTTATTTAAAGGAGGAGAGCGCAAAAAGCTTGACAATTACCGCCCAATTTCTATTTTACCCTGTATAGTCCAGATCTTAGAAAAACATATCCTTCAAACTATGACGGGGTTTCTTGATCGCTTTAACATTCTATCGGCAACTCAATATGGGTTTGTCAGTGGACGTGGAACCCAGCCACTTCTAGAAGATTTTGCTGATGAATTGAATCGTACCTTTGAAAAGCATCAGGTTGCTTGCGCACTTTTTATTGATGTGGCAAAGGCATTCGATACTGAATTAGAACGGCGAGTTGGGCTAGTTGGTACATGCTTGAAGTGAGGCGCCAAAACAACGAGGACACGAGGAGAGAAGCAGACAGGACGAGGCGCACTTTCAACTGAACTTTATTTCAGATTTTCTGAAATAAAGTTCAGTTGAAAGTGCGCCTCGTCCTGTCTGCTTCTCTCCTCGTGTCCTCGTTGTTTTGGCGCCTCACTTCAAGCATTCGATACCGTGAGCCATAATATTTTACTAACGAAATTGCAAAACATTGGTTTCCGCGGCCCATTCCTTTCACTACTTCAGAACTTTTTGTCGGGAAGGACACAGCTAGTTTCCATAGCTAATAGCCGAGGCTCCAAAGTTTCCAAAGCTTAAAAGCTGGGGTTCCTCAGGGATCCGTTTTGTCACCTCTCCTTTTTAACATCTTTGTAAACGATATGTCCAGAGCAGTTTCCTCATGTAAATTATTTCAATACGCCGATGACACGGTATTGCTATCCCAACACCTTGATTATGTTGCAGGAATAACTTTACTTCAAGACGACACTTGTCACCTACATGACTGGTTTAGAGCTAATTGTCGCGCGATCAATATACATAAAACTAAGCTTGTTTGCTTTCATAACCCACTTAAACTTATAACTACCGATCATCCACTTTGCATGCATACATCTGGGTGTACACCCTGCAACTGTTGTCCTGTGTCTTATGTGGATCAAGTTAACCATCTAGGAATACAATTTGAGAGTGACTTGTCGTGGAAAGCCCATTTGTCACAACTTTGTAGAAAGCTGCGAAAAGTATCCTGTTTGCTGTATAATACCAAATCTCTAATACCAATTTCAACCAAAAAGACAATAACTCACGCTTTAGCATACAGTGTATTACGCTACGGGATAACTATTTTTGGTCACAACCCAGGACTATGTGGCGAAAAAAATTGACTCAGTTTTGAAAGGAATATTTAAAAGCATAATGTACGGTGCAGTGTCACAAACTGAAGATGAAATGCTAACATGCTTGGGTTTGCCTTTTTTTGATCCTTTACTTGTACACACGGTTGTTCTAAAATACTTCTGGAGCGATACTTTTATGATACCTCGTGTCCTGTGTAGACCTCTTCCGCGTGTTGAGTGGTTTGAACTTTGAAGTGCCTTTCGAAGAAACAAAGTACGGAAAAAGAGTGCGAATGTTTTACGTTCCGTTCATTTTCAACAATTTACCAGATGATATCTATGCCATGGACTCTTTAAAAAAAATGAAAGAATCACTTCAAGGTATTAGGGAGAAATTGTGACTGTATATTTTTGTGTGCATATGTTGGAATCACCATCATCACCTACATTATTCTGCATCTGTAGTTGAGTTTGAGTTTTGAACTTCTTGTTTGTGGGGACTCTTTCAAGCATGAACTGTAGGGTGCTGTCCCACAAGCCGCTTCTGGCTTTGACAGGCCAGCGTATCTGCCTTGTTAAATGCGTGTTCAAATAAAGTTATTATTATTATTATTACTATTATTATTATTATTATTATTATTATTATTAATATTATTATACTTTCTGACTGACATTTTCGTGTAGTTTTCACAACTGAAGAAACCATGTGGTGTTTTTCTGCTTTATTTTATTATTTTACGAAACTCCCTTATTTACCACTGCTACTTAGGTTCAGTCCTACAAGCCCCTGCTGGCTTCGACGAACCCATCCTGCGTAAATAAATTTATTATTAATATTATTATTATCAATATCAAATGGCAAATCAGCCATCCGCATATTATCAATACCAGGAGATAAGCCAGGCTTGAAACTACACAGCATATTATATTATATATTATATAATATATAATATAATATGCTGTGTAGTTTCAAGCCTGGCTTATCTCCCGGTATTGATAATATGCGGATGGCTGATTTGCGTAGAAATTATAAGTCACTGAAGAGTCTAATCTTGAATATATTAAACGGTATTATAACATCCGGTAACATTCCTAAAGATCTTAAAACGGCAATCGTCAGGCCCTTATATAAAAATGGAGACCATGGTAAAGTTGACAGTTATCGTCCCATCTCCATCTTGCCTTCATTGGCCAAACTCTTAGAAAAACACCTTTTCTTGATAATGACAGCTTTTTTAGATAAATTTGATATTATGTCGCCACAGCAGTACGGGTTTATTACGGGAAAGGGCAAACAACCCTTGCTTGAAGATTTTTCTGATTTGCTTCATAGTGCGTTTGAACACAACCTTTTCACATGTGCACTTTTTTTGGACGTATCTAAGGCTTTCGACTCCGTGTCTCATAAAATTCTTTTAAGTAAACTATACAATCTTGGCTTCAGAGGCCCTTTTTACGCATTGCTCGAGAACTTTTTGTTAGATCGTACGCAGCTCGTCTCCATATGTAAAGTTCATAGTGCAAAAATGCCCCTTAGAGCTGGCGTTCCTCAGGGCTCCATTTTGTCCCCTCTTTTGTTTAACATTTATGTCAACGACCTTCCGCAGGCGGCAAACTTCTGCAAAGTATTTCAATACGCCGATGATACAGTTTTGCTGTCCAGTCATATACGTTACCGTGATGCCGTTGATTTGCTCCAATTAGATGTAATACGGGTGATGGATTGGTTTTCGGAGAATGTCATTCGGATCAATGCAAAAAAAACGCAACTGATATGCTTTCGTAGTCCGCTGAAATCGATTCTCTTGGACAGGCCACTTTTTTTGCACGGGTCAAACTGTGTATCTTGCAACTGCGTGCCAATGGACTATGTCAACACCACAAAATATTTAGGAATCCATTTTGATTGTGATCTATCATGGAACTCTCACCTTTGCTACATCTTTAAAAGGTTACGAGCCGCTTCCTGCACCCTCTACAACCTGCGCATATTTATTCCGATGACAACGAGAAGACTTTTGGTGCACGGGCTCGTGTATAGCCTACTTCGGTATGGGATAACTGTGTTCGGACAGTGTACGAACCGATTGGACTCTATGGTGAACTCCTTACTTAGAGGCATTTTGCGAAGCGTGGCATATGGCTCGAGTCTCCAACTATCTGATAACCTGTTTAATGACCTCTCTCTACCAACATTTCAGGCACTATTTTGGCAAACTGTAATAATCAGACACTATTGGGATAACACTTTTAAAACCCCCAACAATGTATGTCGGGCCCTTCGAGATCCGACACCGTTTACACCGATGCGCATCAACACACATTTTGGGAAATGCATTCGCCTATATTACGTACCTCACATTTTTAATAACCTTCCCTCTGCGCTAATTGATGTGACATCTCGAGGAACCTTGAAGCGTCAACTGAGGGCTTTTTATTCAGGCGTGTAATGTTGTATTTATGTGCCAACACAACTTTATGTTGCTCTTTTCGCTTTCCGTGAACTCTGTGCATTGTGCCGTGGTGTTGTGCCGGTACAAATTTTCTTTTGTCATGCGTTCCGGCTCTCGGTCTTATCTTATATTGATCTAGGTGTGTATTGAATTTAATATTTTAGGGACTAGTCTTACAAGCCTTTATGGCTTTGATGGTCCCGCTATTGTGCATTGATGTACCTAAAGCACCTGCAATAAATATTATTATTATTATTATTATTATTATTATTATTATTATTATTATTATTATTATTATTATTATTATTATTATTGTTATTATTATTACTTGCATTGATTGAACGGTCTGCGGCGCGCCCTTCGCCACCGGCGGCGAAAATCAGATAACCGCGACTTTCATGTCAATAGTACACATATCATATGAAGCAGGATACAAATATATATATATATATATATATATATATATATAACCGGTTTGAAATATCGGTACGTCAGACCCCATGAAGTGGAAGACCTCCATCTTGAATGACTTTTATCGTTGGGCGACCTTGTTCACTATCCGGGATCTTTGATGCGCTTCCAATGCGTTGTTTACATCGTTTCTCGAGCATCACTTGAGTGCCGATGCGTGAACTTTGGCGGCTATTGGAGTGCGACGCATTTCAGACCCGCATCTCGCCTTATCTTGAGTTTCTAAAAGAAGCGGTTTAGGTTTTCGTGTTTCTTTTTTTTTTTTTTTTAGCGTTCCGTGCGTGAATGCGTGCGCGTCTGTAAGAAAGCACGATGATGAAAAAAATGGGAAGCAGAATGATAAAATGAATGTCTTAAGTAAGAACCATGCAAAAACAGTTATTTCTTGGTGAGAATCTTTGATTTGTTTTTGTTTATGATTTTTTTGCGACCGGGGAAAAAACATGGAGTGACCTCGTCATTCCTCGAACTCAGTAGGTACACTCTAAAACAATGGGGGTGTAACGGTACACCCCTTGTCACATATACGAAACCCCGAAACTTCAGTTCGACGTACAGCGCGCTGACGTCGAACTGACTGCCCCAACTTTTGCGAGAGGTTTGATGACGGTGCGATATAACATATGAAACAGCTAAAGTACGTACCAAAGTCTACAAGAAAAAACACACAGGTTTTGCAGTTGAGCCTAGGAAACCCCGATAACTTTTTTTTGAAGTCAGTAACACTTACATTAACTATTTTAATGAGTTGTACAACTCGACTATCAAGCCGCTAGTGAAATTTGGTAGCGTCGGTACAACGTCAGTGCGCTGTACATCCAACTGAAGTTTCTGGGTGTCATATATGTGACAAGGAGTGTAACGTCTACACCCCATTTTTTTTTAGAGTGTATGCTGCAGCGATAAATTCATCGGAGTTTTAAAGCCGGGGTCACAGTGCTCATACATCCTGCGATGTTCGCTGCAGATAGAACTATCTGCGGACACGCCTCTATGTTCGAAGCACGTTTGTTATGTGTGTTTCGAACATGTCTGCAGACGGGTTTTTCGTATAAACAATAGGGAGTTTTAGGGAAACCGTTTTTGCACATTCAATATGGTATACGCTGGGTCCTCCGGTTCGAACTGCGCATGCGCTACCGCAGAATACTCGCACATGCGCAGTTCGTATACCATACGGCCCATCGTACCGTACCGGATGGGGAAAAACGGTTTCCCTAAAACTCCCTATTGTGGCAGGACCGTCATACAAGGTAGAAACACACTCAGACATCGTCTTGGAACTGCGGTTTGTGCGATGTTTTCGCAGTGTGACCGCGGTTTTGAAGAAAGACATACTCTAACATGCCAAAGTCGGTTTTCTAGTATTGAAAGTAGTATATTGTAATATACTCAAAATGCACTTCAAGTCTGCCTTATTTTTTTCGCAAAAGTGCACAATCAATATACTTTTGGTGTACTGATCTTTTTGTGTTCAGCGGTTTGTTTTTTTGGAAAGACGGGAACAAAGTGTAGGAAAGTGCACGTGATAACCTAACCGGCCGACGAACACTGAGTACGTCCAGGTGCACCTATGGCAGGTGTTGGAAGCAGACGGAAGCGAGACTGGCTGACTGCGTGCCACGACATGAGACATTTGTGTAAACGTACGCCCGTCTGCGCACTTGGCTCTGAAATGAGGACTCTGAGCGGCACACTGAGTGTCGCTCGTTTGTTTTAAACGGGTAAAACTAGAATTCAAATTACACGAAAAATTGATTCGGATGGTTCGCAGTACTGACTCCAGCGTGGTTACAGTCAATTTATTGAAAAACGCAGGGCAATTCCTTATCTCCAAGACCAAAGCGACGCACCTCGCAGCGCCTCAAAACCAGTGCGACGCTGCAGCAAGCGCGGCAACGCCAAGACAGACCTATCGCGGCGACTCTCGTCCAGCTTCAGCCTGTCTGCCGTGTGCGGGCGGGTCCGAGACCCACTAAAAATGACGACATGCGCGCGTATTAATTCTCTTCTATGGGTAGAATTCAAAACTCACGGCCCATAGGGGGCGCGCTGGTTTCTATCAAGATGACTGTCATCTGAATGATCGTAGTAGACCCCTCATTCGGAAGCCGACCGTCCAGGTTCATAGGTGGAGCGCGATTCTCACACTGCGGTACCGCCATCGCTGAAAGTTGCGAATTGGTTAAATCAGCCATGATATGATTGTCTTCCAAGTAGCGTCAAATGCGGCAGTGCAAGAGGTGCCTGCCTCGTCCGACCCTTGGAAGGAAACGGCGGCGCAGCGATGAAATAAGTGGTCGAAGCCAATGGCAGCGGAGCACTCGCTCGTGGCACGTGCCTTTGGCGTTCCTACAACAATTGTTGGCGGTACCATAGCCTCCTTCTACTCACAAAGCCTGGCAGTTCGATGACGGAGCCATAGAGTGCCCGGTCGCAGAGTTGGAGCGCGAGGATCTGGTAGCACAGAGCATTTTTCGGGGAGTCCGGTATTCAGCTCGCACAGCTTTTGCAGCGGCGAAGACCCGAAACATGTTTTTGAAACCCGACGAGAAAAGAAGCGGTAGCTCGAGGAACGCGTGAAGCACGAGCGGACATTCCATTGCTCGGGACATGTTTGTTTCGGTTTCTCGCCGCAGCGGGGCGCCCGTTACATGACTCTTGTCTGCCGCTCTACCTTTTCACTTTCGGCGGCCGCGTTACGTGACGATCTGCCAGGCTTTGTCAGTATAGGGGAGGCTATGGCGGTACTTGTATGATAAGCGAAACATAAATTTTATCGAGGGGGGTTAGTTCGAGTCCTACTTTAGTGACAAACAGAGACTGCCGACAAGCCTCGAGCACGTGCAGCGTGCATGTGAGGGTACCTTAGGCAGCCTTGCAATCTCTCGGTGCTTGTGATGTTGGCACGAGTGATAGCAAGTCTGCCAAAGATACCTTTAAGTGCACGCTGCACGTGCTCGGGGCGCCTTGTGGGTGTCGGTTGTTTCTGCTTGTCGCTCTAGTGGGGTATCAGGATTTCAAAGGTCCAGGAATTTTTAAATATAGTTTGATACGTAATGCTTGAGTGCACGTCTACTCATATTTGTGACGTCACATCAAAATTGTGGCAGTGGCTATGGACTGGAATCAACTAAAAATGTGCGGATGTTTTGTTTATTCACCTGAATAAATAGGCTCCTGGGCTCATGTGGAACATCTACACTCCCATCAAGGAAAACGTGCTTGTTTCTAGACCGTTTTCGTGTGACAGTTGCCATGTTGAAATATGACGTAGCTGGGTTGGGTGACAAAAACTAAAGTAAATAGTTTAAAGGGGGACCAGCAGAAATATTCTTCAGCCTGGCGGAAAGTCCTCCTCGCCCTCTTTTTTAGGGGCGAAGCCATGTCCGGATGTCCGTCCGCCGTTGGGTGCTCGTGCTCCTGCTCGTAAGCTCACGAGCAGGAGCACGAGCACCCGACTGCTGGTCCCCCTTTAAAGATAACTACAATAAAAAAAACTATAGCCAAGGTAAAAGTAAAACTACTTATTGGCACGAACCACTCGTATTCTAGTGCCTTCCATTCGGCAAATAAAGCGATTTGCTATTTTGGCCCTACTCAGCTAGCTATACGCCAAAATTAGACATGGCGGCCGCAACGAAAAAACGATCTACAAGGAACGAGTGAATCTACGAAGGTGATTAAGAAGTTATCCGCAATCCGGTTATTTTAAAGCTCTATGGTCGCACTGTCTTAGAGCCTTTTGTACGAGGTCGCTGCCTTTTCAATCACTGCTTTGCAGGTTTGAACGTATTACGTTAGTTCAGCTGCAATTGCGGTGAGATAAACCATGGCGGCCACACTTGTAACTTGCTGAAAAGAAGAGCAGCGTGCAGTGATCAGTTCCTTCTGTGGACTGAGGTTGTGCCTAAAGTCACTAGATAAGTGCTTCCTACAAGTAGCGACATTCTTTGAAGCGCCGACTGCGTGACGGTGCAGGTTTTAGGAAGCGAATGGCAACGCACAGCAGATGTTTGAACTGAATGCCGCCATTTTGCTTCATATGACCGTGCTTTGTCATTTGTATTGGCTGCCGTTACTTGTAAAAGAAGTATCAAGGGACTTTAGGTGTGCCTGGTGCGGATACTAATCGAAAGTATGTGCCCAGTACGAAAAAAAAGAAGTTTCGTCGTATATAAGTGTGTCCGAATTTTAATGAATGCGAAAGCTTAAGGAAGGACGACAAGTGTCAGTCGGAGAACGAATTGGATAAAACCCCTTGCCCAGCACCGATGACAACATTGAGCGGGCACGTGAACTGGTCCTGTCGGTTAGGCGAGTGACAGTGAATGATGTTGCATATTTATTTTATTTATTTATTTTTACATACTGCAGCCCCGTCGGGGCTATTGCAGGAAAGGGAGGGGGGGGGGATCACAATTAAATATTGAATAAGTCAGAAAAAACATTAAACATCGCTAAATAAGATCAACCACTGTCAACCGCGCACAGGAATAAATTGACAGGACCACGAGGACAGGTGAGTTGGTGTCCTAACTGAGGCGAAATGACGTTTCGATGATGTCTTTTCTAAACCAATTGGACATTGTCATGGCAAGATTCAATTGACAGGTTCTTGCGTTCACAACATATTGATAACAAGGTCTAGGAAGAACTTCGGAAGGAACCTGCCTGAAGTCCCAAAGCTGCAGCCCATGCTTTGTCATGAGGATCTTTCTTAAATAAGCTTTTGCACGGTGCAGTGCTCCTTCCTCGAGTCATGGACTAACTTAACCAGAATGTCCACATATTGCAAACCATGCAATAGAACCCAGTCCCAATGCAGGGACATTGCTGGTCATATGATCGAACTTGCCTTAAAGGGACACTGACAGGGTATTTATGCTCGCCGAGGTTTTTAGTTGTACGTGACATATGAAAGCCCAACTACCCAGAACAAAATTTGCGGCTCGAAATTCGGTTTCTTTCCGCGCGAAAACCGCCGATCAAGAACTGGCCGGTTCGAGCCTCGCTCACTCTCTTTTCCGTGGTCACGGGCCGTCTTCTAAGGTATCGATGCGACCACCAAATTTAATCGAAGTCGTGGGTCATTGAATGCACACAGTCAATATTAAAAATAGAAAAAAATACGAAACCCATTTTTTGTGGCTTCAAAAAAGCTGCAAATACGTTGATTGAAAAAAAAAGTAGCACAAACAACCGGAAGCTTTCTGTGCGTTCACTCAACATGGCGTCGTTTCGCGTATCGTGGGACTAGCACTAGCGGATGGCAGCGGACGACGGGCGTTGGACCTCTACTTCAGAACTGTCGTTCACGGTACTGGCGAATTCTGTCTTTCTTCGAAAGAGAAATTTCGGACCAATCAAAAGAACTGATACTCATACCGTACGACATGCCCGACCAGCAAGCCGATTGCACGAAGACGTCGCCGAGCCGTCGTCCCTTCTCCTGGCTGAAGACATCGCTCGCTCAAACGTCAAGCACGAAGTGCGTACTTCGAGTTGAATACGCACGCGTGCGGTTACTTTACGAGGTGCGAATGTGCTCTATGCGTGGTGCTGCCCGACTTCAAGCCGGGAGTGTATGTATTGAAGGGAAATCGGCAGCAAACTTCCGACATACAGTCTACCAGCTGCATAATTACGCATGAGAGTGTTCACACGCAGAGGGCACGGGTTCGATTCCTGGTGTGGGTGTACCTTTCATTTTTTATTTTATTTTTTTTTTTGTCAAGCATTCTGCGATGTTTACATTTCTTTTTTTACAATTATCACAGGAAAAAAAATTGTTCTGGACGATACGTCGCTGAACTAAATGGTATGGATTCCATTTTTGACACCTGCGAACTCAGTGTATATCACTTTTCACAAAATGCAAGGAGCATATGAATCGGGTAGCGTCCGCTTTCCGAGCTTCGCGTAATGGTTCTACAGGAATTGCAGCCAGCCATTGATTCCGACGCGTTGATCTTTCGGAAATTTGTGCACTCTGGCCACTTTCAGATGCAGGACATGTGAGGCAACTCTTCACGCAGCACCTTGGAGTTGGGAGTATTCTTTTCGGAGCTGATCACGGGAATTCACCACGGCACTCGGGCACTCACTACTAATTGCCAACACTTAAATGTACAAAACAACTCATCTTGAAGTACAAAACAGCGAGCGGAACAAACATAACTGCAAAGGAATACCACGGCGAACGGACGCATTTCGTCTGCCACGTGCGGAAAGAGGAGAAAAAAAAAAAAAAACGCACGGTCGGGTGTAGCCACGTGACTTCCGCCACTCCCGCTATCCTCTCCACTTCTCCGTTTCGGTTTCGGTTTCGCGCAGTTGGGTTTTTTGGCTTTATTAAAAAAATACGTGACTCTGTAGCAAAATATTAATTGGGTAGTCTTCCGACACCATAATGAATCGCCTGACGAAAAAGGAAAAAAAACATTTGGGGGGTGTCAGTGTTAATGAAACCCTTCTTTCAGATCACTATTGCTCTGCGCTGTAGGCGTTACCAAAAAAGTAACATAATACGTTACCCGTTACTTGCACATAAAAAGAACGCGTGACCGACCTATGTTATCTAAAAAAAACGCGTTACCGTTACCGTTATTAATGAAAAGTAACAAGTTAATTTTGCGTCGTTACCATTTGCGTTACGT